>OZ024723.1:60076824-61321348 GCA_964016875.1 Fallopia convolvulus
ATAAATGTTATGTAAACTTTCAAGTCTTCTAGCAAAATGTAGAGAATTTCAAAGCATGAAGTTTAAGAAGTTGTTTCAGGGAACCTGAAACCAACAAAACAACCAGCTATACCACAATATTAAAAATCAAAATTAGCCGTGCAAGGCAAAAAATAGTGTACATTAACATCATATTTGAACACCAACCACTTCTATATTTTTAAAAAAGGCAAACCTAATTGCAACAGCCCCAATAACTTAAGATAGAAAATAGACTATCCTCCAAAAACAAAGATCCAGTTTATTATAAATCCAGATCCCAGATGGCCAAAATCATAGAGAGCTAATGAATTTGACACCACTTGTGTGTAAGATGTTATGTGCTTGATCCAATTTTGACGCCTAATGTGAGATTCTGAACAAGCCATGCCAATTTTCATACAAATTCTCCTAAGGAAGACAGGCTGCAAAATACATGTGCAATCTTAAATACCTAATTAAGGTGATAGTTTCAGTTACAAACAAAAAGGTGTCATGTATGAAATTCACATGAAGATACTTAATTACCCTACTTTCCAAGTTCACATATTCCATCATTCTTCCATGCCCACATAGTTTCAAGCTATTGACTCTGTCTTACCTCTTAAAGTTGAGCGTTCTTGCAGTGAATCGGAAGATGGTATTCGCACAGCCTGCAAAATAACAGAGCAATTTAACACAACATACACAAACATCATAAGTGTTTTAAAGAATGGTAAAGTAATTTGAAGTTGAGCATTACCTACACTTTCAGAAATCACAAGTCGGCGAGGAATTTGATGAGAAATGTTGCCAAAACATGAGGTGAGATTCTATTATTAAAGGGCAACCTTCCAACAAGAAATGGCATAAACAATCCTTCCTTTCCACCCTTGCAACATCCACTGCCCATCTTTATCAATAGCAAAGTCCTTATGATAAGAAGACCTCATCTTCTCTTTCGCCTTCTCAAGAATCTCCTTATCCAAATTCAACATCCTCAATCCAATCCTCTCATTCCTAACCTGCCATTGCTTATACGTCTCGGGCCGCTCCACTCTCTCAACCCCTTCACAAGCAATTACATTCATAGCCTGTCTCCCAAATATCTCGCTCTCAAAAATCGCCCTCTCTTCACTCTCACGAGGAGCAACGGCTTCCAACATATCAAACAAAGTGGAATAATGAAAGAGAACTTCACGAAACCTTGTCGTGAAAAATGGCGCACCAAACGCGCCATTAACAACGCCTAGTATGAAGACTTTGGGATTGATCTTCTTGATCAAATTCAACACAATATTTCTTGGACACTCCACCATAACAGTCTCATCCTGCACATGACGAAACCTATACATACAATTTACAATGACTACCTCGTCTTCTTCAATCTTGAGATCTTCCATTGTTACATTTTCCCACCTCTTTGCAATTGCATTGAACTCAAAGGGAACACTGAATCTTTGAGCATACTTTGTTAACCGGTTACCCGTCTCCTCAATACGTTTGGCAGGGCGAAACCCGGGTAATGGGAAATCAATACCAGTCATTCTAAGGCTAGGAGGACCGTCTTCTCTATTTGAAAGGCGTTGTAAGAGACAAGGCCATTGGAAACCGAAAACAATCCCAAGATCAATGATATGAACCCGCTTGGCATTCTGTGCAGCATCCATGATTTTCCTGTTTGAGAAGAAATTGGAGAGCTTCTTAAATGGGCATGTTGCAAGGTAAAGATGATAAGCTCTCAGGATATCAGCAGCAGAAGTTCGACCCGTGACAAGAAAGGTGTATATCGGGCTTCCAGCACCAGCCATACGGGCCTCAAGCCCGTCAGCAAAGTAATGTGCTAATCTTTGGTTCCCATCTCCATTGGGACAGGAATGCTGTCTAATCTTCTGTAGTAACTCATGTGCACCTAATTGATCATTAGTTGCAACTGCTTGTGCACATAAGGTCAAAAGTGAGCATAAATCAACCACATTTTTCTTAGCTCCTTTCTTTTTACCCCGCCCCTTTGGTTGATTAATCTGCCCATTTTTGTTCATCCCGTCTTGCAAAGATTCCCTTAGAGCAGCTTCGTTTTTACCGCGACTGCACAGTAAAACCATATCATACACTTCTTGTTTCTCATCAGCTTCTTCTGAAACAGCAGATTGTTTTCTACCTCTTCCTTCTTCATACACAATATCCTCTGGATGTCTATGTTTTTTACCCCTGGAGGCCTCTTCGGTTTCATTCGGCTTCTGATTCGTCAAGAGTTTCCTTCCTGAGCTGAAATACAAAGAGTTGTAATCTGGAACTGGAAGGAATTTGCTTGCTTCCTCTACACCCTTATTGAACTGAATGACAGACTGAGAATCATTACAAATATCAGGAACTTTAACATGGCTTCTGGGAGAATCCGATTGCCCATCAATCACAACACCCCAATAATTACTTGCTGAATTCAAGGATGAGCACCGGGATTGAGAAGGGGAAGAAAGATCTGGAACTCTACATGGGTCATTTGATGAGCTTGAAGAAGTATTGAAACAAATCAGATTGTTACAATCCAAAGTGCTAAATCCACCAAAATCATGTTCTATGGTAGAACAATCAGAAGGCCTGTTTTCATTCAAGCCATTGAGTTTAGCAGCATGAACAGGTGGCCAAACATGGTTTTGTGAAGGAGGGTACTCTTTTCCTATGGCTTCATAAAGGGACTTCTCTGTGGCTTCAAGAGCTGAAGAGGATTGATAAGACTTGACTTTCTCTTCCTCATCTTCTTCCATGAGCACTTGGTTAATATAATTGAGTACTAAATCACTGAAATCGTAATCTTCTTGATGATCTCCCTTGGTGGGAACGTTCAGATTAGGGTTTAGAGGCGGGGTTATAAGATTTGAGTTCATGTTCAAATCCTTTGATCTCATCCCATTGAAAGGATCTTGACTAGATAAACACAAATCCATCTGGTCGTAGAAACTGATTCCTTGCAAAGATTGGTACAATTTCTCCATTTTTGAATATATGAGTAAGCAATCTCACTTTCTCCAAGAACTGATTGCAGACGATGACAGCAAAATTCAAGCAACAGGCAACTTTTAACCGACAAATAACCTCCAAAGATTCTATCTTTCAGATAAATAAACCAATATCCAGTGCTTCAACCCATGTTTTATACAAAAGATACAAGATTTCCAAATACAAGAGATGAAATCACAACATGAAATTGAAGAGCAAAATCACTAAAATAAAAGGCGCAACCAGAGATTACATAAAAGAGAAACCCAGATAGAATTGATGTTAATGGATTTGAGAAGTGGGTTCAATAGTAGAAATTGTAGAATGGAGGAGAAATGTTAGTGGTGTACCTGGACATTAGACGGGGAGAAAGAAAGAACCCAAAAAGAAGCAAGGGGTTTAGGAGGAGGAGGAGATCCTCTTGAAAACAATGCCAATCAGAAAAATAATGTCCTTTTGTCAACTCCTATGGTCAATAGAATATGATTCCTGGGCACTATTGTTATTGGTTGTTTTTTTTTTATATATTTTTCAAAACTTTATTACTCCTATTGCTTGTATGATGTATGTACACAAATAGTTTAAACTTTTTAGCAATTAATTTATTTTCCCGGTCAAAATCAGATTAGAAATTGATAATGACACAAAAGAAAAAGTAACATATATTTTCAACTTAATTTTTTGGCACCCTCCACTTTTAATATGTTGTAAATGTGTTTTCCTAATAATCAGCTAGTGTTCCTCAAAAAAAATCACTAGCTGTATTTTTTAAAACTGCTTTATATTTAGATTTTATTCGAAATTGTGAAAGAACGCCTAAAATAAATAAGGAACTAAATAAAATACATAGGAAAAAGCGTTCTTTCACAATTTTTAAAACTGCTTTATTTTTAGATTTTAATTCGAAATTTTTAGTTAAAAAAGTGGACAGTGATGTAGCCTGTGCCCTGTGGGATATTAATGTGATTGCGCATAAAAATATGGCACCAGTTGTTTGTAATTTTCTCTTCGAGGAATCAATTAGTGGACCGACTTTAATATACTAAACCTAAGACACCCATATCATTTATTTCTTTTGTGTTCTATATTAGCTAGTTGTCCCTTTCCTAACTCTTATCATATAATATTATTATGATCACGAACGAAAACCAACTACATTATTTAAATGGCCGAAAAATTGGTAAAAGTAAGTATGAAATTCGTTTCCATATAATTTTTTTTAGCATATATCCCAACTAGATATGTCCAAATCAAATCTTATACTCCCTAAATATACTCTCTTCTATACTCTCTTACGATGTGATTGGATGATGAATTTTCAAATTACATTAAAAAAGAAACTTAAATATTAGTAAAATATTAAAAAATATCTTCTAGCCAATTAAAATAAGGGAGTACAAGAGGGAGTATAATTAGGGAGTAGAAAAATCGGACCGATATATGTCAATCGGATCGAGTTCTAATCAAATCATTAGGATTAGGATTAAGTACACATAACACATATATGTTTGAATGGTAGGATTTGATGGAAATTTTAAGGAGAAAATTTGTGGGAACTATTTTTTTTATTGTTTGGGTGCATTTTAAGATGAAAATTGACGGTATTTTTATAAGAAAATTAAAAGCGAAATGATGAGAAATTGAATCTCACCAAAATGAAATTTCATGGGAAAGTAGAGATACAAGCATCAAAATAAGAAAAAGAAAAATTAAATCATATCCATAATGGATGAATTAAGTAAATAGCAAAAAAAAAGAGGCTAATTAGGTGGATATTAAGGAGTGTGTGAAAATTAGGTAAATAGCAAAAAAACCCATCACCCTCCCCCCACCCCACTCCCACCGAGTTGACTCGGTTGTTGACCGAGTTGGCTCACCCGTTGACCGAGTTGACTCGGTCGTTGACCGACCGTTGACCGGCGTTGACCGTCATCACAATCATCACTTTCAAACCCGTCATCACTGTCATCACATTTTTTCCACTGTCATCACAACTTTTTTCACCGTCATCACAATTTTTTAATGACAAAAAGTGTAATAAAAGGTAAAAAAATGTCATGAAAATGTCTTATGACAACTTTTTGATGACAAAAAATATCATCAAAGGCATTCAACCACATAAAAACAACCGTCATCACTGTCATCACATTTTTTTTCGTTGTCATCACTGTCATCACAATTTTTTCCACCGTCATCATAGTTTTTTGATGACAAGAAGTGTAATAAAAGCTAAAAATTGTCATCAAAATGTCTTGATGATAACTTTTTAATAACAAAAAGTATCATCAAAGTCATTCAACTATATAAAATCAACCATCATCACATATAAAAAAAAGTTGTCATCAAATATGTATCATCACGTTTAATTTTTTAGTGTCATCAAATATGTGTCATCATATACAACTTTTTTCTAGTGTCATCAAATATGTGTCACAACTCGGTTCGAACCGTCATCAACTGTCATCACTACTTGATGACAGTTTGATTGTCATCAACTACCATCACTACTTGATGACAGTTTGACGGTTCGACGGTTCGACTGTCATCAATTGTCATCACTACTTGATGACGGTTCAATTGTCGTCAACTGTCATCACAACTTGATGACAGTTTGATTTGTTTGTCATCAAAAATGCCTTGATGACAAACAACTGTCATCATCAAGTGTCATAAAAAAATTGTCATCACATATTTTTAAACGACCTTGATGACATTAAACCACATAAAAACAACTATCATAAACACATAAAAACAAAGTTGTCATCATAAAAAATATTAATAAGCCTATGTGGGATTTGAACCCACACCATTATTTCTTAAGAAAAATGCTCTACCATTTGAGCTAATAGGCTAAACACATTTTAAAGTGACCACACGTAAAATCACATAATTTAGGATCATTTGTTTGTCATCAGAACCATCTGGACAGTCACAATATCATTGAGCTGATCTATATGGAATTCTGGATCTCTAATTTGCTTCAGATATTGAAATATGTCAGACAGGGAGTTATGAACTGTTGTCTTACCAGCATTGATCTCGTTCATAGCATGCTTTACGTGTTCATCAGGTGCAATGTCAGTGATGAGCGTCTGAACAGTCTCATATCCATAAGTTGAAATAGCCTGAAAAGAGCCAAATTAACCCATTAATTGTTTAAACACCTTGAAATGGCAGTACTAATTAGCTCAAGCAATTAGTACTGACAATACAGGTGATATACAATTCAAGGCAAACTTTATCTCACAATTAAGATTTCAACCATCATCAAATTTTTAAGTGGAGAAACAAACCTCCAAGTTGCAGTAACCTCAGTTGCCAGCATTCTCTCTCGTGTATGTGGCAGAATTGTCTACTTGTCCCTAATGAAACCTTCAAAACCTGATTGTTGAAGTCAATAAATGTAGAATGTGAAACAGTAGCACCTTCTTCTGGATGATGTTTAACTTCAAAAGTTTCTTCACAATAATTATTTTATGTACCAGACTCTCAATTGGATGCAAATTTCCTATCAACTTAAATCGATCATGTTAATGTTGAGATAAAAAAAACTACTTAGCTCTCGTGGATCTTTACGTCACCACATCAGGAGAAATACCATCAACAATCATCTTCTTCTGTTCAGCCAAACAAAAACTAAATCATCTGGTCCAGCTCCTGATTCGTTGATGCCTTCAACTAGAAATAAAATCAGACAAACAAAAACTTACTGATTTGACCGGCTAAAACTGAAAACAACTAAATTTAAACATGAAACAGCAAAATTTTCCAAATCAAATGAAACATGAAACCAATTCGATTCAAATTCTGAAGAATTACTTGCTCCATGTGCCCTTGCGGAAAGCAATAGACTCTCTCCACGTCGGCGGCGAAGACAAAAAATATTGAGGTTGTTCTTGTCCTCGCTATACATGTTGAATGCCTCCTAGAGTTCGCGATTTCCATTGCCTGAATCCTTGATGAGCTCCTCCGATCCGCGGTGAAACTCGGCGAACTCCTTGACCTAATTTTCGTTGTCAAATCGCGAACCGAGCCAAATCAGATCTTAGATTGAAGGAGGAGAAGGAGGTTACAGAGGATAAGGCAAATGAGAGTTGATGGAGGAGCACGAGCTTGGCTTCGGAGATCCATGGTGAACAAAAGAGATAGGTTGGGCAGAGAAGCGGGGGGGAGAGAGGAGAATAGGAAAATAACGTGCCGACAAATATTGCAATGAGAAAGATTTATATACTTAACAAAAACCTAATTAATTAAGGGAGATTAACAAACGCCTAAATAGGGTGGCCCAAAATGCTTTTGGGCTAAATTTGTTCTATCCATAATATCTCACTCATTAAAACAAAAGTTTAGCCAAACAAAGAAAATGATAAAATCCTCTCTATTCTCACATTTTTCTTTCTCTTAATTTCTCACATTTTACCGTCCTTTTTTTCTCACTATTTCAAAAATGCCAAACAGGTTGATACATCAATCAGGTTAAAAGTTCAATTGAGTTGGGTTATGATAGGTCAATGTATAAATTGTGAGTTTTTCTTAATGAAAACATTGCATACTATTGAGTTGAAATCGAATCGTTTCACAAAAGAAAAAAAACTCTTACCGAAAAATAAAGACTATAAAATTGCTAGTTAGAGCATCCACAATGGTGTGGTGACTCGGGGCATAGCGTCATAAATATAATTAAAAAAAAGAAATTTTGTTTGTCCCCCAAAAAACGGGGCAAGGAATGACTCCCAAAAGTAATTGAATGCATCTGGTGCATGCGCGTGAGTGCAATCGAAATGCGGCTTCGCGTCGCGCTCGCATTGGGCGAGCGCGGCCCGCTCAGCGAGCGACGAGTGGCGCGTAAGGGCAATTTATTTGACCTTTGTTTAAATTGCCCATTTGGGCAATTTAAACATAAAAAAAATTACCAAAATTCATAATATTTTTTTATCTTTTCATAGACACCAATATTGTATACATTTGACTATATTAAATTTAAAAGTATATTTTTGGGTTGTTTAGGTTTTTTTAAAGTTGTGTAATTATTTTTTTAAAACAATTGTATATATTTGATTACACATAACTAAATTATTCATTATTCTAATTTTATGTTCTAAGCTAATATAGATCACAATAAACCCACAAATAGAAAACATTATATACCTTTTTCTTTGGGGGGGGGGGGTTGCCCCCAACCCCGCCAGGGGCGCTTTGCCCCCTGGACCCCCGACTCGCCGAGGGGCGCTGCCCCTTGGACTCCCTGCCAAGGGGCTCCGCCCCCCGAACCCTTGATTTTGTCGGGGGCTCCGCCCCCGAACCCCTGGGTTTTTTATAAGTGTTTTATCCACCCCTGGTTTTTTATAAGTGGTTTTAAATGCCCATTGTTTTGATGGTATTGTTTTGGGTTGGAAAACCCTAATCTGTGGCTATATATTCATGGTTTTGGACAACAGAAGTTGCAAACCTCTCATTTACTATCCTCTCTCAATCTCCATTATGGATCCATTTCAATCTAACTCTCAAAACCTCTTCCACTTTGGGAGTCCAGGTGATATGGCGTACTATAACCAACTCCTCTCTCAATCTTCTGATAATCCAAATGCCTTTGTTATGCCTCCTTTCTCGTCGAACTTTGTTCACACTCAACCGCCTCCAACGCCGATAAGCTCCGGTGGAAGTGTGGATCTTTCTTCTAACCCAGACTATAGCACCCAACCAGAGGCTGTGCATGGTGGTGGATCTCATGGGAGTGATAGGGCTGCTCCTAAACAAGCAATTGAAAGCGTCATTGGGAGCCAGACGACATTGCGCACCTCATTTCCGCTTATGTCAATTGTAGCATTGATCCAATCCAAGGCAACGACCAAAAGTCCACCACATTTTGGCAGAGTGTTGCGGAGAACTACGCTCGGTACAAAAAAAGGCATCAAGCTCCTAGATCAACAGAGGCCAGATGCGACCGGTAGGCTTGGTTTATCGGCCTTACAAAAATGTACTGCTACGCTACGCATGTTGGCGTATGGCACTGCTGCAGATGCTTGTGACGAGTACCTTCGTCTTAGGGAGTCCACTGCAAGAGAATGTTTGTACAACTTTGTTGAAGGTGTTATAACTTTCTTTGGTGATGAGTACTTGAGGCGACCAACTCCCGCGGACATACAACGCTTATTAAGCGTAGGAGAGTCTTGTGGATTCCCTGGCATGTTGGGTAGCATTGATTACATGCATTGGAGGTGGAAAAATTGCCCAATTGCATGGAAAGGGCAGTTTGAGCGTGGAGATCATGATGATCCAACAATTATCCTATAAGTTGTTGCATCATATGACCTATGGATTTGGCACGCATTCTTTGGGACACCAGGTACGTGCAATGACATTAATGTGCTTGAACAATCTCCTGTTTTTGATGACATTCTTCAAGGTGTAGCTCCAAACATATCCTTTACTGTGAATGGCCATCAATACAATAAGGGATATTATCTCACTGATGGTATCTACCCAACCTGGGCAACATTTGTCAAATCCATTAGCCTCCCTCAAAGCCGTAAAGCAAAACTATTTGCCAAACGCCAAGAGAGTTGCCGCAAAGATGTGGAAAGGACGTTTGGAGTCTTACAAGCCCGATTCATATCGTTCGCAATCCAGCTCGCTCTTGGCACGCAACGTTTATTGGAAGAATAATGAGAGCTTGTGTAATTCTACATAATATCATTGTAGAAGATGAAAGACCCGAATACGAGGCTAATGGATATGTGATTCCTCCATATGATAAGCCAGAAGGTGAAGGATCTAGCTCTAATTGAACCTTCTCAACCGATAGGCAAATCGATATGACCAATTACATCCAGAACAATCTTCAACTTCGCGATAGGGATACACACAACCGGTTGAAAGCAGACTTGGTGGAGCACATTTGGACAACATTTAGGCATGAGTATGAGTCGGATTGATATATTTAAGTTGTATGTTGTTTAATTTAATATCTCGTATGTTATTTGTTGTGTGTTTTCTTACGTTGTTTTTTTATGTTGAGATGTACTTTGTTCCAAGCTTTGAATTGCATTATCTATCTAATTATGATGTTCATTTTCTTTAATTTTATATATCAATATCCGCTTAATTAAGAATAATATAGTATATAAAATTCTTAATAAACCTACAATGACTTAAAACTATAATTTTAATAAATAACAAATTTGCGATATAATTTTTATTTATTAATTACATCATTATAGTCAAATTATAATAACATTTTTTATAACGAGGGGTACATATGTAATTTTTATTAGAAAAAGGGGTATACTTGTAATTGTATATGGAGAGAGAAAAAATATTGAAAATGGGAAAGTAGGGGTTCATGGGGTGCATGGATGTAGAAAAAATTGTAATTGGGTGCATAGCTGATGTGGCAGAGAGAGAAATGAAAAAAGTAGGGGTTCATGGCACTGTAGCTGGAGGATGGTTGTGGATGCTCTTATAAGACAAGGTAACTATGTGATCCATTTACAAAGCCACTTTCCCAACCTGGTTAGCGCTTTGTGGAATGAACAACCACTGGCATAGCATAAAGTCGTAACTTGAATCTAGAATTAAAGCCAATAATGACGCCAAACTAGATTAAGGCCAACTCTCCATGAATAGCTCATGAACAAGTTGTTGGCAATCCGACTCCACACGATGTTTGGCAAATCCAAAGGCCTAGCCACTTGGAGCCCCTGTCTCATTGCTTCCGCTTTCTCCATCTCAATCGCCATCCTATCCGATCCTAAATTCTCCTCGACCCAATAAACACGAGAATGCATCTCGACCTTTGGATGGGGAACCTGATGGTTTTTGAAATTTGACATTTTGGTAATTAAACGGATCCATTTAAAGGGTTGAGCAATAACTATATTGACTAGCGATCTATAGTTAATGTTGTTAAATGGCAACTTGATAATGATCAACTTGCTAACGTTTTGCATTCTGCTCCTTTTCTAGCCTTCGTCTCTTCTTTCCACTTAATTTCGAATCAGGCTCCAAAATCCCAATAAATGTTGTTAAATGGCAACTTGTCTAATGATCAATTTTTTATGCTTTTAGCTCAGTGTTTCATTTTGTTGCTCACTATCATATCTCGTTAAATCATGCTCAAGTAATTCAAGCAAATAACTCAAAGCACAGAGGAAAGCAACAAAACAAAATCAATTTCGTTGGGGATCAAAGTAAAACTCTTTAAACAAAGAGTTGTAAATTTGTAACAAAATCATTATGGTAGTCATACATTGGCTCATATACATTGGTTCTCTAAAATCATTTTGAAAAAAATATTATTGTAACAATTGTATATGTTCATAGTCAAATATAAAGACGTTATTTCAAAATAACGCACCCTAAAATTTTCAGAATAGCGCACCTCTTTACCGTTATGGCCCAATCCAGTTCCGCCATAACGGCCCAAACCAGTTCCGCCGTAACGACCGAGACCAGTGCAGCCGTAACAGCCGAGACTAGTTCAGCCGTAACGGCCAACCAGAAATTGTGGTACTGATTAGTTTTGGTTCGACAGTAAAAATGAGTTGATATTTACTGCTAATCATAAGTCTTAGAAGTTAATTAAAGGATATGGAGACCCTTTTTCTGTTGCAAAGAATAGCCAAATTCTACAAATCCTCCAGACAAAACCTCAGTGTTCTTTGATCCTAAAGGAGCAATCGTAGTTACTCTGCCCAACCCAGTTATGAATTATAAAAAATGAGGTTTTATTGGAGTGAAGTAATGTAATGGATCCACATAACAATCAGTTTAGGGGAATTAAATTTTGGTTGAAATTGATATTGATAGGTCTATCACGATGCTTTTAATCTTCCTATCAAATTTTCCAATTAAGAGTGTCATTATCTGGTAAATTCCTAGTTACTCTTCCCAACCCAGTTAAGTATGATTCCTAGGCCCAGCTTTCATGCTTTGTGCAAGTACAATTCCTCATAGCTAACAAATATCAATCCTTGTTCCTGTCATTCTAGCCAAGACCTCTAATAATGTGGAATCCACGGCTGGTCAATGAAGATGTTGGAGTCGGATTCAATGTGTGCGGCCGTTACGGCCGAATCGTCTGCGACCGTTACGGCCAAATCTGGCATAGCTGTTACGGCCGACTTCGTCTTCTCCATCGAACATGTAATGTCGATCGACAATAGCGGAATTTTTCTACGAAAAATCAAACCAAATCTATTGGAACCCTTAACCCATAAAAATCCATTATTTTTACATTTCAATGCATAAATTGAATCAAACAACTCATCAATTCTCTGAACTTTTACATTTAAGAACTTCAAATACCATCAAACCCTAATCTATTTGTCAGATTTGAGGGACCAAAGAACACAACATATCTAGTGTAGAAGGTATCTTCAAATTGTGTCTTGGCTCATTGGTTGGATCATTTTTGGAGTGAGAGACGAACGAGAGTGACTGAGTGAGGGAGAGAGGCGATTGAGTATGTAATGAGGGTGAGTTGTGTAATTTTAGGATAATTTTATTATATATGAAGTAAGGGTGCGTTAGAATGATGAAATGGGGGTGCGCTGAAACGAAAGGGCCTATAAAAATCTTCGTGTCACATGCATCATTTCATTCTCGGATTTCGACATACAACGCACGCCACGGGCTTACCTAGTAAACAAAAAAATTTGAGGGGGAGAAAAAGGTTGGCCATATATAGTGGGCCATATAATGGGCCTGGCCCATGCTGACCCACTTTTGACTGACACTTGTCAAGTGTGAATTATTAACTTGTGTGGTTGTTCATCAAATAGATAATACTCCGGTAGAGACTAGAGAGCAAGGGGATTGGATCAGGTTCGATACTATCATTTCGTGTCGGTTTTTTATTGGTCCGTTCATTTGAAATGGATTAAAAAATTCAGCTGTGTTGCACTGATTTCATGTCCATTAAAGTTATCGAATCGAAGTTTATTTGCTTCATAGTTTTTAGATATTTTTAAATCTTACTATGTTTTATCCTGTAGAGTTTTTAATTCTAAACTTATTAAATACTCCGGTTTTAATATGGAGTAAAGTGGAAGATTATGTCGGTAGATTAGCTAGTACAACTGTACCAACTCTATAGTAGACACAACTAATTAGAGCAAATGCCGACCTCATATCTACTACTTAAATCAAGTCATGTGTAACTTTAGACTTTAGTATAATCATAGCAAATATAAGCTTTTAGTCGGATTAGGCTTGCCAATTTTGAAAGGACTAATCAAAACTACTAGCAATTGATTAGCGACTAGTAAAACGATACTTTGTCCTTTCACTTTTTGTTATCATTTTAGGTTTTTCTTACACATATTAAAAATTTATTAAAAATATAAAAATTATCATCCTTGAAACATGCCAATCGGATCAATTGGGTCGGGCGGGTTTGAGTTCAGGTTCGGTCATTTTGGGTTCGGTTCGTTACGGATCACGAGTCAATCGGGTCTGGTTGTTGCGGATTTTCGGTCGAGCCAAGTTGACCAACGGATCAAAAATATCATTTTTATGATTATTAAAATCAATTTTAATTAAATAATAATATTTAAAAATAATATATTATTTTTCTATATTTTAATAATAAAACATATTATAAGTTTCAAAATAAATTTTATAAATTCCATAAATATACTAAATCGGTCAACCTAACGGGTTTCGGGTCTATCTGGTTCGATTTATTTTTCGAGTTTCGGGTTCAAATGTTTGAGTCTTGACCCTAAAATTATCGGACGGTTTAGGGTCGAGTTTGCAAGTTGGGTCAGCTTTTGACAGCTCTACACCATCCATAAGAGCCAATAAATCAATAGGGAAAAAATCAATATAAACAAATTCCAATACATTTATTAAATAAAAATCTAAAAGAGCAAGTTTTATAATTAAGATTTTAAGGTTAAAAAGAAATCTAAAAATATGTACCAAGGGAGTAGGGAGTCTATATTTTGATTTTTAAATGCAACATTGATTTAAACTCGGTGATATGCAAGACTAGTTAATGTAAGACATGTGCGTTGATCGCTAATTTATGTCAATATGATCTAATTAATTAAGTCACGAATTTATAATTTATCTGACCTCTAACGAACTGAACTCAAATCCAGGGGCGGAGCTATTTGGGGGCGGGTGGGGGCTATAGCCCCCCAATCCCAAATTTTTTTCCCGTATATATGTTCCTCTTGTCAATAGCTTCGATTTGATATATTATACGCCTCATTCTGACATTTGAGCAAAAAGTTATGAACGTTTGAAGAATGGACGTATACAAACCACTTCTAACCAATTATTTATATAGTTAGAATGTTTTTATCTTACTTTTATAATGTGATTGAATTAGAAAACTTTGAAACAATAAGTTATTGTTGGGATATCTCGAATCATACAATTCATTATTAGCACGAGGGTTTTAGTTTGTGTTTTAATTTTTAGTTATGAGCTTTTAATATTTATAGATTCAATTAATTTGTATTCTGAAATAATTTTGTTTTCTTAACATAAATGTGTTCTGAAACATAATTCATAATTATATAAGTTGTCATTATAAACTCTTATTTTCTTAATGTAATTTTATTTTGAAATATTTTAGTCCCTCTATCAAATATGTCTCTTATTTGTCTAAATTTGTATTTTTTATTTTTATACCTTTCTCGAAACGTACATTAATTATGTTAGGATAAATTTATTGGCCCCCACAATGATAAGTTTCTGATTACGCCCTGCTCAAATCTGATCACGTCTTACCAAAATCTACCCGACCTGAAATTTAGCATAAACGTATCTACTTTTATACCTCGTACAGATTTACACACACATGAAAAAACAATGAGATCCAAAACTCAACTGAAACTTAAAATAAGTAAACCTTTTTTAGTGAATAAAAACTCTAGATTCGAAATAACCTAAACTATTGTAACCATCCTATATAAACGAATAATCAAGCACGAGTTAACTTAATCTACCACTGACATAATAGATCGCTGTTTATTGGAAGCAAATGACCTTGCATTTATTCTTAGCTCGATCTGAAACTATTCTTTAATGTTCATTTTCTCCTTAATTTTTCCCACAAAAACAACCGAAAACGAGATGGAAACAAAGAAGATCGATCAGTTTAATCACATTGTATAACGTGATACCAGCGTGGGATCAGAAAATTTATGGCTGGATTATATATATATATATATATATATATATATATATATATATATATATATATATATATATAATTTTCTTCTTTTTTTCTCTCTCTTTTATTAATGTAGACGATATAATTAAATACATGTCAAACGAAGGTGACAAGAATATGATAATATTTCGAGGTATTAGCTGCTTGATTAGACGTTCGAAAGTAATTATATGTATTTTCATGAAAGCTAAATTGGAAATTTGTAATACAACTTTGGAATCTTATGATTTACGTCACATTACTCAATTTTCTGCACATAGTTGAAACTGAAACCCAATTGTCAGTACACCATTACTCACGTTTTCATCAAAACGACACTTAACATCAAAGTAAAGAGTCCCCCGAGCTTCATACTTCAAGAATTATATTGTAAAATAATTCTTCTTACATGATTGATTATCCCTTTGGTCATGGAATCGTTCGGAGTAAGAAATGCCGACTTCAATTTTAAACAATTTATACTGTTCGTAAAATAAAAAAATTATAATATGATCAGTCTGACATATTACCTGACGTATTGTATATAATTTGCCATATAGCAGCACCAACCCAGTCATCATTGTTCATTTGTCCAATAAAGCATGGTAATTTAGCATTATAATCCATAATTAGCTGACTGATATATACTCATATAAACAGATAATTTGTATCTATATATTATGACCCATAATCCAACTTGGAGGGTCAGACTCTGGCGACACAGCACTAATTAATCATAATATATCATAACCCAATAGCGTTACGATAACTTTAATTGATTAAAGCATGTTCAGAATAACTTGATTTGAGTGTAGTGTAGTTGTTTTTCAGTTGTATAAATAAAACATTAAAAGCTGATACTGTTTTCATCATGGTAACACATACAAGTAAAATCTGATCTTGCAAAAGAATGCTGAAAAAGTACACAATTCAATTGCAGTAAATAAAGAAGCAATTTATTCCTCCAATGTGAGTCTTTACAAAATCAAATTAACAAACAACAAACAGATCAATAAAGCTGGAAATCCTAAACCTGAAGCCAAGACAGTGAAGCACGCTCCTGGCTTATCCTAATCAAAGTAATTTACAAACAAAGTGTTCTGTTTTTTTAATAGAAGGCCAACTTCTACTTTAAGGTAAACAGTAAACTACTATGAGAATATGAGAAATAAACTACAATATTTGCTATAAATGTCTCTATACTTGTCAGCTGAGCTAACAAGACCTGGTTATACCCCTTCTTATTACAAGTTAAAGGTTGTTTGCTACCTTCTTTACAAGACATTAACACCAAGAAGACTGAAAAGTAATAAATTGTACTGAAATTTTGAGTTAAGCAGCAACCTTCAACGGGAGTGGCTGATGCCTGCCCTGGTGCTGAGACCAGTGCGAGTGGGCGGCCAACACCCTGTCCAGGAGCTCCTGTGGCACAGGCTCCCCTCTCCTCTGCTGTGGGGAGATTCTCGCCGTGTGGACCAGCGTTTTCCACTTGTCCTACAACCGAAAAATGTTTATTAATGATTAAGTTAATGAGATTATGGGAATGAGTTTAGCAAAATAGCCAACTAAGAACATGTGATCCGTTAATCATGATAAGATTTCTTAGATCAGGATCAAAAGAGGACCTCCTCAGTCCTCCCCCATGTGGATCACTTGCCTCCCGGGACAGAACATAATTGTTTATTAACAATAATAGATGTAGATTAAACAATTTACTAAATGTATTAATTAAGGCTAGATGGAGGTTAGAATATCGCCTATAAATGGTCGGCCAATCAACAAGGATTTTGACAGATGCACATCTGTAGCTAGTCCATAGATAGGATGTCACTTTCCAATGTACTGGGTATTATGAATGATTAGAATTGTAAACGACGAGAAAATTTCTTTCTTTATTCTTTATTTATCAATGAATCAGTGATCATGTGGATTGGATTATGAGATGGTTAGAATATAAAAGAATCAAATAAAAACCCAAACTGGATGTGTTTCAGATTTGAACAAAGACAGCTCTTGTGACAGCAATTGTTAGGAATAAATTTCACTTTCACACATCCAAATCATATCACTTCTGAAAGTAGAGCAAGTCAAAATACTTTCTATATGCAAATGTCTTACCTTTAGATCCACGTAAGTTCGATGCTTTGCATTCTCAAAGGCGCACAGCTTAACATCACGCCACCTGCAAGTTCAGCAATGGCACTTGAGCATGAAAAATCTGATGCATAAAAATAATCCTTATAATTGACTCAAGGATGAGTGAGTGGTAAATGTACCTTCCCGTTCCAAGTTTTTCGACTGCATGAACCAAAGCCTCCACTTCAGTCACAGAGAAAGGCCTTCTGATTCGACGCTGCCCATTTTCAGAACACCGGACTTTTGTATTAATAGGCACTACATCTAGAGCTTCTATTTTCTCAGGAACCGGGACAAGTGCTTTGGAGTCTGAAAACGGTTTACTTTCTAGCTCGGGAGCAGAAAACGGCACCAGAGCCTGACAAATTGTACCTGGCTCACTCACTGGATTTTTATCTGGTGTGTCAGACAAATCTTGTGCAGAACTCAAGGACCTGGATATAGTAATACAAATTATATCACAATTTATGGAATGATACTTCAAGTATATTAATGGTCACTATATAACAGATTTGTAATAAACACAAAATAAGATCAGAAATATCACCTATTTCCATAATCTTTGGGCGAGTGACATTTAGGCAAAGAAGGCTCTTCATTTGGAGGATTAGGGGGCAGTTGAGTAGAGTTGCAAGGCTCTAAAATAAAACCCAGGTCCTCCAAATTACCATTTTCGGAGATACCAGTCTGCAATAATGTTCTGCTGTCATCATGAATCTTCTTTCCATGAAGAAGCACCCCTATATCTAATCCACCCCCAAGTACTGCAGTAATTGCATCCATAACAGTTTCCTATGAAAAGATTTGAAAAAAATACATGAATCAGATACACTGAATAACATAACGAAAAAGTGAAACTGAAATACACGCTGCAATCTTAACAGAAAATGAATGTTGAGCACCTTCAATGAACCAATAGTTGTACTCTCAGGAACCTCAAGCAATAGTTCAGGAACAATAAAGGACTTAATTGATAGCTTCACTGGTGAAAGAAAAACACAGAATATAAGGGCTTCCATCACAGAAGAGCAAAGACCAGGTTTATATGAAGGTTGAATATTTAACTCATCAGAAGTTCTAGTACCATGAGAATTTGTTGAATCAAAAGATTGTTGACAGTCATTACTTGAAGGTGATATCTTGTTGCCTGCACAGAAGAAATTAACCGTCAAACATAAGAATTTGGAACAGGAAACATGAATTAAAAAAAGATTTGCAGTGAGCAATAAACCTGCATGAGGTTTTGTAAGAAAATCCCCCTTCTCACCCGAGTTAGACATACTTCCAGCATTAATGCTTCCATCATGTTTTATTACAGTGCTTTTGTCAAATAGCTTCCTCTTCTTGAATGGCGTACTATGCTCAACTCTTTCACGGTCACAACAGGATTTCCTGTTCCGGTACATACTATTCCTTTTGCTACCTGGAAGAAGATATAAAGCATCAAATTGTCAATGCGTAGAATTATCAGAAAAGCATCACAACAAATAGGTCAGCTACATATTGAAGTTTTAAAAACAACAATTACCAAAATTACCAAGTTTATAGTCCTTCAATTTTGGAGCTGACTTCCACTTTTTGGATGCCAGTAGCTTTGTTATTTGACTGTCTGCAACATATTTTGAAGATCTGTATGCCTTCTTTTGGCTACATGGATCAGATAAGTGAGAAAGAATTTCGTCATCATCTCTAACATCTACTCTAAAATCATTCCTATGCTTGGAAAAAGAAGCATCACGAACAGAACCCCTGAAAGGCACTAAGTCAGCTTTGTCACCAGAATTTATTGGAGGAGACAGTTTCCCACATGATTCCACCCAATTTGTTGAATTAAACTTGTCACCTATACCAAGGACTTCACCTGTTCCCCTATTCACATCTTCACAGGGTCCTAACCTGCCACTTCCACTATCTACATTAGGACCAAAAGACTCCCCACACTTAGGGGAGCCTCCACCTGATTCACTAACACTCTTGTTGCATTCATTTTCATTTTTGTGTATGATGATGGGTTTCACATCAAACTCCACCTTAGCAGAGCAAGAATAATCTGAAACACCTGAGATTTGTTTTAGGATGGCTCCATTTGAAGGATCTACTGCAGCTTCTTTGTGAGATTCATTTTGAGTGCATTTCTGCAAGCAAACGGAAGAGGAAACACCACTTTCCTCCGAACTTCCCTGATCATCGTGCTCGGTGCTTATTCCCTCATTCACATGACGCTGAGGCTCCTCTTTATAAACTTGTCTACTGAAATTGTGATTATCCGCTACCACTGCAGCATTGCTGGAAGCAGAAGAGCTGTCACTCTCCTGAAGCAGCTTTCCAGCTACAGCAGCCAGCAGCTCAAATGCGCATAGTTGATCATCATCAAGTGTCTTCTTACACGGGCTCCTCTTCTAGAACCAACCAGAAGGGGGAAATAACAACAGTAAGGAACATAACAAGCGCAATGGAATATGAATCCTAGGAACATAAATAAATGCCAAGGGAGCTAACAAGTTACAACTGCAATGAAGTACATACCCTTGCTGATCTGCGACCCCTAGGTACTTTTAAGGCATCAGAGCCAATGAATCCACATTCTTTCCTTTTCTTTGACACCATTTTCAAATGAAATTTCAAGAGAATCCGCAGAAGAAAATTAGATTAACAGCCTACAGCATCAAAATAACTCAAAGTCAGCAAAATTCTAAGATCTGGCAGCAGTTACACAGAACGTTTCAATTTCATATATACTGTTGTTATCACATTAAATTCATAAAGCCACTGAGCAACCAGAATTCGAAAAGAATCACATGACTAAAAAGATGCAGCCACATTATAAGCTAAAACCATTGATTGCAACAATATAGCAGATGTAATCAACAGATTTCCAAATCTAGGCATCAGTTCTAAAATTGACTAAATTTTAAACATTGACAGGAATTTTCTCCCCCAGGCAGCTGGTAAAGCAAATCGAGAAGATGATGAAGATCGTTTTTTTATATAGAAAAGTGAAAGTAACTTTGAAATCTTGATCTTTTTTTTTTCTGTCTGTTATCCTTTATCATGTCATCCTCTCTCATGATTGCTTCCTTGATTACGTAAGAAGTTGGCAACATACAATTAAGGAAGTATGAATTAAAAAACAAAGATAAGAAGAAGGGAAAAAAAAACGGAATTCAATTTCCATTCATCTGTTTATCAAAGCTTCAGATCCAACAACGTGAAAGCTACCAAATCAGAATTCTGTTTTCCACCGAAAAAACAAACCAGATCTCTCGATCATCAGCCACAATCCAGAAACCAAAGCGCAAAAAATTTCCAACTACGATAGCAGCAAAATCCAGATTAGGAAGACCGTTTTTTCATTCCAGAAAAGGCAAGGTAAATAGAACCAAAATCAAACATCCACCGATTCAAACAGAAAACTCAACAAATTCAACCTGATCATATCCGAACCAGCAATCCAATCAAAGCCAACCACCGAAAAACCAAAAAGGGAAAAACCCCAAACAGTTCACAGCCATCAAAATCAACAACGAAATTCGAATTCCAGCATACAAAACTCACCTCTCGGACAAACGATCTCCGATCGACTTCTATCTACAAGATCAAATTGAATCGGCTATGTACAAATCAAAACCAAAAGAAATTTTTATGTACAGAATTCCGATCCAAATTATGCTTGAATTCCACTCAAGTAAAACCTCTTCAACCTCCTCCTCCTTCCTATGTCTCTCTATCTTTCAATCAACGAACCAACAACCATAGCAGCCCATTCTCTCTCTCTCTCTCTCTCTCTCTCTCTTGATCGCCAATTTCTCTCTCTCAAACCGCAATACAAATGTGTGGGGACATGAACAAGCACAAAAAACCCCGGGATTTAAAAACCACCCAAACCTGTGCTAAAACCCCTCCCCTCCGGTTCCTTGCAACAAAATTCTTTTTCTTTAATTTTTTCAATTAGAGGAAAAAAACAAAAGGAAAAGCTATTCCAGCCACAAAACCGAATCATCCGGTCGACGTGGGGTGTTGTGAGTGATGGTAACCGGCTGTATTAGGTAACGTGATACAGACAAACCCCGTTCACCATTTCTTTTACCTTTTTCTGTTTTAAGAAGGGAAAATGGAAATCCCCGTTCCAACCATCTACCACTACATATTCCTAACCTCTATATACATGTCAATAATTGAATGCCTCCACACAAGACTACTCAATTAATATATATATATATATATATAGGGTTTAGGGTTTTAACTTTGGCACGTATGAACTTCGTTTCGAATCCGGTGTTCACACCGGATCAACAAGGAAGCAATAGCGATGGTATGCAAGTGGATGGGGCGGCTAGGGGACGCCCTCCGGGGGACCGTCCGCCGGGAGACCCGCCAGATAAGAATGCTTCATGGAAGGATGTAGCAGTTGGTGGGGTGTTCCAAACAAAGACATTGCTGGATGAGGAGTTCCTTGAAGGCAAAGTGAAGGTGTTATTCCCGGATGGAGAAAATGGGGATCCGGCGGTGATAATTGCGGAAGATGTAATGGAGGCTTTAGCGTCGGTATGGACATGGTCAGTTGTGGTGAAACCCTTGGGGCAATCTATTGCTTTTCATGTCATGGAAAAGAAGCTAAGGGAAATGTGGAAGACTAATACCCGGTTTCAAGTTCTTGACTTGGATCATGGTTGTTTCTTAGTCAGATTTGGGGTGGAAAGCGACTATTTGGCTGCGTTAACAAATGGCCCTTGGACGGTGTTTGGGCGTTGTATGTCGGTTCGCAGTTGGTCACCAAAGTTCCGTACTTCGGATCCGGTTAAAACGGCGCCGGTTTGGATCCGTTTATCGGGTTTGCCAATGACTCTATACGAAGAGAAGATTTTGCTTAAAGTAGCTACGGGAATTGGGCGGCCGATTAGAATCGATCCGAAGACGTTATACACGAATCGGGGGAGGTTTGCTAGAATTTGCGTCGAGGTGGATCTTGAGAGACCATTAAAAGGAGCTCTAACCATTAATGGGGATCGGTTCTTTATCGAATATGAAGGCATTCCCACAATTTGCTTCGGGTGTGGTAGATTCGGTCACGTCCATAATAATTGTCCATTCAGAGCCTCTTCATCGACGGGTTCTGAGCTGAACAATCATGTGGGCGAGTCAAACAATCAGGGTAGAGTCATGGAGAAAGCAATTGTTACTTTTGGAGAGTGCATGAATGGTGGGGGTACGTATGGTGAATGGATGATGGTGGCTAGACGATCGAAGCCGGCTAAGGGTAAACCGAAGTCTGGTGACGAAAACAAAATTCCGGCGAGTGGTAGTGGCCATAGGTCCGACAGAACGAATTTTCCGGTTCCAAGCGGAAAAGGAAAAGATAAGACTCTCCCTGATTCTAGGAAATTATCTTTGCCCATGAATCGTTTTGGCGTTTTAGATCTATCTGAAAAGGAAAGTCCTATTGAGACCGTTGAGGAATTTGGGAAAGAAGTTAGCATGGGTGGAATCGTTAGGAAGGAAAGTGAAAAAATCAAGGGTATATCAAAGGAAACTGTGGATCAGAATATTGTCAAGATAGCGGCAAAATATGTAGAGTCGTCAGTTACTAGTAATGAAAGTAATTTGCATGAGCAAAAATCTACTAAAAAGAATGTAGTAGCTAAGGAGTTGTATACGTTCAAGGCTGGTAAGGGGAATGGGCCAAACATTTCTAAGGCCCATTTGGAGAAAAGAAGGCCAAAGATTGGAAGGATTGAAGGAGTGTTTACTCCTAAGGTTAAAAATGTTGTTGGGCCTATTGGGCCATGTTCTAAAAACACAGATGGATCAAAGAAGAGACTGAGGGGCAACGACATTATTCCGGATACTAGTCGATCGAGCCTGGCCGCGGAGGAAAATCGGATTGCACAGTCGGTGAGCCCTGATCCTGGTTTGACTACGGCGACGGGTGATGAGGGTATTTCGTCGACTCGGGCAGAGGTTGAAAGGGACCAAGGGTCGCAAGAAACGGGAATGGTTGTTGTGAGGGCGGTTCAAAGGGGCGTCTCACAGCAAATGAGTTCCTCAGATTTGGCAATCAATGATGATTGCACTATGGCGGAGAGCGAGGCGGCTCGAGGGCCAATCTGATTTTCTCTTGGTTCTTGTTTTCTCGTCTTGTCCCTTTGTTTATGATGAATATCTTATTTTGGAATTGTCGTGGTGCAGGTAAGCCGGGTTTTCGAAGAGCCATTCGATATCTTTGCCGGAATCATAAAGTGGATATGGTTGCGATCTTTGAGACTAAAATTTCAGGGGAAAGAGCTCAATCAGTTTGTGACAGATTGACAAGATCAGACTTCACGGATTGTCGTAGAATTGAAGCTTCAGGATTTGCCGGGGGTGTTTGGCTGTTTTGGAAAGGTACAAGGATGCAGGTGGATGTTGTGGAGTTGAACCGTAATTTCATCAAGGCTAAGGTGGTGTGTAGTGGTAATCTGATGCACATTTTTGCTGTGTACGGCCCGCCTTCAGTTACGCGAAGAGGTAACTTTTGGCGTGATCTCGAGAATTCGGCTAGTAAAGTGTCCGGCCCGGTATTTATCGGTGGAGACTTTAACTGTATACTTTACAGGGAGGAGAGAAAGGGGGGGTCTGGAGGTCTCCATGAAGATTCCGACACGTTTGTCAATTGGAAAAACAAGCTTCAACTTATTGACATGGGTTTCACTGGACAGGAGTTCACATGGAATAGAAGGATTACGGAGAACTCGGTGGTTCATAAAAGACTAGATAGGGTCTTCGTAAATGTTGAAGGACGGTTACAATGGCCCGAAGCTAGTGTCCGACACTTGCCTAAGTTCTCCTCAGACCACTGCCCGCTACTTCTCGTTCTCGAGCCTAAGTTGGCTTTTAACAAGAAGAGGCGGCCGTTCCGTTGTGAGGAAGCTTGGTTCTCTCACCCCACTTTTCAGGATAAAGTCAAGAATAGCTGGATCCCGGAGGTGGATACGCCGAGTGCCCTTGCTGTTTTGAAGGAAGAGCTCTTGGTTTGGAATAAGAGAACGTTCGGTAACATCTATAAACGTAAGCAGGAGCTGTTGGATCGGTTAGATAACATTCAAAGAAATGTGTCTACTTATACTTCAAGTAACCTGCTGGATTTGGAAGTCAATATTAGAAGAGAGTTGGATATGGTGCTTGAACAAGAAGAGATGCTTTGGCTCCAAAAGTCAAGGGAGTTATGGTTAAAATGGGGGGATCGGAACACATCGTTCTTCCATACCTCTACAATAATCAGAAGAAAGCAAAACCGAGTTGAGGGGTTGAGAAATGACGCGGGAGTTTGGATTGAGAGCAAGTTTGAGTTGGAACAGTTGGCTACCGACTTTTTTAAGAAGTTGTACAGTGATGAAGGGGCTGAAATTGGGTATTTTCCTGAGTTGTGCTGCGGTTTCCCGAGGGGGCAACAGTCTAATTTCAGAGCACTCGAGGCTGCAGTTTCGGCGGAGGAGATCTGGAAGGCGGTAAATAGTATGGGAGCTCTCAAATCTCCCGGAATTGATGGATTCCATCCGGGGTTCTTTCAGAGGTGTTGGCCCACAGTTAGAGATTCAGTGAGCAGTTTCGTACGAGATTTTTTTCATTCAGCGGTTCTTCCCATCGGGGTTAATGACACACTCATTGTGTTACTTGCTAAAGTGGGAAAACCGGAACATATTGGGCAATTTAGGCCTATCAGCTTATGCAATGTCTTATACAAAATCATAACCAAAGTGCTAGTGAACAGGATTCAACCAATCATGTCCGTGATTGTTGGACCTACACAAGGCAGCTTTCTTCCGGGTAGAATGATAACGGATAATATTGTGGTGGTACAAGAAGTTGTTCATTCCATGAGGCGTAAACGTGGAGCTACCGGTTGGATGGCTCTTAAGTTGGATCTCGAAAAAGCCTACGACCGCCTTAGTTGGAACTTTATTGAGTCCACGCTTGTGGCTGCTGGTTTCCCCAATGATTGCGTCAAATGGATCATGGCGTGTGTTACTTCTCCCCGTATGCAAGTTCTTTGGAATGGCGAGGTGTCTTCTCAGTTTACGACGTCTAGGGGTATCCGACAGGGTGACCCGTTATCCCCGTATCTTTTCATTCTTTGTGTTGAGAGACTTAGCCATTTGATCCTTGAGGCAGTTGAGAAGAGAGATTGGAAACCGATCAAGCTGACTAGGGGCGGCCCTTACCTCTCACACCTCTTTTTTGCCGATGACATAGTTCTCTTCGCTGAGGCTTCGGTTGATCAGTTACGAGTTATTATGAATTGTTTGGATATGTTTTGTAAAGCTTCTGGACAGAAAGTTAGTAGCGCCAAATCAAAAATTTGTGTGTCAAAAAATGTTCAAAGAAGTCTTCGGGAGCGCCTTGCGGAGATTAGTGGGTTTACGGTGACTAATGACTTGGGCAATTATCTTGGCATGCCAGTTATTCATAAGCCTATTAATAAGCATACGTATGAGGGGCTGGTAGACAAGTTCAAGGCTAAGCTAGCTGGTTGGAAAGCTACCACCCTTAGCATGGCGGGTAGAGTTACGTTGATCAATTCCGTTCTTACCTCACTCCCGGTTTACTCGATGCAAACAACGCTCCTCCCATCCAGCGTGTGTAATAGGATTGATAAAATGAATCGTGGTTTCCTTTGGGGCAGCAGTAGGGAGAAGCGCAAAATGCATAAAGTTGCATGGAGCGAGGTAGTGAAACCGAAGGACCAAGGTGGTCTTGGGATCCGAACAATGAGAGAACTTAATTTGGCTTTAGTGGGAAAGCTTGGATGGAGATTTGTTATGGAAGATGGGGAGCTTTGGACGTCGATTCTCAAACATAAATATGTGGACTCGGCACTTGGTAAATCCTCCGCTTGCTCTCATGTTTGGAAAGGTATTAAGATGGGGATTTCGGAGGTGATTGTCAAAGGTTCGAGATGGTTGCTGCGTGATGGTAGGAGTATCCGGTTTTGGACGGATCCTTGGCTACTTGATGCGCCGCTGTTGAATGTTGCCACGGGGCCGATCACCGCTGCTCAGGAACAGACTCTGGTAGATGAATACTGGCGGGCTGGTGGGGGTTGGGATTGGGCTGTGCTGAATACTCTTCTCCCTGCATCTGTGTTAGTTCAGCTGGCTGCTGCAGCGCCTTTTCACGGCCCAGGTAGTTCAAGCGATGAGCTCTGCTGGGGGACTTCTTCAGATGGGAATTATTCGGTTACTGCTGGTTATAAGTTATTGCAAGGAGGTGGCGCTAATCAGGGTGTTGACTCTGTCTTCTTCAGCAAAATCTGGAAGTTAGCGGTTCCGGAAAGAATTCGGTGTTTCGTGTGGATTGCTAGTAAGGGTGGAGTTCTTTCTAACATGGAGAGAAGGAGGAGACATATAACCACGAACGCCAGATGCGGCCGTTGCAATGGAACGGAGGAGACGTTCGAGCACCTTTTTCGGGATTGCTCGCATGTTAGTTCGATTTGGCACGAGTTTGCTGCTACTAATCTTGACCCCTCTTTTTTTCAGGATAACTTTGCTGTCTGGATTAGGAAAAACACACTGGTTAGCAGGAGAATCGGGCAAGAGTACTGGAACGCTCTTTTTGCTACGGTGTTGTGGTGGTCATGGCGGTGGAGAAATGAGGCGATCTTCAACGGTGTTGAGGCACCGCTTAACAAACCAGAATTCATATTGCAAAGATTGAGGGAGTATCACTCAGCTAATGGTAAGCCCTCCCCTGCTGGTTATTTTTTGAATAAATGTGTGCAGGAAATACGTTGGAGCAAGCCGGAGGACGGATGGGCAAAAATCAACACCGATGGGGCGGTCAAAGACGGTATGGCAACGTCAGGAGGTATAATAAGAGACGGTGAGGGAAGATGGATCGGAGGATTTGTGCATAAGATTGGAGCTTGTTCGGTGCCAATGGTTGAGCTTTGGGGGGTACTGAACGGGATCAAGCTTGCTTGGAACAATGGTCTTCGCAAAGTTATAGTGGAATCGGACTCTCAGGTTGTCATTCGTTTACTACAGTCTAAGGTGAGTAAGAGTCATCCATTGTCCAGCCTGGTAATGCAATGCCAAGGCTTTTTAAGTAGGGATTGGAATATCCGATTCCGTCATGTGTATCGAGAGGCGAATACGGTAGCCGATCGCCTCGCGTCTTTTGCTTTCTCTTTTCCTTTAGGTTATCATGTATTGCTTGCCCCGCCTGAGGGGATTACTTTATTGCTACTTGATGATGTTAGGGGTCGGGCTATCCCCCGTTTGCTGACTACTTAGCCCATTTCTTATTGTTAATAAAACGCCTCCTCGAGAGGCCGGAGAGTACCGTCTCTCCTTCTACCAAAAAAAAAAAAAACATATTCCTAACCTCTTCTCAGATTTGGATAACTAAGCTTTGCCACGTGGCATCGAATTCTTTTTTTTTAGCCCAGTCCAAATGTCCAAAATTCAGACCCAAAATAAAACTTTTATAAACTGTTTTTTTATTAATTAAATTTACGTTTTTATATTAATAAATGAAACCAATATAGGTAGAACAATACTCCCTCCGTTTCAAAATAGTTGTTCATAGACAAAAGTGCACATATATTAAGGGGAAAAAATTCTTCCAAAAATACCCCTATAAAATGGTACTTTCTACTCCAAAAAGTTGCTTTAGAAAAAGTGTATGTTTAGTGTGGTGTAATTATTAAGGGTATAAATGAAAAAATTATTATATGAACAACTATTATGAAACAAGAAAAATTGTCTATATGGACATCTATTTTGAAACGGAGGGAGTATTTATCTATAACTATATATTAAAGCTGTCCCTTTTTGAGCCATCAGAACGATTCTGGCCCCACCTCATATTTATAAAATTAATTTTTATTTCTAATATTTTAACTTTTATCCTATTATATTTTTCTTTAACTATTTAAATTTATCTTTAACATCAAACAAATATCTATTTAGTATAACAATATCTTTTGAAAACTTCCTTATACAAATATTTAAAATTAAAGATAATAAATTTAAAATATTTTAAAATAAGTATAAATATCTTTTACCTTTTAGCATGATGTCTTTTCACGAAATAATTTATAAATATATTTTTTCTTTTATAATAAAAAAATTAATGATAAATACTTATAATGTTTAAAAATAAAAAAATAGGTAATATCTATAACTATATATTAAAGTTGTACCTTTTTGAGTCACTAGAACGATTCTAGCCCCACCTTATATTTATAAAATTATTTTTTTTATATTATTATAACTTTTTCTATTAATTCTTTATAACTATTTAAATTTATCTCTAACATCAAAAAAATATCTATTTAGTATAACAATATTTTTTTTGAAATCTTCCTTATACAAGTATTTAAAATTAAATATAAAATATATAAATATTTAAAAATAAATATAAATATTTTATCATATATATTTTGACGAATTTATTTATAGAAATATAGTGATTTTCTTTAATAAAAAAATTGATGAATAAATAGTTAAAATTTTTAAAATTAATAAAAATGGATAATAAAATATTTAATAGATATTGAAATATTTGATAAACTCTAAATTTACGTACATGAAAAGTAATAAAATAGGAAGAATATAAAATAAATTATTTATATTAAAGTTTATATTATATTTTTATTTATTTATTAATATCCTATTTATAATGGTTATAAAATATCGAATCGTAGTCGTACATGGTACGACGGGTAAATTTATATTATAATGTTTATAATATAATAAATTATATTAAATTTATTATTTTTACTTTTTTCTTTTAAATTTTATAAAAATCTATCTACTTTTTATAAAATCTAACATTCTAACATGTTTAATAAAAATTGAAAGAAAGAAAAAATAAAAGATAAGATTTTTTAAATATATAATGATAGATAATGTGATCTTTAGTGATAAGATTTTTTCATAAAGCTATCGTTCTAACGTTCTAACTTCTAAAGTATTTACGTGTATTCAATATCGTAAATTTTGAATATCTTTTTTTTATTATTTTAATTTCGTAAAAATTTATAACAATTTATCTTTTCAATAAATATATAATATTTATCATCCATGTTAATTCAAAACTTATTTATTTTATTTTTCATAGATATCATCGTTATTCTCAATTAATTTTTTAGCAACTCATTTATACATATATTACTACTTTATGATAGATAATGTGATCTTTAAGATAGGATATTCTTATGATAGATAAAAAAGAGACTATTAAACTCATAAATATTTAATAACACATGTATGTGTTTTCAATATTTAAATAAAAATGCATCAAGGTTTATGGTGAATTAATATTTATTTTAAAAATCATTGTTTCTAATATATGAATGCCATCCATTGAACAAATGTAGTTGAGATTTTATATCACATATAATGTAAATTTTTATTTAACATGGTACGGGTAATAAACTAGTTTTAATTAAATTTCCAACACAAGAAGAAGGAAAACACATTATGAAATAACAAAAGAGCTACCATTTTTTTATTATCACGGTGGAAAAGTTTTAATATAAGTGAAAATTCGTTCTTGAGCACAATGAGCTAACAAACACTTAACAAGAAATTTCACTTTAGTCAGCAAACAAGTTACATGATTTTCCATGGGTCATTCAATTCTTCTTCCAACATGTCCTAATCATAACAAAAGTTAATAGTTTACCCTAATGAGTTTATATCCTAATTTATAACGAAAATGGATTTAATAAAAACAGTTTTGTGCGGTTGATTCTAGAATTCTCGATAGATATAAAAGCACATTATGCCATGTAAAGTTGAAGGGAGAAATAAATAAATAAAGGTTTAATTGACATAAAGTATACTTTCCCATGCAATATATACTTTGTATTCCATTCCAAATTTCCAATATATGATCTAAAATGTAAACGCGTGATTTAATAAAATGCGGAAAACTTTAGTCAAATATCAATCCTATCCTTTCGAAACATTATATAACAAAGTAACCTATTACATATGCAATAAACGAATCATAAGGATTGGATTAAATAAGTTTAGTGTAAAGTTGTACTAATAGAAGATCAAAGAATCCTTTTCACGAACTCAAGCCCATTACAAACTTTAAGCCAATGAACCAAGAATTCTTTTCACAAGAAAATGCAGCCGAGATTGTATAAGCCTCTTGGAATTACTTCTCATCCAACGATTCATGACATCTTCAACTTCTTCTGTTTTCTTCGCCCACTCTCGAAGTCGTTACATATTGTCAAGTCCTTCTTTCATCGTAGCCCGGTATCGAATCCGGTCCAAAATATTTAGGGCCCAACAATACAAGTTATTTTTTTTAATTATTATTTATTAATCTACCTGATTAGCGTACTTATTAATTATACGCCCGAGCCCATATATATCTGTTCGTCAATTCAACTATAGATAGATACAATATATACTGGACTGGTAGGTCAAATCTGATTAACCCGGTTAGCTTTAGGAAGTGGATCATCATCTTTGGCCTTGTGTTTATCATCGAATACTTTTTTCATTAACGAAGGTACGTATTTGCTTGAATATTTGCAGGATTTATAGGTAGCGCAGATTTATGTGTTGGAAAAAGTGAGGAAATCAACCATAACAAAATGAAATGATTAATACGGAGTATTATTATACATTAGGTTAAGTTTTAATAGATCGACCTCTCTACCCGTCTACCTCATATCTAAAAATTGAAACTTATTGGGTCGAGATTCTCTACCGACCCAGTTGAAAAACTTGTCTTTTCCAATTTAAAATCAAAGTAGCTTAATCTAAAAAAAACTCCAAAATACATCAAAAAGCTTGGTCAAACATAGCCTTAAGTATCTTTGTTAAAGATGTATATTCAGAGTGTGAATCATGTGCGGTATAAAAATTATGTTTAATATGAAGCTCACTAATGACCGCTTGATGCACTTCATATCTACTATTATTATTAAGAGCACACCGTATAGTGTTAAAAGTGTACCAATAACCAATTGGTCGATCTAGTGGGATGTGGTGCTAGGCTCTTTAAGCGTTTGTTCAGGGGGTTCGAAGTTCGAATCTTCCTGACGGCGTGTATGGAAAAAATTGAATTAGGAGGGTCGCCCCCAATAATGGGCCTCTGCAGTACCCGGTCCGGACGTAGATTAACCCCAGCTAATCGAACCGGGCGAAAGACCTATAAAAAAATAGTGTCAAAAGTGTATTCAAATTAGGAATGTAATTTTGATGCTTTACGATGCATTTTTGTTTGCCGCATATTCGCACAAGATTAAAACTCTGTATATTCATTTCATTCGTTTATATTTTTATATCTTAATTGGAGTAGTATTTTAGTTTGATTTGTTGGCATTGAAATGCCCAAAATGAACTGAAATTAGTAATTTTCAATATTATATTACTTTATAATCAAATTCAATAGTATCTTAACACATTGCACATCAATATTTTAACATCTGAAAAAGATTGATATGTTTTTTTGGTAGGAAAAAAGATTGATATGTAGTAGTATCATTATCAATTTCTTAACAAACTATTCTTTTAATAAGCTTTTGTAACTCGTCTATGGATTTGTTATAACACTTTATTAGAAAATGATCGCCAAAACCAAAGTTACATTTGTTTTATTCATTTTATTAAAAATTAAATTGATAATTAGTTTATCACTAAAAAATCACGAAGAAACGTGATTATAATGAAATGGCTTTAATACGCCATTTATGTTTAATCTTAGTCATTGTTAAACTTTGATAACCAAAAATCTTAGTCATTGTTCTACCAAAAAAAAAAACTTGATAACTAATAAAGGACTTGTTCGAATTATGCATTACAATGTAAATATAAGATTTACTGCAATTTAATATATTCAATTATGCGATCCATCATCCATACAAAAGCTAAATACTGCATATATTATAATATAAATTTTTGCATTATAATTTGCAATTTAAACAAGCCAAATCATCCCCACTCTAATAAACACGTGGTCAAAGTGAATTCGGATGGCTCGGTTCGTAGCGATGGGCGGGACTGCTACTGCGCGGGAGGCGTCATTCGGGATAGTGATGGGCGATGGCAGGTAGGTTTTGTCTATTACATTGGTATTTGTACAGTTCTTATGGCGGAGCTTTGGGGAGCTATTCAGGGTTTACGCTTAGCATGGGAACGAGGTTTCAAGAGGATTTGTTTGGAAATTAATTCACAAATTGTGTGTCAGTTTCTAAGTAAACCTGTAGATCGTTACCATCCTTTATTTAGCCTGGTTGCCCAATGCCATGGCTTAATTAGTAGGAACTAGATTATCCAGATCCGTCACATTTACAGAGAGGCAAACAGTGTTGCTGATTATCTTGCTTCTTTAGCTTTTTCGTTTATTTTAGGCACTCATGTATTGCTTGACCCGTCGGAGGGTGTTATTTCTCTACTTAATGCTAATGTTAGGGGTCGGACTATTCCCCGTTTGCTGACTACTTAGCTCATGTTTTATTATTAATAAAATGCTCCCTTAAAGGGTCGAAGAGTGCCGTCTTTTTTTCAACCAAAAAAATAAAATAAACACGTTACAGATTTACAGCCGTCATGGAATTCTTTGCTTCAAAGCCATCAACTTATCTTCGCCTTTCTTTATTTGAAAATTCCATGCAGATTCCTTCCGCTATGAAACTTGCTAAATATTGCGTGTATAGTTACTCAAGTATCTCCTTTAATACCTTTAACAATGAAAATATATACAATATAAACTTATAAAGTTTCTTTGAAGTTGAACGTTCATCTCATTCATTCCCACGCGATTGCTCACAGGAAGAAGATGGAGTCCGATTAGGCCTCATGGTCATTCAACTGGTCTTTAAGTAAATGGCTGCATTCTTATTTACTATGTTAGACGGTTAGGTATTTTATAATACTCACTTTGTGCGAAAGTATTTGTTATTTTAATCTAATCTGATTTTTTTTGTTCAATAATAAATTCTTATTTAACATATTTTACCATATTCTTCTCCTATATTATCCTTATTGATTACAAAAATTGCATAAATATATAATAAAAAGGAAAGATCTTGTCGATATTGAAGTCAAATTATATAGTTTTTAATTTTTGAACAATAGAGTATGTTATAAAGTGTATTTATTTTCGGTGTATTTATTTTCTCATGAGGCGAAATGTTGTAAAAAACGTTAGGCGGATGCTGGACGGAGAGGGACTGCCTAGCGCCTAGACGGCTTGAACGATGGCCTAGGCGGTCCTAGACGGGTACCTAGGCGGTCTAGGACCTTCCAACGCCTAAGCGGGGTCTAGAAGGGCTTTTTAGAACAGTAATATGAGTTCTAATTTTAACTTATGATGTGGAGTGTGACAATATTATTTGAGCTCACGTTTCAACCTTATGTAGTTATGTAGAGAGAATATTTCATTACCTCAAAAAAAGAATTCCTATATGTTATATTCCTGTATTTATATTTAAAATAATATCTAGCCTATATGCAAATGACACCTCCAAAACAAATCACGATTTGAAGCTATTTTAATACTATTATCTCATTATGTTATTTTACAATTCTTGTACCATTGTTTATCATAATCTAAAACACAAGTACAACTATATGAAATGATTGATATGATCGATATTAAAGAGCTCTTGTTGTTAAGATTGATGATGACGGCGTGATTGGGAAACATTCACCATTAAAGAGGCCAATTATTAATCGCAAGGGTTGCCTTAAAATACTATTTATGGGCATTACAACTTTCAGTTACAAGTTCACAACTTGCAATTCATCTGTCCTCCATCCAATTTTAGGCACTTACCAAACTATTTTGAAAGCATATTCCTCGCTTAAAACGCCAGTATATTCCTTCTGTTTGATTTTGTATTAGTACACTTTTTAATCTAATAATCCTTGTGTTTAATTGCCCAACGGCTGACAAAGTTTTTTCCAAAATTTTATTGAAATTACACTTTTTCTAATGTAATTTTAGTTTTAGTTGAAATTTCGTTAGAACCAGAGCAATTTAGCTAGGACGAAATTACACTTTTTCTAATCGCAGAAAACTTGTTTGTATCATTTAGCAATTCTGTAAGATTGTTATAATAATACATTTTACAAATTTACTGACCCAACTCAAGAAAACGGTTAAATCAAAGACGGCTTATTTACAAAATTACCAAATCGACAACGCAGGGAGAGAGATAGAATTGGGCTTCTGGACTGGGCTTATCAGTCCCAACCCAGTTGACAGTTGTGGTATTCAGCCCATTTAGCCCCAAAACATCAAAAGTAATGAAATCATAAGCTGTTCTACTCTGAAGCCTAGAATGACCAAATAATTAGGTCAATTTTACAAGAATCAACACTCAAATTTAGACCACAAAATCTAGAAAACTGTATTAATAATTCAGAAATTCGCACAGGAAACAACATTAAAAAGTTGAATCAGTAACAATCGTGTAGTTTTCAAGATTCCAATCAAGAATCGAGAGGAGAAAGAGAATCAAAATCAGACACGAACTGGAAACCAGAAAATGGAGGATTTAAGGGCTCATATTTCAAGTGTTATTAGAAATCATGGCGGGCGGAATAACAGTGAATCACTTCCTCATCCGACGAGGAAAAGAAGAAGACGAAGAGACGCTTACGGAAAGACGAGAAGAGCCAAACCCTAATTTCCGACAAGACGGAAAAAAGGGGGCGGCGAATTTCTTCGCCAATTCTCCATCGCCTTTCCACATCTTCCATCTCCTCCAACTCCAACCCCGAATGAATCGGAAGAAACGCACAGTTCCGCACGCTCTACCTTCTCTGTATAATCAATGCCCAGATTCAAAGCTAGCAAAATTAGGGTTTAGGATTAGAGTTTGGAGTTCACAAGAAGAGCTTACTTTCGTAGTGTTGAAAACCAATATATATCAGGGCGAGATATCATCCGAAGATAATGAATCATGGATCATTCAGGTTAATGGGCTTGCTGGCCCAAAATCTTGATCCAAAAACATGTGGGTGGGCTTCAATTCTTTTTTTGTTTGTTGACAATAATGTGAAGAACATAGCATAACATTACCAAATTTGATGACCACCTTATATATTGAGTTGGTTGGTTGTGTAGTACATGATAACTTTTATAACTTACCACATGTAAGAAAAATTATACACTTGTTTGTGTTGGATATAGCTAGTTCCCACACATATATGCATTCCGTCTCCATGGAGAAGACAAGAGTTGTGTAGCAATGAACTTGGGTGTTCCATGAGTTCTTGGTGTTAAATCCAGAGCATGGTTTGTGTGCTCTGTTCCTCCTCCTCCATGGTTGCTTCTTATTCTTCTATCATCCAAACTTTGACGCCTGTTGTGTAGGCGTTCGAGGTTTATTTTTGTGCGCAAGGATGGTGATGATGAGTTGTTGTTCTTGTGGTAGTTGAGTGTGAGCTTGAGCTTCCTAACTTTGCGCTCTAGCCACATTATTTGCTCCTCCGCCACCGCCAACTCCGTCAAAAGCACCTTTACCTAATGTATTAACATTTTCCAGGTTCAACAAACTTGTGTATCCATAACAACAACACTATCAAGATTCAAGTATATTCCACTAGAGCGAAGTTTGAGTTTTTTTGGATGTACGCACCCATGCCCTGAACAAGTCGAGAGGATTTTTACCTGGAAGGGAAGCTCAGGAGGGAGGCAGTGAAAAGAGAGGACAGGGCCCTTCATTGCCCACCTTAACACACTGTTCAGCTTCAACTCTCCCTCAAGCCTTCCTTGCAACTCCTCTACCTAATTACCATGCATTCATTCAGACCAATCAATTAAGTATCAACAATGGAAAAAACACATTCCCTTTAATTGAAATGTTTGAATTGAAATGAACCTCGTTTTCAAGAGCGAGCCTTCTGAGTTGACCTTCACTTGGTCGCATCAGGAACTCTTCAAACTTCATGTGTGCTTAATTGTTTTTGAATGGAAATTGAGCAAATTAACAAGACTTGATTGATGGGGGGTTTAATACAATTGCCCCGCCGTAGAGGGGCGGTTGAAGAGGCCGGTGGGTACTGGGTGGGTGGAGTGGGAAAAGTTTGTGACTTGTAAGTGGAGAAGTTGTAATGCTCTCGCTACTATTTGGCTTAGCTCTCTGCATAATTCAGTTGTTAGCTAGGATCATTATATTTTTGTGACCAAAGATATTAATTCCATCACTTAATATAATATTACAGATTGCATTATCTTTAAGTTGGACATGATTTAATTTTGAATTATTTTTTCATAATGTCTTGTGGGAGCATGCATGTATAATATATCTGGACTACCACTAGGTTACATTAATTAATATTCCAGTCTACACTCTCTACATCAAACCAATGATGTTTTCTACGTTTGGGATAAGATATACAATTTGCTTATTTATTAGAGAAAACTTTGGAGCGGGGGGATGAAGGACGTGGTGCCCATGATCAATTTGATGATTACCTAAAACTAACTAGAGTCATAATTTGGGCGAGTCATCTTCGTCTTCTACGTTTGACTTGTACCAAAGACATAAGTTGGGTAGAAATTGACCATAGATCATGGAGTCGTAGGTTAATTGGGTTGGTTGACCTCATCAATCTTTTCTTAGCTTTTGCTCATGCTGCCCTGGCCCACAAACTCGATAATGACAGATTAGAGGTGAACAACCCAATCCAAATGGATCTCTCAATAGTTCAGTTTAACCAATACACAAAAAAAATTCTACTATTTCTAAACTTTAAAAAGATTGAAAATGTATCCTAAATCTTGCTGGGAAATATCATTTTAATTTTTTTGATAATTTACATCATTTATAATTAAAAAATATACACGTTAAATTTTTATGATGCAAAAATACTTTATTTAATAATTTTTCAATGTTTTAAATATATTTTATAATGTTTAAAAATTTCTTAATAATTAATTGTGTCAAAATTTAAAATAATAATATTTGGTGAACAAGCAAATTCTTTCATAAATTATTCCTTTATTTTACTTTTTAATAAAATATGCTATTCCAATTATTTTTATGAAAAAAAAACAAAATTAAAAAAAAAAACATTATTCCAAACTCTACTAGAACAAAACCAAACCAAACTAATGGCTAACTTCAAAAGTTAGATTCATCTAGTGAAGAATACAGGTAGCTTTCCTTGCAAAAAGCGCCTCCATCTTCAATGTAAATTAGTAATGCTGTCACTGAGGATTCCGGCAACCATCGCCGTCAAACACTGCCGTTGGTTCAGAGTCTTCTCGACGCTACCTTCTCTTCCTCGACACATCCCCGCACATCCCACATCTCCCGCTTCCGAAACGAACTCTTACTCCAACAACCCATCTCCATTGAGTTCAATAATCTACGACTACAATGTGAGATTAAACCGTCTGGGCCAAAGCAAAAGCCGGGTCCAAGACGCCCGGAAGCTGTTCGATGAAATGCCTCAGAGAGACGCCTTCTCCTATGCTACCATGATTTCCATCTATCTCAGGAACCACGACCTCCCCAGCGCGGAGGATCTCTTTCTTGATATTCCCGAGGGTGCTCGGGGCGTGGCTGCTGAGACGGCGATGATAAGTGGGTATGCTAAAGCGGGTAGATTGGAGGATGCGCGGAAGGTGTTTGATGAAATGCCTCATAGGAATGTTTTCTCCTGGACTTCTATGATGTCTGGGTGCTTTGCTGATGGACAGGTTGAGGAAGGCGCGAGATTGTTTGATCAAATGCCGGTCAAGAATGTTGTTTCGTGGACTAATTTGGTTCAGGGCTATGCTCGGAATGGATTGATTGATAAGGCAAGGGCGGAGTTTGATCGAATGCCAGAGAGGAATGTTGTTTCCTGGACAGTTATGATGGAGGCTTATAATGATAATGGTGAGATTGATGAAGCCCTGAAGCTTTTTGAACAATTCCCACATCCAAATCATTACACATGGAATGTCATCGTATCAGGGCTGTTGGCGAATGAGAGAGTCAATGAAGCTATTCAACTCTTTAATTCAATGCCAAGTAGAAGTTTGATCTCTTGGACAGTGATGATCACAGGATTAGCAGATAATCAACTGATTGAGTTAGCAAGAGATTACTTTGATCACATGCCTGAAAAGGATACGCCTGCTTGGAATGCAATGATCACCGCCTATTCCCACGAAGGACTCATGGTGGAAGCCGAAGAACTGTTCAATTTGATGCGTGAGAAAAATATCATTTCTTGGAATGCAATTATTGAAGGTTACGCTCAAAACGGAAGCAAACACGAGGCCTTCAAACATTACAATCTCATGCTAAGATCCTCTTCTTTGAGGCCAAACTATAATACAATCTCAAGTCTAGTGATCTCATGTCAAGGCATTCTTGAGCTTGCTTCCTCCCATTCCCTCATAATAAAGCTCGGATTTGGAATTTACACTATACTTGCCAACGCCCTCATCTCTACATATTCAAGAACCGGTGATTTTGCCTCTGCTTGTGCTGTATTTAAAATATTGGAGTGCAAAGATATTGTTTCATGGAGGGCAATGATGTTTGCATGCTCAGATCATGGTTACATTAAACACGTTCTGCAAGCATTTGCCAAAATGCTAAGATCAGGAGCCAAATTTGATGAACTCACATTTTTAGCCCTCCTTTTAGCCTGTTGTCGTATAGGATTAGTTGAAAAAAGCAAGAAGATTTTTTATTCTATGAAAACCGTCTTTGGGCTGGAACCGAAGAGAGAGCATTACACGTGTATAGTTGATACTTTTGCTAGATCCGGGAAACTGGAAGAAGCAATGGAGATTATAAGGGAAATGCCTAAAACTGAGCTGGATGAAATTGTTGTGGGAGCCCTGCTCAGCTCGTGTAGCTTGCGTGGCAATATAGAGGCGGCAAAATTTATCAGGAAAGAGTTGATTGATCTCATTGAATCTGATGATTCAGCAAGCTATACGTTATTAGCTAATACATTTGCTGCCTGTGAAAAATGGGACGAGTGTGCAAAGGTGAGAATGGAGATGAAGGCAAGGGAGATCAAGAAGATACCTGGTGTTAGTCAAATAGATGTGAGGGGGCAAATTCATGTGTTCTTCTCAGGAGATAAATCTCGTCCTGACTTGGAGGAGGTTTATAGATGCCTGAAAGACGATCTTCAACTTCAACCGCCTCTCGTATTCCTGGAAGGAGAACTGGTGTAGTCCATTGTGGCAATGAAAAGAAAGGTACACCTACAGAATTCATGTGTTTGTCAATTTGTTATATATTGACGGAGGTATGCACCTTTTATCAACTTGAAAAGAAAGTGAATATGCTGATTTTGTTCTACATTGTATACAATATATTTTTAACAAAAGAAGTTTAAATCATAATTTTCACGCACCAAACATTAAGCATATTGTTTTGTTAATTTGGGTTTGTCACTCATATATATTATATACATTAAACTTGAAGCACTTAAGGACAAAGACATTGTTTCATGGAGGGAAGTGATGTTTGCATGCTCAGATCCTGGATACGCTAAACACGCTTTGTTTGCCAAAATGTTAAGATCAGGAGCCAAATTTGATGAACTCATTCTTGTAGCTCTCCTCTCAGCCTGTTGTCGTGGAGGACTAGTTAAAAAAAAAAAAAGCAAGATGATTTTTAATTCCATGAAAACCGTCTTTGGGCTGGAACCAAAAAGAGAGCATTACACATCTGTAGTTTACACTTTGGCTAGATCTGGGAAACTGGAAGAAGCAATGGAGATTATAAGGATTATGCCTGAAAATGAGTTGAATGAAATTTTGATTCGAGCATTCCTCAATTCATGTAGATTGCTTGGGGATTTAGAGGCAATGAGATTTATCAAACAACAGTTTAGTGGTCAGATTGAAGGTGACGATTCAGCTGATTATATTCTGGTACCTAATACTTTTGCAGCCTGTGAAAAATGAGATGAGTTTGCAAATGTGAGAAAGAAGATGAAGGCAAGGGAGATCAAGAAGATTTTTATAGATGCCTGACAGACGATCTTCAGCCATCTTTCATAATACTCGAAGGAGAACTGGTGTAATCGAATGTGGCAAGGAAAAGACGAACACATCAAGAAAGGTACAGTACAACTGCAAAAATACATCTGATTGCCAGTTTGTTGTATATTGATGAAGTTATGCACCTTTTATCCACAGGAAAAGAAAATGAATGTGCTTGTTTTGTTCTATAGTGTATGCATATTGATGAATAGGTTTGTCAATTGTACATAAAAAACTTAACCTATTCCTTTTGTTGTTGGATACCATTTAAAATTTTGGTTGAGTATATTTATCATTCAACCAGTAATCCAGTTCATGATTCTAACTTTTGAAATTAGAATCTTATGATGTATAACATTTCCATTTTCCACCCTTCAAATGATATTTCTGCTTCAGTTATTTAGACTATTATATATGTGCTATATTCTTGTTGCCAGTGTTACAGAGAAGTGCATCTCACCATCTGCCTGTCAGCTCATTCCCCAGGTACACATAATTGGTTCAATTTCCTAGATCTTCATCCTAATCCATATACTTTATATGAACCAGATAATATAAAACCCCCGAATATCTTGTCGGATAGTGTTGCATCACAATGATAATGTTGTAAATTATAAATACAGATTGTATATGTGTGTGTGTCACCTTTATAGCTGTTCTATCTAAAAGGTTCATGGATCACCTGTTCTTTGTTGTTGGTGGGTTGTATAAAGAGATCACAAAGATCAAATGCAGGCCATAGGTTTCACAAAAATACTTTTGATCCGGTTTTGAATTCACTAGATTACATAAAGATTGGTTTTTTTTTTTACATTGTATCCGATTTGATCAGATCTCAGATCTGGATATGTATGCATTATATTATGCAATAGTTTAATACTCCAATAGCTATGAGAATGGGTTTCCTCCATGCGGACAATTTGTATTTAACAAACGATTTTTCTAATTATATGACTTAATTATCTGGTACCAGTATTGTTTTGTCTACTAATAAAAATAATTATAACTTGATTGATGATTAAGATTATCATTACCAGCAATTATATAGTCTTATTTGTTTATAGGATTTTTCATTAAGCTACCTCATTGATCTTATCTACATGCCACCTTCGCCCAGATAGCTGTGCTACTCGATTATTGGTACACTGGTCCTTTTCTAAGTTCATTGCTGTGTGATTTTTCTTAAAATTTGTATGGTTGTGATTTTGTTTAGAATATCTGGCACAGCTTAATTGATGTGTACATTGGTTAGAATCTTATTGAATCTTATTGAACTTGTATGTTGTTACTCATATTTACTACCTAACTTTATCAAGGATGAACAATGAGAAAATTTAGTTAAATTAGATTCGGGCTTGAGCAAATTATTTCAGTCTGGTTATTTTTGGATGATGTAACAAGTTGGGTTAAACCAAATACTAGTAAGTATTGATTCCCGATTTAACCCGGCACATTAAAAGTCAAATGGAACAATGGGATCGATCATTTAAATGGAATGAGGATGAAGAAAAAGAAAACGAAAACAACTCATACACCAGGAAAAGACAAACTAAAACGCATAGATAGAAAAAACCACATATGAAATATATTAAATGTAACTTTGATGGTTCTAGATTACCAAATGGATAATCATCTGGAGGATGTGTTTTACGTGACCACAGGCTGAAGGTAATTGAAATAACAACACAAGTATACGATATGACATCTGCCATCAAGGCCGAAGCGTTGGCTCTAAGAGATGGAATTAGATTGGCAAGACAGAGGAAATATAAATACGTGGAATTTGAGGGGATAATATTCAAGTCATCAAAGCTGCCCAAAGAATCCGAAATTGTCCTTGGGAGATTGAAATGATTTCTGCGGACATCCAACTACTCCTTTGTGAGTTCCAAGAAGTTTGGATTTCTCACATCAACATGGCTTATAATGTTGTGGCCGACAAAATTGCTAAGATGGGCCACAGTTTACCTGCTAACGCCATACTGAATCACCCATAACTTCAAGTTCTCATCCGTCAAGATGCTCTAAGATGACCGTCCTGATGGATGATCTTCTAATTCTTACCTAATAAAAAAGAAAAAATATTAATATTTTTAATTCGCTTTTCTCCAAACTGTGCATCAATTCGATCGCTTAACCCAAAAAAAAATGATATTACCCACATGCATATATTTTTATACAGATTCATACAATATAAATGATTACAAAGTCAGTCATAAAACTTCGTATAATATTATTTTAGGTAGTAAATAGAAGTCAATAATAATAGCCCAACATGAGAGGGTCTAATGATAAGAGATATGGAGATGTTGGAAGGTCACGTGTTTTGTCTCTACTCTTTCACTTGGGTGAAAAAATTAAGTTTTGCTATTCTCCCTACCACTAATTCGAGCCGGTCAATATAAGCCGGTTTACTTGATCCGTGCGCTTGCGATCTAGTTTACGGATTCAAAATTTACCAAAGTGGGTTCATCCTTACTAAACACATAAAAAAAGGAAGTCAATAACCATGTTTTTGTGCAGACTAGTCTTCCTAAGTTTATACTATACTCCATGTATTTTATACGTATTTGTAGCACTCAATTATGGGTTTGATATGTTCGTATATTATATGTTTATCCATCAAGCTAGCAGTTTATTTGGTCATACGCTTTCGGGAATCAGTAATTGATCGATTTTGTAGATTATCAAGTTGGGTTGCTTGACCTATAATTGGGGGATGTTATATACATATTAATGAGTAATCTGAGGCTGATATTTGAATGTGTCATAATTAAGTTGCGTACGGAACAAGTACAAATATACAAATCCTCTCAAAAAAAAAGTACAAATATACAAATCATAAATAAATTAAGTCAGATTAAGGTGAGTAATTGAGATAATCAAACAAGAGATTGACCTTTTTTACTTTTGGTTGTAGCCATAATACAATAAAACATCTATAAATTAATAATATTGGGAAAATAATATTTTATTATTTTATAGAGATATTAATTAAACGATAATATTTATTAATTTAAAGAGATTTTTGTACTAAGAGCTTTCAAAATGCACTATCATATGAAATGTTTGTTACAGATTTCCAAATGATTTGCACAACGTTAGATACGATCAAATTCTCCCACATAAACAGAAGTGGAAACAAGGAAGTAGACAAAATTGCAAAACTCGCACACCACTACACCTGTGCGGCCATAATCAACCACCCAGAGCTCAATGCTCTCATCCTCCGGGATGCCTCTGGTATTGGGTAACTAAACCGTTTACTAAAATCTTACCTGATCAAAAAAAAAATGCACTATCATACAAGATTTTAGTGTAGGATTTTAGAAGACTATGAGTTGAGATAATATGATTCATGTAAGATTAATGTTTTGGCTGCTATAAATTTTGTAGTCTCGTCTTGGATAGTTAATGTTGAGCAAATAGCAAAAAAATTTTAACTGCAAAATTCGTTCATGAGATGAAGTCTCAAGGAATGATTATAGTTGACATTGCAAATTTTGTCTTCAAAACAATGTTATAAATGTTGGATCCAATAAGAAAAGTTAGAGATGAACTCCAAATAAAACTAAGAAAAAACAAACAAAAAACAAACAACACTACAATCATATTTCATTAGATTTTCTTAATTATATATGACTATGTAGCTTTTTATATAATTATTAATTTACGATATTAATAGGACCTTATATTTATATAGTGGTTTTTTGAAAATATATTATCTTATTATCTTATCAAAACTTGTTAAATTTTGCAATGGCCTAAGTCAGGACAGGAGAAAAATATTAATTTAGAGATTTTATTAATTTACCGATTATTAGAGAGGTTCTATTGTACATAGAATTATAATTTTACTAGACATCGTTTAGTTATTGTTAATTATGAACATCGTTTACTTAATTTGTAATGATCCAAAGGAAGACATTGGTTAAATATCACAGAAAGCTAAACAAATTAAATTTCCATGGACAGGACATCATGGACTGAACAATATGGTAACCTTGAATTGAAAACAATGTTTTTGATTTTGTTGACGCAATACAAGTGTGAATTTGAGATGGTCCTGAATCCTGATTGATGGATAAAGATAGCCAAAACACAAACAAACAAAAACAAACAAAAGAGCGTGATGGATAGTTAGGTGAGAAAATTTAATTAGGTGACAAGTTGGGCGAATTCACGTACAAGTTCACTCAATTAGTAAATTACCCGCCCACTCTGACCAATAAAAGTAATTACTAGCTACTCCACTTAAATAGCTAAATCATTTAGTTATCACCCAATTAAGTAACACTACAAAGTAATTACTACTACTTTATGTACTATATTTTCTTAATGATGTTAGACTATCAAACTTTTTTTACGAATATTATTTTTTATATTATGTATTTTTTGATCATTTTGAACAAGATAGCAAATGATCATTCTAATTGTATTTGTATCATTATGATCGATCTCCTTAGCAGTATTCTTATATACCGGATTAAAAAAAGTGATAATATACTGTTTTATTAATAGTATATGCTTAATTAGTGATACTGTACTTATAATGAGATAATGACTTAGACCAAAAAATAATAATAAAATAATAATAATATCGATTTTTTTAATTTTAAATCCTTAAGTATACTAGTTTTAAAAACTAAAATCTTACAAAAAAAATTAATAAATCTTATAAATTAAATATAAATAATACAATTTATTAATTATTAATTATTTTATATTTTATATTATTAAATTTATATTTATAGAGTATAAGTTAGAAAATCCTTATCCTTATAATATATACACTTGTAGTTTTTGGTAGTGATATATGAACTTGTAGTTAACGCCGTGTGTCCGCTACCCTATGCCGAATAAGTAGAGGATAATCACAAGTTATCCGGAAGCTTCTAGACAACGAACGTTCTCTTGAAGAGATGAAAATGAGCATCAAATATTATATTATGAATCTATAATGATTTATTTATTATAATCACCAAAGGTGCCTTGTTGCTCAAGGACTTTTTATTTTTGATCCTATTCTTTAGCACATTGACGATTTTGCCCCTTTACCTATTATCCGCATCTCCCCACTCGACTGCAGTGAATTCCTATGAGGATACACTTGTCTATTACTTTTGTACATTTCAAATTTATCTAATGTACAAGTCCCTTAAGCGAATTACTTAACCTAAATCTAATTGGTGCGCTCTACTAGTAAGTTTATCGAGAGATCGAAGAAGCTTGGGCTTCACGTGATGATAGTACATGAATTAATGTTTTATTTTTAACAATGGGAGAGTGTGAATCATGTATTTTATAAAAATTACGGAGTATGCGTTAACTATTGATTGTTAAATGCACTCTATCTATAGTATTTATCAAAAATGTATTATAAAACATTGAAAGTGTATTCACTGCATGTTTGATATATTTTACGATGCATCGTAATAGTATTATTTTAGGAATGGTTTTTTCTACCTTATGTCCTTAAAAAAGGCATAGGTTAGAAAAATAATCGACACTAGTGTTAATAATTTTGGGAAATTGTTTGTTAAATTTTATTATTTAAGGTTATTTGTTAAATTCAGTTCAATGTAGATAAAAATAATTTTAAATTAAAAAGACAAGTTCTAGTAATTTTGGGTCAAAAAATCTACCCGTAGCGTACAAAATGTAAAAGGTAAAATTAAAACGAAACGTACAATTGCGCCAACAAGAGAAAAAGCCAAAACGGAAACGTACTTTCCGCCTTTACCCGTCCAAATTCATCTTTCCTATCCAAATTCCTCGCGGTTTACCAAAAGCTTGTCCTTCTCCGTCATTTCAGAAATTCTTCCAGGGCAAAACTGTCATTCCATTTCTTTCCATCTCCCCTCTTCTTTCGTCTTCTTTTATACGGAACTCTCATGCTTGTCTCGCCCTTTTCTCCTCTGGGTTGTAACCAATTCATCAACGAAGGCTGAAAATTTCCCCTCCGTTTTCGATTCCTTTCTCACAACCCCTTTGGATCAAAATTTTTCTCCTTTCGAATTCTAAAAAGTTGCTGTTCAATTTGTCTCTTCGAATTTCTGTATGAAAGAGATTCAATTTCAATACGAAACGAGATTTGAAAGTAGAGACGAGCAGCAATCGTATTTTTCGCACACCGAAAGACATAGGAATAGTTTCGGGACATATGCAAATTAATTATTTGCGATTTTGATTTCCCCCTAAAATTTTCATTTTATTAATACGTTTTTGAGTTTTGATCTTTTGGTTTTGCTCTGAATACTCGGAATTCGAAAGTTATATTGTTTTCTTACGTTTTTTCTAATTTTCCGTCGAAAGAGAAAAGAACAACGGGGCTGTGGGGGTTTTGATTTGAAGAAATTTTCCACAAATCAAATTAATCAACAAACCTTAGAAATCGGAGCTGAACTTGGAAGAATTGAAGGGATTGAGGGGGTTGCCGCCTATAGAAGCTGGGAAATTTGAGGTTCAATCGACGCGTGAAGGCCGTTCCCGGCGACAGCGGTGGAGGAATGGACTGCAAAGTGTGCGCCCCCGTTGGAGACTTGTGGTTGAGGGTCGCCGGACACGGCGGCGGCCCGTTCAGCCATGAGAGCGACCACGATTTAGGCGCCATGGTCAGCGATTTCTTGGAAAATGGGAGCGGTGGCACGGATTCCTGGTGTAGCAGCGATAGTGAATCCGGATTCTCTGATCTAATCCACCTCGCCGACAAGATTTCGGTATTCCCCTCTTTCTCTTGATGTGAAAATAATTCGTAATTTTGCTTTTTGGCATATTGTCATTGATTTTGATGTTTAGGTTGATAGGTGGGTTAGAGAATTATTGAGTTTTGAATTGGCATGATGCTTGTGAATTCAAATGATTCAAGAAATCATATATTTCTAATCCCTTTGTTATTCAATCTGAATTTTACACTATGATAGATATCTGCACAGGCAAGGGAAACTTCTAGGTGACTGATTGATTGTGCTCTTGATGATGATCTTCATGATGAGCTCGTAATTTGTTTGGGCATCAAATAGCTCTTTTGGGAAAATAGTCAAAAAGAGCTGCTGCTAATATGATTACATTTGAATGGTTTATAATTGTCAATACATAAGACAACATCCTTAAACTTTTGTAAAAGACACTGCACAAATGAACCTTCATATGAATAGAATTGCCTTTGTGTAGAGCTATGAAACAGAATTGTTAGCTTGGCAGAATTCACTTGAGTTGTTTTTTAAGTTCACTCAAGCTGAAGTCTATGAGATAGACAGATAGTACAAATCAAGCTTTCATATGAATTCAATCGCCTTTGATAGAGCTATTAAATAGAATTGTGAGCTTGGCAGATTTCACTTTTACTCATTTATAAGTTCTCAGATTGGAATCTCATCTTTTTCCATTTGAGTTACCAAAATAGCCCAACATTTCATATATCTAATGTGTTTTGATCTTTTTTCGCTTGGGTTTTGGTACATTGACATGGACCCTATACAAATGTGTTGATTCTCTCCCTTTCGATTACTTGTCTCTGATTTCTTTCATGCCAAATGGACAATGTTTCATACTTGGCATATAATTTTCCCTAAAAATTAAATGTCTGCCTTCTTCTGTTGCTTTTGACAGTTTTACAAGTGCGCAGTTGATCAGTATGAGAGCGATCTGTTATCTGTGGTACATTCTCTTCTGCTGTCTATGACTAACAAGGACCTTCAGATTGCAAAGCTTGGTCTCTGCAAGGGTAGCTGTATTCGGTTTGCTTTGGCAAAGCTTCTCAGGCATTCTGGTTATGATGCTGCTGTTTGTGAATCCAAATGGCAGGGTTGTAACAAGGTTCCTGGAGGTATGTTATCCTCAAATCTTCTTTTTTGTTATCATTGAGTATAATACTTGAATTTAACTTTACTATCGACATCTTTTATAGTTTTATAATATAATGCTAGTAAAGAAAGTCTTTGTCTGCCTATCTTTTTTATGTAGTTGATTTTGGCTTATCTTACTCAGCCGTCTCAAATTGAAACTGATATTTTTTTCCTTCAACTGTGAAGGTGATCATGAATACATTGACGTGGTCAAATATAACAATGACGGAAGCTCAGACCGATTAATAATTGACATTGATTTTCGAAGCCACTTTGAGATTGCCCGAGCTGTGGAGTCATACGACAAGATCTTGAATTCCCTGCCGGTAGTTTATGTCGGTTCCCTTACAAAGCTAAAATCGCTCCTCCAAGTAATGTCGGAGGCAGTCCGCTCGTCTCTCAAGCAGAACTCGATGCCCCTCCCGCCATGGCGTTCCCTCGCCTACTTACAAGCCAAGTGGCAGTCACCTTATCAAAGGACACAAAACCCGAAAGACGAGATCATTTCCGTCTCCTCGGGTTTCCACAAACAGTGTGGCGGGCATCTGAGGCAGATTCAAGCGACCCTTCAGGCTGAGATTGAAACCGAGAGGCTGTTGAAGCCATTGAACAGCGACTCGAGCAGGAGGATTAAGATCGAGAGGAGGCGAACATCGTCTTTGATCAGAAGGTCATGAGGGTTTGTACAGAAGAAGAAGAATTAAAGTTTTGCCACTGCGGGAATTGTGAAACTTTTTGAGCCCCCTTTTGAAGAGTGATTTTTTCAGTTCTTTTGAAAATTCAACACACCCCCAAAGAATTTGATTTTTTTTTTACCTTATAGTAATACTGTATTTTTTTTGTTCTGTGAAAAAAAAAAAGTAAAAACTGTGCTGTCACTCAGGCCAGAGATGGTTATTGAAATGGAGGATGGAGAGGGACTTAACACCACTGAAGAATGCAAAGTGTTGTAATGCAGGTTTTGTAATTTTGATGTGTTGCGGAAGTGTCTTTCCTGGCTAAAACTGGTTGGGAAAATATGTGTTTGTTTGAAGTTTGAACGTTTAATATACAATTATTTATCTATTTCATACTAGAAAAACAATTACTGTTTGCAGTGAATTATGTGAAACCTTAAATCCTCCCAATAAGCAGATGACCCACTTTTATGTATTAGGCCATCTACATTGGCTCTTATTACCATATGCCAACCAAGATTGACACTGACAATAAGAAGAAGAAGAAAATTGAGATTGACATTGTTGACTTGTACCTTTATTGTGGTTTGAACATTGACTCTGATGGATTATTATATGAAAACAAATTAAGACTGAATCTATGATTGATATAGACTCTTACCTTATCATTATGCCAGCTAAGATCGACAATAGTTATACGAAAAATACAAACCTTTAATATTGTTACAAGTCACAAGAAACTTTTGTCAACTATTCCATCTTACTAGCACAAAAGGCAGCCTTGACATAATGTGTTTTGGTCTGGTTATTCTGGTAGGAGGCACTCAATGCCATTTCAAACTCGTGACATAGTAATTGTAGATATTATTAGTTTATTACCCACCAGCTAAGATAACGAGGTTTGACAAATGACTTTTTATTAAGATTCAAAAATTGTCATTGACCTAGGTATAACCAAGGAAATTTCGACCATACATTCAAATTTACCACCACCTTGTCTCTTGAATTGAAGCTACAACTTGTCGTAATAAATGTTGATCGGGTGCAAAAAATTACAGTATATCTTATATGTTTAAAATTCGAGTTCAACAACAACATTGACCTAATATAGTTCTGTCACAATGAAATCTAGGAGCCAAGATGGAACACTCTTAATCTGTTATAGCGGTGCATCCGAAAGACTCGAGAGGAATCACAAAAACAACAACCCAACATGTTTAAGGCAGTGAAACCTTCTATCCTGACATCTAGCTCTCTATCACCCTGATCTTCTCCCTCCAACTGTCTCTGCACGCTGTCAAAGTTGCTGAAATTCTTAGCTGGTTGATTGATACGAACCCGGTGTGGATTCGTATCGGAAACCCTTGTTGGTCAAGGGGGTGAGACACACTCGATGTGGGATTGGCTCGATAAACGTGGTTGGTAGCCACAGGAAGAAGAATGATAATAAATTTAGAGCAAATGGATAAATTAATTAATTGGTTTTCATTGATTGATTGATGCATAATAACAACCTAAAGGAATATTTATAATAACCCTGATATCTAGATAAATCCTAGTTGCTAAAATAAAAAAGATACTCTTAATAAAAATAAAATGAAATCTCTAAATAAAAGGAAAGCATAATTATCCTAATATCCTGATATATTCTGCTAGCATAATTATGGCGTATCAATTCTCCCCCGTTGAGAATCGACTTGTCTTCAAGTCCGGAATCAGGAGGAGACTCATGAAACGGATCGTGGAGTTTAATCCGCCAGGGTCCCATTGAACATGTAGCACAACTTGAGTCAACATCCGAAACTCAAATTGTTGTGACCCCCCATGGGCACTAATAATCAATGACCGTTCTTCGATACCAAGTTGAATCCAGGCTCCCTTTGGTGAATCAGACTCCGGAAAAGAAGTTCCCGAGCCCAAAACTTTTGGAGAATGCGGCGGCGGCAGGCGGAAAACACGGGACCGGGTCGGTAACGACCTCCGCTGGATCGGTACCGAGGACAGGAGTGGTGGCCGCGAACGCGTAATTGGTCACCGCGGTCGCGAGCTCGGTCGCCGCGGTCGCGGGCTCGGTCGCCGCGGACGCAGGATCATTGACCGTGGGGATTACGGTCGTGAGGGTAGGGTGTCGCGGCGTCGTGGTCGCGACGTCGTGATTGAGTTCCAATCTAGAAAAAATTTGATGTATCCGACGACGACGATCTTCATATTCCATATCTATCTGACGACAACGAATCTCATATTGCATATATCGATTACGGATCTTCAACTCTATATGTGGGGGAAGGTCCCGGATATGGCTTGGAACTACGAACATGGTGATGGTAGAGTTCAAGAATGAAAGCACCAATTGATACGAACCCGGTGTGGATTCGTATCGGAAACCCTTGTTGGTCAAGGGGTGAGACGCACCCGATGTGGGATTGGCTCGATAAACGTGGTTGGTAGCAACAGGAAGAAGAACGATAATAAATTTAGAGCAAAGGGATAAATTAATTAATTGGTTTCATTGATTGATTGATGCATAATAACAACCTAAAGGGATATTTATAATAAACATGATATCTAGATAAATCCTAGTTGCTAAAATAAAAAAGATACTCTTAATAAAAATAAAATGAAATCTCTAAATAAAAGGAAAGCATAATTATCCTAATATCTTGATATATTCTGCTAGCATAATTATAGTGTATCATTGATATCATGCTTTATACAATTCTTCCAACATTTCTTCGATCGACCCCTACCTCTGCGAAACTCTCCAAAAACCAAGCTCTCAGACCTTCGAACCGGCTCCACGGGACTCCTCCTCCACACATGCTCAAACCATCAAAGTCTCGATTCTCGCAACGTATTCCCTATGTTTTGGCCACTACCTTGCTTCTTATCATTTCATCTTGTTCAATTTCGTGTGACGGCATATCCATCTAAACATCCACATCTCAGCTACCAACAACCTCTTCTCCTAAGCCCTCGTAGTCGGCCAACACTCTGCACCATATAGGATGGCGAACATAATAACTGCTCTATAAAACTTACCCTTGAGCAGTTGAGCTCGAGTGGACCTTCTTGTCACGCAAAACCTCCAAAATTGCCCTCCATTTTGCCAATCTCTCTGAATTCGATACGCGATAACCTCATCTATACCCCCATGACTCTGCATGATTGATCCCAAATACCTGAAGCTCTCCTTCTTCATAATGACTTCGCCTCCTAAACGCACTTATCGCTGGAATTTGTACCTTGCTCGAACTTGAACTCCAAATATTCCGTCTTGGTGAGACTCAACTAGAAACCCTTAGATTCTAATGTCTCCCTCCCGGTTTCGAGTTTGCTGCTAACACCAACTCTAGACTCGTCCACCAAGACAATGTTATCTGCGAACATCATTCACCACAGAATCTCCCCTGGATCTCTCTCATCAAAACGTCCTACACTAGTGCGAAAAGAAGGGGGCTCAATGATGAGCCCTGCCGTAGACCTACTATCACTTTAAAATTCTAACTTGAAAAAAAAAACCTTAAAACTCTAAATTTTAATTTTCTTAAAACTAATGAAATAAATTGTAGATCCGGGGGTTCGGAACCCAGTTCAAACTGCCGGTTCCACATTTTGAAAACACCCCAAAACGGGACCAGATGAGGGTCGGTTCCGCGGTTTTGGTTCAGTCCCGTTTCCGGTTCCGAAATGGACGGTTTTTTCCGTCCGGTTCCATTACTACTTAGATGTCTTCTAAATATGGATTCAGGAAAAAAAAAGTAGTAGTTTTATTGTGAGATCTGAACAATTTCAGTTCAATGAATTATGTCAAATTTGAAATCTGGATTATCGAGGTAACAGAGTAGCTAGGCACAAGCACAACTGCAATTTCAGTTCACTTCATCAACACCGTTTAGTTACATACCACTATGCCAGTCCGATAGGTAGATACAAATGAATATGATGCGCCCAACACTTGGCACAATACAAAATCTTACCAGTATATGTACGTATACACGTATGTAGAGATATACACAGATGTATCACAAACATACAAAGCGACTTTGATTAGAAAATGTAAAACATTCAAATCGACCCAAATAGTGAGCAGGGTCAATATTTTACCTATATTGCCAAAGTGTCAATCATAATGACCCAAACCTCACTCACCAAATGCTTTTATTAGTAACTAGCTGTCATACCCGTACTACGTACGGGTCAAAATTTTTATACAAATTTCAGTATTGTGTGTAGATATATCCTTTTATTTAAGAAATTAAGGTCGTTTATTTGAAAAAATGGAAGAAGATATAACTAATATAATTTGAGCTATATTATAATTCTTAAAGTTTTTTATTCACGGATCTACCATTCAAGGGAGATATATGACATATAAATTTCTTGTGCATTTAAGTACTAAATAATAAAGACCAATACATATTTATTTTTGAAGGATAACAATGTAACATATCAATGGTGCTAATTTGTAAAGGCTATAATGAAGAATAAAAGGTTTAAGAATTTGTAAAGATATTTGGTAATGGTTGTTGAATTAAAACACTTATTAATTTTACTAATTTTACATATTCTTTAAGGATAACCTTAGGTTTTCTCTTTTAGTTCAATGAAAAGAGAACACCTAAGTTTATCCTTTGGTTATCCTTTAAGAATATATAAGGACATTATATAATGAGGAATAAGGACGTTAAGAATTTTTAAAGACATTTGGTAATGGTTGGTGAATTAAAACACTTATTAATGCTCCTAAGTTTACTAACTTTGGGTGTTTTTATATTTGTTTAATGTTCTTTTTAATTCAATGGAAAACCAAAAGTCACAACTAAATCAACCAAAGAGGTAAATTTTCTTTCTTTTTTACTCTTTCACCTAAAAATGTGAATTAAAAAGAGGAATAAGAGGCTTAAAGATTTGTAAAGGCATTAGATAATGACGAATAAGAGGCTTAAGAATTTGTAAAGATATTTGGTAATGTTTGGTGAATTGAACTACTTATTAATGGTCCTAATTTTACTAACCTTTGGTGTTTTTATATTTTTTTATGTTCTCTTTAATTCAATGGAAAACCAAAATTCACAACCAAATCAACCAATAAAGAGTAAATTTTCTTTCTTTACTTTTTTACTCTTTCACCTTCATTGTGAATTTAATAGAGGAATAAAAGGCTTAAGAATTTATAAAGACATTCGATAATAGTTAGTGAAATAAACACTTATTAATACTCCTAATATTACTAACCTTGTGTGTTTTTATATTTTCTTAATTTTCTCTTTAATTCAATGAAAAACCAAAACTCACAACCAAATCAGTAGATTTTTTTTTCTTTTTTTACTCTTTCACCTTAATTGTGGATTGATCATAAATGACTAAAATTTTAATCTTTATATGACATGGAACATACGCGAATAAAAAGGTAGGTAATGAAGCAACTAATATATAAGATTATTTGTACAATAAGATGAAACATAAACTTACTTTAAAGAAAATTCATAAACTTGATACCATACTTACATCGAAGTGGATCATATTTTGGCCAATAAATCCACATTGGTGCATGTCAATCAATTGCATCCAATGTTGACCATTAGAAAGTTAGAGGTTACATTAAACACACATACATATACATGAAAATGAAGGAAGAAATTAGACTTGAAGAAGGAGGATTAGGGGAATGATGATAACAACATGATGAGAGGATGTCTTTTCGATGATGATGAGTTGAATACAAAGCATCTAAAAAATTAAACCAGGATGATGCATAATCTATATCTAGGCTTTATACATGAGATGTAGTTTTGTGTACATCTACATATTTATCTCTTCTTCAATACCAACTTGACTTTTTGTGAAATCTTCCTAAACTCTCCAATAATGGATGGATGTCCATATGAAGAGGATGAGATGGCCTTTTATATTAGAAAAATTGGAGGTTTAGAAATATAAAAGGTTGTTTAGAAATGTTAAAAGTTGAAGGAATTTAATAGAAAATTAATAGGTATCTAATTAATTAGAGTTTCATCACCCATTTTATTAGAGAAATTAATTTTTTTTTTTAGTAGTAAGGGAGGGTTATACCCGTTTTATTTAGATAAAAAATATAGAAATTACATACTTTCACTCATTAAAACATCCATTTCAAGAATATGCTTGAGCCCATCAGGAGGGTTTTCAAACAGCACACACTCTCCCATACAATCTTTGCCGATGTGAGCCAACCAATTAGCAGCTTGGTTCGCTAGTCGTGGAGCATATTTGATCAAAATCTCCCAGTGAGCCTCTTGAATTAACGTTCTGATCTTTGAGATAATCCCCCAGTCGGCCGTTGGAGTTGGATCCTGTTTGGTGATTTCTTGAATGAGCTCCAAAGAATCAGCTTCAACCTCCAATTTCTTTGTTTTCATCTCCTTGGCAATCATTAACCCCTGTAGCATCCCCAGAGCCTCAGCTGTAAAGGCCGAATTCCCAGCCTTCTTAGCTGTGTATCCCTTCAGAAAAATTCCGTTGCTTTCACGAAGAATTCCGCCAGCATATATGGTGTTTTCCCCAGTGAAAAAAGACCCATAAGAATTCAATTTCAGAAATTCCGCCCGAGGCCGAGTCCAGTGGTTCAGATCCCGACTAGAATTTCCATCAATGGAGTGCTTTCTCGCCAGTAGATCTCGGTATTCACGGGCTCTTTCCAGAACAAACTCGTGTCTTGGTTCATTTAACACGATAGGCACCCCGAAAGTTCTACCGTTTCTCCATTTCCACAGCCACCAAAGCCCATAAGCAAATGTGGTAATCCAGCTATCGTCTGATCCAAGATTCATATCTAGCCAGTCATGCAAATTGCTCCCAAAGAACACAGTTTTTTTTGCATCAATCAGAAAATTGTTCCAGAATTCCATTGCGATTTCACAATCCCGCAGAATGTGTAATGTGGTTTCATGCTCCGAGCAGTGAAGACAAGAGTCGTTCCCGCCAAGATTTCTTCGAGCTCGATTGGCGTTCGACATTATAGCATCATGCGCCACCAACCAAATAAAAGTTTTTACTCGTTCAACAGCTTTTATTTTCCATATGCGAGCCCAGAGATTAACATGAATTTCATCCGCCCCTCTTCTCATGATTTCTATTACAGATTTGATAGAGAAATTACCTGAGGAGTTGTGAGCCCAGTAGAAGTTATCACCAACTTCCTCTAAATTCACCCGAAACTCTGCTATCTGCATAAGCGCTGCAGGGGGTAGAAGATTCGAAAAGTCACTCCATTTCCACCCATTGTTATCCCAATACTCCGCCACTGTCTTCCCAATATCTTCTTCAGGCACTTTGCCAGTAGCGAAATCAATCATAGGCTTATCCATAGCCCATGGATGGTCCCAAAAAAGGGTTTGAGATCCATCACCAATACGAGATCTAATTCCAGACAAGAGATGAGTTTTAGCCTTTACCATTCCATTCCACAAATTAGATGCCCCAGGTTTCTTTGTGAACATATCGCGATCAAGTCTCCCGTTGCAGTATTTGCTTCGAACCACACGAGACCAAAGGGACTTAGGTTCAGTAAGCATTCTCCACCCCATCTTGGTCATAAACGCAGAATTAGCCTGCTTCATGCTCCTCATTCCGAGTCCTCCTGCCGATTTAGTTTTCTTCAGAGTCTCCCAATTCACCAGGTGTTGCTTTCTTTTTTCATCAGTCGATCCCCACACAAACCCTCTGGTTTTCTTTTCGACTTCGTCACATACATACCGTGGAAGATCCACCGTTTACATCGAATAATATGGAATGCTTTCAACGACTGATTTTGCAAGTGTGACCCTTCCGACAAGCGAGAGAGTTCGTGCTTTCCAACCTGCAAGTTTTGTATTTACACGCTCAATGATGTGTTTGTAATTTTCCTTACTGACTCGTTCTTTCTGCATAGACATTCCCAAGTACTTCCCAATTTCATTCTTCACCGGGATGCCGCTGAAAGCCCCGATTTGATTAGTCAACTCCTCAGGACAGCTATCAGAGAAGCAGAGGGTCGATTTCTGAAAGTTGATCTTAGCACCTGATGCATCACAGAACTTTTGGAGACAGTATTTGACCACTTGCATTTGCTCCATTGTTGCCTCTCCAAAAAGAATGAGATCATCCGCAAAAAAGAGATGTGAGAGCTCCGGTCCACCATTGGATAATTGAACGGTTTTCCAAGCCCCAACTGAAACAGCCTCTTCTATAACATGTCCTAATCTCTCCATGCATAATACGAAAAGATATGGCGAGAGTGGATCGCCTTGCCTAACCCCCCTGCTGGGTCTAAATTGCTCCCCCATATGGCCATTCCACAGAACCTTCATTGAGCAAGAGGATACACATTCCATAATGACCTGCACAAGATGACTTGGAATCCTAGTTTCCATCAAAGTGTCTCGGAGAAAAGACCATCGGACTCTATCATATGCCTTTTCAAGATCAATCTTAATAGCCATAAACCTCGGCCCATTAGCTTTCTTCATCGAGTGCATGACTTCCTGAGTGATTACAATGTTGTCCGTGATCTGCCTGCCTGGAACGAAGCTCGATTGATTAGGAGCCACAAGTTTTTTCAACACCAGCTTGAGTCGTGAAACAATTGCTTTGGTGGCAATTTTCAAGGCCACATTGCAAAGGCTTATAGGTCTTAGCTGATTCACCGTTTCAGGATTATCAACCTTGGGGATGAGCACTATAAGCGTTTCGTTCATCGCACTTGGCATGGATGATCCCTGTAAGATATTAAGGACTGTTCTCTCAACTTCATTCTTGACTTGATTCCAATTCCGCTGAAAAAACACGGCATGGAAGCCATCAGGCCCAGGCGCTTTAAAGGGTCCCATAGAGTCAATAGCTTCTTTCACTTCGGCACCAGTAAAGTTTCTCGCTAAAGACCCTAAATCCGTGTCATCAATAGCAAGAAATCTCTCTTTTGGAAGATCAATCGGACCTTCTTGTTCCTCCTCTTCTGTATAGAGGAATTTGATGTGATCAGTAACCAGTTTCTGCAGTTGCTCTTGGTCCCAGATTCGCTCTCCGTTCATAGTAACTAAGCTGCCAATCTTATTCTGTAGCCTCCTCACCACTGTGCAGGCGTGAAAATACCGCGTATTGCGGTCACCATCCATCAAAGCATCAGTTCTCGCTTTTTGCATCCAGAATATATGTATTTGCTCTAGCACAATATCAAGTTGCTTTCGGAGTTTAGATTCCAAGTTCATGAGACTTCTTGTCGGCCTGTCGCACATTGCCCTCTGTATGCCTTCGATTCGTCTCCACAACTTATCCCTTCTTCTAAACATATTTCCGAACACATTACGATTCCATTCTTCCAGTCCATTCGCCAGATTTGTGAGAGCATAATTCAAAGGCGCCCCCCGCTCCCAATTGCGAGAAAGAAAATGTTGAAACTCGTTATGAGTCAGCCAAGCAGACTGGAAGCGAAAAGGCTACGAACTTGGAATCTTGTCCCGAAAACCTGCTGTTCTGAGGAGAAGAGGCGCGTGATCACTTTGATTGATCGCCAGATGTCTGATACAGCTATCCGAGAACATGTTTTGCCACCCCACACTACATAGTCCCCTGTCAAGACGAGCGCTTGATCGGGTTTCGGGATCACGTCCTCTATTCCAAGTAAATTTAGCACCTGTATATCCCATATCCATGAGCTCCATGTCGTCAATCCAGCGACTAAAATTATGACTTCGCCTTCGAAGTTCTTCCGAGTCTCCGGTGCGTTCATCCATAGCCTTGGTTTCATTATAATCACCCATGAGAAGCCAAGAGCTATGCATTGTTTCCTTGAAGTCTTTAAGGCGGTTTCAGAGTTCAAGTCTTGATGTTGGCCTCGGACTTGCATAAATTCCGGAGAGAAGCCAGTGCGCCTCCCCTGCTCTAGACACAGATACTGTCACCACTTGATTATGGTTGTCAACCTCTTGAATTGAAACTCTGTCTTTCCTCCACAAGATCCAAATACCACCCTTAAACCCGATTGCTTCCGATCTAAGGATTCCATCAAAGCCAATCCTCTCACAAATAACATCAGCTTGCTTACCACTAATCTTGGTCTCAAGGAGAATCAAAATCGACGGGTCGTGAACTCTTATCATATCTTTGAGAGTGTTGAGGAATTCCCGATTGCCCGCTCCTTGGACATTCCAGGAAATAATTCTCATATCCGGAACAATCATAAAAAACCAGTAAAGCAAATACGTGTCTTCTTCAAGTAAACTCATCATCTCCTTAGAGAGTGTCGACACCCATGCTGGTGTCTCCATCGCATATCGGGTTCTATTCTGTCCCACTCGCTGGACAATCTTCTTGTATGACATCCTCCATTCGTGTATCCCTACTTGGATCTTGCTCACTCGAGGGATTGATGGGTTCATTATGTTCCTCACTTGGCCACTCATGATTCCCTGGCGGGTCTTTCGTGTGTTTGTAACTTCTTGCAATTACTGCTGACGCACTAAATTCGTGATCAGGCAGAGGTTTTAAATTGGTTGGGTGATCTTTCACGCTGCTTACTGGTGTAATTTTGGAAGCAATAATCTCATTATTCTTTCCAATTTCCTTCACTTTCTCCTCTATAATTTCTAGACTATTCTTGCCATCCTTCCTTTTATTATTTCTTTCCAGTGAATTTCCATTGATTCTCTCCTTACCTGTATGAACTTCTTCAAATTTCTCATTCCCATAAATCTTTTTGTTTCCTTCTTTCATCATATCCGATGATGGCATATCCGATTTTTTATTGGAAACTTTATTTTTTCCCACCCCCAATTCTAGCTTTCCTTCTTGTATTTTATTCTTTCCTTTTCCAGAATCAGAACTCTTCACAACATCCTTGATTCTTCGATTATTTCCATCCTCCAGTCCAGGTAATCTTCCATTATCCCCCTTTCCTTGTTGATCTTTCATATTATTTTCCATAGTTTTTGAATTGTGATCACCCTTATCTTCTCCCGCGTCAGCACTTTCCTCGTTTAACGCCCTGAATCTTGACCCATTCAGATCCGGTTCTCTTTGTTTTAGGAGCATTTGACTCGGTATGGCTATGGTTTTTGATAAACCGGTTTGCTCCCTCGAGCTGTTGTGATTCAACTGTTCTTTGTGTCCATCCTCGGTCCCGTCAGTTCTAGGTGGTGGATCCGGCTTGTTAACGAATCTTTGAGCTTCCTTTCTTCTCGCCGGTCGTTTAACAATCATCCAATCACCATAGTTGTTCTTAATTCCAGGAGGATGTGGATTCTTCTCAGTTGGAGTCTTATTAATTGTTACCTCTCCCAAGTTGTGTTTCAGACTAGAACATTTATCCGCAGTATGTCCTATCTTGCCACATTCAAAGCAAATCATTCTTAAACCCTCGTATTGGATTGTCCAAATCCGACCATTCATCCAGAATTTCGGGAGAAGTGGCTTAGTGATATCTAGTTCAACACAGAACCTTGTGAATTTCCCTCTTGCAGCTGTACTCGTTGCTCTATCAATTTTCATAACTTTTCCGAGTTTGGTTCCAATGCTTGTGAGGATCTCCCTATCAAAATATTCCATAGCCAGATTAGGGATTCTAATCCAGGCAGCCACAAATTTCAGTGTTTCTTCCTCTGCAATAAAGTTTGGGCGCCATCTCTGAATGGTTAGATAGTTGTTGCCAATGATCCAAGGTCCTCCAACCAGGACGTGGTTAAGGTCGTCCACATTATGGAATCTAATAACATAGAAATCGTTGCCTATGTCGATCATATTAAACTCCTCTTTTGGCTTCCATTTCTGAATGAGGCTGTTGCGCAGATAAATATAGCCAATAGATCTATCCAAGACTTTAATGATAACAACATTTCTCCATGGTGCTCGAATTCGTTTCTTATCCTCCGCGGATAGAAGAATAACAGGGCAATTTGGGTCATCGATTTCTGGCATGCATAACATCATCTTCAATAGTCTCTTCCATAGATCCATCATCCCAGACTGGATTGCTATATTCAACAACACCTTTGGAGTTTCGAATACCAGTAATCTTCTCCTTGTATGACATTTTCGCACTAGCATCCCCTGATGTTTCCTCAGCTATCAGAGAATGGTGGTGTTCCATCATCATTGTATCCACTATTTCATTCCCGGAGCCTCTTTTTATTTTTTTGCTAGATCGATCGAGGAGATCCGCTTCTTCCGTTGAGGATTGCCGGGCAATCCCCGCCGGTGTTCGTTCATTCCGTTGAGAGTTCGAGAGCATTGAAAAAACTTATTAGAGAAATTAAGTTAAAAGAGGGTTATTAGTACACAAAATGGTAGATCAAAAGTTTCATATGGAAGATTAAAAGTCATTTGAAAGAAAATATATAATAAATTCAATTAACTTTTTTATTTACTTTTTATTTTCATTAAATGGCTAGTCATAAATTGGCCAAATTTTTCTTCTTTATATGTTATATAGATATAGATTAATCAAAAGTAACCAGTAACATTCCAAAGAAAAAAAAAATCTTGAATCCAACGCAAAATCTAGCAAACCCATAACTTCAAACCTTAGCAAAACATTTTGAACAATCTGCCAGATCAATTTGAATGTCATTTTTGTTGGTCATAAATCAACATGAGCATAAACAAAACATTCATGCAATTTAGAAACAGAATCAAACTTGACCATCAAAACAAACAGCACATCCAAGTTAAAACCTCAATCCAACATTCAAAGAGTAGCAAACGTCAAGCTCTCAAGCTTTATTAACTAGAGCAACATTTTAGAGTCGAAAACTCCTTACTTAGGCCCCGTTTGGAACGCAAGCAAATTCGCGATACTTTGGGTCACAAATCCAAAGCTCTTTAAGGTGGTCAGGAGAGGCAGTTAGCCTATTGACACTTTCAACATACCAAACAGTAGGCTCAGCTTGCAAGACTTCAATGATTTCATCAAGTGGCTTACACCCATTTGTGGCGCCAACTCTTTGATTGTCCCATTGCTTGAGCGTTGTAATTGTAAGGTAGTGCAATGGCTGTTTGTAGAACTTCTCCATGATCTTGCTCAGCTCTTCCCATGTCTTGTACTCAGCGTCAAACGACTCGTTGAACTCGGGAATTGTTAGCTTCTTCATGTACTCTTGGTACGCCTTTGCGTCGCGAGCAATCTCTTCTACAAGATTGAACATGTTTAGAATGAAGGATAGATAATCTCTTTGTGGTTGATTTGATGGTGGCTCTTTAGTTGTTTTATAAAGTGTCTTTGAGATAGATATAGCTCCCGTATTAATTTTTGGTGCATTTTAACTAGATTCAGTTATTATCGTCACGTAGATAAATTTTGGTTTTCTAGTCTTGCTCTTATCATCTATGGGTCTATTAGAAACACCCTCTTTCAGATACGTGTATGTACATCTGACCCCAATTCCTACAAAAGTGGGACTAAACTGGGTATATTATGTTGTTGTTGTTGTTGATTTAATGGTAAAATAATATACAATGAAAGTGTAGTTTTGGTGAAATTCCCAAATTCTTACGCTTAGGAAACCAAAAATAAAGAAATCCTTAATTCATCTTGATTTTAAAGAGGCAAACAAAGGTCATCTCCGTGATTAACTTTATAATTCATTCCAATTCTTTGCCTTTCAATTATTTATCAAGACGAATTATAAATCATGGCCATCTTAATTTTATCCTAATTCAGAAGGATTAAAATAACATTGACGACACTTCGTTGTAAGTTAATTATCAAATATAAAGTGGTTCAAATCAATAATTAAACCTCATTAGAGTTGTCGAAAGCTGACCGAACCCGCTAACCCTACCCGACCCGTCCGAAAATTTTAGGGTCAAGACCCGAAAATTTGAACCCGAAACCCGAAATCAACCGAACCCGATAGATATCGAAACCCGTTGGGTTTAAAACCGAAACCCGTTGGGTTGATCGATTTAGTACATTTATAAAATGTATAAAATTTATTTATAAAAATATAATATATTAAAATACATAAAAATAATATATTATAATTAAATATTATTTAATTAAAAATCTATTTTAATAATCATAAAAAATTCTGTGTTTTGACCCGCTGGTCAACCCGACCCGACCGAAAACCCGCATTGACCCGACCCGGTTTAACCCGTGACCCGTAACGACCCGAACCCGACTCAACCCGAACCCGAAATGACCTAACCCGAACCCACATGACCCGACCAGATTGACAAGTCTAAACCTCATGCTTCCAAGATTTAGTATTTAGAAATTCTTTATACAAAATGAAATCATCTAATTTTCTTTCGAAGTACTAAAAAAAAAATCAAATTCAATCTAACAAATTAAAGAGAATTTGTCAGATAATATGATGTTTTTCGTTTCACTCGCTTCTTCTTTACACGCAAACTCTTTACCTTCTACCAAGAAAAAATAAATTAAACATATTCAATCCGGATGCCTTACCAATTTTGGCGTAAGAAAGACACAATTCATAAATAGTGAAGGCGGAAAATCTAATTTAATTCTGAAAAGTTTTGTGGCATTCTTCTTTTATCCAAAACTCTTCATATTTCGCAAATAAATGAAAGAAAGTCAATCCAAATCAAGAACAACAATAAAAGAGTAAAACGAAGAACCTCTTTCAGCTTGTGACTTGACGATACTACACTCTCCTCTCTTGATGTACTTGGGACCGTTGTATTTTTCCCTCATGTCGTCAGATTCAGTGTCGGAATCCGTCAATGTTAAATGCCAGTCGAGCAGTGGCTTGCTGGATTTCAGCATTTTTGGGTTTTGCGATTTGTGGAGGTGTGGTTTCTGTGTGCTAAGAGAGCAAATTTGAGGCAATGTAGTTACTCAAATTATTGTTTGTACATAAATAGCCAGTAAGAAAGTTGTCACAACATTCACGCACCTATATTTCATCTTACTTCTTTTTTTATTAATATTTTTCCTTTTAAGTTTATCTTTTTCAGCGCCCGAAAAACAATTTTAAAATTTCGCAAAATAATGTTATAATTTTTCCTTTAATTTCTCTTTTGGCATCTTCGAATTTTTTTTTTATCAATCATATTTGTAAAGAATGTCGGGAGCATTCTCCTAACATGTTTAGAATATGGGTGCCCCCATCTTGACTCCCTGGATCATGTTTATGTGGGACTAGGCGATATGATGAAGTATATGTAACGTCCACGGAACAGAAAAAAGATTGTGTGAGAATACTTATTGTAGACATTATTTATTATTTTTGTTTTATTTTTCCCCTTTTAGTTTTAATAAGATGAAGAGTGTAATATCCTTGAAGTATAAGGAATTTTAAAACTCCCTCTATTAGCATTTTTAGTAGATACTAATACTATTGATGAACATATAAAGGATGATGGGTGCTTCTATCATGGCTACTTCAAAAATGAATTAGTTCAAGTAAAAATCACTATCATGGTTCATGGCTACATAAATGTAATCATTATCTTCAACATGTATGATGTATCCACTCAATTTTATGAGCCTAAACACTTTAAAGAGAGGAGATGGCTTAATATGATTTTTACCAATCACAAGTTGGTCTACTAGAAAAACTTGTGGTGCTACGCCTGAAATTCAAAAATTCAAGTTAGATGGTATGGCTCAGCCCACATCAGGAAATCAAATCATGAAGAATTTCAAAATTTATCAAATACCCAAATGCCACAATTTATACTTGTAAGTTGTAACACAACACAATTCAAAGTTGTAACACAACTGCAGAAAAAAAAAAGAAACAGATCCGAAAGCAAATGACATGAAACAGAAGCTCTGATGGTTTAAGCAACAATTAAAATAACACTATTTTACCAACACAGCTAGAAACCAAAACAGGTGTATCGATCTGTTCATAAAAATCATGAAAAGATAACTTAAAGATGTGTTCATAGTAACCAAGTAAAACACATATAGTAGAAACAACAATGATCTTGTCTGATTCAAGACAACAACTCTAAAGAAATGAAACCATAATTATTTCAAGCTTTCAACTCTAAGGCAGCAGTGAAATTGTAAAATAACGTGCAGGGTTTTTTCTTGCCTCCTGATCGTTTTCCTTTTTACAGGAATGGGGGTAAAATTACCCATCTTCGTGGATACTTGGGCTTGCCATCCTTCCCGTCGAACAGCTACAAGTAACAAAGATCAGTTGGAGACATGTTAAATGTTAATAGTTGAAAATGAATAAAACTACATAAAATGATGTATATAGTATATCGGTAAATGAAACATTGCATATACAGTTGTATATAAATGTTGCAATTGAAAGAATGTTATATTGTAAATCAATATACAACAGATGAACAGCTAAGTGTAGATCATATAATTAAGCCTTGAAAAATCGCCTTTTTTAGCAAGACAGCACAAATTATGGTACTACAGGGTTAAGGTCTTAAGGAATCAGAGCAGACGGTTGTAATTTATGATTTGTTCTATAGAATCAACAACAATACAGTATCATTTGGTAACATCAGAGTTAAGGTTATCAAGGATGAAAATGAAAATCCAAGGGCCAATGAATGCATAAATTGATGATCAATAATAATATAAGATATGAAAATAAAATATTTAGTTAGCAATCTAAATTATGGACTACCACATCAACAGTGGCTGTTAATCCTTGGAAATCAATATTAATAAATGAAATGAACATAAAAAGGCAATGTAATCGTGGTTTATCCTTGCAGCTGCAGCAAGAGAATGTAATCTAACTCATATTGAACAATGAATTGTCTTTAATAAAGATTTTCCATCCATAAAGACAATCAATGTGGTAACATTTAACCACTAGAAAACTGAGATTACTACTTAGATGCTGGCATAGCCCCCAACTCTTTCTAGCTATTGACTGGATTATATTTTCAAAGAATTAACAAGACCTATAAATCCAGACAGAATAGAAGAAGCTTCCATTTAGGTTATGCCCTCCAAGAAAATTGCCTAAAATCCAAGAAGTATTGTGCTATCCATGCATATCATTACTATTTTCTTTTAAAGTGGACCAAGTTGAAACCCAAGGAACACTGGATGCTGGTCTTAATAATTTTAATACAAAGATGAAAGTGTCAACTGATTTTATCTCAAAATATTAAAAGTAACAAAGCAGGCACTATTAGCACATGATTCGAAGAAGGATGCAATTACAACTAAAGCATTAAAAAAATATGCATGTTCAATGAGTGTACATACAAGGGAAACTTAAATTTTAGACATGAGAGAGCTACTGATTTACCTTCTTCAGACGGCGGTGTTTTGCAAGTGCCCAGTTAGTCATAATTGATGTAGCAACAATAAGGAACACATAGCCAGCCACAGTTTGGGTTGCAATATTGAAACCCAACCACTGATAAATTTCAGTAGTGTAGTTTGCACATGTCACAATGTTGAACAAAAACCCTGTAGGAATTTGGTATCCTCCTCCATCAGTAGAACGGAGATTCTTCAGCAAGATATGGCAGTAAAAGTTGGAAAGCTGACAAAGCACCCCAAACCCGAATCCAATCTTCATTTGGAGGTCACTGACTGGAGTATAAAGTGGATGATTCACATAGTAAGCAATGTAAGCACCAAAAGTCCAGTAATAAGCACAGTTCCTGAACACATTAGATAGCGGTGAAGTTGCGTGGCTGAAGCGGTGCACAAAAAATGTCTCCATTATACGCTTGAAATAGTGGAAACACCAGTAATACATAGCATAGGTCTGAACTGGGTGTATGACACGCTTTTCTTTGTAGCCGAGGAATTCATAAACATTGAAATAGTAGAAGATTGGGTAGATAAAGAGGGGACCCAAGTACTCGAAAAAGAAGAGTGTACGGTAAGAAACTTGGGGTCCTAGGTCCTTGAAAACCACAGTGAGTTCACTGGAGTTACCATCAGTATAGTCTTTGAGACTCTTCTTGCCGCTGAGGACAACTGGCCTTTCTTTTGATCCTGATGGAATAGGAAGAGTAAGCCTCTGTCTGGAAGGATAGAACTTCTTGGCTGTGGAAAGAGAAGTTGAAGGAAATTAGGACATATCATAAAAGTAGAGAACTGGAAACTCTATACTCAAGGAGGAACTGAATGTAGTGATCAATACTTTAAATCATGGGGAAAAAAAGTCTCCAATTTCCTAGTACAATTCTGCTTACTTTCAAAATAGGCCATGAGACCAAAAAGTCTCAAGAAAGCAAAGAAAAATTGGGCTAGTTCATTCAATCTTCCTCCATACCCACTGATTATCAATCCCAGTTAACAGTGAAATAGTGCTATATGAACTAAACAGGATAACCCCAAAAAAAATCAATGTCCCACAATCCCAGCACTTGATTTTCATTGATACTTGAATATTTACACCTCAATAAATCAATTAAACATTAACAAGAACCACCGATTCATGAAACAACATATAGAATACTCCATCAACAAGAAGAAGAACAAATTGTCCAGCTGGTTAGCAATTAAAAGGAACACTCACTTCTCTTGTGAATAGCATCTTGAAGATCCGCAACGGTAGCCTACAAAAATCAAACACACAAAACTCACGATTCAAAAACCTAGGCCCTAAACTATCAATAACTGAAACAAATCAAACAAATAGCAAATTAACCAGCCGGGAAACAACGATTGAGCTAGAAATCAGAAGAATGAGAGAGTAATTTACAGAATCGTTGAGTTCAAGCCCGCCCTTGATAAGCTCTCTACCACTTCGAGTAACAACGGCGACCTTCATTTCTACGCTTGTAGATCTTCACAGATAAGCACCAAAAAGAAACCCCTTTTGACTATTTTTTCTCCGCCAAAAATCCTTCCGAGATCCAAACGCACGGGCTAGAACATGAGAAGAATCCTCCTGAATTAGAGAATTAGTAGAGGAATTGAAGAAAGGGGAAAGCTAAGCACACAAGCTATTGATCTGCCAATGCATATTAATGGCGTGCGGTTGGGAGTAGGAGAACTAGAAACCTACCTTCTTCAGCGGATCAACCACCTGCTACACTACACTTCACAGGTATTATTGCGACGTGCGATGGATAACTATATATCTCGTATGGGGTTAAGTCTGCTCACATTTATAAGCCTCAAATCATGGCCCTACCTAATAGTACTATATTCGATATCATAACTTGTGTATGTTTTCGATTTTCAAGGGAACGCAATTTAGGTAACCTAAGGTAGATAGAGGTGGCAAAAGGACATGTTAGGTTGGCTCCAGTCGGCTAGGATCGGATTTTGTATTGTTTTTGAGGTGAGTGCTTTTGTAAGAACATACAAATTTGAATTCGTTCGATTGTGTATTTGTGTTCAATGTAAAATTCTCGAGTTGAACACGGGTAAGTTAGGGATACACATTTAATCTGCAAGATTGAGACCGATCCCAAGAATTCTCCGACTTGGTGAGGCAGGATGGAGGTCGGACTCTAGTGAGTTTATATATATTTTATAAGGGTGTGTCATTTTAAAACACCCTACCTGGTTTTCACCAATGATTTTTTAACACATTTTATATAGTTTATTTGATTGTCCATTTGTTTTGATTGGTGGAGACTGGAGAGTGAATACAAAATAAAAAAAAATTATTGTTTTGAAAAAAAAATAAAACAATCAACTCAATCTAATCAAAATAAGTGGACTTCGAGTTCCCTTTGGAAATCTTTGCTGAAACTGAGAGATGAGATCAAGGAGTCAATTGAAGGTGAAAATTCAGTGCTCATTCTTACAAGAAGAGGCAAGTTTGACTGGAACTCAATTTATAATAGCATGAGAAGTAGAGGTTCCTCAGAAGAGTGGTGCAAGTGGATATGGAGTGACCTTAATACTCCAAGAATATCACTCACCACTTGGATGATATCCAAAAGAGGAGTTCATACCAAGGACAAGTTGAAGGCTATGGGTATCATACAAGAGGACAATTGTGTATTGTGCAATGATAAATGCCAAGAGACTTGGGAACATCTTTGGTTCAAGTGCAAATTTTTGAAGAAGGTTCTTAGCAATGTGTTGGCGTGGGCAAGGATAGGACGCAGACACTACACCATAGAAGAATGGATTGAAGCCATGCTTAGCATAACCGGCAAGAAAGGATTTATGTTTCACCTATGGGTAGCATGTCATAGTGCAGTTATGTACTATATTTGGATGGTAAGGAATAGGACAATATTCCAGCAAGTGAGTTGTGATGTAGATGAATGTTCTAGAATTGTGATTAATCACATTAGAAATTGTCTTAAGGCCAGATGGAGAAAATGTAATAGGGACTCTAGAAAAGGGTTTGCTATGCTAGGCCTATAAACTCACTAATTCCTCTAGTTTATCTAGAGTTTTTGTAACCATATTTTACATGAATGAATTACCCCCCTTCATTCAAAAAAAATAAGTGGACCACAAGATAGACTATAAAAATGTACCAGAGGATCCTTATTGAAAAATTTTAGGCTTGAAATCTGACCCAAAAATCAATTGATAATTCATAATAGAAGACCCAAACCTAGGGCTGGGCAACGGTCCAAGACCGGACCGGACCGGTCCGGTCTCGGTCCGGTCCGGTTTTGGACCAAACTATTATTTTGTCAATAAAATGCATTATTTTTAATAAAAAAAGTTTTATTTATTTATAAAAATATTATTTTTAATAAAAATATATATATTATATCATATAAAAATTCAATTTATATTTTTAACATAAATTTTATAATATATCTATGCATATTTTTTACACAAAATAATTTTTTTTCCCACTAGTACAAAAAGCCGGTCCAGACCGAGACCGGACCGGGGACCGGATTATATTTTTTTGTGGATTGAGGACCGGACCGGATACCCTCCGGTCCGGTCCGGTCCACCCCGGTTCGGTCCAAAAATCCGGTTCGGACCGGATTTTGCCCAACCCTACCCAAACCTGACTACCTTGAACCTGATTTGGTTGAAACCCGAAGTTCACTAGGTTGACCTGAATTATCTTTGAAAAAACTATAACATTTATTTTAAATACTATAATATATTTTTATTATTAAATAATATTATTTAATTAAAAATATTATCTTAATAGTCATATACATAATGAATTAAAAATATTTTCTTAATAGTCATTAGGTGTGCGGGTGGATCGGACCTCCATGGATAATTCTCATCCCTAACCTATCATGCACGATAACTTGACATGACCATAACCGATTTGACATGTAACCTGATTGACTTGAAGACGTACTCAACTTGTGCTCGAAATGACCGACCTCAAACCCGACTAAACCGACCTGTTTGTCAGGTCTAGACATGGATAAGTAGATGAATAGTTTTCACACATCTTTTAGGTGAAACTAGGCTAGCCCAATTGATATTTTAAAATAGTTAAATAGATAAACAATTTTCACACAATATTTAAATGCAACTAGCCTCATTTGTAAGTAAATAAACAATTTATTAAGTCCAACCCAAGATAAATAATAGGTGAATAGACAATTGTTTTTTTAGTAAAACGAGAGGCAACACTCACGGGAATTGATAAAAAGAAACTGGACTAAGAGTTCAACAAATGCAACATCATCCAAAGGCACTCAAAATGCCCACAAGCGGGTCATTAAGCAAGTGCAAACCGAACAGAAAAAAAATGCTAAACTAGGAAGAGGGTCGGCGACGACATTCACTTCCCTAAGGACATGGTGGAACTCGATTTCCCAATTACGATGGAGAAAGCACTAACACTTTTCCGTAAGACTGAAAAGTGGGTGGCTTGGGTCAACAGACTTGCTAATCAAATTAACTGCCAGTTGAGAATCCGTCTCAACAATGATCTTCCTATAGCCACGATCCCATACGAACTTCAAATCTTTTAAAATTCTCCATAACTAAGCTTTAGGGACAATGCATTAACCTAAGTTATGGACAAACCCACCACGCCAATGCCCATTGGAGTCGGGAAGAACAACACCCACTGTAGCACGGGCCTCATTACTCACAGCCCCATTAGAATTCATCTTCACTCAATCATCCTTAGGCTTAGTCTAGTCAACAAGAGCTTCAATCTTACATTCTTACTTGATGGTTTCTGAGAGTCGTTGCAATTCAACCAAGCCACATGATATTCCAAAGTCCTATCCCAAACAAATTTGGCCCCATCTTTGACCTAAATTGCATCTTTAAAAATCCTTTTGTTCCTCCACTACCAAAGCCAAACAAGCGTGATGGCAAAAACTGCGGACCATTGCACATTGTTCCTTGGATAGGATATCATGGTGTTGGTTATGAATCAACTGGAAAATTCCAAGTAGAAGAAGTCAGAGAGAGAGAGAGAGAGAGAGAGAGAGAGAGAGAGAGAGAGAGAGAGAGAGAGAGAGAGAGAGAGAGAGAGAGAGAGAGAGAGAGAGAGAGAGAGAGAGAGGCTAGACCACATACCTCTCGCCTTTCGACAATCCCGAAGCAAGTGCATGAGTGACTTTGGTTCAATCAGACAAAGAGAGCAACGATAGCACACATTTAAGTGTTAATTTAGGGCATATTTATGTTAAAAACTTAGATAGTTGTTTGCATTAGTTTTTGCAGTTTTTTTTGCATTTCGGTGTCTACTCTTGTGCTTTCGTGTTTTCAGTTCACTATGGAGTATTTATGTATCATGGAGATATGATCATGAAGACTTTCTTATGGTCCAAAGATAGATGGATTGGATTGTGGAGAGTCCGAAATGAAGTGATGGGAAAAAGTTGCTTGAACTCTGAGTTATGCATTAAGGTTGGGGGTTTGACAATTATCTCTTGCAACACCTAGTTTGGGAACTACGGTTTTCCGTTCGAGGTCATTTTTGTGTCATTAAAAAGCTAACTCGATGATCTATATCTTTTCATGGATGATGACAAGAACTCCTAGCCCTCACACTCATGTTCAATGCTTATGTTCCAAGTTTCTAAATTTTAGGATGCGTTTGGATCGTTTGTCATTGGAATTTCAACTCTCAAGTCTCAACATAACTTTCATTTACTGCAACAGAACTATGATTTTAGAAATTAGAATGAAAATTTGACACTGCAAGTTGATAGAATCAGAACCATTTTATTTATTTTTTGCACTTATATTAGGATTATAAAAGTATGAGCATCTGTGCAAATATATACGATGTGATTCATTAAACGTACATGTTTGTGGGATAAATATCTTCGTAGATGGGGGGTCGAACAAGTGCAGAGGCAGCAAGGCGCTAGCTATACACATACTTTAACCGCCAAGAGATTTATCTTGCAATGTTTCTGCCAACCCTTACTGGCTCCCAAAAAAATAATCACTTTATGAAGATCGTTAAATCGTCAAATTTTCATTTTTAAAGATCACTTTCTGAAAGAAGAGGTTGGTGGAAAAGAAATGCAGGTTTGTCATTGGTAGATGTATCATGACTTCGTCCTGCATGATAGATAATTCCTGATGCTTTATCATTTGCAAACACAAAGTACACAACCACAAAGAATACAAGTTGACCATTTTGCATACAAGATCACAGGCTCGCTCCTGGCAGCTTAGTAACGCAAACGGTATAAAAATAGAGAATTAAGATTTGATCATCCATCATATCGCAACACGCATCAGAAAAGTGTCAACAAAGACTGAAGTTGCAAAACAAACATATTATTGGAAAAGAGATGGGCTTCTTCACTTGGGATCAGTAAAGAAACTGTTGATTGATGGCATGATCTCTGGAGATTTGTTGCGAACATACCTCCTGAGGAAATTCTCTGAATACTTCTCACCCTCTGTGAAATTATCAAGTACTCCAGCAGCCCTATTTTCCTTGTTCACCCTGTGTACATTGAATCAATGAATAAAAGCAAAGAACTATAGGATTAATCAAACAGTCCAACCCAAATCAGTTAACAAAGATAGTGATAGCAATGAGTGTTATAATTGAGTCTCCAGGACTGAAAATCACTTCTATGCATTCTTTCCAGAAAATGAATATATATGCACATGGGCAAAATTTTATGAGATAGAATAGAAAACGAGAAAATAGAGAATGGATGCCCTATATTTGTCCAGTAGACTTTTAGGAGATTTGAGTTCTTTTGGTAGTTTAATTTTACCTATCCCAAAAAAACACTCTCAGCAATTTGATCTCCAACTCCAAAATATATTCAACAAGATAGAAAACCAACATAATTTGACTATGAAGAGTAAATTATGACTCTTGAGATCAAATCAAACCCCACTACAAAAACCTAGAGATATCATGCAGCATGAAAAAATGGGTTATATTTCAAGCCTTCATGTCAGCACCAAATCCAACACCATGTAAAATTTGCTAAATAAAAAACAACAGGAACCTCATAATGGGATTAAACAGTCAAGGTTAAAATTTCAAAATAGACAAAACTCAAAACCCAAATATGAAGTGGAAACACATTCAATACAAATTGTTGGCCAGCATTCAGAAACCCATGCTCAGCCCAAGTTCAAAGATCTATACAGAATGAAATTTGGACAAACACTAAAAACTTTATCTGTATCCCAAAGTCCAAAGGACACTAATTTGGTTGAAAAATTCATACTCTAGCCCTTTTTATCTCTTTTAAAGCTACAACATATGTAAGTTTAGCGGCAAGTTCAATTTCAAACTTTTTCAGTACTTAACTTCCAAACATAAGCACTTACTGTTGTGACATCAAGGCATTAAACAACATCACATCTAACTATACTAAACCTGGCTCTAATCAACTATCAGATGCATATAGTTATGTCGATTAGAGCCAGTTTGCAATTGAACAAAACAATTAAATCATCCCCAACCAGACCATCCCTTAACGCTAGCCTCTATGTGGTGTGCCTGTACAGAGATGACCAGGCTAGGCACAATGTATAGTGTTCAGTGTTCTTTTTCTAGTTGTCCATTATACCTTAATCACCATAGAGAGAGAAAGATAGTATTAGTCAACCGAATATTCCGCCTATTCAGTACAAATGACAAATTCTATTGAGAGAATTAGTTTTAGCTTGTTTCCCATGATGTAGCCAATTAACAAGCACTTAGGTCATTGTCAAATTCAAATCCGTAAAATATCTAATTTCCTTCTCTTTGGTATGAATGTTAGGAGTGACATTACAACATCCAATTCTAAAGAAGCAATCCCCCTAGTCACAAAATATTCACCAGGAATAGCTAAACTGAGCAGCTGCTCAACTTCCATGTTCAAACTCGATAACAAGACTGGTGATTAAAATTTAGAACAGAAGTTGTGAGGTATTAAAGTTTGCTAAGATGATCGGGGAAACACAAAGATCTATGGTACTAAACAAGCCATAGCACGTACTCTTAGAATAAAGAAAACGAGCAACATGCAAGCAAAATCCAATACGCTTCAACTCCCCAGAGGAAATTACCACGGATCTTAATAGGCACCCCTATCAACTAGATCTACCGAACTAACTCGTCCAAACAAACACAATAACCACATAAAGAAAGAAACCACACACCAGCACGAAACACACAAACAGAAGCACAAATTGAATTGAGCGCCGAGACTCATGCAGAAATACCTGACTTCAGGATTGATACAGATGTTCCGGACCAACTGGAATCCGCAAATTCCCACAGCCACCCCGACGGCGGCGAAAAGAGGATACACCTTCAGAAATACAAACAAGAGAGAAACAAAAAACAACGGTTAATACATGATGCAGTAATTCAGCGAACAGATCCAGCAAGAACAGGGCGCAATCTATCAAAGTCAAAACCCTAGGCGAGAGAACAGAAAGATATAGAGATAGATCGATCCATTAATCGATTGATGGATTGTTTAATATATAGATATAAGGATGGGAATCTGCACCTCGGGTCTGAGCCAGCGGTTGGCAGCCATGGGAGGGAAGATTAGCTGAGAGCAGGAGGAGTCAAACACAAACAGAAACAGCGGGTTGCAGAAATGTGAGGGAGTCTGTGGGAAGGCGCACCGCCCCGTTTTTATAGCGACTATTGTCGCCGTTGCTTTTTATATTTTTCTTTTTTTTTCCGGGTCGAATATTTCGCCGAATATTGCACAATAGGGCCACTTGTTTCTGATGTCTAACAAAATGGGCTTAGCATCAAAAAAAAATGATGGTTATTCTTTTAAATATTATATTAATATACATTAGATTTGTCTACAAATAATAATTATTTGACCAATTTACTCTCCAAATTAAAATGAGTAGAGCTTATAAATAGGTTTAAGTGTTTAACACAGGTGCATGCTTAGGTTTGTATTAGCTTAATTACCCGTATCGCGGAGTCAAATACCACAATATCTTTTAGTTAGGGTCTCTTCGACGCAGTTTAAGTTGAAATTAAGAAAGCTTATCAAAATTTATACAAATATATAAGCTCTTGCGTAAGTGTTCGGTGCCCATAGTTGATGGAAACTTGTCAAAATTTATTTGAGTTGGTAGTCGAAAATTTGACCAAAACATAAGTTATATCCTCCAATCTTATATGAGAGCTTATGGAAGCTTATGCAAAACATTGCGATATACAATCCAAAAATTCTAAAATCTTTCTAATTTATTTTAATATCCATTTTTGTAATTTGTACATGGGGCACATCCTCATGCTCATTGGCTTTTATACAATGTCTTTGAGATGGATAACCCCTTATATTAATTTTGGTGCATTCTTACTAGGGGTTGTATATGTGCGTTTGACTTGCACAAGTACGAGGGGTTGTATATGTTTCAGTTATCATTGTCACATAGATGAATTTTAGTTTTCCTTGGTCTTCCAGACAATGATAACACTTGGGTCTTCTTCATACACCCTTTCGATTTTATATTGGGGCAAGGATCTTTACATCATGGCCCCCTAGATCCCGCCTGAGGCGAATTAACATTGGGTTGATGTTGTTATTGTTTTGTAATTTCTACCTTTATTATTTAGAAAATCAACGTGAATAAAAAATTATAATAAGATAAGATTCTCATCATAAAGAATATATTTTAATATTTTTATTCTTTTTGTTATCTATATTGCTCGATCAAGCCATTAATTTTGATATATTTTTATTATAAAAAAAGGTGATGTAAACCAATATGATAACAGAATTTGCTACCATTTTTAGTTATTGTTAATACTTAATAGATACCCTAGATATGTAATTTGGATTTTAAATAATCAAATGAAAGCGGATTTAAGTAGTAGCAATCAGGAGGAAAAAATACTATATCCTGACGTAGAGAGGTGGTTGTTTGAATGTAGTCGTATATTTGAAGTAATGGAAAGATTAACCAATAGAAAAAATCGGTGGCACATTTTATAAGGTTGAAGTTGAAGGTCGGTGGACGTGTACTTGCAATTTGCAAGTTACCAGCTTTATCCTGACATTTTAGCTTGAAATTTGAAACACTACAGCTCGTGCAAGTTGCAAACAATGGGCGTCCAGGAAAATAACCATAATAATCAAGATCGCGCATCTCGCGCATCCATCATCATCAAGCTCATATTCATGCTATAATAGGCTATGCAATGCACCTAATGCAGTCAGCAAAAGAGCTGCACATAAATTCAAAGTTCAATTATACAGAAGAACACTGAAGACCACACTGCATTAGTTTCATGAAATCGCATAAAATGGAGACACCAGCATATATGAACTGCACACAGGAACAGTAACCATGTTTTTACCAATTAGTATATAATGCAATACTTATATTATCCCAGATCAAGACTGCAAATACATCAGTTCTTCTCTCTGAAATTTGCCAGATGAGAGTTAAGCTAAACCATACAATTATGACAATATACTTAGGCCATCACAAAGATGAAACACTGAAAGCTATGACTCTGTTTCAAAATATTAGCCTTGAAAACAAAAAAGAACATTAGCCCTCCATATACAGATAATAAAAAGAAAACCACAACAAACTTGAGTTTCAAAATCTTATTTTCACTATTGAAGCAAAAGTGGCATGGTTTTTAGGAGGGCCATCATCAATGGCTGCATCACTAGAAACAGATTCATACTGTCTTCTGCAGCCAGGACAACGGGCATCCTCCTCGAGAATCCTTTTGTGGCAGAAAAGACAAAGCCGAAAGCCACATGGGCATGGAAGGAAGCTTGAGTCTGTTAAGTCAAAATCCTCACAGCAGATAGGACATGAAGAAGGCTGAGATGATAAACTTCTCCATGACCATAATCCATCTCCATTCAAAGATCTGTTATTCTGCCTGGATGGATTTGGCAGGCTTCTAGGGCGAGATGCGTCATCTGGCCTCCAAGCACAACTGTTTGTGTTGTTTTTCCAATGCGTCACCCCTGAAGACTCTTTAAGAGTGCTTTTCATGGAGTTTGTGTTAGCAGAATCTGAATTTATAGAACAATCATTCTCAACCTTTGGATGCTGCTCATGATTGTTATCTGATGATGTTAAAGCATCTGCAATGGCCTCCCAATCATCTAAGCATCCATCATCTTGTTCTTCCTCACTGGCACACCCTGAGCAACAGCCATGGCTACAGCTGCTGCTGCCACTCCCGCTTCCAAATGAGTATTTCCTCAAGGAACTAACACCTAAGCTACTGCCGATTGAACTGCTCATTAAGGACTCTGATTCACTATCATGATGCATGCTCAGTACGACATGTTCATCTTCCTTGGCTCTCTTCTGCTGATTCTCCCGCAATCCACTCTTCTTTGGAGGAGATTCGATGACGGTTCCATCTGAATTCTTATCGGTCTTGCTCTTGACTACATGAAATCGCAAAATAATTGTCAAGATAGGTTGAAGAAATATTATGGGTAGTTCTACTTGAATATCAATTTGGTTAAGACAATCCTTTTCTTAACGTTCTCTTCTTTTTTAATTTAAATTTGATTACATAGATATGAATACATGAGTTGCACATGTGCCCCCAAACAGGCAATCACCCCGAATTTGATACCAAGCACTTTCAGAATACTTTATACGGATCTGTTTAGGGGGTTGTTGAGCTGAATTTATAGGATTGTAAATCCGGCTGAGTATTGATTCGGAGGCATTTCTTAATTTTTCAGGTCAATTACTATGGAAATGACAAACTAGATTTCGAAAATTCAAGACCTTGCCGTGCATTGCTGACAGAAACTTACAAAAATCCAAATTTCTTCACGCTCAATCCGCCAGCAACATTCATAATATTGTTCTAAAACATTCGGGAACTGAATTACCATTCATCAAAAAGCAAAAAAAGAACCAAGAATCACCAGACAGAAGAAACAATTACGACACGATAAGATACGAAGATATTCAATCCAAGAGAAAACAAAACGGATGCCTACCTTGAGAAAGCCATTGTTCACGGCGCGCGTCAAGCTTGCTCCGCTTCAATTTCGCGTATCTGCTGGCCTAATCACCAAAACAAAAATCAAATCAATTACGAGAACAATACGAATTCAAGCAAAACATCAAGGGAAGCGAAACGCGAAACATTCAATCTCACAAGGCCTAATCAAACAAATTGAGACAACGAAACACGTCTTTCTCGTTGCTATTCCCCCTGTTTTTTACCTTCTTCTTCTTGGCAGAAGAGTCATTCGACAATGCAGAGAGAGGAGCGTTCAACATCGCATCCGAAACCATTTTCGCCAGGCGATCGATCAAAGAAACCCTAATTTGCTCGAATACGGGATAATCCGATAAAGAGATGGAGAGACCTGATACAACGGAAGAAAAGCGCCCTAGGGAGAAAAATCCAGACTTTCGACGGCTGGAGAACCGGACACGCCTCATTATATAGAGAGATTGTTACGAAAATGTCCTTAAGATCTGACGTATTTACGGAAACGCCACAAATTTGTTTGAGTTGACATGTGAGGGTGAGGGTGATAAAGTGATATCTACGTCTTATTTCTGGTTTACAACGTGTCACCGGTTTGCCAGTTCATTTTGACTTTCAAGTTTTTTATGCGCACGTAATTAAATTTCTGGTAATGGAAAGAAATTGCCACGTAATGCAGGTATAATCGGTATATGGTAATATTAATTTATTGCATTGTAAAAAGGGTTCGGTTAACGTGGGCTAATAAGCATAGCATAAAAATTAGGGATGCTCATGGGTCGGGCCGGGTCGACCCGCGACCCGTAAAAAAGTACTTTTGACCCGCAACTCACAATTTTGGATCGGTCATTGCGGGTCGGGTCGGATTTGCGGGTCGACCCGATTTTTTATAAAAAAAAATAGTTTATATATTAATAAAATTATAAAAATATATATATTTAAAAATATTGCGGGTTGCGGGTCGACCCGCAACCCGTAAATTGCGGATCGGGTCAGTGCGGGTCGCGGGCGACCCGACTCGTTGAACACCCCTAATAAAAATGCTAATTTTTGAAATTATTTTAAAAGCACTCTCTAAATTAAAATAAAAAAAACCTTTTTAAAATAATTACAATTAATAAATAATTATTAGAGTTATCAAAATTAATATTTTTATTGTGTGCTCACACATTAGTAAATCCCTCGTAAAATAACATAAAGGCAATAATCTCATTTATCCGTTGGTTCTTGAATTGAATTAAATGCAGAGTTAATGTTGGATCCCTCTATTATCCAATTCAAGGATCTTATATCATGTGGAATATTGGTGGATCAAAACGTAATTACTGTTTCAACAAAACACACGTTATTACACTCATAACTCCACAAGAGGGAAATACGTACAAGGGAAGAAGAAAAAAGAAACGCTAAGATCTCAAATCACGGGAGTATTAGCCTGTTAAGTTTAGGTTATAACTTTGATATGACATCATAATAAATTCCATGTGTCAACTTAAATTTTGGGCATAGATGGAGTTTTTGGATCGGTCACGTAACGTTGGATGTACTTCAGACTTTTGATAGTCATAATATGACTTTTATGGAGTAGATAGATTTGTAATTCAGATAGAGTATTCTCAAAATGCTTGTAAAGTTCTGATGAATTGTGTGATTCGCCCTCCTAACTTACTAAGCATGAGATTTAATGTGAATTCCACTTTTTGCAAGCTAGTAGAAAGTTGTTTTCATCAACTATATATAAGCATGGGCTAAACAAGACAAAAAAAAGCTTAAAACATATACAGCTCCTCGTACTTGTGCAAATTTGTCAGATAGACACCCCACCTTTGGTTTGAACCTATTGAACACTTAAACTTAACAATTTGGACCTATTAAACACCTGGTCGCTGACAATCTCGTTGAGTGTAACACACGCATGTTGACATATTCCAATTTTTTGTCCAAATGTGTGTCACATAAGCTTATTTTGCCACATAAGATGCCGCATAAGTCCAATCTTTAACACCATTATTTTAATAAAATCAGAAAATATAAAAAAGAAAAAAAGAAAAAAAAAATTGCACAAGTACAGGGGGCTGTATATGTGCGTTTGACTTACACGTACTTCGTCACGTTAGCAATCAAGTGTTTAATAGGTCCAAATTGTTAAGTTTAAGTGTTCAATAGGTCCAAACCAAAGGTGTGGTGTCTATCTGACAAATTTGCACAAATACAGGGGGCTGTATATGTTTTATGTAAGCATGGGATAAAATGCAATTTTTGTGTTTCCAAGTCCATTATTTGGACCACTACAAAGCTTAACTCAAAAAGAAAAAGCTAAGAGTTTTTGAATTCCTTTTTATAGTAAAGAATATATTCAGATAGAAAACCTTTTTTATTATTTTTAAAAGCTAAAGCTGTTATATAACTATGTGTATTTATTTCGATGTAATATTTTATCAAACTTTACAAAGTTTGAGTTATCAATTAATAAAGATTAAGTTTTTTTACAACATTGTGTTGTCTTCCGCTTTTATATTTTGGGAAAATTGCATTTAACCACCCTTTATTTTACACTTGTTGCAATTAACCACCCTTTATATTTTTTTCTACACTTAACCACCCCTTATTTGTAAATATGTGCATTTAACCACCCATTTTGATGAAAAACGTTATTTTCTTCGTTAAGTAAAGTCAATTACATTTTTTCACTTCTTTTTTAATTTTATTTACAATAAATAAAAGAATTTATGAATAAATTGAGCTTGGAATGTCATTATCATTGGATTTTGGCCTACATTTCAACCTTTTGAATCTCGAGCCGTTGTCCATCAACTTAGACACGATCGAATCCAAGGGACGCTCAAAGTAGTCAGAATCAGATCCAAAACAATTGTTTTTGCATCGGCGAAGTCGTGGTTCTTCTTCGCTATTGGATGGAGGGAAGGAATTATTACAGATGAAATTAGGCAAAGGTTGCAAAAATCGGCGTACGTATTGGAACTTGGAAGTGTCAATTATGGTTTTTCCTTTATTTATTTATTGTAAATAAATTTTTAAAAGAAAGGAAATAACGTAATTTACTTTACTTAACGGAGAAAATGACGTTTTTCGTTAAAACGGGTGGTTAAATGAACATAATTACAAATAAAGGGTGGTTAAGTGTAGAAAAAAATATAAAGGGTGGTTAATTGCAACAAGTGACAAATAAAGGGTGGTTAAATGCAATTTCCCCTTATATTTTTGTACTAGTATAAAGTATTTGTTAACTTTGGTTTAGTCTTAATCGTGATTACTAGAGGTGATATTTTCAAGGTAGGAAGGGAGATGTTACAAATCGTGACAACTAAATAGTTAACCACAACGTCAAAAGGGGAAGAAAATAAGAGAGTACAATAAGGAGTGATTTTTTTATAACTTTTTTAAGGCAACGGGTGGTTAAATAAAAACAAGTAAAAATAAGGGGTGGTCAAATGCCAAAAAAAAAAACCTTTAAATTAACACTTTTTTTTTGGTCGAAAAAAACCTTTAAATTAACACTAAGATTCACAAGGATAAAGATGGTGGGATGAAAGTTTTTGACTTGTACATTTTGATTCTCTGCAAGGGGTCTATATTTGACAGTTACAGCTATAAATGGTAACACTACTAGTACACTACTACATAGAGTACGAAATAAGGTTCAAGTATAGCAAAAGTTGCGCAACTCTGTGATCTATGATTCATTAACAGCTATGTACAGAGTTCTCCAATCCAAGCCCTACTACCCACAACTAATGCAACCTTGAATTAGGCTCCCAACTAGCTAGTTTTCTCAGCACAGTCACCAAAGTTGAAGAAGTACCTCAACTACTCAAGTTCTTTGAAATTGCTGATAACCTGTAATAAAAACAAGATTGTTGGTAGAAGTTTTGAGAGTCTGAGAATGGATGGAACTTTTTTTTATAAAGAACGAAACCCACCTTTGAGCTTCATGGTGAGAATGAGATGAGCTCAGCTTCCATCTTCAAGATACAGAAGATAGTAACTTATGGAAACGCTGAACCCGAGATTGGTTCGGTTTGGGATGCTGATCTGAAGGCGAGATTTTCGTTCTCTTTGATGACCGGAAGAAGTAGTCTTCAGTGTCCAGGACATAATACATCTGTAACAAAAAAAATTTCTGTCAGTGAAACCTTCAAAGTTCAAACAACTCTGTCCAGGACAAGGTTAAATAAATTTACTGTCTGTCCGGGACATGACCAACACAACTCTGTTGTTTGGATGGGCAAATAAAGAGAAATGCAGAATAAGGTTTAATAATGAGTTTCATGAAATGAATACTACCTTGGAAGTTCGGCACCTTATTTTATATTCCAAACCATTGAGATGCTGAACATCTTCTGTAGCTAGAGTTATAGCTGAACCTTCATCAAGACCAGCATATTTGCGTTTGTTTCTGCACAAGGAAGGGAAATTTGTTAAGATTGCTACAAAAGATAGCTTCCTCAAAAGAATATTTTTTTTTTCTCTTTCCAGAAGTTTCAAGTACAAAACATGATCCAGGTGAAGCATTCCAAAAGCTGAGATGAAAAACTTATTAATTTAAGAAATATATTAACAATGGCTAATTAACTGATGAAAATAGAATAACTTCATGGATCCATCTTACGGAAAACATAAGCAATATATGAAATCTTGCATTTATGAATCTCTCATATTGAATTCCTTATTATTATTATCGGTGGACAGAAAAGGTTTGGCATGGCTAACCTGCGAAGAAGGATCCTGTTGGGTTCCTTTTTGTTAGTGCCAATTGACAAAAGATCATTATCCACGTATGATGAGAACTTTGGCTCCAAGGAAACGGCGATCATATCAGCCTTCTCATTTACACTATCCATCAGCTGTATCGACAATTGAGCTGGTGTGGAAGACTAAAGCAAGGAGTAGAAAAACAAAGAAGCAAATCAAAACCAATTAAAAAAAAAAAAAAAATGTATGAACCCATCATATGCAGATCATGCATGGTAAAATAATGCAAGAAACTTACACATTCAATTCGGTATAAATTCTCATCATGAAGTAGAACACATGCATTATCATGATATACTGTATCAACAAACTCTCCAGACTTCCTTGATTTTTCATACTCGAATAGTTCAAGCAGTTTATTGTCTATCTCATCAGCAATAATAGATTGAAGCTGTAAACAAAAAAAAAACAGATCAAGAACTTGATGGAATAACAGGTAACAGATAACAGACACAATCAGAATAGATTATGTACCTGTTTAACCAGCTTATATATCAATTTGTCCAATGTGAATAAGACATATGCCTGATTTCCAATGATAGCTCGACAGTCATCTTCAAATTTTGTATTATCAGATGACCCATCAAGCAAGTTGAAGAGTGCACTCATGAAGCTGCAAATAATAAAATATTCAATATTACCCCAAGCGTAATTAGAGAAAGATTTGGATCATGCATAAATGTGACCTGTTACATGTTCATTACTAACTATACCTTGCATAGGGATCCAAGGAACCTGAATCTTTTGAATTTTTCCAGTTTGCATCAGAAGTTTTTGGGCTTGATTTTGCTGTTAGTATTCTTTCATACAGAGCCTGACACCAAAAAGGCAAAAAGTAACAAACGCTCATTAGAGAATAGTGCTCTTTGTTACAGTGCCGATGAAAACCATAAAGTAGAACAAGATAAATAATAGAAGGAGAAACTTTCTTACCTGATGAAGCCTAAATAGAACATAAAAATCGTCATTCCCATAGAAAACACGAGAATCTTTCCTGCCAGCATCTCCTGTTGCTGAAGACACATACTTCATGAGAGGCTTGGCCTTATTCAAGTGAAAATCAGCTTCACTTTCACTCTCATTCTTGCCATTAAGGTCATCATTATCCACATCATCCCCATCTTCATTTTCATCCCGGGAGCACTCATCATCACCAGATTCACTGCCTGAAGCATCACCACCGGCTTCTGAAGCATTTTCAATATCCTCATCACCTGCACCAGCATCATTTTCCAAATTAGCATCCTCCCCATTACTATTTTGACATGGCTTTTCTTCTGGAGCCAGCATAACGTCTCCACAGACAACAGAATTGTCCTCTTCAAAATCACCAATTGGTGACAGCTCACCCTCTTCCTTTTCGCATTTAAAGTGCCCAGCAGTTTCCTCCTGACATTGGCCGACTTCAGAGCCTTCTGGGCGGGTCTCATTCCTGGCAGTAATGGGGTTGGGAATTACAATATCCTGCATGGCATGGGAAAACAATGCAAAAGAATTTCAAGCACTGAAAAATAATGTATGCAGCATAAGTTATTCACATATATGAAGAGCTTTTACTATACCTTTGGTTGTAGGGAATAAGGCTTGGGATCATGAATATCACCAGTTTTTGTTGGGCCCTGAACTGATGGCAGAGTACCTGGAGATATTCTGCAACGTTTAGATTTCCAAGAATAATAGAAATACAAAGAGAGCAACTAAAACAAGTTATATGAAAGACTTATAGCTTACAAACCTGGTGATAATTCCACATGAGAACTGATTGACAGGACAGGTACTTTTTCTACGGTGCCAACAATATCAGACTCCCTGGCAGCATGAGCACTAGACAAAACAATAGCTCTGTGAGTCTTGTGGGATTCAAGAGAACTCAGTCCTCTAGCACTTGTATTTCCATTTGCTGATATCGTTTGGCAAGGTACAGCCAACATTTTCTCCACAAATGTTGACCAAAGTCTCATAACTTTGAATGACTGCTCTTTGGTAGAGCAAATCTCTTCACATGAAAATTTAATAATTTTTCGAACATCTTCATGAACACCAATATCAGGGTAGTGCAGTTCTAAATGGGGCACCAAAGGTCTTTTGTATGCAGCTGCCACAGATAAAAGCAAGCTATCATCCTTCTGGATGTTCTCCTTCTTCTCCTTAATCTCAGCTACCAGCGCTGTCATCATTTATGTGTAATTTTTATCATGTGAAGCAGACAGCATATTGCATATACTATATTTATCCATAACAATTTTACATAGATACCACAGGATAAAGGGAACAAAGATTAATTTGGACCAAAACTATAATATAGAAAAAGGACAAGCAGCCTAGAGAAAAACAAAAGAATCCACGCCCTTTAGTTTGAAGAAGCAGTAATGAATGGAAAGAGCTGATATTCATTAAAAAAGAGAAAAACTGGTCTTCAATACGAAATGGCAGATACACACCTAATTATCACATATAGCATGTTGCTAGGTATCCAAGATCTAAGAGATTGGCCTGTAGTAGGAGCAGGACCTTAACTAAATGATGATAGAAGAGGGTAAACATTACAGTAATAATAGCACCATCTATTCACATATATTGCTTAAAGTTCTCCCAAGAATACAAGAGAATGCGTATAGGAAGATATTGACATGTTTCTGACAATCTCACAACTCAGGAAAAGGAAAATACAAGTGGATATACTGACCAAATATGAAAGAGCAGGATGGTATCAATGCAAGTTCAGCAGATATATCATTAAATTAGCAAAATGCTTACATTTTGTGCTCAAATTCTTGGAATCTTGCTGCTTGAAATAGAAGCTTCGGTGATCAAGTGACTTATAGTGGTTCTTGGCATAAACTTCTGCCCACACCTTGTTCAAATCTGAACGGCTCTTTGTCCATTCTTGTTGCTTCTGCTTAAGACGGGTTAAGAGCACAGGCAGTGCTGAAGCTGGATTTTTACGCATCACATCCGTTACATCCAAACCATGGTCACCGTATAGACGCTCAATGCACCTCATATTAAGAGCTACATACCAAGTAAGGGGGTCATAAGCATGAACCCAATAAAGCACTAGTTGACTACAAGTAGAGCAATGTAACAAGGAAGAAGTCATACCAGTAAACTGATCCTCAATGCAAATTGGAGCATCGATGTTGATCCTATTATGTCTAATGTTGTTCAATATTTCCTCTACGCGTTTTGCAGTTGAACTCACAGACTCCAACAACATATCCAGCTCAAATCTAGATCCATCAAGAAACAGTTTCATCATGTGAGGAATCAGTTATAACTTCCTTTCAATTAAAAAAAAAAACAAATAAACAAAGGAAATGAATAATGGTCAATGTATGCAAATTATTACCTATCATCTTCACATTTAAAAAGGCTTTCCTCATATTGGTTTCTGCGCATGTGTTTAAACGAGTAGTCCTCACTTCCAGAAGTAACAGATACCCAATGATCATTGAGAACTTGAGCACCAAGTCTTGATTTATGGCTTACTTTATTTTCAGGGTACTGCATTGAACAATTCCATGAGCATAGAAGAAAAGAAAACCATCAAATTAAACACTAAGGAATGAGATAACAAGCTTCATACATCATCAGGTAAGAGTCGATAGCTTGGAGTGCAGCGCTGACAATCAGAAAGATCAAGATCTTGGATTGATTTCCAATACTTCTCCTTGTCTTTAGTTTCCTCAATTTCACGTTTTTCCTCTTTATCCTTTTGATCCACCTTCATGGATCTGGGCAAGTGCCCATCAGTCCACAGAGATTCTGTAATTAAAATAGGCAAGTCAGGTTTCACAAATTTAAGTTTGTAGAGGTATTCATAGCTCGGTGTAAAAGCAACAAAAAAAAGGAGGGAATAGAGAAATTTATGCTTTATAAATATAAAAAAAGCCAAAAAACCAGATAAGACATGTACTTTTTCTCATAACACCCGCAAGGAATCCATCTGCAGAGAAGAGGCACAAAGAGGGTCATTATGTCACATGAGAGATATTAGATTCAACAGTAAGTGTTTAAATAATTACCAATATTTTCACAACGCTCCAGGAATTCATTGAACCCTTCCATGAGATCCGGGTACTTCCCCAATAAATCAGCAACCTGAAACAAACAAGCATCAATATAAGATCCAATGCCTAATGACTCAGCTTCTATGATGATAAGAAAACAGTTTAGCCATTAGCATGTGTTTGATATAGTACAACAAGGTATATTGGAGAAGTCATATCAAAGTAGCAGTAAAAGGCAGACGTGTTTGATATGGTACAGCAAGGTATATGGAGGTGTTTACAGGGCCTATACACTGGGATATTGACTTTTCAGAATACTATCATGCAAAAAGACCTCTCTTTTAGATAAAATACAGAAACAAAGTTAGAAGTAGGTCTTATTTCATCAATTAAGAAAAACAGCTAAAATAATGTCACTGCAAAAGAATTAATCAGCGTAGCAACTAGCAACCAGAACACCCACCAGGCCTTGTAAGTCAGTTCTGGAAATTATCTCCATGCTATATATATTAAGAAACTTCAAGAATGCTTGATAAGCCTCCGAATTGCCCAACTTCTCTTTAACCCTCTCGCAGAAGGTAAATTCCTGGTTGTACATGCCTATAAGAATATTCACAAGAGATCAAGTCAGTAATTAGATAATAATTTTTTTTAAAACAAAAGCCCAAGTTCACAGGCGCCTAATAGTCAAATAATGTCAGGTACTCAGATCTAATACATAAAACTCAAAGGATTGACATATTATGCAGTCAACAGAACAGCCCTCTCACCTCCTGGCACGGGTAAAAAAAACTTGTTACAGAATTCATCATAAACAATATTTGACATGTAGCTCCAAATCACAAAGAAAGTGCTAAGCCTTGGAGATTCAAGATCATAGAAAATATCTCATAGCAAATTCATCCAGTCAAAAGCATATATGCCAGATTGTGATAAAACAATGTAAAAAAAATTTCTCACACACAGCATTGAAGCAGTAACAGAATGAAATCATACAGCACAGATAATTTACACTTTTAGTACTATATATTTAACTGCATCAAAAGCATGACTCACTTTTTAAAGCGTTCTTATCAGAAGAAGGAACCAAAGGAGATCCTTCCTTTCGAGAAGGCTTTCTTTTATCAGGAAAGCGTTGGCCGATGGAATTCCTCATACTGTCATGATCAGGTTCTCTGTCATCAGAACCCCGGATCCTCCTATCTCGACTGTCCTTTTCCCTCTTTCTCCGATCCTTGTTTGCTTTTATTTTTGCTCTTTCTTCATCCAAATCAGGATGCTCAACACTAGGATCACGCTCTGAACGAGAAGAACGAATCCTATCCTGCTGCCAGCGCTGCTAAACCATATGAACAACAAGGCCAACACATTCTAAAATCAGTCAGAAGAACTCATCATATGGAAAAATGTATCCTAAGCAGAAGTAAGAGATCACCTTATCTAACATAACTTGTCTTGAAGGGTGCATTTGTGCACTTCGGTCGTCATAATGGTGAAAGCTACTCCGACCATGTTGAGAATTTTGGCCAGATGCAGCTGCTGAAGTATCCGGTAAAAATCTGGCAAATTCTTCCAGTAAATCTTGATGGTCTTTGAAAAGTTGTGTCACCTGTATATAAAGAAATTATACAACAAACTTCAAGAATGATACTAGATACATGACAACACATACTTCAAATAGGAAATAACTAATCAGATTCCTCAGTGAAATAGAAGATTCACCTCCTCATATATTTCACGAATGTCCTTATGGCCCTCGCGGTACATGTTTAATATATGAAGAAAGGATTTATACACAAGATCATCCTGGAAACGCGTCTGCAAATGTAAATTTTGTTAATTGACACCTAAAACAAGGAAAAAAACAGAACTGCTATGCCCGGTTAGAAAGCAAAAGTCACCTTTATCTTGTTTACAAAATTGATTGCCTCTTGAAATTCCACCTTCTTTGGCACTTTGTCATCATCATCCAAGGTGATTTCATACCCCTTGGGTAAGAAAGTATTAAACCCATAAATTAGGTGGTTATGCCCCTTGAACAGTTCTTTTACCCTTGCTATGACACCCTCAGTATTAATCCTGACAATATTATGGCTTAATTAAGAATCACAATGAAATAAACTGAAAAAGGTCATCAAATAGTTCAAAGCAAAAAATACTCAAAAGAGCATCTTTAAAGCGAAAAATGCATTAACTCCCGGAGAGTGCTGCCTCTCCTTCAACCCGAAAAAAAAAGAGCTAAAACGTTGTAAAAGTGTATACCTTCCAGCTTTAAAATCTTTCATGACATCAAGAAATTGATCATACTTCTCCCGTTGGTTTTGAAACATTTCCTTAACTTGTTTGAGATAATGTAGAGCATCATCAGTAGTCAGTCTTGGCCCTCCAATGCCTCCCCCTGAGTTTTGTGCCTGCCCATGCCTACAATAGAAAAAATTTAGAATTTCAATCACAATCATGATGCAAAGACAAAATGCACTGGTTCTAACGATATTACAGTTGATTATGCAAATATTTCCTTCATTTAGCAACCTGATAATATTTACCCCTCAAATTTCCATTATCAAACAATAACAACATACTTTTGTCGTGTCTGACATTAAATTTTCCGCCAATTTGGTAACACGAAAATCTTTTACATCCGTCATAATCTGACAGTCATAAACCTACCTCTAAAACTTCCGCTATCCGACAATGAATTTTCCTACTTCCAAATTTCGTTTGTTCCAACATATATCTTTCAATTTAAGTTACCTAAACCAACTTTCCATTATCATATAACCAGCATAGCTTATTCAGACCATCTTAAATTTCTGTAATCTAATTATGCATCCAACTGACTATCCGAATACCTAGAACCTTTAATCGCAATCCGACAACTGTTATTCAACTCAACTATCCCTACATGCACCCGGACCTCAAAGTGATACAAACCACTTATACAATCAATAAATCCATAGCAATTAAGTGAATTCAGCCCCATTTGACAAATTAGAGGGAAAAAGGAAAATCTTTCTACTTGTCATGCAGCAGTAAGGCAGCAAGTAGTACGACTAAGGTTCAATCCCAAATTTCTCGAACAAACCCTACCCTCCTCCAGTAATTCTATGATCGCTTAGCACAAACACCATCTAACCACAACAATCAAGGGAAAAAAAAGAGCAGGCTACTCTTACCAACGAGTTTAATGAATTAGGTTAAAAATTGTCATTTGCAATTCACGAGCAAAATTGAAAACCCGAAGCAACCAAAACCATCAAATTTGGACAAAAAAACATAAACGCGCAAATTAAATTTCCAAAACACGAGACCAGAAACCCACGATTCACCACAGGAAGAAGCAAATAGCCGCTTCACCGGAGCGCAATTCTCATCCATTGACCTCTTCATCCCCTGCAAACCAAATTCCAAGAGAACAAAAAAAAATAATCAATTAAGGAAAAACTTACAAACAAGAGGAATTCAGTATCATCTATTACCAAAACTGGCAAAATTGAATCACTAGATGAAATCAAATACACAAAGATAACAAATTCAAAACACCAAAAACAGCCGCTTTATACTTGGAAGCACAATCTCCAGGGGCAAAACAAAAGCAGCAAAAGTGAAGATAGCAATACAGAACAGAACGAAGCAAAGAGTTGTAGATCTAGTGAAAGAGAAATCGAACCGCAAAATTGAAGGAAATTGTTCGATCACAACCTCCAATTTGGGTTCTCCACGCTCTCTAAACCTCTGTTTTTTCAGCCCCCGGCTTTGTGTTCCTGCTTTCGTCCCCTTCTACTTATTAACGTTGGAAGCAAAACAGAATACCAAAGGCGAGAGGTGAAATAAGAAAATAGGTTTTCTTTTTAAATTTTCTGAGAAATAGGGAGATAAGTTTCCTTGCGTGCATATAACGTGCACATTTTATATTTTCGATATATATTAAATTTTAAACGGGTGATTTTTTTTTTTTGAGGGCAGGTTATTATTTTAATTATTTATTCAAAAAACTTATAGAAAAAAAAAATTTCATCTATATTATATATTTGAGTTTTATAAAATAAATGAGATTTTATTATGCATAGATCTGTTTTAAAATACTAAAAAAATATTCTTTCACTCATTTCGTAATCTTTTCTGTTTATCTTCTTAAATAACCCATATTTATATCTTATTAATTTATAATAGGAAAAAATATCGATAACGGGATAAACCAATATGAGAATTCAACACGAAAGATTCTAAATAAATTTATTTAGGCTCTGTTCGATAAAACAAAAAGTTTGATGATGTGAAATCATTTAAAAAAGATTTTGGGTAGATATTAGTTTTATTTTTTAAAACATCCTCAAAACTTATTTGGTATTATAAGATTTTCTTTTTAGATAGATTTTACTTTAAAATTAGAAAAAGAATTTTAGTTAAAATATTAAAAAAATAATTGTTAAAATTTCACAAATCTTCTAAAACCTATATAATGTTTCAACTCTATTGCAAAATATATTTCTCTAGCATGATTGGTCGTCTAAAGTAGTTAACATGATCGCATACTCAACTCATCGACTTATAACACATGTGACATCGACCTCACATTCTACCAATCAACGCCCGACACCCCGAAAATCAATAAAACTCTTTCACATTGGAAGATCCTTAAACTGCAACTAAAATCCCATCTTCTACTAATTAACGACAAAGCAACAAGTTACACAACACCTCACACTTCACCAATCAATAATCGCCAGCTCGAAGACCAATGAGTCTCTCCCACATCAAGAAGTTCCAACTCTTGATTTTCCATTGTCTATAAATAGTTGAAGAAGGTTAAGGTTGCAAGGGTCAAAAACATCTCTAGTTTAAGATAATTTATTATTAATAGTGACTCAACGTGATAACATATTATGAAAAACATCACTATTTACTAGAGATAATCCCAAAAAGGTTTTAGGTCGCTATTTGTAAGGGGAAACACTTAGCATTATCTGTGAGAACTAAGTAGACATAGATTAAGCGAAAGAGTATGCTCACTCTAAAAGAGCGCGAATGACCTTTGTAAAATTGTAGAATCTCTTTTAAAGAACGCGTGGATCGTTATTACGTGTAGAATAAAGAGTGAAATCTTCTACATGCCTTCTTATTATCAATTCAAAACCTCAGATCTAGCGCTCGTTTATTTCGGGTTTCAACAAGTTGTTTACAATATTACTTTTGCCACAATTATATTATTTTGTCCAATTATTCTATCCTTTATTCTATTTTATTATTTTTGACCAATGCTCAAACCTTACAATAGCCGACTTTGCAAGAAACCACCCGTTAAACGAGTGTTTATTTTGAAACGCTCATTACATGTAACTTTGATTCTAGTTTCCTAAATGTAACCGACTCCATTGTCACTCCCTCAATTCAACACTCTCGAACCCTAGCGGTGAGTAATTTGATAAAAGTGTACAATTTAATGGTAAAACTAAAAGAGGAAACAACTGGGTGGTCCTCTGCAACGAAATTACATTTAATGGGTGTATTAAAATAAATAGTCATTTAACGGGTGATTTATTGCAAAGTTAGTCATTTAACGGGTGGTTTAAAACAAAAACCTCTATATTATACTTCTATGCTCGATTCAACTAACTTCTACCCGTTCTAAATTGAATAATTTACAATTTGAAGTATTGTAAGATTAGAAGCTAATAGAATTGTACGTAACAACAATTATATATTTAATCTACCCAGTGGCGTAGTCAGGAATTTGTGTCAGTGGGGGCTAAATTCCGTTGATAATTTTTTTGGCTATAGAAATATTTCTGGCGAAGCCAGTAATTTTTTTGGTATTTTTTAATAAAATATAGAAAAAAAATTGTATTTTTTCTGTATATAAAAAAATTATATATAAATTTTTGTATTTTTATGTATAAAAAACCATTTCAATATATTTTATATATATAAAAAATTAATCTTCTATTTTCTAACCAAATAAATTAATTTTTATCAAATAACCTAGTTTTTTTTACTATATTTTAAAAAAAAATTAATTTTTTTTTAAAGTCCCAGTGGGGGCTGGGCATGAACTAAATCCGCCCCTGAATCTACCCCTTCATTCAGAAATACTTTGACATTTTATCCTTATTGTTTTGTTTAATCTAATATTAATAAATAATTACCATATCTATTAAAGTTGGTATATTTTTTTTTGGTCGAAATAAAGTTGGTATTTTTTAATATATGCTGATGAACATACATTTAGAAAAGTGCTTATAGAGGTTTCTCATTTATACTAACATGTAAGCTAAATTAAAAATATTAGGATAAATACGCAATTACAGTTTTATAAGGACAAATATCAAGTACCTCTTGATCTAGTGGTAATTGGTACTAGGTCGTTTAAGCATTTGTTCAGAAGTCTCGAGTTCGAGACTCTCCAACAGTGTGTATGCAACAGAGAGGTTTGGGAGGAGCAACACCTCTAATGGGGTCCAACCCATCTCCGATCCGGCCGAACGTAGGCACAAAGTGCCGAACCGGACGAGGTCCAGCCCATCGAAAAAAAAAGTTTTATTAGGACAAATAAATTGACACGAGTATTCTCCGAGTCTCCAACCTCTAAGATGCTCATTAACCAACTAGCCAAATAATCATTATAATTCTATGGTTTTTGTTATACTCTTCAATAGGGTGTTTAACCTCGTGGGATTGGAAGTTTGGAAAAGTTACGGACCTTATTATATTACTCGAATTGTGACATATGCCAAGAAGTTTCTGCATTCAATTTTTTTTCTTGAAAAAAATAATAATATATAACTTCTTTTTTTCTGGATCCAATTTTTTCATACGGAGTACATGTAAACAGAAAAGGGAAAATATAATTTAATAATACGGAAAACAAGCATTATCCCTTTCGCAATTTATGCATAAGAAAAAAGGAAATTTTGGATAAAGAAGAAACAAAAGTAAAAAAGAAAGGTAAACTTTATTCTTATTAAATTTCAGTTTGGATTCTCATTTCTGGCATGCCTTTTTTTTGTTTCCTGTGTGACCTGAGCTGGTTTTATATAGGTGGAATGGAGAAAAACTACTAAATTTAGGTGTGATTGGCATGGAAAGCTAACAATTTTAGTTTGTGAAAAAATAAGATTAAATAGTTCATGTTATAAACAATTTCTAATATCTTATGAATATTTACTTACTGCCGTAAAATATGTTAATCATTTGGTCACGTTTCATTTCATGCCCCCAAATCCTTTTGACTGACTCATAAAAATTGCAACTTGTGACTTTTTTTGAGTTACGAAATCTGCCCACTGCTGCAATGTTGTAGCTTTTAGATGACAAGGCCTTTATCACGTCTTTAAGTTTTTTTCACTATGGCCCATTGGGCTTTTCAAGCCCAACATATTTTTGGGTCTGAGCCCAACCAACATTTAGGTAACATGTATTGAGGCTGGCTCTTTCACTACGCTTATTCGTGCTCACAAGTGATAATAGATCTCTACCTTTACATCTATTGAACATTTGAAACGGTTATAGCCGGAATCAAATAAAGAACGTCAAAATGGAGGCAAAGTATACCACAAATCCACTATGGACCTCGTTTAAAACTTACATTATTTTCGATATACAAGAGGGGCTAGTAGTAGAGTAATAGAGTGATTAACATCAATATAAACTAGTAGTCAGTCAATCCGTGTCACATTTACATACAAAAATGATTGATCAAAGCACATGAATCATGAAACAAATTTCTTTCTCAAGCTCATAAGCAAACTCCTTTCTCAAGTTATCCACTCTCCTCATCATCCGTCCAACAACACTCGAGGATCGATCTAGGCGAGTCACAAAACCCTTTGGATGACCTAACAACTCGTTGGTACAAGACGGATCCGCTACCATTTCCGAGCAACTCATAGCTCATCTCATCCGAGTAGTATCCCTCCACCACCAAAGGCATTATCTCGTCTTTTCCATAACCACCTAATGCGACGGAAAACTCAGCCGGTCCAAAACACACCAAGACCCTCTCTCAACCAACTCATTGAAATCCGTCGCTCTAGGATCATAACCCACGGCCTCAAAGCTAGCGTAGCTAAACTCATCTTCAGGCGTCACATGTATGGTTGAAACCGCGTCCCCCTCAATGGCGTTCATCGAGTAGCCACACGGTTCGAACCCAAACTCGCAAATGTTAGACTCAGGCAAGATCTTTCGAATGCCAGAGGATCTAGTCATATCCGATGCAGAGCCAGAGTTCGTCTTGAAGAAAACCGACGCTTTATCCTTGTCCAACCCCGTCATACACATCTCCAGCGTGTATTGAGGCTGTCGAGAGTCGATCATAGGCTCGGCTTGCGCCGTGTAGACGTGCCATCCTTGATGTTCGTTACCGCTACTCGCAACAAAACCGTTACTACCAGAACCGAGGCTACTAAAGTAACGGTTTAAGAAGGCGGCTTCTTCGGTGAAACTCCGATGTGGGAAAGGCTGAGATTTGGGGAAAATGAAGCTGCCACGAGTGTATCTTACGGACTGGATTTCGAGTGAAAGAGACTTGGCAAGATCAAGAATCGGTGGGATCGAGAGGAGTAGTTTCGTGGTTCCACAAGTCTTGATGATGATTTTGTGAGGGTAGACAAAGAGGCTTGATTCAGAGAGGACATACGAGTCTAGGAATTCATTAGAGAGTGAATCTACAATTGTGCATTCTGCAGGATTCAGGATTTCATCCAGCTGAGATCTTGATAATGCGCGAAGGTTCGAATTTGGGGTTTCGAAGAACTGAATCTCGAGCCTTTTTTCGAATCCCTCGAACCCAATTGCAGAAATTGGTGTGGTTTCCATCTCGTCGTCACACAAGATCAAAGAACTAACTTGCTAAATTTGTTTGGGAAAACTTAAATATGACAGGTCAAAAAGAAAATGTTATATTGAGTGCCAAACACCTTATTAATGTAGACTAATCAGGATGGCTTGCGAACGCACTGCAAAAACAACAAGAACAGAAAGAACAGAGATGCGATTAAACAAAGATAATTGAGATTAAGGAGTGGTGGAGATGGAAGAAAGCTGACGTTGGAGTAAGCAGCGTTCCTGAATTTCTTGATTCCGCCGAAAGGTCGAATGTCTTCGATGACGTAGCCTAATGGAGCTTCATACAAGATGCTACTAAAAGAATCCTTCTTGATTTGCTTGGTATCCATATGACCATTCGATATTTGCCTGTGAATTAAGAATCTGAAAGTATGGGCAATTGATTGATCAGATTGAATAAGATCTAAAAAGTAAGGGGACATCACAAGGAATGTAGATATCAGCAAATTTATGATGAAAGATTCAGCTTTACCTCAATGGATCATGGATGGAGGAAGCTCTATTAATCCCCGGAGCAAAAACTTTTGGTGAATGTGTAATCAAAGCCGTAGAAATTTTGTTGATCCCTTTTAAATTTTCCGGGTTTAATTAAAGGGAGCGATGTAAAAATTTCTGCAACGGAAGATTATGGGGCGGGAAAAAAGTGGTTTCTCCTTGCTTGTTTTAAAGATTGATTTTGTGGTGGGAATTATTGAGGAAAATTTTGATCGATTTATGAGGTGTTTAGGCATATTTTGAGTTTCCGTAAGTGGGGTTTGGCTAATTTTGTTCAACGTACATAATTTAATTTTTCCAACTATTTCACTGATTTACTAAAAAAAAAGAGATACAAACCCTAATAAAACTTTACAAATTCTAATTCACATCGTTCTGAACCCATATATAGGTAATCGAACAATCGTATGGGGCATACATAGCAGGGACACGTCATAATTGTGATTTTGATCAAATTTATTTTAGTTATAATTAGTATCCCAGGAACTTGAGCAATTTTTTTTTTAATTATGGTATTTTATATCTTGATTATTTTTGATGAATAAATAAATTTTTATACATAGTGAAATTTATCTATAGCATATATAAAACCATTTATTTCTACCAAAAAAAATCATTTATTTATCAATAATTTGATATCATCACTTATATTACTAATAATAAAATACTTTTATTATTTAGTAATACTATAGATACTAAACAAAATCCTTCAAAAAAAATTATGAAACAAAGTTAAGAAATATAGAGAGAATGTAGCAGCATACATGAGCTTGCAAGATGACGTTTCAACCGTTAATAATTTTTTTTTATTTTAAAAAAAGAAAAAAAAGGACGTTTTCAGAGAAAGAGAAGGAAATAGAATTCAGATATTTGTCTCCTTTTCGACTATCATGGATAGTGTTCTTATGAACTAGAATTCCCCACAACTACAAGGTTAGATTTCATAGGGCAAAGCAAAGCAAAGTTATAGGTGTGTAAGGAACATCCAAGGAGGAGAGGCGTAGATTGAGTTGTCACAAAAGAACATGAGGTGAGGTACTGAGGTACCAGTGTTCTTCTAAGCTTCAATACCACCAAAATGGTCTAACCTAGTGAATATTACACATTTTCATTACATTTTGTCCGAGCTCGAAGCCTCAAATATCCCAAAACATAGAGAATTACACATATACTCTACATTGATTACATAAAAAACACTTGGATGTACAGGGTTTTTCTGGTATTTGGATATAGAGTCTACTATTGCTAATAATGTTAAGTTGAGCACTATGTTCAAACTGTTTTCCTAAATTCGGAATCTGTTAACAAAGATTATTTTCTATGTTAGCGACTTGTAAAGATTGATCACATCGAACAGAACACATTTGGTGGACTTAAGCGAGGTAGGAAAACAGTGAAATGCCCTTCTTGTACCATTAAAATCTGCTTGCTTACAAAAATCCCAACTTGCTTCAGACATCAAAAATAGAGCCCTTTCATTATGCTTTAATTTCATTTTGAATTGTCTACACTTGCACCTAAAAACACCATACGTACTCGAATCAATGAACAAAATTAGTCTCAACACTCCAAAATCTCGTACATCCTCAGTATGCACATCATACTACATTCTCGATCATTCGAATTTCATCGATCCGATCCGACACTTCTTTCGTTTAGGTTGTTGTACCTCAGCATTATAAATTAGAGTGCTCACTTCTTACTTCTAACAGTCTTGAGAATCGCTTCACCGTTTTGCTTAAAATTTCCCGCCAGTACTCGCAAGGCGATCCCGTTCATTATTTTCTTTTTGTCGTCTCCATTGGAATGCCTTTCTGAATCGGATGCTTTCCCGTTTAGCTTCTCGTATTCCACTCTATACACTTCCAGTTGTCTTGATATCTAATGAACACAGAATCACACATTAGGAAATCACATTTTCTTTCTTTTTTGCTTTAGTTTCCTTTCAGTCAAATATTAGCATCAGTAAGTTAGTCATGACTCATAAGATAAATGAAGACCAAACATTAATAATGATGTAAAGCCCAAACCTGGATTGAGTAAGCTAATGGGAGCAACTTATCAGGATCCATGATTTCCTTGGGAAAATTGCGCAGACCGTGAATGAGTTTCTCAAAAGGTAATTTCACCTGATTGGATAAAAAATACATCAGTTGCAAATAAAACTCAAAATGTAACAGAGGGTTCATATATATGGCATTTATTGGGAGTAACTTCCAATTTTGATCTTTTAGAAGGCATAAGTACTTCATACTATAATGAAAATGAAAAGCATGAATCTTTGCCCTTGAAAGATCTTCAAAAGATTTGGTTTTTTTTAATGCATATATCATTTTTCCCAATCAGGCCAGTAAAGAAATTTCTGAAACTAGACACACTTACTAAGTCATCATGGCAAGATTTCAAGAGAGCTAAGCCAACTCGGAAGACAATTTTAACACCCTGCACAATAAAAAGCAAGACAAAATATATATTAGTTCAAGAAAATGCTTGTGATCAAAAGTATGTGAGAAATAGTTGGCCACATTAGTGGTCACTGGTCAGCATTAGCTAACCTCATATAGAAAAACATCCCAGATACGAAGAGCCAAATGGAAGGGGACTGAGTACGAGAAGACGGTTATGAACCATTGGCTAGCGTACATACTAGGGTTAATCATCTCCGCAGACAAATGTTGCCCAAGCTTCGGCAATTGCTCCTTCACCACATTCTCAAACTGAAAAAGATATTGCTGAACCAAAGGCATTCCCGTCTGTGCAAAATTGACATGTTTGAGAGACGGATATTCAATTGGGGCCCACAATTAATAGCGCCTTTTCGGTGTTAAAGATTACCATTGACTAGGAACAAAAAAGTAGTTCACAATTGAACAATGCATTATTACTCTCCTTACAGTTTTTTTGGTATATGCAGATTTGCAAGTTAATAGAATTTACCAGATATAATCCCTCCATTGGGGAGTGGAGGATTCCCTTCAATAATGCCACGAGTAACCAAAACGCGTCTTCTTCACTCATGTAAAGTAGTAACATGCCAACTATGAAGCCCATTCCCTGTATATCAGTCTATAAATTACTAACACTTGGGAAAATCATTATTATTTATCGTTTAAAAGCTACCAACCTGAACGTATCCAACGTTTCTGTCAAATACAGAATACGCTTTGAGGACATTGTAGAGTGATCTTTGACCAGGACCGTATCTTTGCTGAAAGAAGACGTGGGAAGGGAATGTACGTGATATGTCACGAATGATGTCCAGTTCACAATCTGATGTCTCGTATATTAAGAGTTGCTAAAGAGAAAGGAATAGAATTCAATACATTACAATATTGTGAATCACATAATGTGCAAATTATATGTCTACACACATAAACATACTTACTTCATAAACGCCAGGATTAACGAGCAAGAGATCCCTACTTCCCGACAACAACTGCCACACAAGACCCCTCAAGCAGTCAGGAACGCCTTTTCTAACGCGTCTCTTGACAACGTGAGGCTTTGACTTAACATATTGTTTCCAATCACCTCCACCTATTCCAATCATTTTTCTCCATTTTCTAACTTTTCGGTCTTCCCTGCAAGAAAAATCCAATGGGATTTGCAGCATATATGATGAAGAATAATGTAGGCACATTAACAATAGAAAGCATCAAATTGAGATGAAAGGTACACACTCTACAATTAAAAGAATAAGGCAAGAGTAAATATATACATAAAAAAAGAGCCTTTTCTACATTACCACTCTTTTTCTAGATGTAAATTGTTTTCTAATAAGTACTTGCACATTCCAAGTACCTCAAACTAGTACTTCAATTACAATCAAAGTTCAATTATATATGACTCAAACTTTGATAAAATTGAGTTCACATATACCATATAGATATAACTCATCATGGTGTCAATCAAAAGTGAACGGCTTAAGAAACAAGATACCTCTCAAATTCAAATGTTGACGTGCTTCTAGTTAAAGCTCCCAAAGGACTGCTGTTCTCTGGTTTAATAAATCCAAATTTGTCGACACGCTTTAGTAATGGAGCTGATTCTTCTTCGCAATCGTCTATCCTTTTCTTTTCCATACAATGTTACAATCCACGAAACCCAAGCGCCAATGTTCCAGGTTTACCGGAACTAATCAAGCTCAATGTTGCAAACCAACACAAGCAAAGTTCTGAAAGAGATAACATGAGGATAAATCAACATTAATGCTAGACAATCGGAACCTATAAGCACAATCTAATGGTATCCAATAGCATATTTGCAAAAAAATTAAGAACCACAAAGTCTGCACTTCAATAATTAAACGTATATAGATATTATATTAGAAGAAAGGCAAGAAACAACACAATTTCACAATGTTGCAAGAGAGAATTTTATAGGGTTTAATCATCAAGAACAAAGAAAATCAGCAATTCAATTGGGATAAGAGAAACATCTCCCATAGATTTAGGACAATGATGAAAAGCCCACCAAGATTATTGACCAATTCCAGGAATTATCACAACAAAACCATGAGCGAACGAGAAAATCTAGGGTCTTACCAAGAACAAGAAACCGGGGACGAAGCTGAGATTTGATGTGGGCATGGTACGAAATCAGATTAATTGCAGGAAAGCTGGCTCATTTAGCCATTTGGATTGAATTCCTAATGTATTTTTGGTGTGGAATGAAGTGTTTTGTTGTGAATCAGAGAGAGACAACAAGTTGTTGAGGGGAAAACGCAGGCTGGGTTAAGTGAAGGTGAGGTTTATGGCTCTGCACCCTATTTTCGCAATTGGGCGAAATTGGGGAGAAGTTGGAAAATGCAATTTATACATTTGGCTGGAATCCCATTCTTTCAGGCTCTTCTGGCACCTATTCAAACGACGTCCCCTTCCTACCAGATCACGTGATTTCAATTTTTATTTTTTAATATATGCAGGCTTTTTGGACACATGTGCATTACATTCGTCGACGTGTCAGTACGGTACGGGCCGGGAAATAATGTCTTTTTATGAAAATCTGATGTCGGTTTATGTAACCTTTACTTTTTCAGTAGTTTTTCTTCTTGTTTTTCCGGCGGCGTCCGACGCCGGTCCACAGCCGCCGTGCCTCCGCTGTTGCATCTCGGAATTCCGGACTCTCAACCCCATCTAGGTAATTCCACGAGTATGCTGTAGGATTTGATTTATTAATTTGTAATAAATTTCGAGGGTTTTAATGAGTAAATTTCGTATATAAATATCAATTTTGAGGTTAGGGTTGAACATCAGTGTGCCAAATTCGTGAATTGAAACTACATTTATGCAGATTAGAGGTTCGGTTTTGTGTCAGTTCGCTGAATTTACATTCTTTTTCTACACATGCAATCTATTTTGCTGCCTTGAAAGTTAATGGCAGAGGAGAAATGATTATTCAGTTTATGTTTTGCAGGGCATCTTTATTTTAGAGATGGCTCCATCTCAATTTCCAGGTTTCGGCAGGAGATCTAAAGGTAATTTCTTTCTTCATGAATTCCTTTCTCTCACAGTTTTATTGTGATGTAAGTTTGGTTGGTTAGTACTGTTTTTGCGTGTGATAATCTTGGAATTTGGTTGCAACAGGCATGGAATTAGTAGTATTCGAATTGATAGATATTGAAAAAGGAATGAGCATATATCTTCGTCAACATTGAATAACTTTCATTGAAAATAACATTTGTGTTCAAGGCAGGGTACATTTATACATTACTTTGCAGAGATTGGTATCATAGATATGTTTCATTTGATTTGCAGATCTCTTGTCAAAAGACTACAATTTTGATCATAAATTCACTCTTCAAATACCAAGTTCTGCTGGGGTGGTATGGTATTGTTCACTACTATTTTCTGCATGATAGATCATAGGCTTGTCCACTTAGAAACAAATTTGTCTTGTGCTTTTGATAAATATTTGCAGTATTGCTCTGTTGTGTAGATTTACTGTTGAAAATGTATTGTTTCAAATCTTTATGTGTAAATTCATTTCCCTTTTTTTTTTTTATGTTGTACCATATGTTAGAGTTTGCAAATGTGGTATACAACTTGCAGATTTAATGATAGGAAAAGGCTTCCTTGATAGTATTCTTCTGACTTCTTGGATTGTGTACTATATGCCTATTAACTTGCAATACGAGTCACTTGAATTTGATTTGGTTGTTGACTCAACTACGAAAGTCTTATCACAAGTATTGGTATAGAGAATAAATTCTAATCACAAGTGAGATCTGAGAGATTATCTTGATTACATGTGCAACTTTAGCAGGGATCAAGATCTCACCGCCAATTAGAAATCATAAGTTCTTGCACTCCATTTTATCTGCTAATAAAATCATAAATTAATGGCTTGTATTTTTGGAATTTATAACATGTTAACACTAATTTCACGCTTGAATAATGATATGTACTTATATTTGAGGCTTTGTAGTCTAAAAATCAAGATGGTATTGTTATACGCATGTTTTTATTTAATTATGTACTCTAGGTGTTTGATGAATTCCTGTTAAAGAATCAAGATGGTATTGTTATACACCATTGATGTGTTTCATATATGGCTTGTGCTGCAATCTATTATGCATTGTTTACTACATTTACAATTTGGCTAGTGCAAAAGTAGCTCTCTTATATTGTGGCTTTGGAACCTGACTTAATTGAGTATGCAGGACTATTCTGATCGAAGTGTAAGTATTGCTTGAGAAATTTGTGGCGTCATAACTGTACTATCTGGTACAACAATATTGCATAGTACAAGGGACCGACGACCAACCTTTCATTGCAGGTAAGCCGTACTTTTCGCGAACTTGTTTCCTACATGCTATTCGGTCTTCATCTGGCTTTTTCTATGGGTTTTCGTTCTATTGTTTCTGAATCATATTCCCTTGTTTTAGTATTAGGAGTTAATAATAAGTCTCCTAATCTTTCATATTTTGGGTCGTTTTTAGAAGATATTTAGGTCTCAACTAGCCTCCTTTTCGGTTAATAGTTGTGTTTATGTTAGTAGGTATGGAAATGTTGTTGCTGACTATGTAGCTCGTTTATGTCCCAAAACGGAACATGAACAAGTGTTAGGTTCCAACTCTCTACCGGGTGTATTAGTCTTGGCGGATCTAGACCTTTAATAATATAAGTAACATTTCTCACTAAAAAAAAAGTTCTATGATAAGTCTCTATTTTTTAGTGGCCTGTGCCAATTGGCAGGCAACTCATTCGAGTCATTCCATATAATCAATTTGCCTTTCTGTCATTAGCTCCCCCGTTTTTACTTCCTCTGTACACAGTTTTATTGTTATGTTTTGGGGTATGTACAGAGAAGTTTTATGAACTACCGAGTTAACAAAACAGAGTAACCTATTAATAAATATTCGGTTTTTCTATCCTATGCCCTTAGGGCATAGGATAAGAGTACTAATTTTAGAAACTAAAACCCTAATAGGAAACTAATAAACCCTATTGAAAAAATAATTAAATCTAAACAAATACAATTCTAAAATATATTGCCATTTTTAGGCTCTTAACCTATGCCCTAAGGGCATAGGTTAGAAAAATCGATAAATATTTAAGCTTCTTGCCTTAAGCAAACCAATCCAATCATCAATTTCCTTAAACTAAAATTAAAATCACAACTTTCCATATGTGGCAAGGCCGTAATTCTGACCCAAAAGAATGAATAGTTAGTTACAAGATCTGGAATTAAAAACTCAGAGAATCTAACATAAATACCGAAAATATATAGTTTGCAAAAATAAATAAATCCAGAATAAATTCCACGTCACTCTTTTTTTAAAAATCTTATACAATTAATTTTAAAAATAAAATATTTATATTACTCATATTAGTAATCAACTTATATGATGATGTGGATAATTTTAAAGATATAATCATTTTGAAAGAAGAAACTTGTAATCAAGATAAAAAAAAATAATACGATGGTGTATGTGGATAAATTGTTTAAAAAATTGAGAACAAAAACTCCTTGCTCAAGCTATCTTTCTATCTTGTAATTATATCTTTTCTATCTAAAATCTGAAAATTATCCACTTTGGATAAAAAAGGAAAAGATAAATCCTAATCCTTTGGATCCCTATATAAATCACCCTTGCCCGATCCTTCTCAACCCCACAGCTTCTCTCTTTCGTTCAACTCTCTTTCAATCCACCCTAAATTACGAGAAAATCCACAATTTCTTTCATTCGTCTACTCTAACGAGAACATGTATAGCCATAGTACCGATACAATCCGTTTCGCCGTTGGCGTTGTAGGAAACATACTCTCCTTCTTTCTCTTCGCATCCCCATTGTAAGTAGTTTTTTTCACTACCTTTGCTTTATTTTACATCAATATGTACTTATAAATAAATAAGTGATCTAATTATAACTTTTATATCATAAAACAGGCCAACATTCCACCGAGTTATAAAGAACAAATCAGTGGAGGAGTTCAAATATCACCCTTATGTAGCCTCCTTAATGAACTGCCTCCTGTGGGTATTCTACGGGCTGCCCTTTATTCATCCACACAGCATCTTGATCATCACCATTAATGGGATTGGTCGTGAATTGAAATTTGATTTTGTTTAAATAATTAATTAATTGCTGTGTATATATACAGATTGCAAACGGAGTGGGAGCATTGCTTGGACTTGCACAGCTTATCCTCTATGCTATCTACTGGAAGAAGGGAGGCAAAACCCAGGACACCAAGGCATCCACCGTGGAACTAATTTCACCAGTTTAGAAATTAGATTCTGTTTTTGTTTTTAAAATTATGAATTCTCTTAGTTTTGATTACATAGCTTTTTATTTTACTGTCGTTGTAAATAGGTAGGATCGATTTTTTCTTGCATGAATGAATCGGCTTTATATACTACACATTAGTTTTTTTTTTATAATTAATATACTGAAAGGAAATTTTTTTAAATTTCAATATAGGATTACTTAAATTACAAACCTTCTCGATCAACACACTCCAAACATCGCGTACTTACATAATTCGTCCTAATTTGATCTCTCTATTCCCCGCGCTTTCTTTGAACACTCAACTAACTCTACGGCAATAATCTACTCTAATACATTATAAAGCAGAAACCAAGTCTGTGTAAAAATTTGCGCCACGTGGCATACCTTGAATAAAATAATGGAAAAACTTTTTTCAACTTAAAAAACTAAATAATAATTCTAGAAAGTCCCCTTCGTATTATACTCTAATAATAATTCTAGAAATCACGATTTATCTTAACCACTTTATAAAACACAAAATGGATAGATACCATATTATATGAGTAGAGATTGTTTCATATAGTATCACATACTAAAAAAATAAAATTTAATTAATATACACATATTTTTTAAAATATTATTTAAATAATAAACATTACTAAATAAAAAATGAATTTATAAAGATTGAAGACTTTTTAGGGTAAGATTTTAGATCCTATAAAATATATAATGTATATATAAATAATGATTTTATTCTTTAAAAAATCCTAAATATAAAAAATGGCTATTTTAAATTTTATAAAATAAGTAATGTATCAAAATAAGTTTTTATCTACATAATTTCCCATCTATGTTTATTGATATTGATTGATAAGCAATCTTATATATGTTATCTTAAGATTATGCTAAAATATTTTTATCGGATTGTTAAAAAAAAATTAACGATATAAATTTCTATCTATATTTACGCTAATTTATTATAAAATAAAAACAAAATCTATAACTATATATTAAAGTTGTCCCTTTTCGAGCCACCGGAACGATTCTGGACCCACCTCATATTTACAAAATTAATTTTTATTTCTAATATTTTAGCTTTTTCCCATTAAATTTTTCTTTAACTATTTAAATCTATCTTTAAAATCAAACAAATATCTATTTAGTATAACAATATCTTTTGAAAACTTCCTTATATAAATATTTAAAATTAAAGATAACAAATTTAAAATATTTTTAAATAAGTATAAATATCTTTTATCTTTTAGCATAATGTCTTTGAACGAATTTATTTATAGATACATTTTTTCTTTTATAATAAAAAAATTAATGATAAATACTTATGATGTTTAAAGTAAATATAAATATTTTATCATATATCTTTTGACGAATTTATTTATATATATATATAGTGATTTTATTATATAAAAAAATAATGATAAATATTTATAATTTTTAAAATTAATAAACATGGATAATAAAATATTTAATAGACATATTGAAATATTTGATAAACTCTAAATTTAGGTACATGAAAACTAATAAAATATGAAGTATATAATATTTGATTAAAAATTATATACATTCTACGAGCAATAAATTACTTATATTAAAGATTATATTATATATATTTATTTATTTATTTATTAATATCCTATTTATAATGTTTATAAAATATGGAATCGTAGTCGTACATGTACGACGGGTAAAACTAGTTGCTACGTAATTTAAAGGGGAAATTGCATTTAATCACCCTTTATTTTACACTTGTTGCAATTAACCACTCTTTATATTTTTTTCTACACTTAACCACCCCTTATTTGTAATTATGTGCATTTAACCACCTATTTTGATGAAAAACGTCATTTTCTCCGCTAAGTAAAGTAAATTACGTTTTTTCCTTTCTTTTTAAATTTTATTTACAATAAATAAATAAAGAAAAAAATCATAATTGACACTTTCAAGTTCCAAAACGCCGATCGATTTTTGCAACCCTGGCCTAATTTCCTCCGTAATAATTCATTCCCTCCATCCAATGGCGAAGAAGAACCACGACTTCGTCGATGCAAAGACCATGGGTTTTGAATCTAATTCTGACGACTTTGAGCGTCCCTTGGAGTCGGTCGTATCTAAGTTGATGGACGACAACTCGAGATTCAAAAGGTTGAGATATATATATATAGGCCGAAATTCAATGATAATGACATTCCAAACTCAATTTATTCCTAAATTCTTTTATTTGTTGTAAATAAAATTAAAAAAAAAGGGCAAAAATGTGATTTACTTTAATTTAAGGAAGAAAATAACGTTTTTCATCAAAATGGGTGGTTAAATGCACATATTTACAAATAAGGAGTGGTTAAGTGTAGAAAAATATAAAGGGTGGTTAATTGCAACAAGTGTAAAATAAAGGGTGATTAAATGCAATTTTCTCTAATTTAAACCGATATATCCATCCATACAATTGTGCAACAAAAATAGACAACGGATTTTTTTTTTTGGTCTGGAAACGGAGCAGAGCTCCTGCGGTGGTACTTTATTTATTAATTAGTAGAAACGTTCCCCATAACGGGGTGTACATCCGAAAAGAGAACATTAGCAAAGCTTGAATGAACATAAAAATATTCTACTAAAGTAGTATCTAGAGAAAGAGATAGATTAGCAAGGACATCAGCAACCTTGTTCGCGTGTCGAGAGACATGATTAAGCTTGATTCTCCAAGTACTGCCATGGATGAGCTTGTGGCAATCAACAATTAGGTAATAGTCTTTATGTGGCTTAACCACAGCTTGAGAGAGAAGATTGATAGCGTTCACCGAGTCCGATTGAATCGCCACCCGATCCAAATTCATCCTCTTAGCTATTAATAACCCTTGACGAATGGCTTCAATCTCAGCGGTTAGTGCATCAGCGACACCAAGCTTTAGCGAAAATGCTTGAATGAATTTACCACAATGGTCTCTAAAGACGCCTCCTCCACCTGCAAGCCCCGGATTGCCTTTGGATATAGCGTCCGTATTGAGTGCAATCCACCCCTGTTGAGGCGGAATCCAATGCACTATTGGCTGGGGAGTAGAAATACGAGCAAGAGAATTCGCCTCCTTGGCTGATTTGTAAGCTTCAACCGAATGAACCACCTTCAAACTAAGCCAGCTGATTTCATCTTTGGATTCAAAAACCAGTAGATTCCGGGTCTTCCAGGTGAACCAAAGCATAGTGACGAATACAGAGCTCCACGAATCCAACCGCTGAATGTTAGAATAAATCCATTGACAACGATCAGCTTCATTGAAGAAATTCGGTGGTAGCGTGTTGCCCGCTAAAGCCAGCCAAACCAGCTGAACTCTCGGACAGTCCCTGAGCAGGTGTAGCAGCGATTCAACTTCTCCACATCGCGGGCAAGAATTGGAAGTGCCCATGTGTCGTCTGGCCCTGTTCTCGTTACACAACACCACATTATGTGCAGTAAGAAAACAGAAATGCCGAGCTCGCTGTTTTGCATCTACCTTCCAGACTTTCCCCCAGATTGGTTGAACTTGCTGCTGATTAGAATCCAACATCAGCTTGTAGGCCGATTGCGTAGAGAAGCAGCCCGATGCCGACAGCTTCCAGAAGATTTTATCATCCGCCTCAACCTCAAGCACGAGTGAAACCGATGACAGCCGCTGTAAAATCCCCGCCGGGAGCAAATGTGAAATGAGTTCCCAACGCCAGCCGTTAGCTCCATAATAAGCAGCCACAACATTGTTGAGCTCGTGTGGGGAAATAACAGTAGTAGCCACATTGATCAATGGTTCATCTATAAGCCAAGAATGCAACCAGAACCGAGCAGTAAGTTCGGCTCTAAATATTACTCCAGTAAAGTTCGGTCTAAATTAGTAATATTGTAATGTGTTAATTGGTAAACGGTAACAGGACAAGCGTTTAAATACTTCTAGTTCGGTACTTATTCGAGTGAAATCAATTCAATTCAATTCTGAATTGCTTCACACCTTCTGTAACAGATGTAGAAGAGATGTGATCTAATCCAATTTGGAATAATATCTTTTTGTTTGTTGAAATTTGGAATAATATACTAGTATAGGAATCGTCATCTCCCTTTTTTCTCTCTCAATCCTTCGTATCATTAGTGGAACAAATTGTCATTCGAAGTAAATATTCAACTAGACAAGTGATATGGATTACTCATTAGACTCATTACATTCACAATATACTTCATCGCAGCAGATGTAAGCAAACAAATGCAACCACACAAAGACTCTTATGCCTAGATACCATAGTAAAATGCATTGAAAACGGAATATGGTATTTGTTGGACCCAGATTTTAGGTAAAGAAGCGTCAGCTCATAGTCAGGAAATCTCCAACGCATCTAGAGCTACGGGAAATCTCCGGGATTAGTTGAGTCGGTTGGAGGAAAGAGAATCCGAGATATGTTTGTTACGAGATAGATTCCTCTCAGGATTGTACCCGTTATAAGATAGAAATAAACGAAGATTTGTTAGTTAGGGATAAGATCATATCTTTGATTAAGATAGAATATGCTCTAAGGGGCTATATAAGTCGATGTAACCCTTAGGAGAAACGGACGCTTCATTCATACAACTTCTTGTGATTTCTACATCAATAAAAACACATTTTTGTTCGTATTCTTCTCAGTTTATTCGATCCAGCCCCGATCTAGATCAAAGTTTTCCCCTTAGATAAATTTTGGCTCAAACAGTATTGAGTGTTGATTTTATGCTTTACTTGTTGATATGAACTACGTCATTTAACACGTTTACGAACTACGTCCAGTTAAATATGTATTTTTCACTAGTATACATTTGGTTTCAGGCTTTCACTCCTTTCAGCCTTTCAGGTAGCATTTGATTCGGTTAACCGTATTGGTATAAATTTGGTTTCAGGTAGCATTTGATTTGGTTAACCGTATACGTTTTAATTAGTATAACATTATTCCGTGTCAATACGTGAAGAAGTGTGGATGTAGTTCATACCCTTTTGACAAGTAGCGTGGATGTAGTTCATACCCTCTTGACAAGTGTACAATGCATGTGCACAAACCGATCTTCCATAACAGAGTTGATCAAATCCAATTTGGAATATTAATGCTGTATTTGTAATACAGCCCTGAAAAATTGAACCACGAAAATTTCTCAAATTCTTCATATCAACAGCAGAGTAATTTGCAACTGGGAAGATCGATCTATCTCAGAGCATACATGTAACAGTTTTCTGCAAAGACTTAACTAGACAAACCATATATGCCATTACATTCACAATTTATTCAACGCTTAAACTTACATCGCTAAGCATGCACACACACAAACACACAAATTTTCACACACACTTGAACACAAAATGCACGAAACTTCTGAAAATCAGTAATTACCAACACAGATCGAACCCTAGAAAACCCAACCCGGAAAACAAAACCGTCTCGATCTAACCAGAGATCTCAACCGACTTCACCTCTTGCTTCTTCTCCTCCGCCTTCGGCACCGTGACGGTCAGCACTCCGTTCTCCATCGCCGCCTTAACCTCCTCAATCTTCGCGTTCTCCGGCAGCCGGAACCTGCGGACGAATCTGCCGGAGCTCCTCTCCATGCGGTGCCACTTGTCGTTCTTCTCCTCCTTCTCCCTGCTCCTCTCCCCGCTGATCTGCAGCACTCTCCCGTCCTCTACCTCCACCTTCACCTCCTCCTTCTTCAGCCCCGGCATGTCCGCCTTGAACACGTGCGCCTCCGGCGTCTCCTTCCAGTCGATCCTCGCGTTCACCATCGCCGACGTCTCTGGATCCCTCGGAAACGAGTTCGCCACCGCGTTCGAGCTCAGGAATCCCTGGAACGGGTCCCACACGTCGAGAGAGAACGGGTCGAAGACGTTGCTCCGGCTACCACCAAACATGCTCGGAATCAGCGACATCCTTGATCGGAAATTGAATGGCTAATTGCTGGGGAATTTGGTTGATTTGTGTGCGATTACTGTGATCTGGATTGAATTGAAGAAGTTGGGAGGGTGAAGAGGTATTTATAGCACGGGAGGAAATTCTGGGCGGTTCTTGAGAAGTGTTCTAGTGATGGCTGGTGGAGTCCAGAGAAGTGTCGATTGTTCTGTAGCTTTCTAGGCGGATCTTTTCAGCTGGGCCGAACGTACACTAATATTGGGCCGTTTCATAAGACGTTTTTATTAGGCCAGCCATTTTCACTGTGGTTATAATTGTTTTTAGGGATTTTTCTTTTGGTACCTCTAAGGTTTCGACATTTTCTTTTGGTGTCCAAAAAAAATTCGAATTCATTTTGGTGCCCTCCTATTTTTAACAAGTTCCTTCTCATACCTAAAATAATAATTCCGTCCATTTTTCCGTCCAAAAAATAAAAAGAAAAAAGAAAAAAGAAAAAATCCACAATTCCTTGAACGCAATCTCTTCGAACTAACAAAATCCAATTCGTTGAAAAAATCTGTCGATGAACTTAGTATAGTCGAGCATGGTGGCTTTCACCATCTTCTCCCGGAGGAGAGCGCCGCCGGCCTTTGACGAGATTGAGATTCGGATCAACCTCGTCGGCGCCGTCGATCGCGAGATCGAGGCAGGGTGGTGGTCGAGGCCGGAGAGCGGGAGGCGGAGGGAGGCGGCTTGCTCGGCGGTGCGCTTCCACCACTGCCTTCGCCTTCGCAGTCAGAGAGCTTCGTTGTCGGAGAGGGCGCCGAAGGAGATAAGCTCTTCTTTATCCAAAAATTAAGGCTTCTCTGACGGCCCCATCTCCATCTCAGGGTCGGAATATCACTTCCATGGCTGCCCCCAAATGTCACATTTTTCTGTACTTTTTTTTTTTTTTGCATTTCTTCTAATTCGATCTGAATTTGTAATGTTATGATAGTGGCTAACCTAATTTCTGACATTAGAGTATGTAGATTTGATGGAAAGTTAAAATTTACTGAAATTTGGGAATGTTTAGTGATTGTTGTACTGTGGTTTTGATATGCATCTGACTGTAATTTTGCTACATATATCTGACTTCGGATCCGACCACGGCGAAGGCAGCGGTGGATCAGGTACCGAGCCCGAGCACCATGTCGGATTTGACGGCCTTCTCAGCGGCGAGCTTATGTTTGGGCGACGGTCTTCGGGCCTTTCGGGGGAAGATTCAGCCATCTCAATAACGATATTAGTGTTTTTTTTGTTTATTTTATTTTATTTTTTGGATGGAAAATGGATGGAATTGCTATTTTAGTAAGTTTTGTTTACGGAAAGGAATTTGTCAAAAGTAGGAGGGCACCAAAAGGAATTCGAATTTTTTTTGGGCACCAAAAGGAAAAGGCGAAACCTCAAGGGTACCAAAAGAAAAATCCCTTATTTTTAATGGCGAATAAGGAACATGAGCATAAATTAACAAAGGAAAATTACAAAGTTATAGAGGCATTCCCTTGTTTATATGGTAAAAATAAAGGAAATTACAAACTATAATTATCATCATTAGATCCTCATTCTTAAGATAGCATAAATCCTTATAATAGTTCATGTGCAGTTCTTTTAAGCGTGGAACATTTTGGTATAGGACATATTGAAATGTAATAGGAGTATACAAAGTTTAGGGTTGATAAGATTCGATCCTGGCTGTCAAACCATCTGGGCCAAACAGCAAAATTACAATGGCGTTCACATGGCTCGAAATGGATCCATAAATTTTGCCTTTTGGTTTATTTATTTGGGGAAAAATGACTCAAATAATTTCAAGTATCAACTTTTAACAAAAAATAATCCGAAATTTGAAAATCACCACCAGCGATACGAACTATTGCAATATTAACCAAAAACGATCCAAACACATTTTCCGACGAGTTTTCCGGAGGAATCAATGATGTGGTGATCAAATATATTTTAAACAGGCGTAAAATATTAAGTTGTAATGTCAGATTTTCAATCGCTACATCATTGATTCCTCCAGAAAACTCGTCGGAAAATGAGTTCGAATCGTTTTTGGTTAAGATTGTGATAGTTCGTATCGTTGGTGGTGATTTTCAAACTTCGGATTATTTTTGGGTGAAAGTTGATACTTGGGATTATTTTTAGTCATTTTTCCTTTATTTGCGAATAGTTAAGCTTAAAACCTGTCAAAAACACGATCCCACTATAAAACTCGATCCAACCCGACTTGTAAACAACGGGTTTGATATAAATATTACAATCCGAAACTCGAAATATCTCGGACAAATAGACTTGTAAAGTTTTCTGGTTGGATCAAGGGTCAACTCGTTAGGTCATATTGTAAAAAGTAGGAAAGGTAAACAATTCAAGAGGAAAGGTAAACCATTAATTAGTTTATCAAAAGGTTATGAATATATTTTTTTTGGTCAAGAAAAGGTTATGAATATTGGTGAGCTTCTAAAATCCAAAAAAACTCCCACAATTTCAACATCATCCTAGTCTCCCACAATTTCATTTGGTAAAATCAACTTACATATTAATGAAATCATGAAATCCACACTTTTACTTTTCTCACTTCCTAACAATCATTTATTTCTCTATACACAATTACAACTATACGCTTAATTTATTAATTACAAATATTTTTTATCTTATTAAAAATGCCACATTAATTTTAATAAATGGCAGTTTAGCTCATTTTAATTTATTTTAAGGTTTGTAAGAATATGTTTTAAATTTCAAAAAAAAATAAATTTTAAATTTGGCTAATTTTAAGTCCTAGAAGGAACTAGAATGGTCGAAAAAGCACATATGTCACAAGAAGCGGTGAGTTGGACTCGCACACTGATACCCATAGCTCAATTGTACATCGGACGTCCGAGATCACTTTTGCGGTTTTTCTGATAACGCAGTTTTCGACGATCATTATCCTTCTTCGTCATTAACAAAACCATAATATCAAACACAGCAGAAATCAAAACACATAACAAAATACTTTAAACGAAATTAACAAAACAACGTACATAATTGTAAACACAACATCATTCATCGCCATCTCCATCATCATCTTCATAATCTCCATCTCCATCATCGTCATTGTAATCAGCCATGCATGTTTTCCAAACGTACCCCACCAAGTCCCTTTTAACTTGGTGGTATGTAACCCGAGTCTCAAGGTGATACCTACATTCGATGTTGTTGACATCATAGTCCTGGCAAAAGAATTGCATCCGGTTTTTGGTATTCTTCGTCATATTGAGGACGAAATACTCATTGGGTTGGTATGATGGTATCCACCTCTTTCATCTTCTACGATCATGTTGTGAATGATTATGCAAGTTTTTATCTTTCTAATGTAATTAGGTATATGACGAAATACTCATTGGGTTGGTATGATGGTATCCACCTCTTTCATCTTCTACGATCATGTGAATGATTATGCAAGTTTTTATTATCTTTCTAATGTAATTAGGTATATGACGAAATACTCATTGGGTTGGTATGATGGTATCCACCTCTTTCATCTTCTACGATCATGTTGTGAATGATTATGCAATTTTTTATTATCTTTCTAATGTAATTAGGTATATGACGAAATACTCATTGGGTTGGTATGATGGTATCCACCTCTTTCATCTTCGTAGAAGTGGTTAAATGTGTGTACTCTAAACTAACCAAAAAACTATAATTTAATGTTAATCGAACATATATAAAATTGGTGTCAATTGATAGATATTTTTTGTATGAATTGTAATATAATCTATTATTATTACTTCTAATTAAAAATTGGTCAAAATTATCAAACAATAAATTAAGCTTTTAACAACTCAAAATTGTACATGCCTTTCAAATGGGTGAAATTAAGGTTGAAACTTCTTTTATGGGTTTCGACTTCGACATTTTTTTTCGGTTAAGTGAAATTGGTTTTTTTGGACGAAACAAGTAAAATCATAACTGGATAATTGAGAGGCTATCAAATCCTCGGAATAACGGAGTGCAGGACTTGATAATTGAATCACAGAATTCTTCATATCGAAAGTGGAACAATTCATCACTCAAACGAAGAAGATCTATTTGGGATCACATCTAACAGTTTGCAGCAAATACTTTAGACAAACGATTTCATTACCTTCACTATTGATTCAATGCTTATACTTGTTCGCATCACACGCAAGCAGACACATACAACCACACAAATATTCAGACTCACGCAGCTCACAAGTCACAACAAAATGCACAACTTCTAAACTCAGTACTCAGCAGTAAGTAGTAACGAAGACAATACAATTCAAAGTTTCAAACCCTAGAAACCAGAACCTGAAGATGAAACCGTCTCGCTCTAACCAGAGATCTCAATTGACTTCGCCGCTGGCTTCTTCTCCTCCACCTTCGGCACCGTGACGGTGAGCACTCCGTTCTCCATCGCCGCCTTCACCTCCTCCATCTTCGCGTTCTCCGGCAGCCGGAACCTGCGGACGAATCTGCCTGAGCTCCTCTCCACGCGGTGCCATGTGTCGTTCTTCTCTTCCTTCTCCCTGCTCCTCTCTCCGCTGATCTGGAGCACTCTCCCTTCCTCTACCTCCACCTTCACCTCCTCTTTCTTCAGCCCCGGCATGTAGGCCTTGAACACGTGCGCTTCCGGCGTCTCCTTCCAGTCGATCCTCGCGTTCACCATCGCCGATGTCTCCGTGTCCCTCGGGAACGCGTTCGCCACCGCATTTGAGCTTCTTCCGAACGGAAAGCCCTCAAACGGATCCCACACGTCGAGAGAGAACGGGTCGAAGACGTTGCTCCGGCGGCCACCAAAGAAGCTTGGAATCAGCGACATCCTTGATTGAGTGATTGAAAGCTCGAAAGTACTCTAGAGATGGAAATTGAAGGTCTGATTGCTGGGAATTTAGGTTGATCAGAGAGATTTTTCTGTGATTTTGATCGAGTTGAAGAATTGAGGGTGAATTGGAATATATAGGTAGCGGATGAAGTTTCTGGGACGTTCTCGAGAGAGATTTTGAAGTGTGATCGGATAAATGGATAATATCTAGAAGATGACAAGTATGTAGAAGTTTCTCTAATTTTCTGGTCTAACGTATCAGTTGGGCCAGTCTTTTTTTATTTTTTACTGGCCCATTAGAGTTTGGGCTTCATAAGATATATTTTCTGGATCATGCTTTTTTAAATGTTGCCCTTCAATTAATACCTTAAAAGAAAACTTGAATTTTAATAGTATTAATTATAATAGATTAATAGGTAGGTGAAGTCCTGACACCAAAGAAACAAGTTGATATTTCAACAAGATCAATATGATGACATTCCCGACTTAGCAAATTATATCCGTACACAATTAATCAATGGGAGAAATCGAGACAATGGACTGAAGATGAGGAGATGATTGGGATTCTACAACATCAGGCAAAGAAAAGGAAAATACAATCACCTAAAAGATGGAAAAGACCAAGGGAAGAATTTATAAAAATCAATTTTGACGCTTCCAAACTCTTAAATGAGCAGACATCAGGCGGAATTATTATAAGGGACCAAAGAGGACAAGTAATTAATATGATGGCGCGAAATTTTGGTCAAATTTCAATACTGAAAGTTGAATCACTGACACTTAGAGATGCGATTAAAGAGGCTAGAAAAATAAACTTGGACAAGGTGGAAATCGAAGGTGACACTACAAGTCATCAATGCGGTTAATGGGAAAAACAAATGTCCTTGGGAAATAGAACTAGTATTTTCATATATCTTGGTTTTCCTGCATGGAGCTCAAGACATTACTATTAACTATATTCCTAAATAGTGTAATATTGTGACCGATAAAATCGCTAAACTGGGCCATAGTTTTCCTATTAAGTGTATAAAGAATCATTCAGAACTTAAGATTCTCATCCTAAGACGCCCTCCGTAAGGAGTGCATCCTAATCCTCACCTAATCAAAAAAAAGGTAGGTGAAGTCATAGGAGTCACATGTCATAATACCCATGTATATGACATCCTTGATGGATCAAAATATTTGTGATGTAAATTTTTTCTCTCATCAAAATCATAAATCTCAAATTTAATTTTGATTGTCTTAGATACATATCAATATGAAAAATATCAATATATTACAAGATAAATTAAAAAAAATTATCATTAGGTTGTATATTTAAATATTATTACTACGGATTTTAGCTTATGAATTCTACTTGGTCTAGATATGTGTTCGGTTTCGGTTGAATCATGGAATAAAATCGAAAAAATCATCAGTTCCGGAATAGTGGTCGGTCGATCCCATTGCAGTTCCAAGTCCCTATAATCAGAGAATCGACAGTTCCACCGGTTCCGAACAATAGAAAACCGTCGGTTCCCAACGATCGAAACCAACCAAATGGCTCAGCCGCGATCGCGGTTTTGCATTCTGTTTGAGATAGAATGCATTATGTTCCAAAACCGACAAAATCGCGGTCACGGCTTTGGATTTTCAACGACTATTTCTTTTGTAAAGGGTCGGAACAAGAACCGGTAAAACCGGAACGACGGAATCAAAAGAGAGCGCCGGTCGACGGAATCGGATTCTTCACCGTCGGCCGGGCAGCGCTCAAGACCAGAGCGCCGGTCGTCTTCTTCCTCTCTTTTTCCATTGAAGGAACCAAAACCAGAGAGGAAGAAGTCGAGTATACAGATTATCCCAAATCCATTCAGCAATAATCCCACAAATTTAGTTCAACTGAGTTAACCTTCTCTTTTTCAGTTGACAATTGATGCACACCATGAAGTAATAATGCAATTTTCCCTTAATTTGATAATTTTGCTAGCTCCAATTCTGGCCATGGAATTCAAGCTATGCTGAATTTGTTCTTTCGTGGGGAATTTGAAAAACCCAAATTGCTATCAAGGTGCAAGAATTAATTGAGATTCTCAAAAGAACTTAACTGAGCATTCTACAGAAGAAACAACCTGGATAGTAAGGCTGAGGCCATACAACATCAAAAATCTTCTACCTCTCTTCCAAAACTCTCAATCATCTTCTACCTCTCTCTTTCTTTGTATGCCCAAAATTTGGCAGGAGATTGCAATCTTCACCGCCGGAACATACCCTTCCACCCCCATACCCTCCCCGATTGGCGTCGTGGCCGACTTCCCCGAAGGACGGAACAGGGGACTCGAATTCATCACCACCGGTATATTATCTCTGCCTCGTCAAAGTCTGATTTGTCTACAAAATTGGTCGGCAAATCCAGATCTAGATCTGCCAAAAAGGTTTTAAAAAAAAGGAAAGTAATGGATTTTAGGGGAAAAAACGAGATCTGCTCAAAAAGATTAAAAAAATAGGAAAGTGGTGGATTTTAGGGAAAAAGGATAATTTAATGGAATTGAATGGAGTTTAACTCGTCCAAGTATCATTTGATACACACGCGCGTGTCCAGGTTAGCAAAAAAGGGTTTAATGGAGTGTTTAAAAATAGATTTTTTAGTAGAGGGGTCTGAGCGAACAAAAATTTCAAGTTCGAGGGTCTATGTATGTATTCGGGCGTTTATTGATGGAAAAAATGATCGAATACATGAATAGGTCCCTGAACTTTAACAATTTTGGCAATCATGTCCCTGTACTTTTCGGGTTTCAGATAGGTCCCTGGACTATACATTTTTTTGTCATTTAAACCCAAATCACATGAGATCCAGATGTGTGTAATCCACTCGCGCTGATGTTTGATGGTAAATTTTCATGAAATTTTATTTTTTCGTGATTTGGCTAAAATAACATAGTTTAATTATGGGTATGAATTAGACCCATAGTTTGAATTATGACATTTATATATTGACAAGTCGTATACCAATCTAGACCCAATATATTTAAATGCGAAAGATTAATTAGTGAAATATTGAGGTTCCACAAGCGGTCCTTCCTGATACTGTATTTGAAGCGGCTTTTGTCGACGGATGCTCCTATTACACTCGTAGTCTCTGATGATCATCTTAGGGTGATCCTTTTGTCGACAAAAAACTCGTGCGGAGACAGGATTTGAACCCAAAATGGAATCTATTCCAAACATATATGCGACCAATTAACCAACCAACAAAACTACTTTTCCTCGGGTTCGTAGAAAAAACGATAATAGATCTCGTCGTTAATAATTGTTAATAATTAATAAATAGAGTCTATCTATAAGAGGAGATCATATGAAAAATGTAACTCAAAAAGGCGTAGGCCTCGGGCAATTTGGCCGATAGCGAAGTAGTACCGTGAGGGTCCTTGCTTTGGATGTTGTTCCCCCGGTGTGAAAGCCTTACGTAAAGTTGCCAGAGTACGATTAACCACCCCGATGTTCGAAGCAAGATCTTGTCTAATTAGACCAGAAATTCAATGCGTAATCTCAGCATTCAATGTGTATTCCTGAATCGACTCCCTTCATAGTACGAAAATATTTTTTTGAATGGATCGTACATGGACCGTAGTTGGAGTCAGCGGCTCTCAGAGGGGTAATAAGGTAATTCGATGGTATACTATGTGGTGCCTTCTGCCCATTCTTTAAACTCCGAGTTAAGGCAGCGCCGGTCAGTGTCCTTTGGAACAACTGAGCAAGGGTTCCGAATCGATGAATTTGCTGAAGAATCAACATCAAATTGGAACATAGAATAATATTTCCAAGTCAAATTTTATAATAAAGGGAGGTTAATTATCATGACCTACCTTAAATTATAATTTACTTGGTGAAACCTCCTTTATTTTCTTAAGGGAGTTGAAGATAAAACATAATTAAAGAGGGTTAGGTGAGAAATCAAGTTTTTCAACGTCTAATGGTAGTCAAATTAGCCTAATTATGTAGGTAATTGACACCATTAAGTCTTAAATTGTGCCATGAGCTCCAAAAACCGTTTGCATGTACTATTTGTAACGTTCACTAGCTTGTGGAAGAGGTTGGAGGCTAATTAAATTGTTTCAAGGTGGAAGACTTTTCCCATTCTTTTCTTATTGTTTATCAATCAAACAAAAAAGATGGGCTTAATTAAAATCCAAATTCCAAAACATACATATATATATATGAGGTGGTGGGATATACGTAGCTAACATACAACCCACATAAATCCTCCTCCCTCCTTGTCCTTACCAATAGCCTTTTGTATTAGCTCCTTATACTTATTCCCTATTAGTGTCCTCCTTAATTACCCATAAATTCGGTTAATTAAGCTATGTTGACTTCTCAAAGGAACGTTACCAGACAAGGATTGAAACGGTTTTTCAAGCTAGGTTTAGCCCATTTCTTGTATATGTAGTGAAGCAATATTCTCTTCACAGGGGGGAACAAAAAAAGCTTAATTGGCTTCTTCTCCATATATAGAACATTGGCTACGGTAGATTGGAAGAAAGGAAAAGAGCACAAATCAAGGCAAAAGCTTATAAAGAAAGCAGGAAGCCCAATTCGATTTTAAATGATCGATCAAGACAACGGTATAATCTCCTAACCTTGTTTAGTTGCTTTTATATACTAACCAAATGTGTTAGTTTTTTTCATGGCCTCAAGATAGGCTACATGGTACTAAATCCGTAGTCGGATTGAAATCAATCGGTTCGACGCCACCTCCAAGGCCCATGATCGATATTATATAAAGCACCGCCATTGACGTTTGCTTCAAGGTAGTGATGGAGACCGCTAAACGACCGCCATCCACGTCGGAGATGGCGTAGTGAATGGGTGAATCAAAAGCGGTCGATACTTATTCACCATCCCCGCCGACGAACCATGGCTACTTATACCACCACGAGAAGGTTGCTTTGAAGGAGTTCAAGCAACTCATCAAGGATACCCTAGCCGCAAACTACCTCGAAGTTCACCGGAGATGATTGGAGGTCATCCATTTGAGGAGAAACATTCCGTTTCGAGCCTCTTACGGGTGATCGTGTCCACAACGCGTTTACAACGATTATTCTATGTTCGTGACGGATCGCGTTGCACAAAGACGGATTTCGTGGCTGTTTTGGAGGACCATAGGTGGCCCAAAGCGGAGTGATTCGCCACTACAAATCTAAAGTACGGGCCATTGTCGTCCATGCCGAGTTGCTCCGATGAAGTAGGCGTCAAAGGCATGATGATTCGAGGTCGACCGTTTTGAGGAGAAACATTCCGTTTCGAGCCTCTTACGGGTGATCTCGTCCACAACACGCCTACAATGATGGCTCGTGATTAGTTGGGATGGATCGTTTTGCAGGATGGCCCGAAATGGAGTGTTTCGCCAATCCGAAGTCCGAGTCAATGACTTTTGTGCCCATATCCTATGAGTTCTATGGAGGACACAATCAAAATCGGACTACATGGTGCAATAATTTCATGGAGATGCAAATCAAAGTGTCAAAATTAATTATGAGTTGTCTACTAGAGCTTTTGAGTGAGGAGCACAATGGGTTAATCCATTAAAAGTGAAAAGAAATTCCAAGCAAGTAAAGTGGAGGCTTAAACACGCCCGTACATCAAGAGACAAAATATAAGAGCAATCGGAATGTCGATCGTTCGGTTGTTGATCATATATAACATGTGAAGACATAGCTTTCATCTAATGATATACAAGACAAAGAGATGGAGAAATTAATGAAATTTGCCTACTTCATGGATACAAGAATGTACAAATTCAATCAAAGAGCTATGAAATCCAGTGAGTGATTGAATTTGCAAGCAAAGGCATAGTCGATCAAGCTCCTGCATATTGATCAATATATATATTGGCTTCATAAAAAGCACAAAGAAATGCAAATGAAGATGTACATATATATATATATATATATATATATATATATATATATATATATATATATATATATATATGTACATAGATGGGTTGTTGTGTTGGCCAAAAACAAAAGTATATATACAAAGTGACAATATATATGCATTGTATACATACTAAAATGAGGGCTACGTACAGTGAAGAGGAGATGAACAAGCCTCGATCAAGTTCAACGATCGCGCTCAATCCATCATAAAACAAGACGGCAAAACGATCGATCAAGATGATTATGATCCAGGTTTCTCTCTGCATGCATATAGAGTGCGTGACTAAATTATAGAGCACTTGAAATTGGTGGTCTAGTCAATCATGTGTTAGTGTTAACCAACACTGATTAAATTATGCAAAAGTGATGATAAACCTATATCAGTTGTAATATATATGTACACAAAGTGTTCTTGACCGAACTACGGTGATTTGATCCTATCAAGGGTACGTAGGAAGCTTGACATATAGCGTAAATGCTCGTCGAGTTTAATCATAACCATAAACCGAAAAATGAAACCCAAGTCCTAGTGGGAAATTTAGACAACCCTTCCTAGAAGGTGGGTTTAATTTTCTCCACAACATGCAAATGATAGTTGAACCAAGTTTAGGCAACCCTTCCTAGAAGGTGGGTTTGAGCTCGTTTCTCTGATGCATGAAAATCCAACCAAAAATTAAAACCTCTGAACTACGTAAAGCTTGATTCTCTTTAAAGAGATACGTAGGCAACCCGTTTAAACTCGGGTGCAGCTCAAATTAAAAAATTAATTCCAAAAGTTTCTAACGTGTCTATATTATTAATAGAGTTGTAAAGATGTACAGATAAGGGTCGAACTTAAAAATCAAATTAGATGTGTTTGTGCATAGTTGTTTTCTTTTAACAATTTTTGCCTAACAGTTGACATGTAAACAGTTGACATGTAAAATTATTTTGCCACCTTAGTGCCACATAGGTGCCATGTGATGCCACCTAGATAAATTTATTAAATTTATTAAGTTTTAATAAAAGAAATATATATAATTTTTTTCCTTTTTTTTCTTCCTCTAGTCTTCTTCCTCTAGTGAATCTGGACCGAATGACTCGGGCACGCCGACCTCGATCGGTTTTCTTCACCGTCGTCCGTCTTTCCGTCCTGAGACTCAGGAATGACGGAATCGATCGGTCTTCTTCACCGTCGTCCGTCTTTCCATCCTGAGAATCGAGGACGACGGGCTCGATCGGTCTTCTTCACCGTCGTTCGTCTTTCCATCCTGAGAATCGGGAACGACGGACTCGGTCTTCTTCACCGTCGCCCGTCTTTCCGTCCTGAGAATCGGAAACGAAGGACTCGGTCTTCTTCACCGCCGTCCGTCTTTCCGTCCTGAGATTCTTCTCCGCCCTCTGGCAAACCGTTGGACTCGGGAGTCGGAATATGTTCTTCACCGCCGGCGATTCTTCTTCGCTTTCCGCCTCAGATCTGGGATCTAGTCATCCGCCTCAGGCCAAGATCGATACCAATCGTCGATCCCTCTCCCTTGCCTGCCATTGTTGCCTGAGCTTATAGATCGAGATGAATGAGAGGGAGGAGAGGAGGAAGTCAGATCTGGAAAAAAAAATAGAAAAAAAAGGAAAAAGTAAAAAGTCCGATCCTCTCGTTTTGATTTTTTTTTTACAATATCTTTTAATTTTTTTAGTGATAGACTATTAAAAGAAAAAAGAAAAAGTCAACATATGTGGACTATTTTTTTTACGTGCAGTTACGAGTATCACATACACGTGTTTTGCCACTTCACAATTTTGTGTTTAAATGACAAAAAAATGTATAGTATAAGGATCTATCTGAAACTCAAAAAATACAAGGACATGGTTGTCAAAATTGTCAAAGTTCAAGGACCTATTTATGTATTCGGCTTGGAAAAAATATCTATGTGTTACAAGATAAATCTAAAAAATTATCAATTAATTAGGTGATATATTAAATCGGTTTTAAAGAGTACTAGTTTAAGGAACTAAAACCCTAATAGGAAACTAATAAACCCTATTGAAAGAATAATTAAATCTAAATAAATACAAATTCCAAATACTACTCCCTCCGTTCATTAAAAGATGATGTTTTAGGGTTTTTTTCTTGTTCCAAAAAATATGATGTTTTAGCTATTTATGTACCCATGTTTCCACTATTACCCTTCTATAAAATAGGTAAAAAAAAATTAAAATTAATTAGAATATTCATTTAGGAAGTTTCACGTAAAATGGAATTTGATTTGGAAGTAGTAAATCTAAACCAAATCAAAATATATTCTATAATTTACATTTAAGTAAAAGTAAGGATATTGATAAAAGGGTAATTGGGTCAAATTAGGTGCTTTCTTAATTTTTAGGGTTTAGGCTAAAAAATCATGTTTTAATGAACGGAGGGAGTATAATCCCTAGTAAAAGAAATTGCATTCGTTGTAGTAGGTTGGTGAAAGCATATGATTCACATGTCATAATGGCCCCGTGTATGTTAAAGGTAAACATATGACATCTTATCTACGGGCAGAATACATAAACGGCCCCCTGACCTTTGACCAATTGGTCACTTTGACACCCCACCTTTGAAAATGTTCGATTGAATCATTAAACTTGCATATCGTGACCTATTGAACACCTGTTTGCTGATGTGGCCAATTGCATGCATTTCACTCTCCTAGAGGCAAGTGAGATTACAAAAATGAGAAGCTATTTAATGAGGTGGATTAAAATGATAATGGAAAATAGAAAAAAATCATAAAAATACACATTAAATACCCAAAAATCCCACCTTCTCCCCCATTTGCGTTCCTTCGTCCCTCTCTTCTGCAATTCAGCCATAGCCATTGAAAAACCCTCTCCCCTCTACAATTTCTCAACCTTCCTCCCTCTCTTCTACTTCTTCCCTCTCCTCTTCTTCTTCCCGATGGCTTCTTCATCATCGAGCAGCTATACTCGAATTGATGGGAGAAATGAAATTGTGGCCCCTACATGCTACTGCGGTGATGTAGCTTCCATCAAGCACTCTTGGAAGGGAAGAAACCCAGGAAGAAGGTTCTTTGGATGTCCAAACTATGGGGTAAGTTTGATTTATTAGAGAATCAAGATCCCTAATTTTGAAAATTTTAGGGTTTATGCTTTTGTAGAAATTATGGCCGAATTTTTCCTACACAATTGAATGGTCACTTGTTTTGGTTTACAGAGAATGGGGGCATGTGAATTCTTTAGCTGGGTTGATCCAGAATTGACGGAGCACACGAAACAAGTAATTTCGGGTTTGTTGAGAAGAGTCAAGCACATGGAAGTCAAGAGGGACAAAGCAAAACGTCGAGCTAATGCCTTATGCTGGGTAGTAATAGCAATAGTGGGGGCTCATTGCATGAAATTTGTAATGTCTTCCAAGTGAATTGTAATGCTGGTTGAAAAGTGAATTGTAATGCATGGTTAGGACGATCTATTGGCAAGAGAATTGTAATGTTGTAATTGACTCTCATCGTTATTTATCTAATGGCAATTTGTTAGCACTAATTTTCATCTGTTGGCAATTATTGGGTTAAAAAATGAAAGCTTGCATGCTTTGGCACCAGTTTGGACAAGCTGTTGAGTGTTGATTCACTTTTGTTTGAATCTGTTGGCAATTTGGCATTATGTTGCTTGAAATACCTAAACACAGACCAAAAAACTGGAAGCATCCAACTGTTGGCAAAAAAATGAAAAGAGCCAACAGTATTAGCATACTTTGGATAGCTGTTTACAAAAAAATGAAAAGATCCACCTGTTTACACTAGTTTTGATACCTGTTGGCAAAAAAAATTGAAAAGCTTCAAATGGATTCAAGAGTTTAGACCAAAATATGCTAATAATTCATTAACCATTGAGGTTTAGGTTCTGACATGATCAATTGGTTCAAAACATGCTCATATTGAGCTTCATGTTCAGACAGTGATAGACAACTTTACAAAATACCCAAATCCTACTTGCTACACCAGATGTTCTACAAAATACCCAAAAAATAGACAGCTTACATCATTATCTAAGACAACTTTACATAATTAGATAGATTCCCAAATATCTACATATCTAAGGTAAGTTGGAACTTGTTTGGATGTTGAATGGGACTTCACTTCCTCTTGCTAACTGCCTCCTTGTCACAGTCGTTTTGCCCTGCCACTTTAGCCCCTTGCCTTTACCAACATCAACACTGTCACTTGCATGCTTTGTGGCCTTGGGATATCTTAACACCCTGCTGGATTCATTCCCAGGCTGTCAAGCAAAAACATGTCACCAAATTAAAAAAAAAAAGGAATGCAATTTATATGGAAACAGTGATTAAAGTTGAAAGTGCTAACATTTAGAATTTGTAAGCCAGTTGATGGATTTGTATAGGCACCCATTCCCACCAGTTTTCCCTTCTTATTAGCCCTTGTCACTGGTCCATCATTCCTTGTACCATCTCTTTTCTTCCTGGTTGTTGCACCTGCTTGTTAAATCCACATATAAAGAGTGGCTTAAGTGCTTTCTTATTACTTGTGAGTGGATAACAAAATTATAATAAAAAAAAGCACAAACCTGTACATTTTCCTTTCTTCCTTGAGATCTTCTTGGTGCAGGTTGACTACTTGGGCCTGGTGGAGCTGGTGCAGGTTGACTACTTGGGCCTGGTGGAGGTGGTAGTGCAAGTATCTTGCACATGTTGGGTGCAGGTTGGCTAGATGGGCCTTGTGGTGGTGGTGGTGGTGCAGGTTGGCTTCTTGGTGCTTGGCTTGATGATTCACTTTTGTTGGGACACCCTCTTTTGTTATGACCTTGAATCTTACAGATGGAGCAATTCATGACTATTCCCCTCCTATCTTTGCCACTATATTTCTTTGGCTCATCCCTGCTCTTCCTCCTATCGATCATTCTTCTCCCTCTTTTCTTTCTCATTTCAGGTGGCTCAATTGGTGGGTGGTTAGACTTTGGCCACATCTTCATGCCCAGAACAGGTTGGATTGGATGTTGGTAAGCCTTCAAGTAAGTGGGTTTTTTGTGCCAATGAACCACATAATCATCAGGATTCATTTTTATGTGGTTCATGGCACAAATTGCATGTGCACAAGGTATGCCTTTCAACTGCCAACTTCTGCAGGTACATGTACAAGCCCTCAAATCCACAGTGTGTCCATACTCACCATCCTCAACCTCAAATCCCCTATCTCCATTCCATAGAAGGTTGCAGTCCATTGCTATGTCCTTATTCCTTTCCAATCTAGCTAATGCAGTTGGTGCAATCTCACAAATCCAAGACCTAGAAAACTCATTCATCTTTCTAATTCTGTCCATAACCATCCTCCTAATGTCTTCTAGCATGGAAATAATGGACTTGTGTCTAGCTGTTTTTATCCAAGAGTTAAAAGTCTCACACATGTTGTTCTCACAAGCATCACAACTCACATCAGTCCTAAAGTAAGGCTTGCAAAAGGATTCTTTGCCATAATCCATAAAGTCATCAACAAGTTCAGAGCCTAACTTACCCAACACTTCTAAGTTGTCCTTCAGCTGAACCTCAAAAGTAGACCAAGAGCAGGCCCAAAACTTCTTTCTTCTTTCTGAACCTCTCCATTTCTTTGCCCAGTTTGCATAGATGTGTCTTGCACAGAATCTATGTTCAGCTTCTGGCAACTCAGCTCTCACTGCAGCTCTCAAACCCTGTAATTCACACACAAACACATCATTAGTGATTATTAAACAATATTAGGGAATATGAAAACAGAAGTAGTAGCTCACCAGATGCATGTCAGACATGATAGTCAATCCTTCTCCTTTCCCAATCTCCAAATCCTCTTGTAATGTCCTTATGAAAGCAGTCCAAGTACTAGTTGATTCTGACCCAGTGACCTCCCAAGCAATAGGAAACATTTGGCCATTTCCATCCTTGCCAACAACCACAAATAATTGCCCCTCTACTGGACCTTTGAGAAAGCAACCATCAAGGCCAATGATCCTCCTACAACCTTCCTTCCAGCCTTGCTTTAGAGCATTGAAGCACACATACAACCTCTTGAAGACCTCCTTGCCTAGTTCAGCATTCTTTTCTACCACTAAGAAGCAGGTGGACCCAGGATTGGATCTATTGACCTCATCCACATAGTCATGCAACTTTGCATACTCCAGCCTATAGTCACCCATATGCTTGCTCAAGATCCTTGCCTTTGCTCTCCTACAGATGGTGACTCCCACATATAGCTTGAGCTCCTTCCTACACAATTCTTGAAGTTCCCAAAGCTTAATCCCTGGTTGTGATACAACTCTGGCCTTTGTCTTGCAAGGTATTTAGAGTTGCACAACTTGTTTGTGTTATACCTTGTGCAGGTATGTTTTGGGCTATATGTCTTCACCATGAAATTCTTGGTAGCCCCATCAAAACTAGCATGTATTCTCCATCCACAACCTTGGTGTGTACATTTTGCTGTAACTCTTTTAGCTTCATTAGGCCTCAATCTCAGTTTTACACCCCTGTGCACAACATACTTAGCTAAGGCCTCCCTAAATTGTTGGACAGTTTCAAACACCATGTTTAGATCCCACACTGGAAAGGCACATGTTGGGTCATACACCACATGTCTGCTCTTCCTCCTTCTCACCATACCCTCCTCACCTTCAGATACATCACTCTCAATACTGTAATCTGAGCTACTGGCATAATAGGGTTCATCCCCACCTATTTCCCCTTTGTTGTGTGCAGCTTTATCCCATGTCTCATACCCTTCATCATTTCCCACATCACCCAACTCCACATCAACAACATTGTTTTTACCCCTCTTATTAGCCCTCATTTTGAACCTGTGCTCTCTTTGTTCCCCTCTCAACTCCCTTAACTCATCATCAACTTCACTATTATCACTCAAATCCAACTCCAAACTCGAAGTTTCCTCACTATCCTCACTATAATCTTCATCATTCTCTCCTTCAGAACCATTATCCTCCTCATCACCCAACTCCTCTTCCTCACCAGTCTCATCTTCATCACCACTATCTTCTCCCTCACCAGTCTCATCTTCATCACCAGTCTCATCTCCATCACCAGTCCCCTCTCCATCACCAGTCCCCTCCTCCTCACTATTCACATCAGGCACCACAATTGGATCACCAGGTTGCATTCCAAGGGGGGTGACAGGTGGAGTGCTAGGGTTAGGGTTAATCACAGTCTGTGTAATTTCATGATCTACATAAAAGTGTACTTCATCACCATCATGAAGTGATCTAGCAAGGGCCATGAGGGAATCATCATTCATTTCATAAAAATCAGTATCCTGAAAACCCTTGTAGTAAATCCCACGAAACTCTCCATATCCAAGATTTCTTACATACCATGCCAATTCAAAGAAGCTAAAGTGATCTGTGTCTACGTCATTGCTATAGGATGGATCAAATTCATCAAAGTATCCCATTCTTGGGCTCTCTACGAATCTCCCACCATGGTGCCATACTAAATTCACCCTTGGCATCCTAGAAACAATAGCAATTAAAAGGAAAATTAGCCTAAAAACCCTCGGATATTACAAGAACAACATGTACCCTAAAAGCCCCAATTTTGCTACCTCATAAACCCTAATTCGAGCCCCAATTTCACTACCTCATAACCCTAATTCGAGCTCTAAGAGACTCAATCTACCCTGCATCAAGTCAATCCACAACATTTAGGGTTTTTGAAAGATAACTAACCTTGTAAATTTCGAGCCCTAATTCGTCGTCTTCTTCCTCCAGTTGTTGATGGATTCTTTCGTCTTCTTCGTTGCTCCGTTTCAGAAATCACCCTCAAATCGTCCTCCTATGGCGTTTTGCTTGAGCTTCTCAGGTGGAATCGGATTGGACTAGGGCTTCATTCCTCTCAATCGCCTCCCATGTCGTTATCGAGAGAGAGAAGTTTGGCGGGGGAAATGAGCTTTTCACGAGCCTCAATCTCTCTTTTTGTTCATATTTTACATTTTTTTTTTACTTTTTTTACAAAGTTAATCCGAGTTGGCGTGGTGTGTAGGATCATTTATCTGATGTGGCAAACGTGACATGGCGCGCGTGTTGTGCACGTAAAATTTTTGGGGGAAACAAGTGTTCAATAGGTCACGATATGCAAGTTTAATGATTCAATCGAACATTTTTAAAGGTGGGGTGTCAAAGTGACCAATTGGTCAAAGGTTAGAGGACCGTTTATGTATTCTGCCCTTATCTACGTCCTTGAATTTTGATGAATCAAAATCATTTGTTGTAGTTGATGGGTGAAGATATGTGACACATATGTCATAATGACTGCATATATGTTTAGGTAGACATACCACATCATACCTACGCCTTTTAAATTTTGATGGGTCAAAAGAATGTGTGATACAAATTTCCTCTTTTGTTAAAATCAATGTTATGTCTAAATGTTTATTTAGTTTACTTAACATTGGAAGTCATTGATGGATAAAATATTTATGTTACAAGATAAATCTCAAAAATTATCAATTAGGTGATATAATGAATATTATTACTATGCTTTTTAGCTTATGAATTCCATTTGGTCCATTTAAAGAACTAAAACCCATTACCTAATAGTTACGGAATGTCATTTGTTAACTTCTTTTGTTTTTTTGCCAAACATGCACATTATCTTAATCATGAGTTGACAATCATCAATGATATCCAAAAACTAAAGTTGTTAATTGATTCGTTGATTGGGTCATGCTTATTATATGTTGGGATGATGAGTTTTATTTCGAAGATTTTTATGAGCCATGCTTAATTTTTTATTAGGATTTGTTGTAGTAGGTAGGTGAAGACATATGACTCGCATGTTGTAATGACCGCACATACGTTAAAAGTAGACACGTGATATCTTATCTACGTCCTTGAATTTTGATGAATCAAAACATTTGTTATAGTTGATAGGTAAAGATATGTGACACACATATCATTATAACCGCATATATTATGTTTAGGTAGACATAATGACATATACATCATACCTACACCCTTTAATGGGTCAAAACTCAAAAGAATTTATGATATAAATTTCCTTTTTTTTGTTAAAATCGATGCTATTTCTAAATATTTATTTAGTTTACCTAACATGGGAAGCCATTGATGAAAAAATATCTATGTTCCAAGATAAATTCTAAAATATTACTCCGTATTGTATTGCAATGTATTGAGTGATTGTTTAGAACAATTGAGGGTAAAGTAGTAATTGTACAAGATCTAACGGAATTTTTTACGGAATAACGTTATGGGTAGCTATTTGTTAACGGAATCGAAGTTTTGGGTGGTTTAAAACAAATTCGTGTATAACGGGTGGTTAAGTGTAAATTCGCCTATTTAACGGGTGATTTAGTGCAATTTTCTCTCTTTTTTTCCCTCAAGTTATAAGAAAAAGAATTAAGTTGTACTACAAGAAGGATGAATATGTAATCATTTGTTGTATATCATCTTATACAATAATGACGACACAGAATCTTTAAATAAACACTCTAAAGCTTAATCATAATAAACTCCAATTTATTCAATCACAAAGCTAAAAATTGCAGCCATTAGCCAATTCCAAAATGTATCCAGTGAGCTTCTCCAATGCTTCATTAGAGCCCCCACCTTCTTCAAACGCCATCTTCGCCTTCTCCTTCAATTGCTCCACCCTCTCTCTAATCTCTCGGCCCTCATCCTCCGCCATCAACCTCCCAATCGCCGTCGCAATCTCCTCCTTCCTCGGCCCATTCTCCAATTGAATCCCAACCTTCCACAGATCCGAAACACACCTCGCGTTCATCATCTGATCCGCAAAACACGGCAAACAGATCAACGGCACACCTTCCGACACGCTCTCCAACACCGAATTCCACCCGCAATGGCTCAGAAACCCTCCGATCGCCGGATGACCTAAAACCACCTGCTGCGGGGCCCATTTAACGATATAGCCTCTTCCGGACACCGTTTCCAGGAATCCGTCCGGCAACGGATCGATCCATTTGGAGTTCCGGATCAGACCGGGCCGAACGGCCCATAGGAACGGCCGATTGCTCTGAAGCAATCCCCAGGCGATCTCGAGAAAATCCGCCTCGCTTACGGAGGCCGTGCTTCCGTAGCTGACGTAGAGCACGGATCTCGGCGCCTGTGTGTTTAGCCATGAAATTGAGGTGTGGTCTTCTTTCAATGCGCTGCTTTCGTTTGTGATTGAGTGTTTGTGGATCGGGCCGATTGGGAAGATCGGGATTGGGAGATCGGTGCGGATTTTGTTCAGCGCTGTTGGTTCGAGATCGTCGAATGAGTTGCAGATGAAGCCGCTGGAGGTTCGAATTGCCGTTGCGTAGTCGGAGAAGTGGTCGAGATAGGCTTGTTTGGTGTCGCCGTGGAGTACCGGAAGGTCTTTCACTCTTAGAGGTGGAAACTCCGACAAGGGCAAGTTTGGTGATGTTTCTGGAAAGGTGACAATAACAAGAACAGTGAGAATCAAGCTTTTGCAGTTAGAATTGGGCCAGCCCGTCTGGCCCGGCCCGGATGAACAAAGATGCGGGCTTGACTACTCGGGCTGCACCGTCCGATCCGAAAACTCTATGTTTAGTTAGAGAAATCTTGATTGTTAAATACGAAATTAAAGGTCGAAATTATAAGAATTAAGAAAGCCTTAATTTAGAACCTAAAATCTTAAAAGTATTTAAAAAAAAAAGACACCTAACCAGATTTCTCGACTTGAATATCCTTATTAATGCTCGTTTGATTAAACATAGAAAGTGGGTGTTAGGCGCCAATATTTAAAAGGTGGTTAAGTATAAATTTTCCTTAAATATTTTTTTAAGTAAATAAAATAACTTAAATCACATATAAAAAACAGAAATCTTTGATTGTGGGCCGCCGATTCGACTGGAAAGTCCTCAAGAAGCCTAACCGGGTTCAACCGATCAAAACAAAAAAGACTGCATTTGTCCCGGTTCGAATCCGACCCGGACCCGAATTCGTATAGAGTGAATAGTGATAAATGGATTATAAAAAGTTAAAAACTCACCTTGAGCGGAATAGTAGCCGTTTTCTATGAGAACTTTAACCGAATTATAAACGGCCGAAGCAAAAACCGAACCAGTCCTCAACGCAAGATTGTGAAGATTCAAACTCCGAGCAACGTCTCCGGCGAACATCCACATGGGATCGGAAATCAAGCAAGCAATCGGGCATTTCCCGCTCTCCTCATCCACAATCTCAGACAAGCAATCCCGAAACGGTTTCAAGCAGTTTTCCCGAAGCACACCGAACATCCCCATGAAATTCTCATCCGAGAACTTGTTTTCCCCAATTCCATCGTCAATCGATCGGAATTTGAATTGTGGGTAGCTGGCTGAGTTTGGTGCTCTAAAGCACGTGTGGACTATGGTGATGGAGAAGCCCTTTGAATGAAGGGCGTTTGCGAGATGAAGCATTGGTGTAATGTGGCCATGAAAGGGCAAGGGAAAAAGAACCAGCCCATAGGATTTTGGGTTTTTCATCTGAGTTTTGATTGTTTTCTCCATGGATGATGTTCTGTAGCAAGATAGGGATGAATGATGATGCATTTATAGTAATATTTGTTTTGTAACAAAAGGAGGACAAGCATCAACATGCAATTAATAATAAGAATTAAAAGCTATGACAACTTGACAAGTTACAATAACAGATAACCCCCCTTACATATTGGCCGAAATTATGTTTTGAGAATTGGACGTGTAGAAAAACGTGTCTACCTTATAAATGGCAAGCGAATGAAACAATGTGAAGTTTTCCTAATTAAATAACTACCAGAACTACCAACCAACAACGAAAGGTCTCCCAACTAACAAACCTTATCTGTTATTAGAATCTCGTGATGTGATCAAACCTAACCAAATCCTCATGATGTAATTTGAATCTTGTAGATTGGCTTGATTCTTTGAACTTGTTATCAGTGTTAATTAATCATGGGGTCATCTAAGAAGGGCAGACAAATCCTTAACCAGTTTGCCTCATGTATATGGTTTACTGGGTAAGAAGATCTGAACCGTTGAAATGAGATTCAATGGTTGGATTATCTTCATTCTCTCTTCACATCAAACCCATGTGTATGGTTACTTGGTAGCTCAGGTTGTTATACAAACTGTGCTATTTGCAACTGGCTTTTGTGAATATGATAAGAAGTTTAACCAATTTTGTCTTGTACATGTGTTGTTGACAGATATTTGCCCTTGTATTTGAACACTCATTAAATGAAATGGTACAACTATGGATGAGATATATATTGTGCAGCTATTGAAGAAGAGACACCAAAACAAGCATGAAAAACACATGGATAATTGGATATCAAACCTGACCGACATGAAGCCAGGTAGATGGAAACTTACTTACTTGTCAAAAGTGAAGGTAAATGGAAAATACAAACTAAAAAAAACACTCAAAATGTCATAATCAGATTAACCAGATCTTCCATGTTTTTGTATGAGGAACCCCCAGGCTGTAAACAATCGCTTGCCTTGTTTTTCAAACACATAGCTCTCTCTCTAATCTCTTCACCTTCCTTCTCCACCATAAGCGTTCTTATCGCCTTCTCAAAGTCCTCTGCTTTGGCCCCTTTCTCTAACTGAAAACCAATCCTCCAAGCATCACTCACATATCTAGCATTCATCGTCTGATCACCAAAAGAAGGCAAACAAATCATGGGCACACCTTCACAAATGCTCTCCAAAGTCGAGTTCCAGCCGCTGTGGGTCCAGAATCCTCCCACAGCTGGGTGGGCCAGCACATCCTTCTGTGGGGCCCACCCGACAAAGTGGCCTCTCCCGGACACTTTCTCCAAGAACCCATCTGGGAATTGGCTTGACCCGTCTGAGCTCTGAACAAGATCAGACCGAATCACCCACAAAAAGGGCTGGTTGCTGTTGGCTAGCCCATTAGCCATTTCAACAAACCCGGCTTGGTCAATGGCTGCAAGACTTCCAAAGCTAACATAGAGTACGGACTTTGGTTTTTGTGTATCCAACCAGGAAAGAGGGGTTTGGTCTTGAGTTGATAAGTTTGTAGTAGAAGGGGATGAAATCCATTTGTGAAATGGGCCGATTGGGAAAATGGGAATTGGGAGCTCTTGTTGAGTAATGGCGAGTGAGCGGTCTTCAATTTCCTCAATTGCGTTAAAGATGAGTCCTTTAGAGGCCTTGGTTTGTTTTACCAAGTTTGGCAGCAACTCGTGAAGAGGAGATTGCTTATCCATGCGAACTTTAGGGATGTCTTTGACTTTAAGATAAGGAAGCTCTGATATCAAATCATCAGGTTGTTTATCTGTTCTTGGACAAAAGGATGAAAAATATATCATTAAAACCAGAAAGATATGCACAATTTTATGTAGAATCCTCATTTCTCAGTATGAGATCAGGAATGTTACAAGTTGTATATGTGATTAAAAGTTGCATTCATCATGTGTTTGAGCTTGAATAAATGGCACAGTACCTGGAATATAATGCTGTTTTATATAGAAATTTATGCAGGGATCAAGAATTCTCAACAAGACTAAGTGTGATCTTTACTAAAGACAGAGTTTCTTTGACATATAAAACGTGCTATGTTCAAAGTATTGTCTACTGGAGTGTATTGATAATCTCTTATCAAGATGTCATTTTGAAATTTTCATATGACTTTGAAATTTGCACTCCAATTTCCATGTATATATTCTGTAATAATAAAATAATATGATCTTCATAAAGCTCATAGTTTGTCAAATCCCTGGAACTTCAGTTACAGAAATGTTCTCTTTTAGGATATTCAGTTGCCTTAAACTAGAATATTATGGGTCCAGATTAAAATTTGAGCATACAACCATGGAAACATTCAGTAATTGTATGGTGAAAACTAAAAATTCATCAACAATACAAGATAAAAATCCTATTTATGTACAGCAGTGACAGACTATTCAATAGAAGGAAATTATGTCGAAATATTTACCTCCAATGTCAAGACGTGCAAGAAACACTGTGAACGAAGTTAAGCTACCCGTCCTTAAAGCAATCCTAGGAACATTGAGGGCATCAGCAACACCTTGACTAAAGTGCCACATTGCATCTGCAATTAGGCATGACACAGGCTCCTGATCTGAACGATCCGTAAGAATCTGAGACAAGCACGCCTTGAACGACTCCACACAATTCTTGTTGAGTATGTTAGCAAGGACTATTACATTTTCAGAGGGAATTTCAGTCTCTGACAAGCCATCTTCTATGAAATGGAAGTTAAAATTTGGGAATTTTGCAGGGTTAGGCGAGTGAAAGCGCGTGTGAATGACAGAGATGGAGAAGCCTCTTGAGTAAAGGATGTTTGCTAGCTCAAATGTGGGATTCTGATGGCCTACAAATGGCAAAGGAAAGAAAACCAATCTTCGCCCCATCATCTGTTGCATAATTTCTGCCTTACTAGCCTGCAACAATATATGGTGAAAAAAATGTTGAGCTTAATATTTCAAGGAAGAATACCATATGAATTGTGCATCAATTTTGAATATTCCCATGCCATTCAAATACTCAATTGCCCACTTGTTTTAAGAAATTGAAGTTGGTCATTTTTGGGAATTTAACTCTTGTAGTCTTGCATTCACAGCAGTAGTAGAGCTATAATCTACAGGTAAAACTTCAAATCAACTTGTTTCTTGACACTTTCTCCTACTAAATTGGCATCCGTTCGGATTACACAACTTAATGCATGAAATTGCATTAAATTGTATTAAATGACTCAGTTAATGCATTAAATTTGTAATCCAAACAAGGGGCAAATTTCAATTTCCAACTGGTTTCTTGATCAATTTTCTTGCTAAAGTGAGGTTTTGCAGTGACCTAGGTCAATAACCATTAGAATGTATCATTTGACCTTCGATTGAAAACTTCCATCACAAAAATCTCTATGTAAATAAAGGAACAAGATAGAGAGAAGCCACTTTCAGATCGCCAAGTTTCATAAGAATTTCAACCATATAAGCTAAAAATAAAATAAAGAAGAAAAAGTAGAAAGAGAGAAGACCTTACCTAGGATGAGGAAGAGATGGTATGTTATCCCCAATAAATATGGCAATGATAGAAAGAGAAATGAGGGGTTTATTATCATATGGCCTCAATGTTGGGTGGAAAAGTTGGGCACGCATCCTTTGTAATTTCGTCGAACATGTAGGGTGCAATGATTAGGAAGTCAGATTTGCAAGTCAATGAAGGCATGAAAGCATCGAGATGGGCAAAATGTGAACACCAATCGTGCTCTTCTCAATATTTCGATTCTCATAGCGAAGGTAGAAGTGCAAATATTGGTACAAGATTGTTCTAATACAGTATAATTTTCCCACAGAAAAGTTTCACTTTGACCACTTCCAGGCTCCACCTGCAAAAACAAAATGAAAAAAAACAGCTAAATTCTTATTGGCCCATATCTTGTTATAAGTATTAATCATGGGGTCCTCTTAGAAGTGAAAACAAATCCTTTCTTATAAGGGTAAATTGATAAGATCTGAACAGCTGAAATAAGATGGTTACACATGGGTTATCTTGTGTTCTTGAACAGACACCAAACAAAGCATGAAAAACACATGGATATCAAACTACACACTAAACATATATTTCAAAAAAAGAGAGTCAAAATGACATAATCAGATTAACCAGATCTTCCATGTTTTTGTATGAGGATCCCCCAGGCTGTAAACAATCCCTTGCCTTGTTCTTCAAACACACAGCTCTCTCCCTAATCTCTTCACCTTCCTTCTCTGCCATCAGCGTTTTGATCGCCTTCTCGAAGTCTTCTGCTTTGGCGCCCTTCTCTAACTGCAAACCAATCTTCCAAACATCACTCACATATCTAGCATTCACCATCTGATCACCAAAACAAGGTGAGCATATCATGGGCACACCTTCACAAATGCTCTCCAAAGTCGAGTTCCAACCGCTGTGGGTCCAGAATCCTCCCACAGCTGGGTGGGCCAGCACCTCCTTCTGTGGGGCCCACCCGACAAAGTGGCCTCTCCCGGACACTTTCTCCAAGAACCCATCTGGGAATTGACTTGACCCGTCTGAGCTCTGAACAAGATCAGACCGAACCACCCACAAAAAGGGCTGGTTACTGTTGGCTAACCCATTAGCCATTTCAACAAACCCGGCCTGGTCAATGGCTGCAAGACTTCCAAAGCTAACATAGAGTACGGAGTTGGGTTTTTGTGTGTCTAACCAGGAAAGAGGAGTTTGGTCTTGAGTTGATAAGTTGGTAGAAGGGGATGAAAGGCATTTGTGGAATGGGCCTATGGGGAAAATGGGAATTGGGATTTCTTTTCGAGTAATGGCGAGTGAATGGTCTTCAATTTCCTCAATTGCGTTAAAGATGAGTCCTTTGGAGGCCTTGGTTTGTTTTATCATGTTGGATAGCAAGTCTTGAAGTGGAGATTGATCACCCATGCCAACTCTAGGAATGTCTTTGACTTTAAGATGAGGAAGCTCTGATATCAAATCATCAGGTTGTTTATCTGTTCAAGGACAATAGGATGAAGAAATATATCAATGCAAATATATGCACAATTTTATCAGGAATCATAATTAGTATTGTAAAATCAGGGATGTTAATAATTGGACATATAATTTCTGGATCTCTGCCTTTCCTGATTATGATTTATGATGTACTACATTTTCCATGAAATATGTATTCATATGCCAGTGTTTGTGTCTGTGTGTGTGTGACTGTTTAAACTTTACAAACTTCCCATGAAATCAATGAATTGAGATTGAAAAGTTACATGTCTCATGTTTCAAAGCTAAATCAAATTGCATTGTGCATGGGATATAAATACAAATATACAGTATAGCAATTTATACAGGAATCAAGAGATTGGAGCAACAGAAAGTGTTTTCTTTACTAAAAGCATAAGTTGCTTAGTGGTGTGGAAGGTGCTAACTTCAACTTTTGTCAACTAGGGTGTATTAACTATGGCTGACACTTAAGAAAAGTCACTTAGGAATTTTCATGGTGGGTTTTTAAGATAGGTGAAATCTTTCGCCACCAAAAGCTTTCAATGAATTACAATAATTTTCATATCTTCTCCAAATATGAACTTAGGAACCCTAAGTTCATAAAACCATAGTTACAAAAATGCTCTCTTTTAGGCTATTTAGTTGCCTTAAACTAGAAAATTATGGGTCTCACATCAAACTTTAAGCATACCATCACTGAAAAATTCGAACTCGTATGACGGAAACTAAGAATACATAACATAACAAGGTAAAAATTCAATGAATATTCTGCAGTGACAAAAAATAATGCTAACTCTTTCAAGCAAAGAAAATTATATCCTAACCTCCAATGTCAAGACGCGCACAAAACACGGCGAACGAAGTTATGTTACCCGTCCTTATAACAATCCTAGGAACATTGAGGGCATCAGCAACACCTTGACTAAAGTGCCACATTGCATCTGTAATTAGGCATGACACAGGCTCCTGATCTGAACCATCAGTTAGAATCTGGGACAAGCACGCCTTGAATGGCTCCACACAATTCTTGTTGAGCAGGTTAGTGAGAACAATTACATCTTCATAGGGAACTTCACTGTCTGAAAAGCCATCTTCAATGAAGTGGAAGTTGAAATTTGGGTATTTTGCAGGGTTAGGCGAGTGAAAGCGTGTGTGGATGACAAAGATAGAGAAGCCTTTAGAGTAAAGGATGTTTGCTAGCTCAAATGTGGGATTTTGATGGCCTACATATGGCAATGGAAAGAAAACCAGTCTTCGTCCCATCTTCTGTTGCATAATTTCTGCCTCACTGCATCAGTATATAATGAAACTATGCTGAAATTTATATTTCAAGATAAGAAAATCATACCTAGTTAAAATCAAATCTCCATTGTGTACCAATTTTTGAACAATATACTTCCATTCAAGTACCTAATTACCCAATTGTACTCGGAAATTGATGATTTTTGGCATTTAACAGATGTGTTAATTCACAGCAGAAGCAGAACTAGAATCTACAGGTAAAACATCAAATCAACTAATTTATTGACATTTACTCTGGCTGACATCAGATTTTACAACTGATTTCCTACCATTTTTCTTGCTGAAATCAAATTGACCTGACTTTGGCATTAGAATGTATCATTTATGAAAATTACTGTTAAAAGTATTACATATTGTTTGACCTTCCATTAAAACCATCCATTCACGAATCACTAAATAAAAATGAAGGAATGAGAAGGGGGAAGTCACTTTCAGACACCAAAGCACCAGACAGATGAAGTTTGTTCAACCAAATGAGCTGATTATTAAAAAAAACAAAAACAAAGAGAGACAAAGCATAGACTAGAAAGGAAAAGGAAGACAGCCTTACCAAGAAAGAACGTGGAAGAGATGATATTTCCAATGAAAATGACAATGACATGAAAAGAATTGAGGGCGTATTTATATAGCCTCAATGTTGGGTGGAAATAGGGAGAGTTTGTTGGGCATACGTCTCTTGTAATTTCGTCGAACATGTGGAGTGCAATATGTTATTCCCTCTTATTTGGACCCTAGTGGTGCAAGTGACTATGGGGGGTGCCGGGTGCGCATCTAATAGGCAGTCAGATTTGGGAAGTCAATGTTGTCAGCTCACAAACGAGAACAGTAGAACACCTGATGAAGGCATCAAGATGATGGCCAAATGTGAACACCATTATACTAATAGCGTTCTTCTTTGAATATCTATATATATTATTAAGAAAAATACATTTACGTGCACACCAAGATAAAAATTATCCTTCTTCCTCGCGTTTAATACCCTGAAAATGTGGATGATTTCTTCTACTGAAAAAGAGATTGGTCACACAAAAATTATCTCCTTCGATCAGAATCGTCTAAATTTCTAATTGTTTTAGATTGTTTGAAGAAAAAAATTATGTGAATTCACGTTTGGCTAACTAGAAAATTCTTGTAAAACGTTATAAGAAAATCATATAAGTTTGGATACTCATAGTCATCCATTGGAATAATGTAATTTTTCCACAGAAAGTTTGGCATTTACTACTTACAGCTGCAAATTTTACATGAAAAGAAAACCAGCCATATCCTAATTGACCCATAATATTATTTTGAATGGTCATTCAACAACAAAAGAAGCTTTCATATACATATGTGTGAGATCACACCTACACTCCAAACAAATAGATTATAAAAATTATACCTCAAAATGACATGATCAACTTAACCAAATCCTCCATGTATCTGTATGAGGAACCTCCAGGCAACAAACAGTTGGTTGCCTTGTTCTTCAAACATGCCGCTCTCTTCCTCATTTCTTCGCCTTCCTTCTCCACCATCAGCGTTTTTATCGCCTTCTCAACGTCTTCCATTTTAGCTCCCTTCTCTAACCGCAAACCGATCTTCCAAACATCCGTCACATATCTAGTATCCATCATCTGATCACCAAATGAAGGGGTACAAATCATGGGCACACCTTCACAAATGCTCTCTAGAGTCGAGTTCCAACCACAATGTGTCCAGAACCCCCCGACAGCCGGGTGGGCCAACACTTCCTTCTGCGGGGCCCACTCGACAATGTGGCCTCTCCCTGACACTCTATCCAAGAACCCATCTGGCAATTGACTAGACTCATTTGAGCTATGAACAAGATCAGACCGAATCACCCACACAAAAGGTTGGTTGCTGTTGGCTAACCCATTAGCCATTTCAAGAAACCCGATTTGGTCAATTGATGCAATACTTCCAAAGCTAACGTAGAGGACGGAGTCGGGTTCTTGTGTGTCTAACCAAGAAAGAGAGTTTTGGTGTTGAGTTGGAAGATATTTGTGAAATGGGCCTATGGGGAAAATGGGAATTGAGAATTCTTGTTGGATAATGGATAGAGATCGTTCTTCAATTTCTTCGAATGAGTTGAAGATGAGTCCTTTAGAGGCCTTTGTTTCTCTTACCACTTTTGATATCAATTCAAGAAATGGAGACTGGTCATCTGTGTTGAGTAGTCTAGCCATGTCTTTGAACCGGAGAGGAGGACGCTCTGGAATCAAATCCTCTGGTTCTTTCTCTGTCCAAAAGCAGAAGAACAGATTGAACATATAACATATTTATGATTTCAGCTTAATCTATTTCCCTAACTGAAAATTGAACATATAACATATTTATGATTTCGGCTTAATCTATTTCCCTAACTGAAAATTTTCATCAATTACTAGTGGCTTTGCAATACGTTTTTCCGAACTTTTATCTTACTTTATGTGTGTTCAGGACAGCCAGATCAAGAGTGTGCTCTCTGACAATGAGGCAAGTTGATTTTTAGCATAATCACACCAGAAACATCAAACAAAAAAGTGAAAAAACACAATAATATAATTTGCTTAGTATAGATCATTGAATCCATAAAACTTGTGCCTATTCAAAAGCTTAGAGCAGCAATCTGTTGGATACTAGGCTGCCTTACCTAGAAAAATTATGTACTCCACACCAATCTCCAACCAACCAAACAGTAGATAGTGGAATGCATGAAAATATACTGAAAATGACCAATGAATATTATGAGCAATAGCTGAAAAAAGAAATTCCAAGGAAATTGAATCAAAATATATTACCTTTGAGATAGAGAACGGCATTTGCAAAAAATAAGGTAAACGAAGTCATGTTACTCGTCCTTAAACAAATCCTAGGAACCTTGAGATTATCAGCAACAGCCTGAGTGAAGTGCAACGTGCCATCTGTAATAAGGCAGGCCACAGATTCTTCTACATTTAAAGCATCAGCTTGGATTTGAGACAAGCACGCCTCGAGTGAGTCCCCACAATTCCTATTGATCATGTTCATAACGTCTATCCACTCATCGAATGAAGACTTGGATTCCAACAAGCCTTCGTCAAAGAAATGGAAGGAGAAATTTGGGTATTTGGCAGGGTTTGGTGAGTTAAATTTTGTATGAATTACTGAGATTGAGAAGCCTCTTGAATGAAGAATGTTTCCGAGCTCAAACATGGGATTTTGATGGCCTACAAGTGGAAATGGAAAAAGAACCAATCTTTTCCCCATCTTTTGTTGCATATTCTCTGCCTATAATCACCTAATTACACTGTCAACAACATCAAGTCAAACCATGCTAAAATCAAAACTCATTGTGTATCAAAAGTCAAAACCCTTGAAGCATATAGCATAATAGCAAACTTCAAATGGAAATGGGGGTGATAATTTTGAATAGTAGCATTCAATTACCCACTTGTTCCTAGAATCTGAAATTATTCAATTCTGACATTTAACTCATTCTTCATTCGAATCATTCCTAGCGTTTTGATAACTTGAATCTAAAACCATTACAAGTACACATAATTCTTGGGTTTTTTCAGCTACAGGTAAAATTTGAAGATCAATTGGATTTCATTGAGTTCATGCTTGGCATAGCGCAATTCGTATTGTGAGAAATCCTAATCAGCATGTCACATTCAGATGGAGGTTTACCCTACCAAGCACCAGCACAAATGAAGTTCATGAAAAGTTAATTGCAAAGATAAAATAGCAGAAACATACCAAGAAATTAAGAATGAAGACGGGATGTTATCCCTATCCTCGCAAAGGACAGGCGGAGAAATTAGCGTTTAGCTGTTTTGTTTAGTGGGTTTACACATCTCCTGGGAACAGAATTTTTGAGAGCATCGTTTCATTTGTTTGGATAAACTCATAAAAGCACTACTTAAAAGGAATGGACAGCAGCAAATTAAAATGGGTAAAACGTCAAAATTCACCCTTTAAATTATACCCATTGGCAGAAAACCACCCTTAAAATTAAATTTGTCGAAAATCATCCATCCATTAAACATGTAAATTTGCACATGACCACGCATTCAATCGAATTTTGTATAAAAACACCCTTCTAATTGTCAATTCTCATTCATACATTTCCAAATTCCAATTGTCCAAGTTTCTGGTAGTCTACTACTGACTCTGCCATTCCGCCACAAAATCACAATAGCTATGAGTTTGGGCATCGACTACAAAAAAAAAAAATCTTATAACAGGGGGGCTATATTTTGTTTTAAAGCCTAGCATGTACTGATGTACGGCCTACTAGTTCATTGACATATACGGCCTCTTGACCTTTGATCAATTAGTCACATTGACACCCCATCTTTAAAAATGTTCGTTTGAATACCTAAACTTGTATATTGTGATCAATTGAACACCTGTTTGTTGATAAATATTTGCGTGTAATGCACGCGTGATGACATGTAAAAAATTAATGCCACATCAACTACTTAAATGCAAAACTTGTAAAGTTGTACACCACATGGCCAAAAACGTGGAATTTTTTGCCAAGTAATAAAAAAAGAAAAAAAGGCCTTAAATATTTAGATCTGGATATGACCCACTCATCAACTTTCTCTTTCCTTCGTACACAGCAAGAGAAGGGGCATCTCCGGCGGTGACTACTGTACCATACCCTCCTTTATCTTCATCCTTCCTAACTAAATACAAGACCACCGAAAACAGGGCGATGACCACGGCGGTGGTGCGTGCTATTGCACCAAATTTTGCCAAATCTTTAGATCTGGAACTTTTTTTGCTAGATCTGAAAATTTTTTTGCCAAATCTTTTTTCTCCTTAAGTTCTATATCATATTCGAAATTTTCTTTAACAAATTCTATAATAGATCTAAAATTTTGTTCTTAAGAGGAGACGAGGCAATTGTCGATTTGCCGGTGGTTGGTTGTCGGTGGTTTTCGGGGTTACAGCCATGGAAGCTTGGAAACTTATGATAGTAAAGATGGAGATAATAAATTAAAATGAAATTTTTTTAATTTAAAAAATTTTGGGGATTCTTTGTAAATTGGTTTTGAATCTTTTGATCGAGTGTGTGCTGTAAATTGTAAATTGGGTGTCTTAACAAAGGAGGAAGAAGAAAGAAAGAAGAAAAAGAAAAGAAGAAAAGGAAAAAGAAAAAAAAAAAAAGAATTAGTGCTAGAAATAATTGACACATCATTGTTATTTTTGTCACTTACTCGCTCTTAAGAGAGTGTGTTACACGCAAATAGTCACATCAGCAAACAGGTAACTAATAGGTCTCAATTTACAAGTTTAAGTACTCAATCGAACATTTTCAAAGATGGGGTGTCAAAGTGACTAATTGGTTAAAGGTCAGGGGGCCGTATATGTATTCTGCCGTTTTTGAACTCGCAACCTAATGGTTAGTAACGTTATCAGTTGCCTAGCTAGTAGCTAGACTAGTGAAGTTTGCCACAAAAGATTCATTACATTACTTTCTACGTAGTTTTTGGACTGCAAATCTAATTTTATAAGCTGAAATATGTATGTATTCAAACGCTACTATCTTATGGAAATTTTGTGCAAATTAATATTAACCAGCATTGTGCGGAAATTAACTAAGAATGAAAATTATATCAGATGACTCACATTATTGCCCTACATGGGGTGACCTTATTGTAGATATGAAGGATGTTGTGAGATCTCGGATTTGATCTCTGCTACTGCCCTTCACTTGGATGAAAAACTAAGTCTCACTATCCTTATTTCTATTGAGTTGATTTGGTCGACACAATTCAGTTTTCTTGATCCGTGGATTCCTTGTCATCAAATAAAGAGGACTCAAATTAATGTTGTGTTGGTACTAGATGTGGTCTGTCGGGTGTGTTTCACTTGTTGGTGAAAAGTAGTTTTTGGGTGAAAAGTTATTTTTTGTGTCTCGAAAAACGTAAAAATGGCAAACGGGCGAATGAAAGTCAAGTTTACCTGATTAGCTAGCAGAACTACCAACCAACAAGGAAAGGCCTCCCACCAAACAAACCTTACATGTAATTAGAATCTCATGATGTAATCAACTGAGAGGACTCCCCTTCCGTTTTGAGAACTTGCTTGGTTCTTTGAACTTGTTCTTAGTATTGATCATGGAGTCATCTTCTAAGAAGGGAAAACAAATCCTCTACCTCGTGTATTATATCAAACTAGACATGAAGCAAGCAAATGGAAACTACAAACTAAAAAAATAAAACTCAAAATGACATGATGAAGCTAACCAAATCCTCCATGTATTTGTATGAGGATCCCCCGGGCAATAAACAGTTGGTTGCCTTGTTCTTCAAACACGCCGCGCACTTCCTCATTTCTTCCCCTTCCTTCTCCCCCATCAGTGTTCTTATTGCCTTCTCAACGTCCTCCATTTTAGCTCCCTTCTCTAACCGTAAACCGATCTTCCAAACATCAGTCACATATCTAGTATTCACCATTTGGTCACCAAAAGAAGGGGTACAAATCATGGGCACGCCTTCACAAATGCTCTCTAGAGTCGAGTTCCAACCACAATGCGTCCAGAATCCCCCAACAGCCGGGTGGGCCAACACTTCCTTCTGTGGGGCCCACTCAACAATGTGGCCTCTCCCTGACACTTTATCCAAGAACCCATCTGGCAATTGACTAGACTCATTTGAGCTATGAACAAGATCAGACCGAATCACCCACAAAAAAGGTTGGTTGCTGTTGGCTAACCCATTAGCCATTTCAAGAAACCCAGATTGGTCAATCGCTGCAAGACTTCCGAAGCTAACATAGAGTACGGAGTTTGGTTTTTGTGCGTCTAACCAGGAAAGAGGGCCTTGGTCTTGAGTTGATAAGTTGGTAGAAGGGGATGAAAGGCATTTGTGGAATGGGCCCATGGGAAAAATGGGAATTGGGATTTCTTGTTGAGTAATGGCAAGTGAACAGTCTTCAATTTCGTCAATTGCGTTAAAGATGAGTCCTTTAGAGGCCTTGGTTTGTTTTATCATGTTGGATAGCAAGCCTTGAAGTGGAGATTGGTCACCCATGCTAACTCTAGGAACATCTTTGACTTTAAGATGAGGAAGCTCTGATATCATATCATCAGGTTGTTTATCTGTTCAAGGACAATAGGATGAAGAAATATATCAATAAAACCAGAAAGATTATGCACAAATTTGTGTAAAATCCTCATTTCTCAGTATGAGACCAGGCTTGTTACAAGTTATACATGCGATTGAAAGTTACATGCATCATGTTTTCGAGCTTTATTAAATGGCACAGTGCCTGTAATATAATGCTGTTATACAGGAATTTATGCAGGAATCAAGAAAGTTCAGCAAGAGCAAGTTTGATCTTTCATAAAAACATAGTTTCTTAGTCATGTAGAAAGTGCTGAGTTCAAAATATTGTCCGCTGGGGCGTATTGATAATATAGCTTATGATAATGTCACTTGGAAACATTCAAATGAGTGAAATTTCAGCAAGAGCAAGTGTGATCTTTCCAAAAAAACATGGTTTGTTGAATTCTTGGAACTTTAGATATAGAAATATTCTCTTTTAGGATATTCAGTTGCCTTAAACTAGAAATTTATGGGTCCCGGAATCAACTTCAAGCATACATTCATTGGAGCATTGGTAACTAAAAAATAAATCACGAGGTAAAAATCCTATTTGTATTCAGCAGTGACAAACAATAATTCAATCTAAGGAAATATTGTCAAAATATTTAAGATTTTGGCTTATTCTATTTCCCAAACCAAAGTTTGTCATCAACTACTAGTGCTTGCAATATGTTTTCTCCTAACTTTTATCTTACTTTATGTGTGTTCAGAACAGTCAGAGAAAGCTAGTGTGTGCTCTCTTGACGAGTTCAAAGTATTGATTAGTTCAAACTTCAAAGTGCCTACTTTATAATTTTGATAACAAGGCAATTTGATTTTCCCTTATGGATGGATGTTACTCACAACAGACACATCAAACAAAGATCACAATAATTTTCATAGTTTCTGCAAACATGTATAATTTGGTTAATATAGTTCATCGCTTGTGCCTATTGAAAAGCTTATGGCAGCATTCTCTTGGATTTTAAGTTTCCTTAACCTAGAAAATTATGTGCTCCACACCGATTTCCAAGCAAAACAACTATCTGAATACATGAAAATAATCCTGAATAACCTATGTATATTATGAGCAGCAACTGAAAAAGGGAATTCCCAAGAAATTGAATCAAAATATATTACCTTTGAAATCAAGAACACCACTTGCTAAAAACATGGTCATTGAAGTCATGTTACCAGTCCTTAAACAAATCCTAGGAATCTTGAGATGATCAGCAACAGCCTGAGTGAAGTGCAACATGCAATCTGTAATAATGCAAGCCACAGGCTCTTCTACATCCAAAGCATCGGTTAGGATTTGAGACAAGCATGCCTCAAGTGAGTTCCCAGAATTTTTATTGATGTTGATCATAGCGTCTAACAAGTCATCAAAAGAATATTTGGATTCCAACAAGCCTTCGTCGAAGAAATGGAAGGAGAAATTAGGGTATTTGGCAGGGTTTGGTGAGTTAAATTTTGTATGAATTACTGAGATTGAGAAGCCTCTGGAATGAAGGATGTTTCCGAGCTCAAACATGGGATTTTGATGGCCTACAAGTGGAAATGGAAAAAGAACCAATGTTTTCCCCATCTTTTGCTGCATATTCACTGCCTTAATCACCTAATTACACTGTCAACAATATCAAGTCAAATGATTTGAATACCACCAACTCACCAAGCAATTAAAAAGTACCCAATTGTTTCTAGAAACTGAAACCATCCAATTGTTACTAGTAGTAGTTTGATAATTTGAATCTAAAAGCATTATAAGTACACAGAATTCTTGGTTCTGCTACAGGTACAATTTCAAGATCAATTGGATTTCATTGAGTGTATGTTAGACATAACGCAATTCACATCATGAAAAATCCTAAAAAAAGAAGGAGGTTTACCCTGCCAAGGACCAGCAGAAATTAAGTTTATAACAAGTTAATTGCAGCAAAAAATGAGCAAAGATAAAAGCTTAGACTGTAACTATGAGAGATAGATAATAGAAGGGAGAAAAGGAGCGAAAATGCTTACGAAGAAATCAAGGGTGAGGAAGAGATGCTAGCGTCACAAAGAACAGGCGGATAAATTAGAGCTTATCTTCTTTTGTTTGGTGGGTTTACTAGTCTCTCTCACAGGAACACAATTTTTGAGAGCATTGCTTGGAAGAAAGCACGGCCAAAAAAGCACCACTTTTGTAAAGCAATGGGGACAACAGCAAATAAAATGGGGAAAATGTCAAAAATGACCCAGTAAGTATAAATGCTCCACCCGATTCACCCGTCACCCGCTAAAAGTTATACCCGTCACCTAAACCACCCGTCACCCACGGGTTATTTGGGTGACCCGTTCACCCGTATATCCAATATAATTTTCCCACTTACTTCCCATAAAAAACTATAATAACTAGTTAAGTAAATATAAAAAAAACATATATAAATGATAATTTTAAACAAAACCAAATCTATGTATATATATAAAAGACGCAAGGAATAAGGTCACCACGTTGCACCACCTAGGATTTTCTTACGTGTCGTTCCCACATTAAGCCACCTAGGATTTCACCACATAGGATTTTTTATTTTGAAAATTTATATATGTTGATATTATTTTAGGATAATATAAAAATAGGATAAATTAATCTAGGAAAGATTTTATCTAAAATAAAGATGTTATCTAATGTTAAATCTTAAGTAGTAATGTTAAATATTTGATATGATAATTTATTTAACTTAAAAAGATTATATCTAAAATAAAATAAACTATAAAAGCATTAAATATTTGATAAAATATTATTGATGAATATTATTTGTAATAATTTATTTAAGTTATTTTTCTATCACAATATAAGCTATCTGCCATGTAGGATTTTACCATGTGCCACCTAGGATTTTTCGTACATGTCATTCTCACAATTTATATATTGAAAAAATTCTATCTAATATATAATAAACTATAATATATATTAGGATAGATTCTGAGTATATAATAGATTACTAGTTGATTACATTATCTTTATCTATATATCTATTTCTATAAAAGTTTTCTTAAATCAAATTATGATTCAAAAAATTAAAAAAATTACAAGATGATAAAAATTACATTATCTATGTCTTTTTATCCTTTATGTTATAAAAGATTTTTTAAAATTAAATTTTGGTTACTATATATTAAAGTTGTATCTTTTTGAGCCACCATATTGACTTTGGCTCAACTTTATTTTTAAAATTTCAACTTTTATTTATATTACTTTATCTTTTTCAAATAGTTTTCCTCTCTATTTATTTATAAAAATTATAAAAATTCAAAATTTATTTGATTCTAAAAATAAAAAACTATCGTATGTGAGTATAATTATTTTTATCTTTTATGTATCATTATATTAAAATAAATATGCTCATACTTAATATGAGTCGTAGTCGTGCATGACACGACGGGTATAACTAGTATCTATAAATCCATTATCCATAAGATAGTCTCATGTCAACATGCCAACATAATGTGAAACAAGCAGCAGCCTGCAGAATACTAATGTCGGCAGTCTGCAAAATACTAAAGTCCAATAAACTCACAAATATCCATAAATCCATTGCCTTCCTCTATGAGTCTTTGGGCCTTTGGGCCGTTTGAGGAGTGAGCTTTTAGGTATCTGAGGCAAAATTGTTAAGGGTTGGTTAAAAAGTCCAATAAACTCACAAATATATAAAATTAATTTAAGGATTTAAACGGGTGGATCGGGTGAAATGGGTAATGGGTCGGGTAATGGGTCGGGTGAAATGGGTGATGAACGTCTACCCGTATCCGACCCATAACTCGTTTCGCCCGTCACCCGGACCGCCCGTCACCCGCTTTGTTTGGGTTTTCGCCCGTTTAAAACGGGTGAGTCGGTCACCCGTGGGTAATTGCCAGCCCTACTCACGAATCCAAATTTGCACAAAATGAAATGCGTCTGGGCCTCGATTACAATAACAAACTTTGATAAAATGGGCCTAATTTTGTTTCAAAGCCCAACAAGTACGGCCTACTAACACTGATAATCTGATATGATTCATTGCATATACTTTTTGGGTGGGGGCTGACAAATCCGAATTTGTAAGCTGAAAATATGTACGTATTTAAACGTTGTTATCTCATGGAACCACTCATGTATAAATTAACTAAGGGCTGAAAATTATACCAGATCGATTGCTCAAGTTATTGGTGTATTACTAGTCTACTAGATACGGTCTAAGTGCCACTGCCAAATGAATGAATGATGTGCAGATTATTATTGTATTGGTTGTAAATCATAGAAACATGAATGAAAAGAATATGAATTTAATATATTTAGGTGTCTTCATACATTAAACAAGATCATCTTGTCTTAATTAAAAAATTAAAATTTTTAACTTATGTCCTAAGAACATAGGTTAAGCATACTATTCAAGGGAACTAAAAACTTATAAAGAAATTGATGAACCTTTAAAAAACTAATTAATTCTAAATAAATACAAATTAACAAAATATAACTATACTATCTTAAGAAGCATAACCTATATACCCTAGGGACATAGGCTAGAAAATTTGTTAAAAACTTTATATTATTATAATAATGTTTACTTATTGTAAATTATGGAAATATTAATAGAAAGTAAATAAATCTAATCTACTTAGTTCGTTTGAAACACTAAAAAAATACACTCGCCTGGTTTCATCGACCAGCGTAGTTCTTCATATAGATCGGATTTTTTATTCCCGTATTTTTTCGAAAGGTTCTCCCAATATTAGTCTCCTTCAATACATGTCGTTGGGGGTTTTGAACTCGATTATTTTGGCAAACAACACTTAAGCACTCTAAGATTATTGATCCCTAGATGAATTGAGTATTAGTAAACTATATCCAAACATTTTTATTATCAAAGACAAAAAAATGACACAAAACACAATTTGAGTTCAAAGATGAAGTTAACCCTTTAAAACACTAATAATGCTAGCAAGTAGGCAGTAGCTAAGTACTAAAAATAAAGAGGTATGCTTGGCGACGCACAAATGAAGCATTGTGGTATATGATGAGAGTATATTTTGGAAAGTTTTGTTGCTTCAAGTAAGGTAAAGACTAAAGACTACAGAATGAAGAGGGATTGGGAAGCCAGAAATCAAATCACAAGAAAGAAAGTGATGGACTGATGGGCAAAGCAAAGCAAGCACATGGCCCCAAAGCTGTAAATTGCTGATGATGAGTAAGATTAGATTGGATTTGTGTTTTTGGTGGTTGCGTAGTTGACTACACAAAATATCATCCCACTTCTGCTTTTCTTTGTTTATTTTTTGTTTTTCCCCTCCACTTTTTCTTTTGCTAATCCCATGATTAAAGGCTTTTTATTTCTTTTCAGCACATACATGAACAATTGAATTCAATTTGATTTCAAAATTCAATGTAGTAAAATGTTATTTGGGTATCAATTATAATCGATAACTTATTATTAGTCACTTCTAAGTTTTTCTAACCCTTTTCTTCTTCTTTTTTCTAATGAGAAATCTATTTTCGATGACAAACTTCGAATTTGTGATCCAATAGGTAAGGATCACGAATCAAGTAAATTGGTTTTCGTCGACTAACTCAATCTAGTAGAAAGAAGTATGATGACACTTGGTCTTTTACTCAAACAATATATATATTATAAAAAAAAATATTAGACAAGCAGAAGACACTTAGGCAGACTTGGGACTAATCGAGTTGAAACTTTCCAACACCTAAGTATGATATTTAAAACAGTATACTCTGAAAGTTCGTGGCCATAACTGAACATCGTGCATATATAAACTCAGTACACAAGCTTAATAGGTTCTATCTTAAAACTAATTGACAATAGGAGTAGTAACTTAAGTATAAACCTCTTGTTCATTGGTAGTAGGGTATATTTTTTCATCGCAAACTTGGCTCTTTTATGTGCAAAAATACCCTAGCATAGTCCACTCATTTGTACATGTATTATTAATTTCTGTGAAGAATTCTATATAGTCTTGGATTACTCGTGCTATTATCAATTGGTTTTAGGGTGAAACTTCATGGGCTTATGTGATGGGCATATCGCGCATGTGCTTTGGGAGTTGGGATGGTCTTCCCCTGGCCTCCGTCCGTATTTCGCCCACCGCTTTGACATGGTGTCAGAACGGTTTGACCTTAGGTCCTTGATTATTTGGGTCGAACAGGAATGCTCCTCACCCGTTATATTGGGTTAGCCCTCCATGATGGCGCGATTTGGGCTAGGATTTTGGGCTCGTCGACGATCCGTCGACTATAAGACCATTATGTTGTGAAGTGCTAATAGATTTGGGTCGAACAGGAATGCTCCTCAACCGTTATATAGGGTTAGTTCTCCACGAAGGCGTGATTTGGGCTCGTCGATGATCCGTCGACTATAAGGCCATTATGTTGTCAAGTGCTAACATGGTCAGGCTAGTTGTCACGATTTGGGCTAGTTGTTTGGGTTTGTTGACGATCTTTCGGCTTTAATGTCATTATGTTGTCAAGTGTCAACTAGGTCAGTCCGATTCCACTTGAAAATGTATGTGAAGAAGTCTATTTCACATCGGGAAATTAAATAATAAATTATCTAATATAATTATAATTGGGTTACTTTTTCCATCAACAATTGGTGTAGAATAAAATCTAATAGACTTATGTGATGGATCTATCATACATGTGTGACAATTTCCAATCATCAATTTACCTTGTATTAAAAAACATATCTAACCCGATGAGCTATTATTCACTTGTTTTCCTTTTGTGGGTGGCCCCAGTCGTATAATTTTTGCTTCAGAAACAAACTTGGGGTTAGAGGGGCCATCAATTATATTCTATAGTAATATATAATCCTAATTACACTCCTTTATGCACGTACTTATTGGTATGTGTCACACACATTATCGGTTGAGAAACCCAATTAAAATTTAAAATAGTGCACAATTATATTAATAATTTATAAGTTCAAAACTATCGCGCTTCTTGTAATAAGAGAGATACGAGGATCAAATCAACCATTTAACGTAGCAATTCTTGTAATTTAGTACTAATTAAAAATGTATTATTATTATTATTATCCATAATATGATATATTCAATATTCAATATACTATAACTAAAGTCGAATCTCTTTATTCTACGTGTCGTCGTCTTAACTATGCCACATAGGCGTTTTAATTTTTCCATTTACCTCTTCGTCCTTCGTTTATTTAAGTATTTACATTCTTATATTATAGTAATATTCCTTATATTATTAATATAAAATTATATCTAGAGATCTTAAAATTTAGCAAGTTGTGTTAGGAGCATAATCCTTTTTGGAACAATTTTATTGAATATAATAATGTTACTAATATACAAGTATATTAAGGGATCTTAAAATTTGGTAAGAAACATACTCTTCATTATGAAATAATTTTTTGATATAATAATATTACTACAATCATATTTAGATATCTTAAAGTTTGGCAAGTGATAGAAACATAATCTTTACTATAAAATATTTTTAAAATTTTAATATAATAATATTATTCTTTTAGAAATATTAAGAACATAACTATTATATTTTAATTATTTTGAAATGATGATTAATATTCAATTTTGAAATGTGTATAGAAGCCATCTTTTTCCATTATTATTTTTGGATATGTACAATTTATTTTCCTAATCAATTATTGTTGGTTTTATATTCTAGAAAAAAACTTAAATAGAATATTTTATTAAATTAAATTATTTAAGCGAACTTGATCTATTATTCAATTTTGTATATTAATGATAAAAAAAGTATTCTAGAATCTAGAAAACATTTAAGTTTATCTTATTTATGCAAATTAAAAACTAATTTGTGTTTAAAGATCGTAATTATTTGTCGCTAGATAATTGATGCATTTCAAAAAAATAATTATTAATTTTTCTAATCAAAATCCGTACAAGGTACGGTAGTATATGCTAGTTTATTACTAAAATTGTGTATTATTATTATTATTATCATTATTATTATTATTATTATTATTATGGAAAACTTACAAAGTCAAACAAATTACATAAAATTAGTGGGAAGCCGAGATACAATCTGGGCCCCCACTCCTCTAGCTATAGCAAAGCCTATTCTGGTGAAGATATGAGCAGCAGCACGAGCCCCAACGTCTTGAGTCTTAGAAAACTGTTGAACCCGCCTCAGCAACGCTACAGCATTCTTATCCAGTTCTCCTAGAGAAGAAAAGGGGAAAGGAAGAAAACCATAACTAAAAGCCCGACAACTAGCTTCGTACTTGACCCTCTTTCGAATAGCCGCATCAACCACAACCCGTCCCGGAACAAAGTCAGACAAACCGGATTGTGTCAAAGGAGAAGATCTCGTCAAGTCAACACAAACATCACGACCTCGATCCCAAGAATAGAGTAGCACGTCTGCAGGTCGGAGAGCGCCATCGTTCCCGCTAGACAGTCCAATATCAACCTCTTTCCTTGCCGAAATCCCAGACCGATAACAAATATCAAGAAGGGTATCCCGAACAAGATTATGCCGATGTTTAATGCCTACAATACCAGCACATGACACCGCATGATCACCAAAGATATCCCCAGTGAAAACCCTGGAACAAGCAGAGCAAGGTGTCGAAATAGAGAATAAAGGAACACCCAACCGATAACACAACGCACAACGGTAAGTCTTAGCATTCATCGTCTGTCCCAAACCCGAGATGGGGACCGCCCGAAGCCATACAGAGATGTGATCTCCCTGCTGCGATTTCCATAATGCCGATTGTCGAGGAGATAAAGAAAAGGTGGATTCCGCAGAAGCAGTAACTTTTGTGAAATATATATCTGCCAATTATTATTATTATTATTATTATTATTATTATTATTATCCATGGTATTTTAAAATGGGTTCAAAATATGGTAAGATTTTGACCTGGTCAACAAAGAAATGCACGACCCAAAGCACTAGGGGTTCGTTTGGATTGCACGTGTTTATAATTTATAAAGCATTTTTCAATTTATAATATATTAAATAGATAGACTATGTTTGGAGAATAGAAAGTCTGTTGGCATTCGACCACCCTTATCTTCTTCCATTCGACCACCCTTCACAATTTTTCCCAGCCACTTGAGACCACGCCGCCACCGTCACACCATTGCCGCCACCGTCACACCACGCCATCGCCGTCACACCAGCAACTCAAATTTAAACAGAATAGAAATTAGGTTTTTGATGCCAATTTGGGGGCTTTCTAAATTCAAATTCAATTGAACAATTAATCATTCAATCATCAAGGAATGGAGTTAAAATGCATAACCCACACAATTTTCTTGAGTTGATTGAAGATTAAATCATCTATTCAGCATATTTTGCAAAATTCGACCGAGAGACGAGAAATAGAGAGGGACGAGGGAAATTCGGTCCTTGAGAGGGGGACTTTGTGCGCAGAGAGGGAGTGGTTGCGGCAAGGAGGACAGGACAGTGGTGCTTGGTGTGGGCAACAATGGCGAATGTTGAACGGAGATGTAGGTACAGTGCAAATTGGTATGGAAAGGACTAGAAGGGGAGAGGTTGGATGGAGGATATCCAAACACACACTTTTAATTTAATATATTATAAAATGTGAAATGGTTTATAAACTATAAACGAATGGTATCCAAACGGACCCTAGATCCCAACAGTCAAGGATGTTTGAATTTAGGGAATGGAAGCACCCTAATATATTTTATTTTTAGCATAACAATTCTTACGCATTTTGTAAGTATTTATTATTTATATTAGGCTTGGAACACCCAAATTTAACGTTAAAAAATTCCAGGATGTCCTTAATAGAACATATAATAATTTATTCAAAAAAACTTAGCTGTATATATTATATTTTTACAAATCGAGTGTTGGACTATTAGTAGAATATGAATAACACGTGAATATATATAATATTACTTATAAATAAATATTTACGCGGCCAGAGACCAGAGTTGCATAAGTTCACGATAATTTTGGGAAATTTCGGTTATTACTAATTGTAAAATCCTAACTCCATTTTATACTTTATTAATGAAAGAAATAATCATTTTAATAAATAACAAATTCAGAAACGGATAATTCAGAAAGATAAGAGAGGCGAGAAGTGCAGCGAGAGAGACCTCGGCGCGTGCAATGCCTTCCGGCGGCGAAGAAAGGGCAGACAGGCACGGACTTGGCTGGACATTTTCGTGCAATTTTATAGTATACTCCTATGTTCAATTGCCCTAACTTTACGAAAATTGATTAAAGCTCTTTTATGGGTTTCATCATGTTTCGATTTATTAAACTTGAAATCGAGGAGATTTCATATAAATATCCATCAACAAAGTAGCTTAGCAGTGACACCTTGCAAATTTATTACTCCGTGTTTACATCATTGTTAGAGGAGAATTTTTTAGATCACTAAACCAAACACATAAGCTCTCCATTCTAAAATTAATCGGACTATAGAAGGAGTAGTAACCTATCACTTGGATCCAGTGGTGAAACTACACGTGGCAAGAGCTCCCCCTACAATCCGAATTTTTTTAGTAATAGTTTTCCTTTTGTCGAGAGGTTTGAATTGATATATTATACGCTCTGATTCGATATTGGAGTAAAAAGTTATGAACATTTGAAGAATAGATATATGCAACCTACTTTTACATGTCATTTGCATAGTCGGAACACTTCTATGTGTTGGTAAATTCATATCCTTACAACCTTTGGCAGCAACGTCTTTAGTTTTGAAATTTTGTGTAGGATAGAAGAAAAATGTCTCATATTAGGAATTTGAGAAGTTCAAGATGAAAGAAAAATTTAGGAAATAAATTGCTATTAAATTTACCCATTTAATTTTTATCTTATTTTTTATAATGGATAACTGTCAAAATTAGGAGCGTAGAAAAGTATATTAAACTAAGTGTAGGGAACAGGTTGGGAGATCCTGACTCTAAACCGTGCAGTTCTTAACTAAGTTTGCCAACTCAAGAAGCTAAGTGAAACCTAAAATTGATGTTGCAACTATGATGCTAAGGAAATAAGAGAGGGATAGAAGTGTTTAGGGGGAAGAATCTTGTATTATAAGAGCCAAGTATACAAAAAAAAAAAACAGTTTTATAAGTGAGCTTTGATGTCTAGCAAACAAGGGATGAGGCCAAATCTCCCTCTTACATGGGATATAGAGTAAGAACCAAACCAATAAATTCTAGATGATCCTATAATATGCCATACTATTCTACAATATTCACCACTATTCTACAATATTCAAAGATCTCTCAAGGTTTCTAAAATTTCCATAAGGTTCTCACTTCTTTTGGAATCTTCCATAATATTTCACATTCTTCTAAACATTTCTGTTAAAACCCGAAATAAACAAGCACTAATATCGATATTTTATATTATTTAGTGGGCAAACAAAGACTTCACTCTTCTTTCTTTATTTGACGCGCTATAAAAGCCTACATCCCAAAACGTGTTACAAAGTAGATTATTCACGTCTTCTTTCAAATAGTGCGCAAATAGTGCATGTTGTTTGCACTCTTACTAAAATTTGTTCCTCTTTCTAGCTGACTTGATGTCTTTTTATCGACTTGACGACTTCACTTTGAAGATAGTGCGGTTTTTCAAACATTCAACACGTCGAATCTCCATTAAAAAGAAAGTCTTGAGCTAGAGATGTTTTTCAACCCTTGCAACTTTCGCCATCTTCATCTATTTATAGGCATTCAAAGAGAGCTTGTGTTGTAGAGTTCCGATGTGGGACAATCAAGGTGTCACCACCTGATTGGTTGAGAAAGAGATGGGTTTTGATTGGCATGGGATGCGGCACACCCTCATTGTTTGAGGGTGCGGTTTCAATCCTTCAAGATCCTCCGATGTGGGAGTAACCATCGCGCTATTCTAAGGTCGCGTCTTGTTTCTTCCTTCAAATTGCTCGCGTAGTTTCAATTGACACGCCACCTATGTCGAGAGTCTTCTTGTGATTTGTAACCTTTAATGAAATGAGCATGTTCCCCTTGACCTGGGTCTCGAATCCTTCACTTGTTTTTTATTCAGGGTGCGCGTTGAATGCGAACGAGAGGATTTACCCATTAGTAACCTTGTGTTTTTTGATGGGGGGGGGGGGGCTATCGTTGGTGTCGTGTGCTTCACGTCCTCCTAGTCCTTTTCTGGTGGTACACACGGGGTGTCGTCGTCACCCCTTGCAAAGGTCATCCATTTTGTCCGTTTTATTCGTTCACCGTCAATTTCCAAACTCTTCTAAAAGTTTCCATAGTCTTCCAGTCTCGTCTAGATGGGCCTAAATCCTCCCTGGTCCCTCTAACATCATTCAAAAAACTCCTTGATCAGCCATGAGTAGCCGAGCCCGGTACCTTTTTGGACGTGGAACCGCAGTGCGTTTCGTAGACACTTCCATTCGCCTTGAATCGGAAAATTAAACACGACAAAAAGAGATCGGACCGAGGGGTTCGATCTAGACCTCGATACACAAAATTTCACCTTTTTGTTATGAGTATGAAATCGGAACTAACTATTTAATTTAGACCGAATTAAATCAAAACATTTAAATTAGTATGAAGTTTAGTACAAGCAGATGCACACGCTGAATTTGGCCTTACCAACTGCACACGCTGATTTCTTTCTTGTCCTCCAATGCAAACAGATGTTGGTGTCTCCTGGATTGTGCGTTTAAGTTGCTCATGTACCTCGTACCGCTAATGCTACAGCGGACCATTTAGCTAATTTAGCTTTATGTGCTAGTTTAGATTTCAATAAGGTTTACACACCACCTATGTCTTTAATCTCTTTCCTTGCTAGTGATGTAGTTGGTTTATTGTAAACTCTTTGATTTAGTTTCAATATATCCAGGCTCTGCCCTCTCCCTTTGATAAAAAAAAAAAAGAAAAAAGTATGAAGTTTAGTACAAACTTATCAAAAAGGGCTTAACTAGTTTGGATCTTTGGTGTTTTATATCTTCTTTGGATAAAAATTTAAAAATATTTTTTCCCACTTATACTACTTTATGAATATAAATATATTAATATACTGGATACTAGTTTATGTTCAATTTCTTTTGAAAATAGTTGGAATTTTGAAGCCAAGTGGGTCATGTTAATTGCATGCTTTATGATTACCAAATCAAGATGTCCCAAAGTCAGGCGTACCATGTCTTCATTTTCAAGTGATCGGCCTTATTCTACTTTTTTTCTTCCATTGAAAATTTATGGACCAAAACCACCGCTTTATTAATAAGGTGTAATCCTTCTACCAAAAAAGAAGAAGTGTAAACCAAAAATCAACTCTTAAAAAAGTAAACACATTTTGTTAATATTTCGGCATTCAAAAACTATTTAGTTTCGTAGCTTGCCAAACACTACAAGGTTAGGCTGTCATGTTTTCTAATCCTTTTTTAGTCAAAGTGCTTATCAACAAATTAGGAAAAAAAGATAAAAGCAATGGGTTTAGTATGGGTTAAATCACCTAAAGTTAATGACTACTTTTTGACGTTTCTCATACTTAAATCCATATTTTAAATTTAAATATATGTATTTTGAAATTAAATTGCATAATTTTAAGACTAAATAATTTATTTAAGCCTATCTAAACGACGGATGATAATGGGCCGGTTCAAGGAGGGGAATACCCTACCCGTCCCCATCTCCATTTAAAATTTCAATCTTCAATTCCGTTCTCATCCCCGTTTAGAATTTCAATGCCCATCCTCGTTGCAATTTCCTGGTAGTTTTTGAAAATTCTTCTTGTCGAGTTCCAGTCTCCATAAGGATTCTCATCATTGTTATATTTTTCCCGTTTAGACTTTGTGGATTTACCCCATTTAATTTTCCATAAAAAATTTTTTTACAAGTTTCTTAATTATCCTCTTATAAAAAAAATTCTTATTTATATTTTGGACTTCAATAAAATCGAAGAAAAATATCATAACTTATCGTAAACAAACTTACTTTTTGATTTAAACTTAAATTAAATCAGTACTCCTTAAATTAAAATAAACCAGTATCAATACTCAGTTGGTAGTGGTGCTTGACTCCTTAAATGCTGTACTCTCCCAAAAATGGGGCTACGAAGTATCCAGTGTGGATGTAGAACGGTGTCTGACCAATCGAACTGGCGAGCCAAAAGGCAAGACTAAAAAAAAAAATTAAACCAATGAATTTTTTCAAACAGGTTCCGACGAGGGATTACCCACATATTTTTCCAACAGGCCAGAGTCCGAACAAGGTAGGGTCACCTATCCCCTAAGGGGGAATCAATTTTCCCTCGTCCCCGTTTAAAATCCCCATAGAAAACGGAGAATCCACTCTCATTACCATTCCTAATCTAAATTCTAAACTCTATAGGAGATGGAGTTAAAAGGCCAAACATGGTACATTTGTAACTTCTAATAAAAACAATGAAACTATAGTCTTGGGTTCTTATACAAAATAAACATCTACTTTTTTCAAACATTCAAATCAAGCAAAAAGAATGACAAAATGACACCACGAAAGCTGAAATAGGAACTAATTCAATATATTATTCAAACTTTGAATCAATCCCACAATGGGGAATTACATTAAAAGCAAGGGGCACAAATGGCAATTTCTATTTTACCTACTCACCCCACAAGAAACTGCCCTTTTACACACCCTATAATAATATTGTAATTGCCCCCCACAAAAGACCTAACCAAAAGTAAAAATAAAAACCAAGTCCCAAACACTTCTTCTTCTTCTTCTCCTATCCTAACTCCTATATTATAATCTATCTAAACACCTTAGTTATCCTATAACCCATTTTCAAACCCACCACTCTTATTACATAATATTACCCAAAAAGGAACTAACTCTAATTCTTCATCCATTCTTATCTCTTTTTTTTCCATCTTTCATTTAAATCCAAAGGGTAAAATAAGATGCACTAAAAAGCTGCAAACCTCCCCATCTCCTTTCACACAAAAGTGGATCTCCTTATTTCTTTTTTTACCTGCTACTCTGAACCCCTCCATCCTGAAATTACCCTTCTACCCCTCCACCCAAAATAAAGAAAATCAAGACAAAAAAGCATATACTACCACCACTACTAACCAGAACAACCTTGTCTGGATCTACCACTACCATGACCGATCTTCTTCCCTCTCTTCCCCCTTTAATCCAAAACAAGCCCAGAGAAGGGAGGATTTTTGAACCCCACAAAGGGGCCAGATTTTTTATTTTCAGTAGGTCCACTCTTGAGGAAGAAGGGGTGCTTCATGGTGACTCATTCCTCCTCCTCCTCTCCTTTGTTGTTGTGCAAACACAGCATTTCTCCTGGCCATCAGAATTTCTGTACAGAAACCAAAATAAAATCAAAATTTGAAACTGATTTCAAATAAAAAGATGGATAAATTGGTTTTTGCATTTGAGATGGTTGTTAATTTGTGTACCATGGTTAGAAGCAGACAAGCATGGTTGAGATTGAGTATGGGTGTGAGTGTGAGGAGGATGAGTATGGCCATTCATCTCATCTATGTTGAGGTTCAGAGCCTGGACTACTCTTGCCGGAAGCAGAACAGTTGAACATCCTGTACAAATCGGAGAGTAGCATTATTATTTTCAAATACACACACAACAGAAGAAATTTAATGCGTTGTCATGCAAAGTAACACGCAACATTTAATGGATCTAGAGAAATTTTTCCAAGCAAGAACTTAAATGAACTAGTGCTCAATATCATGACCCACATGTAAGGATTTTGTTTGGGTAAAAATGAAGAAAGAATGGTAAATAGGTAAATAAAACAAAAACCCACAAAAAAATACCTTGCTTCTTGCGTGGTTCAGTGGGGGCGTTGTTGTTGTTGCTGCCTGTTCTGCGAGGTAAGAAAACGCCAGTCCCAGTTGACTGTCTCTTGACACCGGTTGGGCCAGAGCCGCCCAGAAACACAGCTCTCATGCCGGGTCCGGCGGCCGCGCCACCGCCGCATCCGCCACTACAAGCGTGGCGGTGGTTCAGGTGGTGGTGGTTGCTCTGTTGCTGAGCTCTCAGCGCCGGAAATGAAGACTGGGGGAGACCATGAACAGCTGCGTTTGCTCCCCTGTTTGAAGCTTGATGTTGGCTCATCCATGCCTGTTTGGCTTGAATCTTCATCTGCTGAAACTGCAAAAAAAAAACCCCAAATTAAAAACAAGACGGAAGAAAAACAAAGGCCAGAATGATTTGAAAAAAGAGGTGCTGAGAGAAATATTTACCTGGTTGTTCTGTGAGGCATTATAGCGAACAGGTGGTGGGCAGACATCAACGGGAGCAGAAGAAGCCATGTGAGAGGAGGCCCTGAGAAGCTCCCTTCTGATGGCCTGCTGGTGGTTCATCATCCGCGCATGAGAGCTCATCCGCATCTTGGCCATGCGCTCCGCCGCCGCGTAGATGAGCTCCAGAGCCGCCTCGTCGTGGCTGGGCTCGAACGCCGCCAGGGGAGGCGCGTTCGGCGGGGAGCGGTTAGTCCAGCCCGTGAACCCGGTCAGCGTCGACTGAGGGGAGGTCGCCAACGCGCCCCAAGGCTTCTGTAGAGAAAAAAACAAAGGAAGCGCACATGTCAGATCTGGAATCTGGACCTCTCTGTTTTCACCTGTAATGGCGGAAAAATAGGATAAAAAAAGAGATTGAGAGAGAGATAGAGAAGGATTACCTCCTGAGGCTGAGGGTGGTGATACGGCTTAGAAGCTCTCTCGCGAAGGGCGGACTGAGCGAGGTGGCGAGTCAACTCAGCGATGAACTCGTCGGGGTCGTCGCTGCTCTCCGTCTCGGTGGAGCTCTCGACGGACTCGCCGGGGGAGTTGAGGGCAGAGGAGGAGCGGCGGAACAGGGGAAGGCCGCCATTGTTGGGGGGTGGGGGGTTGAGAGCAGACTGAGGCTTGTGGTTGGCCATGAGGAAGAAGTCCTCGTCGGTGAGGAACTCGGAAGGGAGCCAGAAAGCACTCTCGTCGACAGCGTCCGCCATTAGAGCTCGAAACTGAGAAAACAGAGAAAAACAGAGGAGGTTTGTGGGTTTGGTGCTTGAGGGAAGAGATTGTAAATATAAGGGGAAATTTGGAGAGGCCCAGTTGGGGTATGAGAATTTGAGAGGGACCCAACTTCTCCTCTCAGCTGTGTGTGGACTGTGTGTGGAAGGAGAAGAAGAAGAAGGAGGGGGAAAAGGGAAAGTTGGGGGATTTTTGGGGGATGGAGAATGTGGAAGACATATCTGCTTTTATTAAGGTGTCTGTGAGGACTGTGGTGGGCCCCCACGCCTCACACTCCCCCCTATAGTACTGTTTTCGGTTTTATCGCTTTTGTGGATCGTATCGTATTACATTTCAAGATAATTACATTTTCTTAATTAATTAGTGAGTTAGTATACTTAGTCACACGAATTACATTAAATTTAATTGTACTTAATATATTTAATTGGTGATCCGAAAAGATTATTATTATAAATTGAAATTTCGGGGATTTTAAAAAAAAATTGTTTGTTGATGTTGAATATTATAAAATTAAATGAAAATTTTAGAATTTTATGATGAAAATAGAAATTAACTAGAAAATTAGGTGATCTATTTTCTACCATTTATGGGAATTTAAATTTTGTAAAAATATTGTTACAATTTTTTTTTATCAAATTTTTATTAACCAAACATATGTATATTAATCAAAGGAGGATTTAGAGGATTCAATTTCGTGTAGACCCCGGTTTGCTTTATGGGAGAATAATTGTTCTTTTGAAATTTTGTACAACACACAATGTTACATCTTCTTATCCATTATTAAAAAATAATTTAATTCAATAATACATCCCAATTTCACTTGTTTTTGTAACCAGATGGCAATTACAATTACACAAAACCTCATTTCTGCTTCAATTTCTCTTAGGAAAAAAATTGAACAAATTGAGTTGCCAATCCATTTCTTATGGATTACAGGCTGATAAAAGCAATTGAAAATTTGAAATGGGTTGGCCTCTGACATGAGTGGAATGCAGGTTTTTAATAACACTATACTAATGATTGGGGGATTAGGATTGGAGAGGGTCATTATCACTTTCACCTGACCATGACATACTTAACTACACACCCCTAATTTAATTTACTTACTGCCCATCTACGGAATGTTGGTTCACTACTACTACACTTACTACTAATAAGTTACCATTCTAATAATATAAACTTCTTAAAAACGTACGTAAATTAAACTACACAAACTATCCCTTATATGCGTTATTGATCCTATGCTTAACCTAAAATTCCGTTGACCAAAACAAAACATTCAATCCTATACTTTTTTTGACAAATTTTCGAAAAAAACATACTCCGTACTTATTAATTTTACATTTTATTATAACTACAAAATTTAGAATAATTGCTTTTTTCACTTAAGAAATTTCGTACCACCTAAATAAATATTAGGTTGATTAAGATAAGATATAAAAAAAAACTTAAGAAATTATACTTCAGTCATTAGTAATAAACACTTCTAGACTCCAATATATTACATACATATACTATATATTCACAATAAGTAGTGAAAAGTCTCACATGGAATGACCTGGTAGGAGGCACGATGAGATAATAAATAGGAGGTCTTATATTAGATCTTTGTTGTTGTCCCTTTAATTGGATGAAAAAAGCATGATTTATTATTCTCTCTTCCATTGAATCGAACCGTTTTGACGCAAATCAATTTACTACGATGTACCACGAAAAGTGTGTCGCTCGTTAAAAAAAATAAGTGAAAGTAGAAATCATATAGGTCTAGTAGGTGTAAACTTTGAAATTATGGGATTTTTAACCTAAAATAAAATTATGAGGATTTTCTTCATTTTTGTCTTTTAACTCGTCCGATTCGATCTAACAATACCATTCTATGTCCGGATTGAACACTTCTGTGGTTTGGTTTGCGAGGCTAGTAACGCTAAAAAAAACTGATGTTTTCAAATTTCAAGTAAGCAAAATCATATAAATAAATACGTTGCAAGAAATAAATAACCATAAAATAAAATATGCAATTTTGGTGTAGAGATACTTAATAATAATGGGAAAGGGAAAGGGTGGTCACCGGAATCTCGTGAAGGCAGTCAACGAATTGAACGGTTTATCTTTTTTGCTTGCATGCCATGCAAATGCAACCCACACACATACCATATGAGCGGACCTGGTCAACCATTGATCATAATTTTAATTAGAATCACAATTTCCTAAATTTTGGCATAGTGTTGTTCGTGATTTTTCATTTTTGTTAGTGGGTGCACTCTTTTTGTTTTTTAATTAAGTTAATTTATATAAGTGTTATATTAATATTTAATAATGTAGTCTATGTTTAGTGGTATATTTCTCATTTTGTTTGCCACTTTCAAAAAGTATGCATACAAGCTAGCTAAATTTCCGTATAAAAATGTATCAATTAATCTCATTGCTGAGATATTAATGTATTTATTAACACGTTGAAGTGTCAAAAGACTTGTGGCATATCCCTCACTCGTGGATTATTAAAGAACACAATTGAATCCAATAAAAATAGGCAATTGGGTAATCTATCAACGCGTTAAAAAATGATTTCAAGTACACCCGGCATTTTCATTTTTTTTATGGGAGAACATTAGGCCCAAACTAGATGAGAATATTAAGTTCTGGATAAGTTATCAGTTGATCAAAAGTAAGTGAGTGTCGCAATTAACTATACAATCAGTAGTGATGTTGCACTTTCGAGCTAGGCATGTGGCTAAGTTTAACTGCCTCAAATGATTGTAATATTGCAAGTGTGTTAACCATACTCGTGTCGATTTTGAATTTTTCATGGACAACTTCGACTTCCTCAAAGAGTATTAATTATTATTATGTTGTCTCCTTCAATAATTACTCTTTTCAAATTCATGCATCGCGTTGTTCGGGTTGTCATATACATACCTTATGCTATTGCTTGTAGAAGATCCCTCGACATTTGCATATTTGACATGACATACATGAATTACTACGGTTACGATTAGGATTGGAAAAATAACTCTATAAATTGAATTGAAAAAATCTTAATAATTAAATAATAATCTCAAATTTGGGGTAATTTTCTTTAGGGTTGTATTCGTTTTTGATATATTATAGTTTGTATAGTGTAATTAGGGCTTTTCAGCATTATTTATTAGTGTTTTAGGATGCTATCATAAGTATGTTGTGAAAGTCAAAATCAATAGCTTATAGGAAGAAATCAAGAGTTATAAAGACGATTCAAAACAAGACTAGACTTGAAGTGTTGATTTTGATTTGGAGTTGTTGTTTCGACATCACTTTCGTGTAACACTTCATTTAGAAGATACGACGGTCATTTGGAGCTCAATTTGGTATCATTAGAAAGCTAACTCGAAGATAATTCATATTTTTACTCCGAGTCCAAATTTCCACTATGAGGGAGTCAAAACAGCCTTCGAAAGTATCGCCAAAATGATGTTGGTTGAAGAACCGCATCCGCATGTTCCAAAACCGCGTTCGCGGTATTATGTCGCCTCGGAGGAGTCAACAAGTCAAACCGCGACAACGGTTCTGCTGGATCACACGCGCGAAAGACTTTTCGAGTTATCTTATTTGTTGCCTTTTCTTATATTTTAAGTTTCGAGTTTTCCTTAAATACAAGACCTTATAGAGTTTGTATTCTAGATTTTACTTTTGTCTTCAATTATTATTCCAAATTTTAGAAGAACCATTTGATGGAGAACTAAACCTTTGTTTTCATTTCCTAGTTGAAACTTTTGAATTCAAGTAAGTTATCACATTTGATTTCAAATATTGTATGTTGAGTTCAATCCTTTGAACATATAGTATGTCATATAATATTGGTAATATGTCAAAATCATTCGGTCATGAAACTTTAAGCATCTAGACATTATGTTTTAGAGGTATACGAACATTATGTTATTAAATTTTTTTAGGATTTTTGAACTGATTCGATGGTATAAGATCACCGGCCCTTTCTTATTTTTAGTGATATTTTGATTTTGATTAACATCTTCATTAAAATGAAAAATAAGTGAATAAATTAGTATAAATCCGTGTTTCATAACTTTTTTTTACATCAACAATTGCCTAGCATATCCCGAAATCAATAGATCCAAAAAGAACAGAGTCACTAGCAAAGTAACACAGACAAATAGACGATTAATCAAACGCAAACAGAAAAAGGAGAAGATTGATCAACACAATAAAGGAAGAACAACAGGGAAAACCAAAAAAGAAGTTAGAAGCAAACAAGTGAAGAAGATAACAAAAGACACACACCACACTAAGACTCACCCACGAACTTACAATTAATTTGCGCTACATGTATTTTAATATAATACATAATGTATATTAAACTACCTATAAATTACAAGGCTAGTTTAAATCATCAAAGTTGATGATCTATACAAAACTTTCAAAACAAATTACTCGAGGTTATGGAGAAGAAGTTTGAGATAAGACAGTCTGTTTAATAAAACTCCGATGTTGATATTCTTTGCTATTATAAAATCAAATGTACAGTAATTATAATTCCTGGTATAAAAAAAATTATTAAATCTTCGCAGTTAGAAAGGAGGGAAATATTGTAAATAATATTTCCTCCTAAATCTATTTAGTCTTTTAGACTCAATTAATTTTTTAATTCTATTTGGCCTTCTAGCTATTTTATCTAGTAATTTCTAGTTTTACCCTCAATTAATTTCTATTTCATTGGTTGAAATAAAAAAGGAGGAGAATTACTTATGTGTATTGATAATTTAATAGGGGTATTTTAGTAAGAATAATTTTGTCTTAACATTTATGTAAAATGCTTAAAGGATAAATGAACTTAGACCGATGGAGTAGTGGAGCTTCTCCAATAAATCCTCATTCTTTTAAAATTCCTGATGCTAAGTTAAACATGCAGTTTACAACTTGTGATGTCTTTCGTAAAATACATTAGATTATTAAATTAAGATGGCTTTAGTAATATTTGAATTTGAGAAGGTTTGATTTGAAAGTTTTCAATTTAAGCCATTTTTTCAAAGGTTGGTAAGGTTTAGGAGCAAATGAGACAAGGGATGGTGCTGCATTAGTGCTTTCAAATTGTCCTTTTCTTGTTTGTATGATTAATTAGAAAGTCAGGATTTTGACGAAATTTTAGTTCAAATGTGAAGGGTTTTGAACTTTTATAGTAGAACGAATTTCTTGAAGTTCTATCCTCATGGCTGAATTCGAGGGTGTGTGTTCAAGATCTTATGGTTTATGCAACTAAAAGCTTATGGTTTATGATCCTAACCTATTTAACAATAAGTTCTTTGTTTTTGAACAAACTTGTTTAATATATTGTGAAACTTATGTTTCAGAGGAAATAAAAAAAACACCCCTTATATTCACTTATTTGTGTAAAATCGCTGTTTTTTTTTTCTTTAAAAAGTTTGCAGAAGATTATCCCTTATTTATAATAAGACGTTTGTGAGCCGGTAAAATTTGGGGAATTTAAGTTTCTTTTGTTGTCTCTAAGTTTTTGCTTTTTTTATCTTGGTGTTCAAGAAAAAAATTATTTCTTTTGGTATCCTTGAGATTTGGCGTTTCTTGTTGACACCCCCTCTTTGTTTCAAATTAATAAAATTCAAGTTCACCGTTGTGTTATTCACCCTTAAATTAGTAGAATTTGACTATTAAAACATCAAAATTCATAACCTAAACATTCCAATTTGAATTTGTAAACATTTTTTAAACAACCCCTTAAAATAGAGGATTGTTTTAAAATTCAAATTGATGTAGTTTGGTTATGAATTTAAGTGTGAGTTGAATCCTACTAATTTAAAGGTGATGAACATAATGGTAAGTTTGAAATTAACCAATTTGAACCGGAGAGGGGCGTCAACGGGAAAAGTCAAAACCTTAGGGTTATCAAGAGGAATAATTTTTTTTCTTGGACACAAAAAGGAAAAAGAGGGGCACCAAAAGAAATTTCCCTAAAATTTAATAATTACCTATTTCCGCTAAAAAATATTTTTATTTATTATGCTATTTTTACTTTAAATATGGTATTTATTTTGGTAAGTTTTATCTTCTTTATTATGGTAATTGAATCGCTATAGTGGAAGATTCAATCGTAGTCGAAAGATAGAATTTCCGCGTGAATTGGGGAGCAAGATACTGTTTGCTTGGGTGACATGGCAATAGTGGTCAGCCCAATGGGGGGATTTTCGACGCCAATACTTCCATTCTTCCACTATAAATACATGTATTCGTCATGTATGGTAACTTGGTAAGCATACTTATATTCGTTGAGCTCGCAACCAAGTCTTACCTTTTATTTCTACGTTCAAGGTACAAACTACTCTTTTGACTTAAGCATTGGAGGTGGATTAGGGGGACCCTACCCCCTCTGTTTGTCCATTGCTTTGCACGTTCTAGGTTGAAGAGGACCTTGGAATGGAAGGTCGAAAGGCGAGTTAAGAGGAGCATTCAACTAGTGCATTAAAGATGAATTCTTGTGCACTAATAGTTGGCACCGACCGTGGGGGACGAGCAATTATGGTGTCGGAGTCGATCCCTAAAGCACAAGAAGTGATTTTCATGGTCCTGATGCAAATCACGCAAAGCGAAATCGAGTGTGATGCCCTCAACCAGAGAAATCGCGGTCGCGGTCCCGAAAACCGTGATTGCGGCATCCAAGTCAATCACGCAAACTCCGATTTTCGCTCGGAGAATCGAACCCTAGCACACACTGAGTAAGGCGTCGTGCTTGAAGACGACCTGAACCGTGATCCTGCCCCACCTGCAAGCACGACCGTTCATCGCGCGAGCCGTTCGTGGTCAGAGTCAAGCGACGGAATCGAAGGTTGTAATGTTGCACGACTCGAATTTGATGGATTTGGCCATCTATGAGACTCGACAATATATGCACGTTGCTAAATTCAAAAGCAATCGAAGTTTACAAAGGCGTGGGCAATCACACGAACCAGGTCGAGTAACCGCGGACACGAATCAAAGCAACCGCAGCCCAGAAAGTCGCGAATGTGGTCGAGCGCAACTGCACATGCATCTCAGAACCCGCGCCAACCCTAATTCGAGAGCGGAATTCTAATTCCATCAGCCCGCATTACGAGCATGGTCAATCAAGCCACATCGGGTCCAATCCCGTATGTGGTGACACTCGCATATCCTTGGAATCTGGGCAAAATGATGGTAATGGGGCATCAACCACCGTCAAAAACGAGGAGGAAGATGAGATCACACATGCCTTTGCCTCCGTCTTGAGAGAGAATGAGCATATTCAAAATAAGCGCTCCCAAGGAAAGTCCCGCCTGGACCAATCCTTGGAAGAGATCTCTAGATTGAAGCATACCTTGGATAAAGTTCAAGGGAAGCACCTTGTCAACGAATCGAAGATCGAAAGGACCAATCGACGGCTCGCTAGCGTTATCGAATTCGTCTATAACCGTCGAGGTCCTGAGCCGGTAAGCACCGACGAATCTAAAGAGATGCAAGTTGACTACAAGAGCGATCATAGAGCGCCTAAAGGCCGACGAAGGAGCAAGCAACACGAGTCACCCCCACGTAAGAGGCCTTGAGCCGCGAATCATCCTCAACCCAACTACTCGACCTCAGATGACTTAAAAAATTCCAGCGATCGTGAAAACCACCGCGGTCGCGGGAGCCCTAGCCGCGGCTGCGGCAAGTCTGACCGCGACTGTAAAAGCCCCAGCGGCGGTCACGGTCGGAGCAATTGCTGGAAAAGCTCATCCGACCGCAACATGGATTGTAATAGCCACAATTTTCTTATAGAAAGAAATGTTAAATTTATTAATTTAAATATATCATAAAGATGGTTATGTCTTCTCTTATGATATAACCAATTAACCATCACTTGTTCCATTACTAACTTCATTAGAAGTTTAAAATCGAAATTCTTATTCTAGGACATGGCTCTTGTATATTCAAACTTCGATTCCATCTCTAAATTGTAATTAATATCCGTCTTATATAAACATCAGATATATTATAACCATCACTTGTTCCATCACTTTTGGAAAATTTGAACAAAATCGAAACTGAATCGAAATTTGAAAAATAATTAAATCGAAAACCGAATAATATATAATTATTTTTGTTTCAACTCGAATTTTCAATTTGAACTGACCAATGTTGAGCTCTAAATGCTTGTGGTTGGATTAAATTTCAATATATCTCCGATGAGGCTAATATGATGGCTGGTAAGCTTCCTAATAATGGGCTTGATCACACTTTCGATTTAGCTATGCATCCCATTCCTTCTAATATTGTAACTCTCTTAGCTACCGATGTAGCATGATACTGTAGTAAAATGATCGCTCCGCCCACCTTGAGACAAAAAAAAAAACGAAATTATATGTCACTAAATAAATGATATCCTCCTCGTCTTATTTTACTCTCCTCGAAAAAGTTTTTTTTTCTCAAATAATGCTCTTAAAACTTTTAAAAAATATATAAATTCTTTTACTTTGTATATTTTAAGGTAAATAAATTTAAGTATCCCATTTTTTTCCCAAGACAAAAGAACATGATTTAAACAAAATTTAAAGTAATAATAGAAAATATTAAATGCCATTGAACGGTCAAATACGCACAATTTCACCATTTTTTTAGATCAAACTTTTTGTTTGGTGAAAATTTGTAGCTCAACCTACGATTTTATGATACAGTTTGAAATTATCAATTTTGATTCTATTATATACATATATTTTTTTAATTTTCTACATGTAAGAAATTTAATCTCATTTGTATCATATACAATCTTATTGTTGGGTCTTAATTTTTCATGTGGGTTTGGTATTTCTGTTTTTATATATCTGATATTTCTTATGGACTATTGTTATGTCTTTTCATATTAGTTTATCCACTATCGAATTTATCGACTCCTCGACCTTTTTTTTTTTTTTTTTTTTAAAGAATCGTTAGTTTTCTAAAAACAAATTATACAATAAATACAAAACATAAAATTTCAAATAATTTTATTACTATTTACACATAAAAATGGTCAAATAATTGAGTTATTACATTGAAGTATTGATTTGATAGATGGCAAAGTAAAGTGTTTATTTTATCTAAATAATGTTGTTTTTATGATATTACTATTTGCATGCATTATTATATCATATGGTGGTGGGGAGGGGGGATTGCTTCTTGTTCCCGCGAAAATTTGCCAGGATTTCCCGCCGAAAGCAAACTCCAACGACATTAAAAGAGAAAACAATTATTATTTTATTATAGATATTTTTTATAAAAGAAAAAAGAAAATGAAATGTCATTTTCAAAATTCGTGCTGGCACCAACCAATGTTAGCAATCTACGTCGCTGTCTTCGTTATTCTTCTTCCTTTCATCCTTTTTTTCGCCTATACTATACTCAGTTTCCCACTTCCCATTATTCAAAATTTGAATTGCTTCTTTTATTACAAAGCAAAGATAAATAAATGTTCCCGGTTTTATTCGGTTGAATGGTGTCATGTAAACCTATCAATCGGATCGGGTCGGCGGGTTCGGTCATTTTGGATTCAAATTAAGTCGGGTTCAGGTTGTTATGAGTCACGGGTTAAACCGGGTCGGGTCGATGCGGGTTTTTGGGCGAGTCGGGTTGACCAGTGGGTCAAAAACATAGAATTTTTATTGATTATTAAAATAGATTTTTAATTAAATAATAATATTTAATTATAATATATTATTTTTATGTATTTTAATAATGAAATATATTATATTTTTTAAAATAAATTTTATAAATTGGTCAACCCAACGAGTTTCGGGTTTCAATCCAACAGGTTGCGGATCTATCGGGTTTCGGGTTTAAATTTTCGGGTCTTGACCCTAAAATTTTCGGGCGGTTCGGATCGGATTTGCAGATCGGGTCAGCTTTTAACAACTCTAGTGTCATGTCAATAGATGAAGAAAATTTCTGAAAATATATAATTTCTAATAAGCTTGATGTTTTTCCTACTACTAAAATCTCTTTCCAACTAATTATTTTTGATAAATTCTACAATAATTTTTTAGCAGGAGAAGTATTTAATGTATAAAATTAGCTTGGTAGATTCAGAGATCGAATTGACATGAGTTAGTAAGTACGATAATAAACAAGCAGAAAAATAGTAAAAATAATAAGGCTCCGTTAGGTATTTTGTTGGAATCGGATTGGAATTAGAAATTGAAATGGAATCAAGAATCAAAATGAATCAATCTTGTGACATGTTATTTGGTATGGTGTCGGAATGAACCATTTCTAAAAATTATGGTTTAAATTTCAGGCTTTAGACATTATAATGTATGGTTTATGATTTTTAGAATCTATTATTTAAAGTTTAAGAGTTCTAGAATTTTAAGATTTAAGATGGAAAATTAATTTTTTTGAAATGGATGAAAGTTTCTATTTTTTATTAAAATGAGCCATTTCTGAAAATAAATTTAACTTTAGATTTTGATCTATCAAATAATATATTAAAATTAACTATTTCTGATTTCTATTCTTAATTTCTAGGAAATCAAATAAAATGAGAACTAAATTTCATGAAGCTTGAGAAAATAGATTTAGGAGTTACCGGAGTAAAATTTACTGACTTGCATTGAATTTTATGGTTACTTGGGATTCCTATCCCAAAGTCTGATTTTTTTATTAATTTTTTTTTGTGATACACTACGTTACTACCTACAAGAGCAAGAAATCAAACTTTCGACCAAAAAAATAAGAAATCAAACTTGATATGATATGTGAAGTATATATTGTTTTTACGTAAGTGGATGTTATACTACAAAAAAGGTCAAAATTTATTCGACCAAAAAAAAGGTTCAAAATTCAGAACTTTTCAGCTGGTATTTTTTTTTGTTAAGGACTTCCGTGATGTTATAGTATTTTTCATTTTTAACATTGATTTTTCTAATCTTTACATAAGGTCATTGATGAAAGACTTGATTTGGGAGAATGTTTTCTGACTTCTCATTAGTCTTTTAGGGCACAATATATACAAAATATACAAGATCTTATCCAAGATAAGATAGGAAAAGATAAATACAACAAGGAAAATATCTATCATTTATATAAATAACTCTATATAATCTAATACTCCCCCTCAAGTTAGAGCATGAGGATCAACAATGCCCAACTTGGATGTTAAATAATGAAACTGAGTCTTAGCCAAAGCTTTGGTAAAGAGATCAGCAGGCTGATGAGCAGTCGAAATATGAGACATAAGGATAGTTCCCTGAAGCACAAGATCACGAACAAAATGACAATCAATCTCTATATGCTTGGTCCGTTCGTGAAAAACTGGATTATTAGAAATGTGTAAGGCGGCCTGACTGTCACAGTAGAGCCGAACAGGAGATGAAGCCACACCGAGAGAATGAAGAAGAAATCGAAGCCAGATGATTTCACAACAAGCGGCTGCCATTGCTCGATATTCGGCCTCAGCAGACGAACGAGACATTGTGGATTGTTTCTTGGTTTTCCAAGAAATGGGAGAGGTGCCAAGCATAATAAAATATCCAGAGATGGAACACCGTGTAAGGGGGCAAGCAGCCCAATCTGAATCACACCAAGCTGTTAAGGTGAGATTACTGGCTTTAGAGAGTTTCAGACCTTGACCCGGATGACTCTTTAAGTACCGTAAGACACGCTTAGCGGCATTCCAATGATCAATTTTAGGACGCTGCATGAACTGGGAAAGAATATGGACAGAATAACATAAGTCAGGCCGAGTAATAGTCAAGTAAATAAGGCGTCTAACGAGTCACCTATAGCTCTCGGGATCCAAGTAGTCAGCCCCCGTGGCTTCAGCTAGCTTGTGATTAGGATCCATTGGTGAATCACATGGACGAGAACCAAGCGTGCCAGAATCCGAAAGAATTTCTAGAGCATATTTGCGTTGAGAGATGAACAAACCAGATGCATTTCGGGCAATTTCAAGCCCAAGAAAGTACTTAAGAAGCCCGAGATCTTTCATGTGAAAACAACTGCTAAGATAAGCTTTGACTGAAGCAATAACGGAAGCATTGTTCCCGGCAAGAATCAAGTCGTCAACATAGACCAGAATGTGTAAGATATTTCCATTCCGAGAGAGTGAGAAAAGAGAATAATCAGCTCGACTTTGAATGAATCCAAACGCACGAAGAGCGGCGGCCAGTTTTGAGAACCACTGTCGTGGTGCTTGACGAAGTCCGTAAAGTGATTTCTGGAGTTTACAGACTCGGCCAGGAGACGCACCGGAATAACCAGGAGGTGGAGTCATGTACACATCTTCAGCAAGATCACCATGCAGGAAGGCATTGTGTACATCCATTTGATGTAACTCCCAGTTTTGAATAACGACAACAGTCAAGAAAACACGAACGGAAACCATTTTAGCCACGGGAGCAAAGGTCTCGTGGTAGTCAATACCTTCAACCTGTCGGTTACCAAGAACAACGAGGCGAGCTTTATAACGCTCAATCTCGCCCGTGGAGCGATACTTGATTCGATAGACCCATTTACAACCAATAGATTTCTTGCCGGGTGGCAAATCTGTAACAATCCAAGTCTTATTACGCTCAAGAGCAGCGAGCTCAGAAGCCATGGCGTCACGCCAATGAGAATGCAAATTAGCCTCTCGAAAGGATTTAGGCTCGGAACCTGCGGTAATAGAGGCTAGGAAACGAGCATAATTATCCGAAAAATTAACGGAAGAAACATAGGAAGCTATAGGATAGATGGAACCTGAAGACGCGATCGGCGAGGGTGCGGAAGCTGTAGGAGAGGGGGGTTTAGAAGAGCTGAATGTATTACAAATAAAATCCTTGAGACGAATCGAAGGAGTGCGAGCTCGTGTGCTGCGACGAAGATTATCCGGATTCTGTTGAAGATTATCCGGATGCTGCTGAAAATTATCCGGATTGGGCTGAAGATTATCCGGTTGCTGCTGAAGATTATCCGGATTGGGCTGAAGATTATCCGGTTGCAACTGATCGATCTCTGCAGCAGGCGCCGAAGATCCATGCACACCAGATGGTGACGAGGGCACAAGCAGTGGACTCCCCCTATTCCGTGACGGCTCTACCGAGTCGAAAATGGCTGGATGACGATCAGAGGAAGCGTCCTCGACAAGAGACGGCGGAGGTGATGCCGAATATGGAAAACAAGTCTCATGAAATTGAACATCTCAGGAAATGAATATACGGCCGGATTCAATCTCAAATACACGCCAACCACGTTTCCCTGGTGGATAACCAAGAAATACGCACTTGGAGATCTGAGGTGCGAATTTATCTCTTGGTTTGGGGTTGACGGATACAAAGCATAGACAACCGAAAACTTTAATATGATCATAAGTAGGCCGATTTCCATATAGCAATTCATAAGGAGTTTTGAACTCAAGCAAAGCCATCGGAGTACGGTTGATTAAGTAGCAAGCGGTGAGAATACACTCACCCCAAAACTGAATAGGTAAGTGAGCTTGAAACCGCAAAGCCCAGGCAACATTGAGAATATGTCGGTGTTTCCGTTCGACACGCCCATTCTACTGAGGAGTGTAAACACAAGATGTTTCAAACAAAATACCTTGAGAGGCGAAATAAGGGCTTAGAGACAGAAATTCAGCGCTATTATCCGAGCGAACTCGCTTGATGGATTTTTGAAATTGAGTTTCGGCCATCTTGCAGAAATTTTGAATAAGGTCGGAGACCTCTGATTTAGCTTTCATTAAGAAGACCCAAGTCGCCCTAGAATAATCATCCAAAATAGTCAAGAAATATGATGCACCAGAAGAAGACGGAACACTGTAAGGTCCCCAAATATCACAATGAATTAAGGAAAATAAATCAACAGCTTTATTCGAACTCAACGGAAAAACACTTCGTGTCTGTTTAGCCTTAAAACAAATATCACAAGGACTGTCAAGCTTAGATACTGAACTACTGGATAAAACTGAAAGCCGAGATAAAGCAGTAGCGGACGGATGTCCCATCCGAGTATGCCATAGACTAGGAGGATCTGAAACTGATGCTGAATGAACCATAGAGCTGATGTCGCGCAGCCAGTAAACCCCACCTTTCTGCTCACCCAGACCAATCAACGTCTTTGAAATTCGATCCTGTACGAGGCATACCTTGTCAGTGAATGTAATAACACAATTTGCAACCACAGCCAATTGACTAAGAGATATCAAATTACATGCCAGCGAAGGCACAAACAAGACATGATGTAGAGTCAAAGCAGGGGATAAAATCAAAGTCCCTTCAAGGACAGCTTGAACGAAACGATTGTCCGGTAATTTAATAGAAATAGGTTCAATCGAAACCATATTAGAAAGTAAAGACCTGTCGCCTGTCATGTGTAGCGAGGCGCCAGAATCTAAGATCCAAGGAGTCTTACCAGACGCGTTTGGTGGAAGATGAAGGGAATTATAAACGGACAGAAAAGTATTACATTGCTCTTGAGTAATGCCAAGGCTCAGAGCAGCTTGATCAACGGAAGTCAGGGAGACAGAGGAGGCGGTGGGATTGAGAGTGTCGTTCTCGGAGTCCGACATGGCTAGCGAGGAGACCGAGCCGGAAAGAAAACGAGAAACGATGGGAAAAAAATTGTCGGCGGCTTTGAAAAAAACACGGCAGGTTAAGAAACCTGCTCCGATACCATGAAGACTTGATTTGGGAGAATGTTTTCTGACTTCTCATTAGCCTCTTAGGGCACAATATATACAAAATATACAAGATCTTATCCAAGATAAGATAGGAAAAGATAAATACAACAAGGAAAATATCTATCATTTACATAAATAACTCTATATAATCTAATAATTGATAGTATTTTATTTTTTAAAATTAAAATATTTCAAGGCTCTTATCTTATTTATTTGGATATAAGTTAGAAAATAGTTTTAACATATAGTTTAGAAGAATACATTTATCTAATAAAAACTCATTTTTGCGAGTAAAGGAGGAAGAATTTGTACATGGTCTTTTTTTTTGTAGAAATTTGTACAGGGTCTTTATCGAATACGAAAGTGTATAACAAGGTACCGAGAGAGTCGATTTGGGGGAGCTTGGTAGTCAAGGAAGTGTCTGACACGTTTATCAGGATTGTTAAAAACATGTACGAGGGCTTGATGACCAGTGTTTGTACCCTAGACGGAGATACAAAGTATTTTAAGTTGGAGATAGGTCTACATCAAGGCTCAACCCTAAGCACCTTCCTTTTTACGCTTGTGTTGGATGTTTTGACAAATGAGATTCAGGGGGAGATCCAGTGGTGTATGTTGTTTGCAAACGACATTGTCTTGGTGGACGAGTCTAGAGTCGAAGTTAGTAGTAGACTTGAAACTTGGAGGGAGAAGTTGGAGTTTAAGGGTTTCAATTCAGACTAAGCAGGACCAAGACAGAATATACTGAGTTCAAGTTCGGGCAAGGTGCAGTTACCTGTGATGAAGTGCGTTTAGGAGGGGAAGTTGTAATGAGGAAGGAGAGTTTCAGGTACTTGAAATCAGTCTTGCAGAGTGACGGGGTCATCGACGTGGACATCACGCACCAGATCCAGATAGGTTGGCAAAAGTGGAGGGCGGTGTCGGGAGTTCTTTGTGACAAGAAGGTATCGCTCAAGCTTAAGGAAAAGTCCTACATAATAGTTATTAGACTAGCCGTCCTTTATGGGGCAAAATGTTACCCCACCACGAGGGCACATGAATAGAGGTTGATGGTAGATGAGGTGAGGATGCTAAGGTGGATGAGTGGACACATGCTTTTGGACAAGATCAGAAATGAACAGATCAGAAGCATGGTGGCGATGGCCAACATAGGGTACAAGCCGCGAGAATCGAGATTGCGATGGCTTGGACATGTATAAAGGCGAGGGTCCGAGGAGCCAGTTCATAGGTGTGAGAGATTAGTCTTTGGAGACTTCCGTAGAGGGAGGGGACGACCGAATAAATGTTAAAAGATAGTATAACTATATAAGGCATGAAATCAACCAGGGATGCCTTCATCTTGACCTCTTAGACTCTCTTTAAGAAAAACTGCACGGGTCAAAATTATAAACTTATTTTGCAAGCGTTCAAGTGCAATAATACCCACCTTTTGAGTTAGAATGAAAGTTACATCCTATTATGCTCTAAGACAACAAATACTTAACCTATTTGCAAATTGTGATCACGTTTAGAAAACCGAATTTAGTATTCTTGGGATTTAATTAGGGCTAGAACTCAATTTCAAACTTCCTCTGGATTTCGTATGGTAAAACTATGAAATGCTGGATTTTCGTGCTCCCTATTTTTTAATTGCCTAATACAAGTAGGAAAAGCCAATGTAACTAAAATCTCAAAACTTGTACTCGTAATTTTATTTTAAGGCCTGAGTGAGATTTCAAAACTATTTTAATACAGCCGAGTAATTGCGCCCCGGTCAGAGTTGTAGGGCGCACCGGCTTTTTAGCAGCGGTGTGCCCTACCGCTCTAAATTTTAAAAAAAATTGAATAAAAGGCAGCGGCAGCGGCCACCGCTGCCGCTGCCTTTTTTTAAAAAAAAAATATTGCATAGAGCGGCAGCGGTGGCCGCTGCCGCTCCCTTGCCCTCAGTAAAAAAAAATACCGCGGCTATTTATACCGAGCAATGAGGCGAGGTCGGAACGCGGTAACAAGAAAAAAGCTCTCAAATTCGTTCCCAAAATTACCTCTACCAAAATAATGTCGGGTTTTTGGCCATTCAACGAAGGGCAGGACTATTCTAGTTCAAATCCGGTAAATGAGAACGATGATCAATATGGCGGTTTTGAAGGAATTCCTTACGGTGGACATGGCTATTCTACTTCAAATCCGGTGAATGTGAGCGACGATCAATATGGCGGTTTAGAAGGAATTCCTTATAGTGGACATCAAAACGATGAGGTTTTGCATCAAAACGAAGAAGCGGTATGTAATCGATCATTTATTAAATTATTATTTTTATTATAAGCAATCATTTTTTAGGGTTGTTATAACTAATCATATTTTATAGTTGTTATAATTGTTAAATTAGTTGTGTTCGTGCAAAATTTTCGTTTTAATTTCTCATATTGTGTTGAATTTGGGAGTTTATAATCGAATTAATTAATGAAGTATTTGTCATAATTGTTTCCAGTTTCCCGATTTTTCTACCTATTTTGTGACTGATAATGAGTGGTCGGAACGGAATCATATGCTAAAATGGGCTAGAGAAGTAGGACGTAATTTGAACATGGTGTTGACAATTAAGAACTCATGGGAAACGAAGGTCCTTTTAGCATGTGTGTTGGCCGGTGAGTACAAGCCAAAGAAGAAGGGCAAATCCGGTGTTAATATGCCGACCCTACAAGTTGGTGATGATCTAAAGGAAAAACCACGTAGCAGGAAGATGGGCTACCCGTTCGAATTGGTTGGCCAACGGGACAGGAGGACCCATCATTGGCGGCTAAGCGTGAAATCCGGTCGCCACAACCACGACCTTTCCACTGGTCTGGAGGGATATCCTTTTTCCGGCCGCTTAACTGATGAGCAAAAGGAGGATGCAAGGATATTAACCCTCTCACATGGTGCCCCGAAATTTGTTATGACATACTTGCGTGAAAAGTGGTCGGACATCACAACTTCGATGAGACAGTTGTACACTTTTCGGCACGATGTATTGAAGAAAGAGATGAGCTCAATGAATGTAACTCAATTCTCACTCCATTTCTTAAAGTCAAATGGCTATTATCTGAATTATCGAGCCGAGGAAGGAAGCAATGAGATAATAGACTTTTTCTTTGCCCATCCCAAGTCGTTGAATCTGCTGAAGTTGTTTCCGTATGTTGTGATCATGGATGCGACATACAAAACCAACATGTAAGTAATTATAATATAAGCGTTTTTACTTGAAATTTAAGTTTTGCACGTTAACTTATTCAGATTAATTAACATTTCAGGTATAATATGCCTTTGAGTGAGATGGTAGGATTTACTTGCACCGGGCACACTTTTTGTATTGGGTTTGCATTTATGGCAAGAGAGACCCAAGATCACTACGAATGGGTGTTATATCAGTTGCGGGAGGTGTTCGAAATGGTTGGGAAAATGCCAGAAGTTGTTGTCACAGATCGGGATATTGCCGAGGTTAACGTCGTTGCGGTCATGTTTCCCAACGCCAAGCACCTATTGTGTTGGGTGCATATCAAGAGGAATTGCAAGGCGTACGCTTTGGCGAACGGGTTTTCTGAGGGGACTGCGGAGTGGTTTGGAAACAAAGCATGGGAGCTATTTTGCTCAACGACAGTAGCAGAGTATGAGGCACGACTTCGTCTATTGCGGATTGGTGAGATTGGAGTACAAAATCCGCTCAATCCGTTGTTGTTAGCGTACCTCCAGAGGAACTGGCTTACTCCTTGGCGTGATCACATTGTTAGAGCCTACACTGATCATTGTCTACATTTGTTTACAAGGACCACAAACAGGTACGCTAATCAATTTTCCTTATTAGAAAACTCTTAAACACAAATATTAGCTATTGGTACTAAATTAACGAAATATTTATCAGGGTCGAGTCCCAACACTCTGTGTTGAAGGATTATTTGGAGTCTTCTGTTGGGGGGTTCATCACGGTCTTGAGAAAGATGCACGCCATGGTGAACATTCAGGTGCACACTATTAGGGGAGAGATGGAACGAGACCGTACCAGTGAACCGTTGTCCATCAAACATATGGACGAGCCACTCAAAACTGTCTTCTCTCGTCTTCCAGGGAAGGTTTCCAACAATTGTATCGGAGAGTTGTTTGCCCATGTTCGCGCTATATTTGACCCGAACAGGCCTTTCCGTCAGATATGCGACGATGCGTGGTGGACAACCGCCCGTGGACTACCATGCCCAAGCTTGTATCAATGAATGCAGGCCTATTCAACTTTCAATGATTCATGATTTCTGGAAACAATTGGTGTGGGAAGGCCAAAGGGGAGTAGAAGAACAGGTGGCCCCCACAGCCCTAAATCCAACTGACGAGATTTGGACGAGGATGATACAAGACTTCTATGAAGGCAAGATTGATTCTACTGTCAAACACGTGGTTGGTCGAAAATACTTGAACCTCAATTATCCTGAGGAGGGGGATGTGGTGGAGCCATCTCGCAATAGGAAGAAGAAGGGTAGGCCAAGGAAGAACTCAAAGGTTCAACCAAGAGACTTGACTAGGCTGGAGCATCTTCAACAGCGCGGGAAAGGCACTCGTTCTATGCCTGGGGTCGCACTTAGCCATGTTCCAGAGGAGGAGGAGGAGGAGGAGGGAGAAGATGTATATCGTCCGACGGTTGAAGAAAGAGGTCACATTGAAGTTGATCTCGGTGTCCATGTACCCCAATTCATGAGGCGATTCATTGCCAGCGCTCCTGATGTCCTAGGAGACGGTAATTGCGGGTATAGGGCACTCGCTTGTCTTGTTGGGTGGGGGCAGGATTGTTGGAGGAGGATGCGAGAGGAGTTGGCTTTGGAGTTGAGGACCCATTACGAGACGTATGCACGCTTATATCCTTATATTACGCATATTGATGATTTGATCAATCAAGTCAGTACAGACTACTACTGGATGGAGACGCCAACAGTCGGATTGGCGTTTGCTACTAGATTCCAGTGTGCACTTGTCGTACTATCCGAGCGTGGTCCTCATACATGCCTCCCGATGATATCTAGTGAAGCTCCAAGTACTCCTGTGTGGGACAGTGTCGCGGCGATAGCTCATCTAGGGAACCACTATGTCCCGGTATGTGTCATACACTTACATAAATTTCATAGTGGACTAAATTTTATTATATTATTTACGAATTTGTCATTGTAGGTTATGCTCGTAGATGAAGCCCCCATGCCGACCTCTGCGAAGCTTTGGACCCAATATCATCATTATAGCGTTGATGGGATGGATATTCGCTTTCATGAACGCATGGCCCGGTACGTCAGTTACCACAACGCAGAAGGGTTGCCTCCTAGTTTTTATTAGAGTAGGACTAGTATTTGTATTTGTATTTCTATTGATACTTGTAGGGTACTTGTATTTGTAAGATATTATTATGGTTATTATTATTTTTGGGACTAGTATTTGTATTTGTATTTCTATTGGTACTTGTATTGGTACTTGTATTTGTATTTGTATTTGTATTTCTATTGGTACTTGTATTGGTACTTGTATTTGTATTTCGTGTTTAGGGTTTCTAGGGTTTCTAGGGTATCTAGGGTTTCTAGATCCTAGGGTTTAGGGTTTCTAGGGTTTCTAGGGTTTAGGGTTTAGGGTTTCTAGGATTTTATGGTTTAGGGTTTAGGTTCTAGGGTTTCTAGGGTTTAAGATTGTTAGGATTTAGGGTCTAGGGTTTAGGGTTTAGGGTGTATGGTCTAGGGTTTTTAGGGTCTAGGGTTTGGGTGAGCATACTGAAAAAACACAAAGAACTAATCCCTAAAACAAATAACTAATCCCTAAAAAGTCCATAGCACATCCAAATAAATAATCCAAAAAACATTTAAATATCCAAACATAAGAAGTCAATAACATATCCAAACAAGTAATCCATAAAACATCTATCGGTAATAACCGGCATCACTACGCCGTCCAGGCTGGTAACGGGAGGGCGGCGGAAACGGGCGCATGTCTGGTTCAGCTTGGGGCAACTCTCCAAAAGCTACAGTCTCAATAGCATTGACATATTCTGTGGCATATGGACCTCTCAATTGACTAGCGTATGGACGGAAACTTCGGACAATCCCTTCCAAGTAAGCCATGCGCTGCGTCAAAAAACATGATTATTTAAATAGTAATATATTGGTATAGGTAATAATGAACAACATATATGGTTCGACACCGTACCTGGACAAGTTCGACCTCACGGGGAACTGGCGGTGGATGAGCACGTTGATCTCTCATAAGATACGGATGAGACCGGAGCTGAAGCCATGGTGCATAGTTTCTGTCCGCTGCATAAGGGAATATGGCCATCTCCCCCTCGGGCACCAAGGATTGATAGCGGGATTCCCAACGGTCATCCTCGTCTCTGAAAGTGACTTTATATTTGCTTGGACCCAATTTTGATTCTCTTTTTACAGTCTTTGGACGAATGACGTCCAACACAGGAATCTTTTGGTGGTAGCCGAGCTGCCTGTAGAATCTGTCCGGCATATACGGCTCCCTCACATCGAAGTAGGTGAGTACCCCACGATAACGAGATAGCACAAGCTTGCCGGTAGAAAAGTTAAGGCCCTGGCCCCACGGCATCCAAATAACCTGATCAATCTTGATCTCATCTAATTGACGTCGTATGGCAAGACATTCTTCATCATTGCCGTGTCGGTTCCTATCTGAATGGTACGGCGTCGGATCATCACCCAACGATCTGCTCAACCGACCCCTAAAGGTCGGGAAGTACCTCCAAATCCAAGTCTGTGAAATATATAAATATGTTATGTTAGATGCGTGTACAAAACGTTACAAATATATTTAAAGTGTATATAAGGTTAGGTATACTCACGTGTAGGACGTACATGCACCCACTAATACCCGCAGCCTCTCTGCGGCTTGCACAACCCAACTGCCTGTACAAGTAGGCCAATGTACCCGCTGCCCATGCATAATGAGATGTCGTCGTATGGGCTAGTACCAGATGCAAGAGCTGTAGCTGGGTAGCGCCGTCAGACTTGTCCAAAAACAACGTGTTTCCAAGCAACATGAACAAGTACAGAGATGCGATCAAATTTGGGTCCGCTTCTTGTTCCACCAGGGCTGACAACCTTTCCTTCAACACCACCGTGTTGATGCCACCGCCTGAGGTCTGCTTGTTCACCTCCCTAACTTCAACTCCTAGCATTCCCGCCATCCTCAAGCGTAAAGCGTCAGTACTCAAAAGCCCTTTCTTGACCTTAGCGCCATTCAATGGAAGATTCAATATCTTTGAGACGTCGTGGAGGGTGATGGTAATCTCTCCCCAAGGAAAGTGGAAACTATTCGTTTCCGGGTGCCATCTCTCCACGAATGCAGAAATCAGCGCTTTGTCCATTTTCCGGAACTTCCAATCATTCAGATGACTCAAGCCGCTTTGGTTTACAAGCGTCACCCATTCCTGGTTTGAATGATTGTCCGCCAATTCTTTCAAGAAGTCTAACGTCTCGAACCGACCTTGCACTTTTAGGTTTTTCGCCCACTGTTCACATTACAACAAAATTTAAGTTTTGAACATTATAAATAATATCATAAATTTAAAAATTATAGGCCGTTCTTACCTGTTGGTGATCCCATATGTAATGTGCCCTATGGGTATGAAAGTGGGTGAGTAAGGACGTGTCGCTTGGGCCACCACCATAACCGCCCACTGGATGGACCGGGGCCGCTAATGCAGGGTCCTCATAAGCCGGGACCTCATCATCATGGGCCGGGATATTGGGCTCCGGAGGAGCCGAGTAGCGCATGGGAGGGGGTGGGTTTGTGTACGACGGAGGAGCCGGGTCTGTGTACAACGTCAGCTGCATGTACGGCTCTTGTGGTGGCATGCTATGGCTCGTACTACCATAATGGTGCGTCTCTGGGGGTGGCATATAGCTCGTACTACCACCATACTGCATCTCTGGGGGTGGCATATAGCTCGTACTACCACCATACTGAGTCTCTGGGGGTGGCATATAACTCGTACTACCGTAGTTATACGTCTCTTGTGTTGGATATTGCAGGGGAAATTGATAAGCCCCGTATTGCCCATGAGCAAATGATGGACCAGTTTGCCCATAACCCGTATTAGCATATGTGGGCTGGGTAGGGTCCACATAAATGTCCGAAAAAGTATCACCACTTCTATTCAGCAATCTTTCGATTGCTGAAATATCATCTGCATGCATTTTTTACAATATTTCTCTAAAATCTAATAACGTGCATAAAGCTCATTTAAACACATAATTAAAATATCAAACTATTAATTCATCCGTAAATATAGTAACCATGCACATTAAGAAAAATTCATATTCACCCTCAACAACAACTTAATCGCTTATTTTTATAATACTCATAAATTAACTTACTAACATGTATGATCCTAATTTAAACTCATAATTAATGAAAAAAACTAATAATTACACCATAAATAAATTAACTATTCAAATTATGAAATTTTATAATTATTTTCTACAACTACTTAATCACTAATAATTATACATACATTAGTCTATAAATTGTACATTAAATAATTAATTAATTAATTTTAGGGTGTAAATTAACATATAAATTTACTATCATGTAAACTACTTAATCGATCAAACTCTCGGTAATTAACCTATAAACTACTTAATACATAAAACTAATAATTAATTTATACATTAAAATTAAATTTAATATTTTGCGTACCTAAACCCTCCACGTGGGCGACGTGGGCGACGGGTTGGCTCGTCGTCGCTTCCGGAAGCGGGACTTCAACCTCCTCTCGAACTCTCGAGGTTGCCTCGCTCTCATTTAAGTTAATATTTCGCCGGGATTCATTCCGCCGTCTACGCTGGGAGCTTGAAGATGATTTCGAGCCAAACAAATTCTAATAAAAAAAATTACGTTAGTTTTAACCTTAATAACTTAAAATAATTCAATTAAAATACAAAAAAATCATACATACCGATGGCGACTTCATTTTTGGGACCACTTGAATCGAATTAACGGATTTTGGAATCAGATTTGAGACCACCTTCAAAGAAATTGAGGCAAAATTTTGAGAACTCGTTCGGAACTTTGGTAGATGATGAAAATGGAGAGCAAGTGAGGAACTGGTGAAATGGTGAAATGGCTTACTCGGTTTTAAAAGCAGAAGGGAAGGGCCTCGTTGCCTCAGCGCTCCCCACCCAGTCAAACTGGGATTCTGCAAAATTGCAGAATCCCAGGCATGCAGCGGCAGCGGCCACCGTTGTCGCTGCCTCTGCATGCAGAGGCAGATTCCGCGTGGGAATCTGCCTCGTTGTTTTTTTTTTTAAAAAAAAAACATGCAGCGGCAGCGGCCACCGTTGCCGCTGCCTCTGCATGCAGAGGCAGATTCCCACGCGGGAATCTGCCTCGTTGACTGATTTTAAAAAAAAAAAGGGGCAAGCGGTAGGGCCCACCGCTTTAATTACCGGGGCGCCCTACACCTCTGAGCGGGGCGCCCCTCATTATTCTTTAATACCCCACTAAAAGTTAATATCCTTAGACCTTAATTCATTTGTGTTGAGAATTGAGATAATGTCTTATTAAAAATTCAGAGAAATTGACACATACATATATATAAGATTTCGGATTTTCTAACCTATGTCCTAAGGGCATAAGTTAAGCATCTTGTTTTAAAAAGATTTGACATTTTTATTTATTTAGAGATTTAAATATTTTTTACGACGGATTTATTCGTTTCCTTTTTAGGGTTTTAGTTTCTAAAACCGGAAAGCTTATCCTATGTCCTTAAGACATAAGTTAAAATGACCGATAAGACTTACCTCTATTATCACATCCCAGTATCCCACTAGAGGTTTATATCCTTATTTGTTGTCACTCAATTAGTGATTTTAGGAACTTTTCAAAATCCTTTTTTTTTTCCTTACAAAAACATTCTAAAAATTCCAACTTAAACATCATTCTAAAGTAATCTCATCTTTCAGCTAGCTTCATGTCCCAACATATATAGTAAAATGAAATTAAAAGGAGTAAAATTCTATGAAAGTAAATCAAATGTAAACGAACATGCCGTGGTGTTAATTAAGGCTGTCACTAGTGGCACCGGCACAAGTAACTAAAAAAACATATTCTATAATTCGATGCTGACCAGCTTATATAGATTGTATATACACCAACTTATTTCTAAGAGCAAAATGGTGAATTTGAACTTTGACCGAGTGCAAAATTAACATCTTCTTCTTGTTGTTTTGTGTATTCTAATACCAAATTAACTTTACACCAATAAGCATGAAAATTGATTTTCTTTAATTTCTTACTCATCCGATTTTAGCAAGTGTTCAATAATGATTGTCAATGTGTAGTCGGATTAGATACCTACCTCAATCGAATAGTAGTATTCAAAAAAACTTTGAACGTATAAAAATTAAATTTGTCAACAAATTAATAAGGTTATGAGGATAAGATATACCATTTTTATGTATAATAAAAACAGGGCATGGTGGTGACATCCATATATGGTGTAAACAAAAGCAACACAAGTCCACGAAAGCAAGCAAGCATGATACTCCATTTTCAGACACATTGATAAGCCCACAGATTGCAAGCTTCACTGTATTTATACAAAGAGACAAGCTAGCTTGCACTTCAATTTTTTTAAATACTATTTTTTTTATAATATATATGTGTGTGTGTATGTATTTAACGGGGAGCAAAAAAGTAACTCTGTAGGGCCTTAATAAGAGCGATTCAAGGGGAAGGATGACTCAACTGGGATTCAGACAACATGTATATGCACATGCATACAAGTATACAACATACGACAGGAATTCTCTCACGCTTCTTTGGACGCTATATATTGATCACTAATAAGGTATTATACTTGTAATTATTATTCATTTGTGTTGTATGTGCCCCTCTACTTGAGAACTTGCTTTTTTTTTTTGATGACAATGAATCCAGTTTATATGGGAAAACCTCGAGCTCGTGATTAAGCCGATAAGAATCACGAACCATGTAAATCGGTTTGCGCTGACCAACTCCATTCAATGAAAAGAAGGATGGTGAGACTTGTTTTTCACCCAAGTAAGAGACGGAAACAGAGATTGAAACTGAGAAAACATCCCCCCATATCTCTAGTGACAAGAATCATGAACCATGTAAACCGGTTTGCGCTGACCAACTCGACTCGGTGAAAGGAAGGACACTGAGACTTGTTTTTCACCCAAATGAAGGGACGGAAATAGAGATTAAAACCGAGACCTCCCAACATTCCCCCATACCTATTATCACTAGATTGCCCTATGAAGTGAATTAGCTCATATATTAATATAACCATCTTCATCAAATTAAAATTGTTATGTACGTACTAATTACTAACCCTGGACATGGCAAAATGTTATATCAGGAACCAGAGCGTACGTTCATGTTATAACCAACACCTATTATCATCACACAATTCACAATATATATATGATGACCACATAAGGTAGACCAAACGGTCTACCCATGTGTCTCTTATCATATATATGAACAAACATAGCTAAAATGATGTTAGTGTGTCACATATCACATAGGCGAGTAACTATTTTTTTTTTTTTGTACATTATTGTTGTCAAAACATCTGACGATTCTTGGGTTTATTATAGAAACTACCGATGGGACGAGACAAACTTAGGGAGCTAACCCTAGCCCCTATGTGTGTAGATTCCTGGTTTGTGCTAACATTCACAACTCGTGAATTGTGATTTTGCCAAACTTAGCTGTGGCGAGTCACTGATTTGCATGTACCCTTCTACCAAAGGCACATGGTTTTAGAGTTAATGTCGAAAAATAGCTTATATTGAGTTAAGTTTTGGGTTCAACTTTAGCTTAAATTACAAATTTCGTAATTATAAGCCGGCCCATTTCATGTTATCATGATATAGGTAGTTTTATACGGTAGTTTTTTTTTGGTTTAACGTGATATACGGGGCTACTAGCACTCGACTAAGGGCCCGTTCAGCACTAGCATTTTGGGAGCTTTTTTCCGCTAGATGGAAGCTGAACGGAGCCAAATCCAGCACCCTTCTACTCCAAGGGAAAAGCTTTTCCGCTAGCTTGTTCCCGCTAGATGGAGAAAGCTAGGATCCAACTGAATGGAGCCTAATTCACGTCAGCCGCGCTTAGGGAACAAGCAGAGCCACATACAACACTAACTTTTTTGGATCCAGCTTAGTTAGGCCCTTTTAAGGTGGGTTGCCTAGCCTGTCTCCGTACGAAGATTGGGGCAAAACTGGGGAACAAAATGACGGTTAGATCCTTCCAAAGAACAGGTGAAATGTCCAACAACTCCAATGTAATTGGCCCATTGCTGTAATTGTACAAAATATATAAACACAACTATATACCAGCATTACAAGTTGGTCAATCAAGCACCTTACATTCTTACAACCTGTAAACTACCAACTCCAAACAAACAGCAAATGGTCCAGACCAGGCCCAACCTCTCCTAACCAGTCACCTGACCTGACCCTTCTTAAGATTATTTTTTTAAAGGTTTCGAGTTTGGATGGGTCCGACTCCGACTCGGCCTCCCAATACCATGGGCCACTTACAGTCTTACAGATCGCTCACCAATACAGTTCTCAACCACAGTGGAAATTAAACTCACAACCTTCTGTGGGGGAAGTAGCATAACATACCAATTACCAACTGAGCCAACTTGTGTTGACCATTTCAAGAATTTTAGTCACATGACCAAAATTTCATTTTACACAGCTAACTTGGTGAAGGGCAGATGGCAACAAAAACCCATATAAGTTTCCTGTCCCTTTCCCTTCAAGAGGAAGGAATAGATACACTTGGACCATTTAATGGAATTGGACAGAACAAACAGAAAATTTCAAAGCAGAAAGAGATTTGATTGCACAAGTTTACTTTTTTACATGTTATCAGATTGGGTGGTCCTGTTGTATCCATGATATACAGACATTATACACAGTTAACTGGCTATATAATATGTACAATTCACCTGAGTGTATGTGTGAAATCCCTTGATGTAGCCCAAGAGTTTCATGTACAGCTGCTATTAACACGCATTGTTAGCAATGAAGGCGTCATCTCTGGATCTTTGGTCGAGTGATATCTGCATGTATGAAGAATTACAAACAATAAAGTTTATAATTAAGAATAGGTAGAAGTAGCTGAAACAAAATGAGATTTCATGTCCTTTAAGATACTTCCTCCAAGCTGCTTACAATAATGACAGGAAGAAGACAAATGTTTTGTGAACCATAAATGGTTAGACGGATTAATTTGATATCACGTTCTAAAATAAATCTAGTTCTTTCTGGGAATCATAAGATCAACATCAATGTCTAAATCATTATTCATAATGAACAATTTTAAATACTGAATAGGTTGATAAATACAGTAATATGCACCGGTCAAAGCTTGATTATATTATCATGGTATCAGAACTTGGAACAGTGTTCTCTTGCAAATGAATAACATAAGAAATTTGGACATATAAGGTACAGAAATAGTAGAAACTGTTCCAAAAAACGTATTAAAGTTTATCTTACCAAAAGGAGATCCTCGTCAGTGCCAAAGGATTTGCGGGCTTCATCTAAGAACTTTGAAGCTATACTCACACGTACCCTGCACACGTTAAACCATGAGAACATATTAATAGTACTATGCTTACACCAAAAATTCAAAAAAAAAATCAAATGCCGGTTTATGTTCATCCAAAGCTTAATTCTGTAAGGTCTAATGTTATTGAAGAAAATTATTTACTTCTTCAAAGTTCAAACATCTAATTCTATTTCATTCAAGTAATGTGATATTCATATCATCAATTTGTGACATAACTTTAACACTAGAGTATCCCTTGTATGCCAGAGACTAAGTATAATTTCCTTCAATCAAGGAAACTACTGATCTCACTTGTCTTGTATATTCCACTCTTTAATCATCATAATCATTTCCATTCTTTACTGGGGAAAGGAGATGTGGTGAATAGACTGTCAGGAAAATACATAAGATTATTATCAACTAAAATGTATTCTTATACAAGTTAGAGGTAGTAAGAAATAGCAGCAAGTTTATAAGAAACCTTGAGCTGGAAGGGTCTCTAATTTCAAATTCATCACTTTCTGCATCATACCCACAAATTACAACATAATGACCTGCAGATAGCATCAGCAGGACCAAATAGTCAAATACAAAAATTATTCAAAGAGAATGGCCAGAAACTAAAATATGAAGGACAGATGACCTATGCCCAGGTGTGTGTCATGTATATCTAATGTCTTGAAGGATGACTAGTCTGTGTTAATCATCCAACTAACAATTAAAATCAGTCTGATAACCTTCTTGTATCATTTTGTGGTAACATTACAACAAAGGCATCACCAATTTGTCATGCTAAGTCAATGATTACTAAGGCAACACATCTAATACTAAAAGCAATTTCTCATTCTCATTTTTTATTCAGTTCACTTCCAGGTAATAAACAAATCCTTGAAGGATAACATAGCGTTTGTATATTAAGAAAGATGGACAGATAACACTCGGTGAAAAAAAAAACACAAGGCTGGAGGAAAAGTAGAGAAAAGGCTAACCTGTATAGCCCGAATAGCTGTCATAGATAACAGGGACACAAGAACCTTCCAACCATGGCTGACTGTTCATATCAGATACACATCCACATGGAAGAAAAAAAAAAGGAAATTTTAATTACTCACTGCAAAATAATGACGCACCAGAAATACATGTCAACTGAACCAGAAGCACACAATGTGAAACATTTTAAAGAAGATTAAAAAAAAAACCTCTGAGCATATAGCTAAAACTTGCAGCAAAGTGGTTCAGATGAACATGAGAAAAGATATATGGTGAAGTAATAAGTATTCCTATCTACCTTAATTTGTATTGATCAACCAAGACAATTGCAATATATTTTCCTGACAAGATCAGAAAAGAAATCTCCTCTCGGCTGATTGATCTGCGCTGCAAGATTACAAAGACATTCACTAGAATCCCTCAACTACCCATAGCTTGATAAGAAAGAGTCTATTCTGAATTAAGAAAAACCTATATGAAAATTTAATGTCAGAGATCACAAACAACACCAATGGCCCTACAATTTGATAAAATTCATTGTCGCATATAACAAGTATATCAGATAACTGACTTTTACCTCGATCTTAACTCCAGCTTCTAGAGCCTTCTGAAATAACAAGTCTACCCGGTCCAAATCATTCGGTAGTTGATCCTGCAAAAAATTTCATAAATTTAAGGATAAATTTTTACATATATCAACATGAGGTATAAGTCTCCTGCAGCAAGAGCATATTATATTCTTTGATCAAGATCTAAAAAAGTTGTAGGAACTATAAAAGAGTGGATATTCATATTCTAATATTTTTCTTGGCATGAGTCAGATTAGATGGATGCCAACAACAATTTCAATTACTAACATTGTGAAAGGTTGCCCAATTATGTACAAAAAATGTATGTTTACTACTCCTTATTACCAGTTGTTGTACTTATGCATGTATGTTTGAAAATAGATTATTTCTCTACAATAGATATACAGCAAAATGTACAGAAATATAGGGACTGTATAAGATGCTATCATGCACAGAGATGCAAAGAAGCAAAATCATTATGCATGCTTTATGAAACAAATAATGGAGTACTTATCACATATGTCCATTTTAGCATATTATGTTTGCTATTTAAACAAAATATAGAGTAATGGAAGGATACAATTTATAACCCTTTGGATATCAAACAAATTTTTATTCTGAACTATTAAACATAAGATTACAGCAATCCTGCAATACATGCCCTCCAAAAAAAACATATTTGAAATGTCAAAATTTACAATTTATACTTCCTGCTTGGTGATACACAATCACCTTGTAAAATGTCTCCACGGAGAAGTCTGGATTTGCTCCTAATGTCACAGTGAAGTAGAAAAAGCTTATAGAGAATTTCTGGAGCAAGTATGCAAGATCTACAGTCCATATGCTGCATAATGTCAAAAATCAAATTAAATTTTACAAATCTATAATCCAATTTTACGCTATAGAAAAGCCATAAACAACACATTTAAAACAGAGATAGAATCTAAATGTCAAACAAGCAATTCAACAGCAATCTTATAGCCCGTTAAAAAGTAGCAATTTTACATAATATAAGTTTTAACATTAAAATAATCAATGCACTCAAACAAACTTTGCGCTGCACAAGTGCTAAATAAGTATAGCAAAATTAAACGATTCACTGCTAATATAATGTCAAAAGTTTTTAGCCAAACATTGGATTATGTTCTTCAGTTGTACATCAGACTCTAGCAAAATCTTCAGCTTTGCATCATAATGGAGCACTAAACTTTCTCTGTATACTTTTCCATCAAGGTTGATTGATCTCCTCAACTTGAGAAATACAGGAAACATCTTGTTTAAAAGAACCACATAGCAACTGGTTCATGGATTTGGATCTAAGCCCAGCAGTCCATCACTTGTTCTTTAAAAAAAAAAAAAAACTTTGCCGAATGCTTAATGAAATCACACTATGCAAGTCTAGAGGAGGTAAGAGTAAACATGTTCATTGATAGTAATAGCATTCTGACCCTATATTGTGCAGAAAAAATGTTTTTGGGTAAATTTTATGAGAATCTTTACAGAACAACTCAAACTTACCTTCTTGTGCTGCAAAGCCTTTCCAGAGTGGGCAAGTCGTAGCCACTAATGCCAATTGTTTGGCAAACCATCAAAATACAAGCAAGACCACAATCCCAATCGTACAATTGATTTACATGTGGAACCTACGACAAGAAGAAGTTACCAGGTCATACGCCCACAATTCAGTTGAAATAAAGCTCATTCACTGGGAAATATTGGTCATTTCATGGGGAAAATAGTGCTCATCATGTGAACTTTAGAAACAACTTTCTCACCTTAACAAAACGTGAACGTGGCAATAGCATCTCCTGGTTTAAATCACAAACAGCTGCAATCTGGAATGAGCAAGATTCAGCTAGGTCTGAATCATCTTCCTCTGATCTGTCCATAACATCATCTTCTTCTAGTTTTAGTAACTTGTTCACAAATAGATACAAAGACCACATAGTGGACCAATTTAGCTCAGTAGGCTTCTACAGCCCTACAAGAATTCAAATTGAGGGCAAATAAGCTTCTTTATGAGGTCAGCCACCTTCTACGTGGCTCGTCAACCTATAGTCAAAAGAAACACGGAAGCAACATCAAGCTGACATATCTTGAACAAGTGAACAAACTCATCAGAGTAGTATGTGTCCATATGACCATATCTTCAACACGCAAAAGAACAAAGAAACATAGTTTTTGCACATTAAAATTGCAAAAAAAAGTTCTTACAATCAGATCAGCGTATTCGTTGCAACTTAGAATTAAAAATTGCAAATAATTATTCTTGCAATCAACATATTCGTTGCAACTTATAGATCATAACCTCGAGCAAAATACGAAGAGAAGGTGATAATTCATCCGGCAAAACATTTCGGTGTTAGGTGATTAGAAACCACGAGAAGTAGCGCAAAACGAGCAATTCAAATGTAAATCGAAATCGAAATGCACATTGAAATGAATTTGTAGCTAGAATAGAAAAAGGAAAGCACATTCAGGTTCGGAAGCAGATTGGTCAACAGGTCAACTGGTGCAGAGAATATAAGAATCCGATCACGTGGTTCAAACTCGGAACTGGAAATCGTAGCGATCATCGAGAGGGAAAGAGAAGTACCTGGAGGGAAGATGGTGAATACGTCGGCGGCGGATGAGGGAAACGCCGTCGCCGGCGAGATAGGATATGCGGAAAAGGGCAAAATTATCTGTTTCTCCCCTCTGCTCCTCTGGCTTTCTTCTCCAGAGGATTCGTTTCCTTTTTGTTCGCCTTTTTTCGTGGATTTTCTCCTACTGGCTGGCTCCGAGAGAAATCTCAGCCTATGTCGCAGCCTACAATTATAAGCTACGCCCCACGTTATACCCACCGCCACCTCCTTTGAACAGAAAAAATAAAAATAAAAATAATGGAGAGGATAATGATAAAATACCTAACATTACATAAATAATATTTTAAATCCCTTGTTGTCAATTTAGTTTTTTCACAACTAATAAAAAAATATATTTCCAATAAATTATAAATTATTAAATGGATACCCCAACCAATAATAAATAAAAATACATTAAAAATAATATATGTATTTTCTATTAACAAAACCGGTAACCTATCCAACCAAATATGTATGTAACATTATCATATTCTTTTGACAATTTTGAGGCATAGAGGACTATAAGTTTATAACACTGTGGGCTATCACATTCATAAACGTGGGACAGTGGGGACAAAATTGACAATGTAGATAATTAGCACTTCGTTTTCTCTAGATAGGTAGTCATTGTTTTGACGAAAAGACATTGTAGATATTTAGATATTTTCCAAGCACATGGTATAAATTGTATTCATAGTATTAGCGAAATTATTTTATAGCAAACTTGTGTTTAGCAACATGAATTTAATGAGATGTGATTCATGTGAACGGTAAAGAGGCACGAGAGTTATGAAAAAAAAAAAAAACGAAAATTTCGCGTGGTAACTTTGAGATTTAACATTATTTATGAGGTGTACCAAAGATTGACTAAATTCACATGATAACCCTCAAATTTATATGAAATTCACAAAATAACCTTGAGATTCATACAAAATTCATCAAATGCCTAAAAAGACTAAAATTAACTTTATTAATTATCTTTTCTTATAAAAATTTGAAAAATATTTTTAACTTTCTTAATTATAATCTTATTCACTACCTTTATATTGTATAAATAATTTTACTTAATATCATCTAAACTTTATCATATATTAACCTGATAAATTAATCAATTAAATAAATATTTTTCAGTTACACCAAGTTAAGAATTTTTTAATTTTTTTATAAAATAATATAAATTTTCATTATTTAATGGAGAAGGATCAAACAATGAAATTGAAAATTGAAAATGTGTAGAATATAAATAATGTAAAACTTAAAATTTTCATTAAATTCATTAATTTAAATCAATAAATTTCCTTGGGTTAATAAATTTATTTTGCATAAATAAGTTAATTTATAAATAATACGAATAATGTAAATTTAAATAATTTAATATTTGGGTAATTTATATTATTTCTTGGACAAGAAAAGAAATTTTAATAATATGAATGATTTAAAACTTTATCGGTCAATGATCATCAACAAAAAATTATTTAATAAATTTATTTAAATCAAATTATTTTATTTTTTTAAAATATTTCTCAATCTTTTTTATATTTCTAATTAGTTAGTTTATAATGTAAAAATATAATAAAAATCGGATAAATTAAAAAAATTATTAACTAACACATTTCATATTATAGTATTAGTAACGGATAAAATTATATTTTAAGAATTTAAAACCTATTTTCAAATTATTTTTTTATTTTTTTTATTTTTTAATATTAATTTTTAATTTTTAATTTTTAATTTTTAATTTTTAATTTTTAATTTTTAATTTTTAATTTTTAATTTTTAATTTTTAATTTTTAATTTTTAATTTTTAATTTTTAATTTTTAATTTTTAATTTTTAATTTTTAATTTTTAATTTTTAATTTTTAATTTTTAATTTTTAATTTTTAATTTTTATTTTTTATTTTCTGTTTTATTTGTTTATAAGTTTTTTATTTTGTATTTTTCAAAATTGAATAATTAAAGGCAATTTTTGACTTTTTGGTTATATTACAAATTACATTTAAACCACAAGGTTATTATATAAATTTTATATACAACTCAAGGTTAGCACATAAATTATGTTAAACTTTTGTACACCCCATAAATAATGTCATAACTCAAGGTTATCACGCGAAATTTCCGAAAAAAAAAAGGCACGAGATAACAACGGATACACCGGAATTTAATGAGATTGGACCTTCCTTAATGAAAGTTGGCATTATTTTGAGTCAATTGATAAGAGTTGAAATCATTTAAAATAATTTTTCATAAAAATAATGGTCCTTCAATTTAAGATCGGACCTTCCAAGTCTAGTCTAGTTCGATTCTACCAAAAAAAAGTCTAGTCTAGTTCGATTTAGTCTAGATAAGACACGGATTCGGTTATGGAACCGACTTCGATTTAGTCTAGATAAGAAATGGGTCCGATTTTGGAACCGCCGATTTTGGTTAAATCGGACCCGAGAACCGAAACAGACCTTGGATCGGTTCCCTGGTTCCGATTCTGGAATCAGAAATATTTAAAAATAAATAAATCTCGGTCCGATAAAAAAGAAAGAGGGACGCGTTCGCGACCCAGTGGATCGCAGTCGCGGTTTTCGTTTTGTTGGAAAACCGCGCTCGTGGTTATACAAACCGTGATCACGATTCAATGTGTTAGGAAGAACACATAGGAAGAGTTGGATAATTAAAGGACTTGAACATAAAATTAAGTTTCATACGTATCTTCTCGGGGTTTTAGTGGAATCAAAGCTCACGTAGTTCTCTTACCTTTTGATATGAAACCCCGCTTGCTTACCATCTACAGCGATAAAATCGGAACCGGCGGAAGCACTTTGGGAGTCGTCCGAGTCAGAAGTATCCGTGAAGTTCGACTTTTGTTGACGAATTTCCGCGCTCTTGCAATCACACATGCACGTAGCTAGCTTGTGACAGTTGAGATTACAAAGATGTTTTAAGTTCAATCATTTTGCGTCTAAGACATGTTCTCCTTCGCTAAATGTTTGCTCCACCGATATGGTTGAGGCGGGAACAATAAGCAAATGAGGCACGATCTTTACCAAGGTTGGAAAGTCTTCTTGTGGGTCATCCACCAAGCTAATTAAGACATCAAATTCCTCTTCAACAAACTCAAGGTGGGTTGTTAAATATGTCTCAAACTCCGCATTTGAGCTCGGATGTCTCGGTCTCTTGGTAAGACTTTGTAAAATACTAGCCCCCACTTTTTACCGAGACTACTCAAGCTCGAAGAGGATTAAGATTGTGGAGGTAATGGAGAAAAAAAATAACGCTAGATGAATATTAGTAATCAATTGCTCAATTAATCTTCTAACTTTACTAATCATACTTCCAACACTAACAATGTAATCATTAACATCCAAATTCAATTCATCATAGTAACTATTCAAAAATATTTCTAAACCAATCATCTTAAACATAGAATTAAACACACAAACAACTAGATAAATATCGAGAATAACTTTATGATAATTTAACAATTTTATTTAGAATTTTAATTTTATAATTAGTACACTACCCTAGGAGGCCCTTATAAAAAAAACCGTATAATATTTTATAATTCATATTTCCCTCGATCGTTCTATATATAATTCTTGTTCATAATAACTAATAAGTTCATTCATTGTATCCTCCACTTGGCTTTAAGCATTGTCTCTTTCATGATGAACAATGGGGAAACCAGTTACAAAGTCCTTAGCTTTAAGCATTATAGAAGGAGACAAAATCTTGTCATTATCCAAAACCTCCTAACAAAAAATTTAATCTTCTGCCTTTCATGTTTTTGGCATATGCTAGGTTGCGTACCCTGTTCATTCATTCAAGAGGAGCAATTTTTTCTATATGGCCCTTAACATCTTAGTTTTGTCTATAATTAAGCTCACACAAAGGTTTAATTCAAGTTCTAATTAAATTTTTGATGATGCGTCTTTATTTGTAACTTTTTATTTTAGACTTTTGAAATCAATCACACTTTATAAACTGTGTGAGTATACAAATCCTTCAACTTTTTTTTCAAGAAATACCCTTCACATATGAAAAAGTTAAAACTAATATATATAAATTTGATGGGTTATTTTTTTGTTTGATTATCAATTGATTATAGAAAAATTCCTTTTGGTGTCCGTATGTTTTTTATTTTTCGTCTTGGGATTAAAAAAATTCTTATTCCTTTTGGTGTCCTCCTATTTTTGAAATTTTTTCTTAATATAATCTAAACTCACTCAAATTTTAATTTCCATCTATTTTATCTTATTTATAAAAAAAAATTAAAAAAAAGAGATTAAAATTCTACATTTTGAGATCATTGAGCATTTGAGCTTCTTCCATGACTGAATTTCGGTCTGGTATTCACCAAGAGGAAAACTGTAATATCCGTTCTTTTAATAAAGAGATATTACTTTATTTCTTTCGAGTTAATATTAAGTGAAGGGTTACACTTAAATTGACTTCTCTATGAATGAATAAAACTTGCAAAATGAAAATTTATTTTAAATAAATAAATTTGGCAAGTTTAAATCTTATTAAAGAAGGAAAGATTAAAATATTAAGTGTAAAAATAAGGGACTTTTTGCTATTTGGATTGGCAAAAAGAATAGAATTTTTGCCTAAAAAGAATTTAATGTCTTCAACAGGACTTGAACCCATGACCTATTGCATAAGTACAAAAGATCCTTACCACTCTATCAAATTGGTTCTTCTAAATATTAAGGAATGCATTTGGATATAACTTATGGATTGACTTTGTCTGCTCAAATTTGAGCAACCTCAACCCAATGATTGCGCCGCCTTCGTCACTGCTTTGGTCAGCCTGCTGGTGTCGTTTCTTCGTCACCAATCAATCGCCACCTTTCAAGCCTAGGCTATAGGCTTGCCTAGCTGCTCACTTTCCCGATTGCCACCAAGGCTGTCCCCTGCCTATTTTCATGGTGGATGAGGTCGGTTTCGCCGCGTGGAGACACTTGGGACACGTCTCATGGCAAGGAGTTGGTAGAGGCGGTCTTGAGCAACCATAAAAGAGGAGACTAACAAGTTAAATTGGGTTGGGACATGATCGAAGGTTTAAACCCGAAGTTCTGCCTCGTTTTGACCTAAAAACACCTAAACCTCATAATTCGATTGTGAACTCGTTTCTTAACCAAAATTGGTGATTCAAGTCTCTAAATGTCGAGGATTAAGTGCTCTACAATATCCCTCAATCAAATTGGAAGAAACCATTCAGAAATTGAGCCAAATCGACGATTTCATACACGAATTGAGATCTGCCCAGAATTTTCAGAGGTTGGTGACGAAGGATTTTCATGGGCTTCGTTCGTAGCCTTCCGGCCAGCTATTCGGCTGCCACCGCCAACAGTGGGTAGAGGGGGATGTGTGAATTCAGCTGTCGCAGGTCCCTTGACCACCCCGCCCCTGGTGTCTCCGCTGGAATCCCGTGAACAGGCCTTCACGGCCAGCTATGTTGCTGAGTTCTGTTACCCAGAAAATTCAGCATCGACGAGTGGTTTTAGCGGGATTCGTTCTCCATCTTCCGGAAACCAATATCGGATCCGTTGCCAACAGTTTGAAGGTGGAAACGTGGGATTCCAACTATCGTCGTTAGTCGAGCCACTACATGCTTGTTGTCGCCTCCACGAGTCGGTGAACAGAAGTTCGCGACCAGTTTTGGTACTGGTTTATTGTGCCCAGAAATTCAGCCTTGGCGAGTGATGTTTATTGCCTTTGTTCTCCGTCTTCATTCAATGAATTAAAGTTCGGTTGCCAACAGTAGTAATAGGGCGATGAGGACTTCTAACTGTCGCTTGAATCACCCAAAACGGATATCAAACAAAGCCGCTAGCCATCGACGAAGTTGGCTCGTCGCTCACTTTATTTCCGGACTTTTTATGGATTTGAGTGAAAGGAAAAGGGAAAGATGTATGGAACCGGATTTGCTTCGGAATGCGTGACATGGATTCCGACGAATCATCTTGATTCACTTAGTGCCTCGTTTGCGCGCTGCCTCGATTTGCGTGCAAGCAAATCCCGAAAGCGTATCGCTAGGTAAATTTCGTCTTTCGAGCTTGGCTTATATTATAGAATGATTTTTTTTGGATAAGATCATTCAAAGTTGGGTTTTCGTATTAAATCTCGTAAAGCGTGATTTATCGAATTGGTTAAGTTATAAAATCAGATTAAGTCAAGCAAGTATTTGACAAATTATTATAAGAGACATAATAATTTGTAGTAGTTAATCTTGAAATGAAAATAAATTGATCATAATTTATTTCTATTTTCTTTCCGGTACAACTCGAGCTCGAGTTTTGGATGCACGTCGTTCGAGATGGAACTAATCGCATTAAGAGGAGAAATCTCGCATAAGGTAAGTGGACGGTTCTCTCTTGCATTAATAGTATTAAATGAGGAATTGAATCCCATTTAGTATTTGTGTTGGGAACAACTTGTGTGCTTAATAAAATATGAGAGGTTGTTATATTTGTTAGAAATAATGACCATGTTGTTTATTCAGTTTTGCGGTAGAACTGGATTTAGGTCCGTTATGGGTGACCTTGTATGCTGTCTCACGCTGAGACATTGTTATTGAATTAAGGTAGTTTCAGGGAGGGGAACGTGGTTCCATATCCTCTCTTTAAAAAGATTACATTAGGAGGGGCCTAATCCTAATGGTGGGTCATGACTCTTCCCCTACTCTTCGTGTGAGAGGGGTGATGTGCACTCTAGCTAAGTGCAATTGACACGGTGCAGTGTAGACGACAGGGTAATAGGCCTCTCTGATCTCTACATCACCATATGCAAATGAAAGATCAAGGATAGCTTAAGTCTTGTGATCTTGGTACAGGGTAGATGACAATGGATGAAATACTCTGATGATCTCTACAATACCAAAATATTTCGGCAGTAGTTCGAGCCGATTATGAATCACCAACCTGTTTGTGAAAAGTTTTGAAAGTAATATAAGATAAGTGCGTTAGGCACATTAATATACCTGAATGGTTCATCCAGTCGGAAAGCCATTCTTGCTCCCGGTTATGAATGATTCTTAATCAAACTTTGATTAAGTCAATCTGATTAGTCGATGGAGGCTTTTCAAAATGTTATGTGATTAATATGAGTTCCCAACAATTGTTCATGTTTCGTAAAGGAACCACAAGCTGTGGTGTCCTCTCTCTTGATTATGCATGCCTCATTCTTATCCTCTATGGGACTGCGAACTGTTGGATCATCGACCGATTGTTATTCGGATTTCGATGCCAATATGTTTAGTCACTACCATAAGAACCAGTCAATTTCTCCACTTGCTTAGTCTTTCATTAGACTAACCCGACCACTTTATTCAATTGCATGGTCGGCTGGTGTCCACCGTTGTATACGACACATCAGGTATTTCTTGGAAGTTGATTCGAGAAGTGGATCAAGAAGTTGAAGAAAAGTTTCCAGAAATTGTATTTGAGCGAAGTTTATGGATGGGCCATTATAAAGTTATGTTGGGAAAGAAGAAGCTAAGAGTTTACATACTAAAGGTTTTGTTCAGATAGAAGATTGTTCTATCATCTTGTCATAAAAGCTAATGTTGTTTTAAGACCATTTGTATTTATTCCGTTGTAATGTCTTCTTAAACTCTGTAAGGTTGAAGTAATAATGATTAAGTTCTTTTGCAACATTTTATTATTTTCTGGTTATGATTTAAATGAATCCAAGTTTTGGATTTTTAGTTTGTTTAGTTAGTTTAAAGCCTTGGGTAGCTTCGGTTTAGTCTTAATCGGGGTTACTGGCGGTAATACCTCTAGGGTAGGAAGGGGGTGTTACAAAACCATAACATTATGTTCATATGGAATTAATTAATTATATAAATATGTTACTCACTCACCTAGAATCCCCAACACGAACAATTGCATGAATATTGGGAAAGATCTGATCTATCCCTCCATTCTTTAATTTAGATCTTATTTTGTGGTTAATTATGAAAGGGAGAGAGAACAGCTCCTTATTACGAGAAGAAAACAGAGGAAGATGTTTTTTTCTTTTGGGTTATTAAAGTGGAGATGAGAAGAAATCGGGTTTCTGAACAATCTGGCCCTGCTTCAAGGTTGCGACACCCGATAAGTGGGGTACACACGTCGGTTCATGCGCACATGCGCGTTCGGCCCAACACATAAGCCCGTGAGGTTCCATCCTAAAACCAATTGGCAATATGAGGAGTTATATGGTGGGCAAGTTTTATCATAAATCCCGATGTGGGCCCCGCAATATGCCAGTTGCACTTGACGTTCATGCCTTAAGGCCGACTAGCCCAATAAGACCAGGAAGTCGGGGTTCAAGCGCACATGCGCGTTCGGCCCAACACATAAGCCCATGGGGTTCCATCCTAAAACTAATTGGCAAAAGGAGGAGTAACCCATAGATTTATATGGTGAGCAAGTTTTATCATAAATCCCGATGTGGGATAGCTTTTTAACTCAACACAATTGTTAATTTGGTCAATTAAGTTAGCTCGATCTGCATAATAACGAGCTTTCTGGTGAACTCCCAACTGAAATTCAGTCACGAAAAAGAAGCTCAATCATCTCGAAATAATAAGAAAGTGTAGGATTTTATTTTTATTTTATTTTTTTTAAATAGAAGTAGGATAAATAGATGGAAATTGGAATTTGGGTGAGTTTAGGTTATGGTAAGGAGTTTATCAATAACAAGAAGGCACCAAAAGGAATAAAAAAAATTTGGACACCAAGAGTAAAAGCTAAAAACATGAGGGCGCCCAAAACACGATGAGAGTTTGGTTCAAATGAAACAATCACTTATCCTGAAACGTGAAATGAATGCACTTTTCCTAATTCGTAGTGCATTGCAAAATACAAAAATTGCAATTCGAAAAAATGCACTGTAAATTACGAAAAGTATAAATCCGAAAAAGTGCACTCTTAAATAGGAAAAGTGCACTACAAACTAGAAAAAAAGCATTCGTTTCAGGATAAGAGTTCGTTTCATGATAAGAATTTGTTTCATTTGAACCAAATTCTTTAAAGCTCAACTTAATTTACACATTAGATTTAAATGTATTCGCAACTTTTTGTCTATTGGTAGGTTAACACCGTACAAAATCTCATGCTATCACATGAAAATGAAAAAAAAAACTCTTGACACCACACGAGATTGACAAAGTCCCAAGATACCACACAACATTAACATCATCGCCCAATATAGTAGTCTAGCACAAGTAGTATCTGAAGCACTTATACCATATCAGGAGGATGCGTCCCATTTTTATTTTGATGAGGAAAGAAATTAGGGGGCCTCATATATAACATGATAACGCCCTAGAGCATCCTTACGGATGAGGTTTAAAAAACCCAAGTCAACTACGAGCGGGGATAGAAGAAACACGACGAAACGACCTAGCAATGAAGTCCGCCACAGAGTTGCAATCCCTGAAAATGTGCGTGATGCTCCAACTCTGAAAACGGGCCAAAAAGCAAAGGATGTCAACCCTGATCAACTCAATCTCCCGCGGGCAGCTCCGGTCACCGAGAATAGCATTAACCAGCTGAAGATTTTCGCCCTCGATCTAGATGTGGGAAATACAACGTCGGGTGGCTTCAAGAATTCCCTGTCGAAGAGCGATGGCCTCAATAGTCAGAACAGACTGTTGACCAATAAGTCCACCGTCGAAATGGATAGGCGAGCCAGAATGATCGCGCATGATGAAACCGACAGAAGACACACCATCTGAACTAACTGCACCATCAAAATTAAGCTTAATGAAGTTATGTTTAGGCTTTTCCCATTGTGCGTGTGATCTTTTTTCGTCCTTTTAGGGGCACCCGAGCCCTGAAGAGGCTCGTCAAGTTCATTGGCGATTTTCCAATCATTAGTTTGGGAGCGGATAAACTCGCAAATGTTATTCTGAGTATGTGGGTTTTGCCCATTGTTGTTGTCAAAAACTTTCATATTTCTGAAGTACCAAATGCTCCACCAAACATTAGTGAGCATTTCAATTTCGGCTTTAGACGCTATAGAGTGGATTTCCTCTAACAGTTGGTGTGGTTTTTTATTGTGTGGGTTAATCTAGTCAATTATCCAAGCACACCTTTGGCTAGTTAATTTTAGTATTGTTTTAGTATAAGGACATTTTATTAAAATGTGTGAGATATCTTCATTGGGATTATCACAAGCAACGCATCCTTGTAGAACAGGAATGTGGTTCTCGGCGAGCCTGATTTTGGTTGGGAGACCGTGTCTGGCAACTTTCCATATGAAGTTTTTCATCTTTGGGGGTATGCTTAGTTTTCTGATCCACTCGAGATTGATTTGAGGCTCACCTTTGTTATTATGGATCCAAAGCATTGTGGAATGCGTAGAGTACCATCCGTTTTTGTTAGGTTGCTAATACAACCTGTTCGGAATTTTGTTCATGGGGTAATGATTTGAGAGATGCCATGAACATCCTCAGGGTTTAACACTTGGAGTAATTTTTCGAGATTCCAAGTGTTATCCACATCCAGGTAATTAACAACACACTCTTCCCAGTTGATGTTGTTAGCCATATTTGTCTTTGGCTTAAGAACGCCATTACCGGTCCAATTGTCTTTCCAGAAGCGGATTGTTTGGCCATCTCCGACTTGCCAGAGTAAACCCTTGAAAAAGAGATCACGAAGGCTCATCAGCTTTGACCATTGCCAGAATGTCTTTTGTTTTTTGGTATAATTGAAAAGACCAACCGTTTTGATGTATTTTTCATTAATGATTTTAACCCATATATTATCGGGCTCTACAAGTATTTTCCATAAAATTTTCATTTGGAGAGTTTGGTTCATCTCTTCGGCCTTTGAGATCCCCAACCCCCATTGGATGGGGGCCTACAGATCGAATTCCAACTGACAAGCGGTTTGTAGTTATGTTCCTAGTTCCAGAAGAAATTTTTGTTGATTTTATGCAACTCTTTTAGGGTTGATTGGGGTAGTAGAAGGATTGCATGAGATAGTTCGGTTGTGCTGAAAGATTGGCTTGAATTGGAGTTTTTCGACCTTCTTGCGATAAGGTATTGGTTTTCCATTTTGAGAGTTGTGCCCTCTTTCTCAGGGTGAGTGGTTTAAAGGTATTTTTTGTGATCCTACCATTGATGATAGGGCACCCGAGGTATTTATCCAGTGCGACCGTGTTTGTAACTTGGAGAATTTGTTTAATCTGATTTTTGGTATTATTACAAGTATTTTTTGTCTCTTGAAAAGCCGATTTGTGAAAGTTAACTAAGAAAATAAGGTACTTGTTTGGTTTTGATTGGAATTATAAAAACTGTTTTTTTTTTCTGTCTCGGAATTTTAAGTGCTCTAATTAATATAGTTTGTATAGACCCCGATGAGGCAAATTTTTAGTTTTGAATTATTAGATTGGGTATAAATTGTCATTTTTGTTGGTAGGTTTGATGATCTCTTAATTATTTTCAATTCTATTAATTTACTAATTGTCATTTTTCTTGGAAGATATATAGACACAAACAAGAAGAAAACAAAGGACCATGTTTATTCTATATTACTAATAATTAACATGTGTAAGCTATCATTTCAAGCTCTATTAACAAAACACAAGAAACTTGCAAAACCAAAAAAAACTATATATTCATATTCTTGTAAAGACAAAAGAGAAATATAAGCTAGCTATGGAGCTAAAAAGATGGCTGTGATTCTGAATACATGCTGCCTAGTCAGTGTTCACCTTTGATGCTCTTCAATTCATTCCTCTTTGTACCTGCAAAAAGGTGAATGTAATTGAATGATCAACTGTTCAAAGGACAATCCTTCTAGAGAACAATTCAAGTTGACAAAATTACTTAGTTGTGATGTGTATTATGTAACATATATGTTTTGATTTGTAGGTTTTTTGCTGTCTGAATGGAACTTTATAGGTAGTATTCACAAAGAAAAAAAGAATATACCTATAGGCTATAATACTTTGTAAGTTGGTGCTCATGTACCATTCTTTTCATGGCCTTGATTCAGTAGTAGAGGGAACCTGCAAATTGTTTTTTTTTAAATGTTATTTTCTCGTGTCGGCAATGTAAACAAAAAAAAAAACGCTCATAATAATCAACAGAATTATGGTAAATCGCTAGTTAAATTGTACATTTTCTTATTCAATACGGAGTAGATGTTTTTCCGTTATTATCCACATGTCGAATAAATTAGTGTCCTTTTGGATGTCATGTAGTATACAGAATTAATTTATGTATTATTGGACATTAAAATTTTGAAAAATACAGTATCTAATTTAAAGCAAATACATGTAATCAAGGTTTGATATATGATGTATTATAATTCAAATATATATAGAATTGAATTTATACTACATAAAACATATTCTATAAATTAAGCAGTTTTATGCATCCAAACACACACACATAATCTAGCTACCAACCTTGCCACCAATTTCCCCTTGAAGCAGCACCTTGTGCATGGTTTCCATCATAGTCAGCATCTTGTCCATCTTTCTTATACTGCAATTCAACAATCAACCTAAACATGAGTCACATCAAAATATTCCAATTAAATTCAGAATTTTTCCATGAAAATTAAACCCTGATCCCACCCTTGACATGTTTTGACATACCGTGAGAATATGTTCTCATACCTAAAAGTTGTAACTAAAATTACCTAATACATAACAATATATATATAATTAAGTTAGTTCGAACGAGATTTTATTGGGCTTGTCTGTTAGGCCTGACCTTAAATAATCGGTCCACGGACTTCAATAACAAATGATTACCTCAGGTTTGGCGTCGACGACGGAGGGTGTGGAGTAGACTTCTTGGCCACCATAGTAGATAGAAGAGTTGTAATTCCATGGCTGAACATTGCTTTGTTGTTGGTAGCCACTTCCATTATCACATTTGACATTCCCTGCTCCTCCCATTCCCTGCATGTACGATGATTCTGTTCCTCTTCCCTGGTTAATTATATTGATACATAACATAGCACACAAGTATTAATTAAAACAAGATTAATTAATTTGATGCAAAATTGATTCATTGACATGCAATGTCCAAGGAAAAGTATTAAAACCGTCATTGGGGTGTGTTTGGATTAAGCATTAGAATACAAAATTTATCTCCGACCAAAATAATGCAAATATTAGAATTATAATACATAATTTAATGCAAAATTTAGCATTATAATGTAATATATTGAGTAATCCTAACACACGGGATTGTTTAAAAGTACTTTTGAGTTTATTAGTGTAGTTTATATAGATGCTATAGATTTTTTTCAAAAGTTTAGGGTTGAGATTTTCTTACTAAAAGCAAAATTATTCATTTGGGCTTATTTTTCATTGCATCATATCATATCCTGAAGAATATGGAATAATTAGTAACATGCAATCTATAGATTCTAAACTTAACAAGGGATCAAAAGGATGAATAAAAGACAGACAAAACAAAAGTGAAAAGATAGAAGAGAAGATCAAAATAGTCCAATATGATCCCCTATTCGGTTCCTTTGTGGGAAATTTTCAAAAGGTATTGCAACTTTTTGTTCACTCTCAAAAAGCAAACGAATTTCAAGCATTCATTCCAATCAAAGAACAACAAGGGTGAAGTTATTTATTTCACACCTGTAATGTTGACTTCAACAGTGTTTTAATGTCCCACGTATCTCCTTAACACCTTTCTTTTTCATTTTTCCAAATTCATTAATGGCATTTAGTTCATGTATCTATCACTCTTTAGTTTGGCAGTAGTAAATTCATTTAATTTCTATACAAAAGATTTGTAATGTTTGAAATCTTTCCGATCTGCACAGTAATGTTAGACTTTTTTTTACCAAAAAAAGTAATTTTTAGACTTTGTTTCGGTATTTGCATGACAACTCAAAACTCAAAAGCCCAAAAAATTCAACGAATGAGATTCTGCAATCAAAATATCCCTTTTTGCACACAAATTTGTCAAATTAATCCAGGTAAAGAAATAGGGAGGGAAAAGATAGTCCATTTTGGTAGAAAAAATACTGTAAAAAAACTGTGACAAACTCCCTATAAAACAGCAAAACATACTTTCTTTTGGTTTTAAACCGGCTTCTCATATGTCATAACGTGGAGAGTACTTTATAAGAAAAAAATACATTATACTACAAAAGTATAATGTTATAACATGAATACTAGTAGTACTTGACATTATAAACTATAAAGCACAATTTGTGACATAACAGTTAGATATATTACTCTTTAATTGGATCTTGAACGTACAAAAAATGGAACCTAGAAATTTATGTCTTTAATTAATCTAAAACTACATAACCTACTCATACTTAATCAAAATCAAAAGATTCACTTACATGGATCCAACTCTTAATTCCGACTCAATTGTCTAATTAAAGTTAGCGGGCCGGGAGGGTATTATCAGCCCGTAACCCGGCCCGTCACGCCCCTACTCTTAACTGAACAAATGAGCCCATGCAAAATCAATATACTTTCTAAAAAATCATTAATCAAATACAACAACTTCCACACCATTTTAGCCAAAAATCCAAAAAATACCCATTTCATCCCACAACAACAAAAAAAAAACAAAAAAAAAACAAAGATCGATAAATAAAAAGCACATATTAATAAATTAAGTTTAGAAAATATTTTAATATTACCTCATAAATTAGGATAATGAATCCTTTAAAAAAATTAATAAATAAATAATTTTTATACTTACTAAAATTGATATTTTTATGTACACATTAAAAAAATCCAATAAAACAATTGAGAGTTAGTTAGTTTACCATTGAGTGTGGCCCAAAAACAGAGCCAAAAATGCCGGCGGAGGATTGCTGAGAAGACGCGGGCGGTGCGTCCTTGGGTCCAAACAGCTCCAAAGCAATGGATGATGACGAGGATGACGACGACGAAGAAGATGAAGAAGCCTTTTGTTTTGAACCGTCCATGGCAAACCAAAAAGGATCAATTAATAAACTCTTTTTTTTTTGTTGTGATTTATGACGTCAGCCACGGAAGAGTTTAAGAAGATTGAATAAGAGAGGTTGTAGAGGATTTGAATTTGTGGAGAAAAAAGAGCTGCAATGGCTGCTGTATTTATAGAGAGAAGAGTGGAGAAGAAAGAAGATCGAGTGGGTCAATTTGCCCATAAAATCAAATCTCCATGTGGAGCAGCATTAAAAACCCCCAAAAAAAAAAGAAAGAAAGAAAACACAGCACCAATTTGTCCGGTTACGGATGAAATTGGAAAGTTTGCACCCAACAAACAAGTTTAATTGGAATGATTTTTTTCATTATTGGGCACACGTACAAGACACGGATCGCATGTGATTATAACTTAGGGCTCGTTTGGTATTGATATCTAAGGTATGAGATATCGGATATGGTATCGGTATAGATATCAAGATATCGGTATGAGTGATATCTAGATATCGGATATGGATATGGATATGAGTTATATCTTTGATATACCAATTTCCTGGAGTATATGAAAATAACACTCTAATATCACTCTGATATACTTTTGATATCAACTGATATCGATATACTCCTATACCAAACAGCAGATATCAGTTTGATATCGATATCAGGATATACCAAACACCAGATATGGGTATCAGTCATATCCATACCCATATCTGATATCCTGATATGAATACCAAACGGGCCCTTAGAATCATCAACTTCTCTAGTCCTTTTGTTTTTGTTTTGACAGAAATCAAGCTCTATTACTAATGGCTACTACAGCGATGGACCGAAGGGCGGGTTGATCGGGTACGCTCCAGCCCGCCCTAAAAAAATAAAAATAGGGTAAATTTATTAATAAAAAAAATAAAAAAGGTAAATTTAGTGTTAAGTTAGTTAAATTATGGTAATTTAGTTCATCTAAATTTTTTTAGTGATAATTAGCCATTTAGATCATTCTAATGTTAAATCCTGAGTCCGTCCCTGGGCTAATACTGTTTTTTTGTTCGTGCTGGCTAGCATAATACTTCTCCAAATTTTCACATGTAGGATGTGGATATGAACCGATCCATCTTTTTTACTGTTTTTAGTTTTTTTTTCTAAATTTAAAATATTAGGATAGAAAATTTTATGATAAGTAGAGGTTTTCTTATTTGAAACCTTCAAAAACCTAATTGAGTGTTTGACATTATAAGGTTTTAGTATAGGTTTTAATTTTAAATTATCAAAAAGGAAATAATTTTATTAATTAACATAAAAATAATTTGTTAATTTTTACAAACCTCCTAAAACCCATCTATCTAAAGGTTTCTATTTTTGGTTTCAAACCTCCTCAAAAACCTCTTAAAATCTCCGCCTTGAAGAAAATCTTGTCTTGTCAAACACCCATTTAGATAGGTTTTAAATAGTAAAAACCTCCACAAACCTACGCCGAACAGAGCGTTATTCTAGTGAAAGAGGGTATTAAATTATGTCCATGAAGACCAATTCTATGGATAAGGTTATAGAGACTTGGGGCTTGGTCGACCCACTTTGGAGGCCAATATTTAATTTATGTACTAAAATTATATATTTCAGTACTAGAAATAATTTTTATGTCCTTGAGATTTTACTAAAAAAGGAATTACACTTCATGACTACAAAATGAAACGAACATGGAACCTCATCTCATTAAATAGATCGTTCTCTTTTTGTATGAACATATCAAAGCCTTACACGCCTATGTACCAACTCACTTGATTAAATAATTGAGATAATTAAAACTCAAAATAAAAACCAACTTTATTTTGATTTATAAGGTTAAAAAATGAAAATCAATACTGTATTTTAATACGCAATCTAATATATCCCCTCTTAAAATCTAGTAAAAGACAATACATTTAAGCCCTGATTTACAACAATTGTTTACGGATTGATGTGACGTACATTTTATCCTTAATGCTAAAAGTGCCAACAAAAACAATATTTATTAGGATTATTAATCTTTACAAGATGCTTCTAGTTACACAGCAGGATTTCAATATATCCAGAAACTTCTTTCCTTCATGGTATCAATGCAAATTTTCAATAAGGAATATGTGTTCACAACTCATTGGGTCCTTGAGGATAAACCTAAACACAATATACCAAGGAGATCGAGAGGATATATGGATGAGATAGATATATGAGGTATCTCACATTATCAACATCATGTTCATTGCACAATTGACTTACGGAGTATTTTATTTTATTTGCCCAATCGAATGGAAACAAAACATTTCTAACTATCATCTAACCATACATATCTAAGAATGTCACAATCGATCCGATCTCATCAACAGAATAATCCGTTTCAGCAAAAGAATCCCAACCGAAAGTAAAAAGAGGCTAAAGGTTTAGATAACTCAAAGCCTTATATAGCTAGAATTATCAAACTTGTTACATACTTCTCTTTTTTTTACACTTAGCTAGTACTATATCTTGATATGTGCACTAATGGTGGCCATTCATTTGATGATGCCACGTCTGTGGTGGGTGTTGGAACGATGATGCAATAATTGGGCCCATCACCACATGTATCTTATACAGTATATCTAATTAATTGATTAAGGATAATGTAAGTTACGTAAGTGCTTTTGTAATCGATCAGAGCCAAATATATTGTCAATGATATACATGTGACAGTGTTTGGTACGTTTAATTAATATGGCTCTCTTTATATCTATCTTTGATCCCAAGGACAATTTAGGATGGCAAAATTTAAAGATTGTGCTAGACAATTAAACTCGATCGATCAACAAACAAACAACTTATTCATGAAAGGGAGAGAGCTACATCCATTAACAAAGGATTAAAGAAAAATTGTATAAGAAATAGAGTGGTAAAGTGGTGTTAAATTTTTTAAATGTTAATTTAGATGATTTTATTCGAATTCTACTAATAGTGTGCATGTGAAGAAATAAATATTGGAAGAGTATCTAGACATGGTCTGTATGGAATTAGAATTGGAATTGTCGGTCTAGTTATGGGATGGTTAGGGTCCCGATTCCACCACCCTTGGAACTTTAGAACCGACGATTTTTTCCGGTTCTGACAAATTTGCGATCGCAGTTCCTTGACCCCATTCGTATTTTTACATTCTTTCTCTTTTCAGCAGTTGGAACCATGACTGAACAATTTTTTTTATTATTATGACCGGTTCCGGTTTCAGATTATGGATGAATCGAAACCAAATCCAGGTCGGAGTACCTTGAAAACAAGGCCACGAAATATGTAATCTAAATATAGTGACGTCGATGGTCGAATTAGGTGAGTTATAAATTGGGAGCATTACTTGGGCCGAGTCTTGTATAGACGGGCTAAACATATACATGTCTTATAATATAGCTTGTCTTTACCATAAAAGAATGTTTGTTATAATTAAACAAAGTAAATTTGACTATTAAAATACTTTATAATCGGTTAAAAAAATATGTGCATAATTCTTTTTAAGTCTTATATATACTTTAATTTATATTGCTCTACGTGTTCGTTTTTCTAACCCACATTGGTAGACTTTTTTTAACTATAAAACTTTAAAAAAAATTACAGTAAGTGGTATGGAATTGAAATTTCCTGTTGATGGAATGATATCGAAATTTGTAAGATATAACAAGTAGAATGATTTTTTGTACACCTTCCATATTTTTTTTATATAGTATATGATCTTGCTCACTCTATAAATCTCTTCGTACATTTAATCAACTTGAACATTGTAACGTGGCTATAATTAATTTAATGAACTCTTAATGATGTAAGACTTGTACTTTGCTCACTCCCCCATATCAAAATCTTCTTTGTAATCATAATGAAGGCAACTTGTAGGATTGTAATCGATCATAATCATCAAAGCCATCATATATATGTGGTGCATATAACATACTTTATGTTTAATCAGCAAACAGATGCTCTATGGCCTATGAGTCATTTTTAATTTTGTGCAAGTGCAGCTTTTAAAGCAAATGAGATAAGTTTTAGGACCGTTTGGTTTCCAATTACAAAAATCGAAATAAAAAGGAAATGAATTTATCTTACTTATGTGTTACAATATTGATTAAAAAAAATGTACTCGAAAATCTTCGGTCTTGTTCCCAAGGAATTTATCAAAAACTCTATGGTTGAAGTTACAAAAATCCTATAGGAATATAATGAACTCGTCCAAAAGAAAAAAAAATTATAAATTGTTATGGAGATAGAAAATCCAATTTTAGACGTTGAATTTTTATTTACGATCAAGATCTTCTCAAATTTATCCATGGAATTTACTCTCAACTTCACTGGAATGACTATGGAGGAGGACTACCAGTCTATTTTTGTATAGAGATGAGGTGCCCAAAATCAGGATTAATTTTTTTTGTCGATGTATCAGAATATATATATCAATACGGACTAGATTCATTTTTTTAAGTTTCCATTTTTGTAGTCGGAAATCAAAAGAGCCCTTAGTCTCTTAGAACTTCTTTTACTTTTTATTTTCTTATTCACATAGAGAATATATGTATAGTGTGTCATATTAGTATGACATATAGTTTTTATAATTGAGTTTTCCCGTCTATATGAATCATTTATATAATTTTATCAATTATCTTATTAATTCCGATAAACATAAATAATTTAATAGAATGTCATTGTCATACCAACTTTTTGTTTCTCACTAATTGAAAATAGCAGTACCTCAATGACTCAATCTCATGGGGCCAACGTTGTCTTGGTGAGACACAATTAGGGTGTCAACTATCAAAAATAGGATGTTTTTTTGATAATAAAGAAGGGATTATAGTCCGTTTTATTTAATAAAAGAGATTGATTATATACTAAAACTCATATTCTTATCCATCTCTAAGATCTTCCTAATACCTTCGGGCTCCTCTTCAAATAAGATCAAATTTCCCATACAAGATTTGCTAAACTTAGCTAACCAATCTGTCGCTTGATTAGCCTGCCTCGAGATATGCTTTGTTGTGAAAATCAACTCAGGGCAATTAGCAATCTCCCTAATCTTGTTTACCAGCTCTGAAGCCTTCCCAGACCTCGCCTCATTAGCGTTGATCAAATCAAGTGCCTCCAATGCATCCACTTCAAGAATCACTTTTTCCAGCTTCATCTGCTTTGCAATGGTAATTCCTTGCAGCATACCCATCAGTTCAGCCTTAAGAGTCGATGAACCGCCAGACTTAACAACATGTCCCTTGATAAAATTGCCATCCGAATCTCTAATCAATCCACCAACATCAATCCAACCTTCGCCTGCTGCAAATGAGCCATCTGAATTGATTTTGTGTCAGCCAGCAACATGGCGTTTCTAATGCGCCATTGAGCTAAAGCCCCCTTCTCTTGTGCTCTTTTTGTCCCTGAGTGCAGCGCTGAATTCTCTCGCCCGGTCGAGAATGAAAGCAGCCTTCGAGCCATGAAATGTGCAATTACTGTTAAAGGTTCTCGCATTCCTCCAACGCCACAACCACCAAACGCCATAGGCAAAAGTAGTCGGCCAAGAACCAGGCCTAGTCAGATTTCTCTCAAGCCAAGCTCTGACATCTCCTTGAATAAACTCCTGCATACGAGAGAATCGATCAAAAAATCAGCCCACACATCTCTTGCTTCTGTGCAATCCCTGAGAATATGCAGTGTTGTTTCCTCTTCATTACAGACTCCACAACTTGCATTCGTTCCTATGTGTCTCCTAACTCGGTTGGCATTGCAAAGGATAGCATCGTGCGCTACCAAGTTACTTGACTTTATTTGGAAAAAAGGCTTACAATAATCTGAATTGGTACTTCATAACTAATAAGGCGGCAATGAAATACCTTGAGTTGAGAACAAAAATAGATTGGATTATCCTTCTTAAGGACATATAATAAGATAGTACTAAGATTAATCCGAAGATCAATCTTGAGATTAACAAGTTTCACATGTTAGGGCTTATTTGATATCCATATCAAAATATCAGTATGGAACTATGGATATATCTATAACTCATATTCACATACAATTGTTTGGTATACTCAATGATGATATCTTTTTATGAAACACGTATCATAGTATCATGTATATTCTGATATCGATTGACATGTCTAAATATGTGTGATTATGTAGGGTAAAAAGAGTGATTTTTGTAATGATGTTCTTAAATAAAAACAACAACATCAATATCATTGCAAAGTAAAATCATGTTTCACCTCCAGTGGATGCATAGTTGTTGTTTCGGTGTTTCACATTAGTCCGACTAGTCTTAAGTCAGGTGCGCGATGTTTGCTCTACATTCACGGGGTCTGGGGTTCAACTCCAGTGGATGTAAAAAATTTCCTTTGGGAGACTCACCCACCAAACCTAGGTGCGCGACTCGGATCGAAATGAACGTAACCAAGACGAAGTTCTGGTGAACTAGTGGGCAACAAAAAAAAAAGAGTAAAATCATGTTTGAGCAGGATCTGTGGATAAAGATAGGGACACCCATAGTTTGAACATGTCAGCAAAATGTGTCTGAAAGACGCAAGAAAAACTAAAATTCAACTATGTGACAATAACAACGGAATTTAGTTAAAATACACCAAAATTAATATAAGAATTATATCCATATCAACGAAATTGTATAAAAGCCAATGAGTATGAGCACACTTTGAAGGGGGGGGGGGGGGGGGGGGCTTTGCTCGATCCATTAGTTTCACTCAAGTTCCCATAAAGTTTATGTTGGGATCGTCAAATTTAATGTATTAGGTTACATTAAAATCATGATTTAATGCATTAAATACGGATCTAAACAAGGGGAAATCTCTATGTGGTGTTATTTACTACTCCCTCCGTCCCAATATATATGGGGTTTTAGGTTTGTGCACACATATTAAGAAAAACTTTACTTTTGCTTTAAAACAAATAAATATCTCTCTCTTTACTTGGAAAGTCAATTTTAATTACTTGAAAATAGTGTCATCCTCATTTCAATTGGGTAGAATTCCTTAGTTTGACAATTATCAAGAAAGACAATCATAAATATAATCCAAACCCCATATATTGTGGGACAACAAATTTGGGCTAAAAACCCATACAATATGGGACGGAGGGAGTATTCACTAATAACAATTGGAGTTTGAATCTTGTTCGGAACAAATGTTCTATGCGAATATGAGACAAGCAAAAGTGCATCATAACGCCTCAAAAGTGATCATAAATTCTCAAAAATGTATTTCTAAATGATATTATTACGGTTCATCGTAAAACATCAAAAGTGTATCTTAATGCATCAAATGTGCATTCCTAATTTGAATGCACTTTTGACACTTTACGATGCACTTTTAATAAGGATCGTAAATGGGGTGCATCCAACGCCAGTAATGGGCCTCATATTATTATACATAACTTTTATGCCCTACGTGATTCACAAATATAACAATAAATTTTTTTTACATAAATTATGTGGGGATTTTTTTAAACCCTCTCACATTTTGTGAACCTTACAAAAATATAAATTGAAAGAATTATTAATGTTTTTTTTTCTTTCAAATCTTTTGGCAAAGCTAAGTTGAAACTTCACTGGATCCCATTCGTTAGACAACAATCCTCCAAAGTCCAATATCCCGCTCTGCTTTGGTAAGGGAGAGCAGTAGCATTTTGAAATTGGGCTTAACGTGATTTGACAACGAATTCCATCAAAGCCCATTCTCACATGAAACATAGCCCATTATTTTGATCCAAATTGAATTCCGCGCCTCAATTAGATAAAATAAACCCACTTTTCATGACTGATGAGTGCATCATTATATAAATCCATTGAGATGTGAAAACATTAAAGAAATTGTCGATGACTATTGCCAGATTTTTGGCCAGAAAGTCAATTTTCAAAAATCCGCATTCCAGGTCATCAAAAACACAAGTAATAAAACGAAGGATCAAATAAAACAGATACTCCAGATTCCGAACACAGTTGCTCTAGACAAATATCTAGGATGTCAAAACACCTTTAAACCTCTGATTCTGAGAACCAGATCCCAATTATCAAAGTGGAAAGCAAATGCTCTTTCTCAGGAGGGTCGTAAAACCCTAATCAAAGCAAACCTCTCAGCGTAACCAAACTATATTATGCAATCGTTTATGCTACCTCAGGCAACTCTAAAAGAATTGGACCAAATTAACAAGAATTTCTTTTGGAACAAGGAAACCAACTACAAACCACTTATAAGTTGTAATTCCATTTGTCGTCCACCCGCTCATGGAGGGGCGGGAATCGCCAAAGTGGAAGAAATGAACCAAACACTCCAAATGAAATTACTATGGAAAATACTATCGGAACCTGAAAACCTATGGGTTAAAATAGTGACAGAAAAATACCTCAAAACGGAAAGTATTTTGAACTACAAGAAAAAACATAACACATCATGGCAGTGGTCCAAGCTTTTAGGCCTACGGGATCTATTCGTGAAGGAACTCATCTGGCAAGTAGGAGATGGGAAGACCATTCGGTTTTGGAAAGATAACTGGAGCGGTAATGGTCCCCGTATCCCAAAATGTGGAGTTGAAACCCTCATTAATTGGGAGGAATCAGTTGATGTGTACCTCCGTGAGGACAATTCATGGAACATTAAAAAATTGAGGGAGGTCGTTAATCATGATGACCTCGAAAAAATTTCCAAAATTATTAACCCCATTAATAAAATACCAGATAGATTGCACTGGCAACCAAGTAAAAACAGTTGGTACTCTACCCACTCTACCATGCAGTGGCTCCACCAATCCAAAGGTGAACCCAAAATTAACCTAGAATGGATTAACAAGCTTAACATCCCTCCTAAAATGAAGAATTTCCTATGGAAAGTGGAACGAAATGGCCTACCAACCAAAACGAGGCTTGCTGCCAACCATATTCCGGTACCACAAGGCTGTGAAAGCATGTAACAACCAGGTTGAAGACACAAACCACATTTTACTCTCATGCCCCCTTACTAGGGCGACAATTCATTCCGTAAGGCCAAAACTACGTTGGATTGTCAACCAAGTATCCCCGGATGACAAAAAACCACACCAAGTCCTTGAGGAAATCAGGACAATGTCAACAAGAGAGGAAATGGAACTTCTCACCTACACATGGTGGAGCCTATGGTTCTCTAGAAATAAGAGAGTCTTTGACAACAACGACGGAACAACCTTGAATAATGCCGATAACATTAGCGAGTTTACTCAAAACCAGGTTAAAGACTGGAAACTTGCAGGAGCCTCTTATTCCCACAGTGTTCGCATGAACACTATGAGTGTTGGGAGAGGGAAAAAGCCTGCTAAATGGGCAAAACCTAAGAGGGATTATATTAAATTGAATTTTGATGGTGTAGTATGTGCAGATGGAGTTGCTTCATTCGGGTTCATCCTTAGGGATTCTGGTGGCTCCCCCATCCACTTTGACGGAGGACTGATTGGTCGGCAGTCTATTCTTATCTCCGAGACCATCGCCTTGCGCCAAGGACTTCTCGAGGCCATTCGACGTGGCATTCCACGGATCCAGATTGAAGGCGATAATTTGCAGCTGGTCAATGCCGTTCTTGGTGACTGACGCTGCCCGTGGGAGATCGAAGTGTTACGTGCGGACATCCATTGTTTGTTGGCTCGGTTCCAGGATTGGAGTATTGCTCATATCTACCGTGAGTGTAATTCTGTAGCTGACTACATCGCTGGCTCTTTCCAACGTGTCTCTTCCGTTCCACTTGCAGTTGATTCGGGATTGTGTACCCTCATCCGTCAGGATGCCCTAGGGCGGTCACTAGTCTGTTAGTGACCTCCCTAATTACTTTCCTTATCGAAAAAAAAAGTGAGATGTGAAAACCTCGAGGATACCAAAAGAAATAAGAAATTTTTTTGGACACCAAAAGAAAAGATCAAAACCTCGAGGATACCAAAAGGAATTTCCCTAACATTATTTACTGATGTTCTACGACAATTGAGTGAGGCTTAATCCTATCATTTTTTTATGTAAACAAAAATAATGTTATAACAATTGGATAATACGTATTCAATCCGAGTTCACACGTGACCCGTTACAACCCAAATAAAAAATAACCAGACCCGAATCCGAGTGACCTGACCGGTGTAATTACAACTAAAAGTGTAACGACAATGTAATACATTGTATATTTCACTGCTAAAAAAATTATATACTTCTTATATATGAAGCAAAATCATTACAAATGTTATAAATTTGATCAATAAAAACGTTATAAGATAAATTAGGTTAATAACTAAATATAATCAAAAGGTAAACTTTGAACATATTGCTAATACATAAATATAGGGTTATGTTATGCAACATTCTTAAAATTAGTTAGTAACTTTTAATTTTTCTAAAATTACAAAATCAGTCCAAATTTACTTTTTCCTCCTTCCCTTCTCATTCTCTATTATACACAACTCTAATTCAAATTTAAATCTCTTCATATTCTTATTGTTTAAAGAATATAACAATGAAAGAAACTCCGAATATGAGTTACATAATCGAGATTACATGGTATGTTCACCATTCATATAAGCGTTTTTTTTATTTTCGCATTTGTACATGCACGTGCGCGGATTGCGTGCAAAACAATTGTGCACGCAATTTGCAAGTGTGCATAATAGCAGTGCACACAGGAAGTTTGTGTGCAAAGAAGTAGTGCACGCAAAAAGATTGTGTGCATATAAGAAATGCACATTAAATTGTTGCGTGCAAAATTTGTATGCACGCGAAAAATTTGTGTGCTCCGTCCGAATGCTGCAGGATGAATCGCGTAAATGCCCGAAGAAGGTCGAAATCGACAAGCGAGTGAGCGAGAGCAGTTTGAACGTTAAAAGAGGATTTTGAATGGAGATTCAAAGAGTTTTGAGTGAAGATAGGGGGAATCGTGAAACCCTAGTCTTCTTTAAAACGAGGCTTTAATTTAGGCTTATTTTATAATAAATAGAAAATAGAGAATTGCAAACTAAAAAGGTGGGGTGTTGCATAGTTGGTATGTAAATATAATACTCCGTAGTTATTTTGTAGAGTTGTGTGAAGTTTTTAAGATCATTCAAAATTGTTTGTAAGATCAGCATTAAAATTGTTGAGATTCATATGATTCATATGTAAAATTAAAATTGTACAATTTTTTACGCTTTTATATTAATCATTTAAGATTTTACTCAAGATTCTAGATTAGTTCACCAGTTGTAAATCACCATAGGAAAGATCTTGTTCTCTAATCTCTACTTATGTTACAAAAATATATATTTGCTTAAAAAAGTATTTTTACTTGTCACAATACATGGTTATAGACAAATTTACACATATACTCCATATTAAGGAAAAAAATTCTTCCAATTAAATAATATTCCTAGATTACTACTCCTAAAAGTTGTTTTGTTTTGGGAGAAGTGAATAAGATTAATGTAATATAATTATTAGGAATATAAATAAAAAGAAATGGACAAAATTCGTATATAAATATCTATTTTGAAAGAAGAAAAAAAGTCTAGTATTTTTTTTATATGTCTATTGTTAGGATTACTGTGTTAGAGCAAAACGCAGAGTTTCACTTATTTTCCCTTGTAGTTTCTTATTGTTCAAACGTTGTGTTTTAAGCATTGACTAACACGTCAGCTTGCTCCTCTTTCAGCTTTCTTTATTTAGCACAGTGTGTAACGAACTTCTTCCCACTAATGGAAATTGCTCTATAGCTTTCGCTTACTCGCTCTCTCTCAATCACTCATCTATTGTGATTTTCTTCTTTTTGATCTTGTGACATGGTATCAGAGCGATAGCTTGATCTACTTGCTTTCGCGATCTGATTTTGCATCTTCATCACCATGGGTGTTGAAGATAACCCAAAGGGGAAGCTGGTAGAAGGAAAATTTGGGGAAGATTTTTCAGATCCGAACCATTCCTTGTACTTGCATCACTCCGATCATCCCAATTACTCATTGACGACGCAACTTCTCAACGATTCCAACTATCATCAATGGAAGAGGGCTGTGGAAGTTTCACTTATGGCGAAGAACAAGATCTCGTTCGTCACCGGAGATTGTGTTCAACCAGAAGCTGGATCGCTCTCAAAGATGCAGTGGAAGCGCTTCAACAGTATGGTTATTGCGTGGTTGCTACATTTAGTGGAGAAGGAGATTTCTGAAACCCTAATGTATTACGACATGGCTGCTCAGATTTGGGCTGACCTTCGCCAACGCTTTGGACAACCTAGCTTGGCACGGACTTATCAAATCCAGAAGGAGCTCTTCAACATAACTCAGGGTAACATTTCAATCACATCCTATTATACAAAATTCAAATGTATATGGGATGAATATTTTGTTCTGGCTGAATTACCCAAATGTGGGAAGTGTGATTCTGTTTATCCTATTCCTCAAATGATGTTGAATCAGCAAGTTCTACAGTTTCTAGTAGGCTTAAACGACTGTTATGGATCTGTGCGTGCAAATGCTTTGATGATAAAACGTACTCCAAATCTGGGAGAGGTCTATCGAATGGTTTTACAAGAAGAAAAACAAAGGAGCCTATCGAACAGTACTTCTACTTGTGTTGTTGAGTTTGTTGCTTTGAATGTTTTCCCTAAACCTAAATCAAGCTCTTCAAATTCTGGTCACACTAAAACTGGTAACTAGAATTTCAATCCAAAAGGGGGACACCAGAACAATGGAAATCATGGTCATAATGCTGGTTCAAACCAAGGGACATGATCTTCAAATGGTAATAGTGGTACAATGAAGATGGTGAATTACTACTGCGATCATTGTAAGGTGCCGGGACATTCACTCAGCAGATGCTACAAGGTTAACGGGTATCCTAAGGACAAGGAAAAGAGGTTTGCAGGCAATGTTGTAGCTGGAGATGAGAACAAAGAAAATGGAGGCAAAGGGCACACAATCACCAAGGATCAATATAACAAATTGATGGCTTTACTAGAGCATCAACAGACTGGGGTCTCTTCCGCAGACGCTAACAAGACATGTATGTTGGATGGTAAGACTTTTTGCTTCTCTATCTATGGTAATACTTTTGTTTGGGTCATTGACAGTGGAGCAACACACCATATTTGCCCTCACCTAAATCTGTTTGTTAACTCAAAGCCTTGTATGGAATCCAATTTCATAACTCTTCCCAATGGAAAACATGGTAAGATAGCAAACATTGGAACTATCCAGCTTTCACCACAAATCACTCTAAAAAATGTTCTCCATGTACCAGAATTTTCTTTCAATCTTCTATCTGTTAGCCAGCTCAACAAAGACCTACATTCTAACTCCTCAGGTGCTTGGTGAAGTTTCAAGAGGACTCTATCTTACCACTACTTCAAATAATCAGTCTATCCAGACCAATGCTATTCCAGCTTCCAAGATTTTTAGCCAATTTTGTTCACCAGTTTCCTCTTGTAATAATGAGCCAAACAATGACTCTTTTGTTCATGCACATAGTGCTATGTCTTTAGAATTGTTGCATTTGAGACTAGGTCATGTACCTTTTGATGCTTTGCCTCGTTTTCCCTTTTATAATGAGATTAAAGGTGCCAAGCAAAATCAAATTTGCACTATTTGTCCCAAGGTAAGGCAACACAGAAATTCATTCCAAAATAGTAGTATTCAAGCTACTTATCCTTTCCAAATGTTGCACACGTATATATGGGGTCCATATAAAGTCAAAACTTATAATGGATTCAGTTTCTTCTTAACCATTGTTGATGATTATACTCGAACCACTTGGGTTCAATTGCTTACACACAAAAGTTATGCCAGTGTCTACCTAAGACAGTTTATTCTCTTTGTTGAAAAACAATTCACTTGCTTTGTCAAAGTTGTAAGGTCAGACAATGGTGCTGAGTTCTGTAGTAATGACACACAATCCTTTTTCACACAAAATGGGATCTCACCAAACAACCTGTGTTGACACACCACAACATAATGGTGTGGTAGAGAGAAAACACAAGCATCTCTTAGAGACTGCTCGAGCACTTTTATTTCAATCCAACCTTCCTAGTTCCTATCGAGGAGAATGTATACTAACCTCTACCTATCTCATCAATCGATATCCTTTGGTCAACCTCAATTATCTTACACCTTTTGAGAAACTACATGGCTCACCCCCACATATTCTCATTTAAGACCCTTTGGTTGTCTTTGTTACATGTCCACACTAAAGAGAGATATGACCAAGTTTGATGCTCGAAGCTCGCCATGTATATTCCTTGTTTACCCTCTTGGAACCAAGGGATACAAAGTCCTTGAGATTCATACACAAAAGATCCACATCTCTAGGAATATACATTTTCATGAGCTTGTGTTTCCTCTACATCTTCCAAACATTCAGTTGTCCTCCCATATTCCCCTCCCTACGGCTGATCAAGGTTGTGATCCCATCTTCATACCTTCCTCCACACCTTTTACAACTGTTACAGACTCAACACCATCTTCACCACATCCTTTACATTACTTACCTTCATCTCTGGATGATGTGCTGTCTCCTACTTCAACTCCCTCAGATTCTACTATGACCATTTCTGATTCATCACCTCAGGTTCAATTGCCACCACCAAATGAACCTGTTAGAAGTTCCACTGGACCACACCATCCACCTAGTTATTTGCAAGATTATGTGGTTAATTTCTCCAATGCTGCACCTCAATTTCCTCTTTTAGAAGGATTTGCAACATCTTTCTTTGCTCCACAAGCTTTTACCACTTCTGTTTTCAACACCATTTCTGAGCCCAAAACCTATCATACTGCCTCTAAAGACTCAAACTGGGTACTTGCCATGGATAAGGAGTTAAAGGCTTTATCTACTAACAATACATAGGAAGTTGTTGATTTACCTACACGTAAGAGAGCTATAGGTTACAAATGGGTATACAAAATCAAATTAAAAGCAGATGGCAGTATAGAGAGATACAAAGCTTGACTAGTGGCAAAAAGTTATACCCAACAACATGGTTTAGATTTTGAAGAAACCTTCTCCCCAGTGGTTCTAATGACAACTATAAGAGCATTGTTATCTATTGCTCTTCACAAAGATTTGAAGATCTTTCAAATGGATGTTAATAATGCATTTTTGCATGGGGAATTGATGAAGGAAGTTTATATGCAAATGCCAGAGGGTGTTGACAATCCACTTAGCAAAGTATGCTTGCTCAAGAAAAGTCTCTATGGTTTAAAACAAGCTTCAAAACAATGGTTTCATAAACTAACAACAACTCTGGTTACATTGAATTTTGTGCAGTCAAAGTATGATTCTTCACTTTTCTTACAACAAACCAATACAAGTATGACAATTTTAGCTATATATGTGGATGACATTATAGTTACTGGTTTAGACTACACAGTGATTGTTAATCTGAAGCAAGTGTTACATTCTATGTTTAGCATCAAAGACATAGGAGAACTAAATTACTTCCTGGGCATTGAAGTGGTTCATCAGGAAGATTCTTTGATTTTGAGTCAGTCCAAGCTGGCTAGGGAACTTGTTGATGAAGCTCAAATCCAACAGTTGCATACTCGAGCCACTCCACGTCTCCACTTCCTCTCAATTTCAAGCTTGGTGATCCTGGGGATGGAGAACCACTCCCTGATCCTTCCATCTATAGAAGCATGGTGGGAAAACTCAATTATTTGATCAATACAAGGCTAGACATCTCATTTGCTGTCCAGATTTTGAGTCAGTTTCTACAGAAGCCATTATCATCACATTATACAGCTTTGCAACACCTGCTTTGTTATGTCAAGGGGACCACACACTTTGGCTTGTTGTTTGCACCTGGTGATCAAGTCAAACTTCAGGCCTTTTCAGACTCAGATTGGGCTGGCTGCCCCATCACTAGACGTTCTGTCACAGGGTATGTGGTTCTACATGGATCCAACCCCATTGCTTGGCGTTCTAAGAAGCAAGCCACAATATCATGCAACTCTTTTGAGGCAGAATACAGGGCGTTGTCACAGGTAGCAGCAGAGGTCACTTGGTTAGTGAACTTGCTCCAAGAACTGGGTGAGTCCAATCTTAAACCAGTACAGTTACATTGTGACAACAAATCGACCTTACATATTGCTCAAAATCTAGTGTTCCATGAGCGCACAAAACATTTGGAAATTGATTGCCACTTCACAAGGGAAAAGGTTATGGATGGTCTTCTTCAACTATCCTTTTTCCCACAACAAACCAACTTGCAAATGTGTTGACTAAGATTCTGCCTTCTCACCATCATCAAGAGCTACTCAGCAAACTGGGCATGTTCATCAAACCTTCACATGTTCCAGTTTGAGGGGGGCTGTTAGGATTACTGTATTAGAGCCAAACACAGAGTTTCACTTATTTTCCCTTATAATTTCTTATTGTTCAAAACGCTGTGTTTTAAGCATTGACTAACACGTCAACTTGCTCCTCTTTCAACTCTCTTTATTTAGCACAGTGTGTAATGAACTTCTTCCCACTAATGGAAATTGCTATACAACTTTCGCTTACTCGCTCTCTCTCAATCACTCATCTATTGTGATTTTCTTCCTTTTGATCTTGTGACATCTATTACACATATTTTAGTGAAAAAATACGGAGTATCTTTCATACAATAAGCAAGAGAAGGCCTGAATACACAATTTCGGTTAAACAAAGTGTAGCCTAATCTTTCATAGTGTACTTAATTTGCAGGAAAAATGAATTGAATAATCTGTCTTGAAAATGAAGAAAAGAGAAGAGTTTCTGTTTCAAATAATTTGCACTGAACAGTCTAATCACTCGCTTCAGGCATCAACAGTCATCTCTTTTGGCATTTACTTTCCCACCCCCCAATTCCCCCTCACAAATCCCACACCTCCTTCCTCCTCCCTCATTCATCCATCTCCATCTCCATCTCCATGGAAGAAGCTCTCGGTCCTTTCCACGTCCCCCAGCACAGCCGAAGAGTCAAGCTCCGAATCACTCCCCCAACCGCCGACCCCAACCTCGACCTCCACAGCTACCTCTTCTCCGCCGCCGATCCTCCTCCTCCTCCTCCTCCTCAGCACCTCCATGCCTCCGCCAGCCACGGCCGCGATATCGTCACGGTGGCCGCGCCGGCATTGCCTACGCGGAGCTCCGACGCCGGAATCCCGAACTCCATCGGCGGCGGCGCCTTGAATTTGTCGCTCGCCACGCACGGCCGCACCGTTCAGCAGTTGAGCGGAGGCCAGAGGAGCGGCAGATCGGCGCCGCCAGTGCCGGTTGCGACGACTCCCGTCGGTCCGTTCACCGGCTACGCGTCGATCCTGACTCGATCTAGGTTTTTGAGGCCGGCCGAGGAGCTTCTGGAAGACTTCTGTGGGGGAAATCGGGGAGGAGTTTCGGATCTCGCTGCGGAGAAGGCTAGGGTTCTCGAAGCTTCCGTTGGGGAGAATTGGAGCCAGAAAGTCGCTGATCGATGTGCGGATTCTAGCCTTCTCTCCATGCTCCATGAGGTATACAGACTTTCGTGATCATCGCAAATGCTTTCTTTGGTAATTGTTATCTTATTGCATGGAATGAGTTCTTATCACAGTTCAAAATCAGAATAACTTGTCATATTAATCCTTCAAAAAATCTAGTCATTACCACTTCGACAGTACAGAAAGCTCGTGGATGTGAGTTGCACAACTTTTGATTGGTAGAAGTTTATTGCATGAACAAGAATTTAAAAATGTACATAAACAACTAAAAAAAGTCTAAGAAGATGGGGAAGGGAAGGCAAATCCAGGTCAGTGGCCAGTATTTGTGGTGAATGCTCTTGTTTAGCCTATTTTAGACATAAGAATGTTTTGATAACTCGAAATTCTGTTTGTTAGAGCTATGGTCTATGGATGAGGACTCCCTCATTTCTTTGGGTTTTCTGAAAGTCTTGTTGGGGGAATGAGAAAGCTGGGTCTTTCTTTCTTTCGTTTTATCAAAAAAGAAAAATATGAGGTGGGGGAATTGAATGAGATGGGCGTGCCAGTAAAAATCTGATGAATTAACTGCACATGACAATAAAGGCGTCTAGTCTTGTCAAACACCAAATCAATCATTTCCCTTGCTTTCATAGGTGAACAATAAACTCTTTCCTAGCTTATTTATTTTAATCTGCATTTACTTTGCTAATCTAGTTATATGTAGCATTTAATCTACAAACTACAAACAAAAGCATCTTTCTGTCACACAGTCCGCTGATTATTTCATTGCGATTGGATACTTCATTACTTTGTAAATCCTAAGATCACAAGTATTTTAGAATAAATTCTCTCACAGATTTACTACTCTAAAGAAAACATTGATAGATAGAAATAATTAATAGATCTGATTTGATTTGTAGCAGTACTTTTAATCTTAGAAGAAAATTGATGGCCCTCCACTGTTTTCTGGTGCGTTAGGTAGCATTAAAAAAGCTGTACAGGCTTCTTTTCCTGTTTCAACCACAAGCTATAGCAATTCCATGTATCACGCACGTCCTGAATTCTGCAAAGTACATTTTAATCTAGTAATATGTGTCACCTGGTGGTAGTGATACTATATGGTATTGTTGCTTATGTATTTAATTTCTGTCTGTGCTATACTATATACATTGTGGGCTATGGACAAGTTAGAGCGCTTGCATGAATATGATAGACTGATAGTCAGCTGTGAATATCTCAACCTAAATGACACCTCTTGTTGCTAGACGTTTCATAATTATTTTAGTATTATAGCTAGCATTTAATGGTAAAAGTATACTGTTTACCTTTGCGTAGATATGGATTGGTTATGTATTACTACTTCTAATGTACTTTTCATTCACAAGAAGCAGGGCTAATCTGTTATAACTCATTGATAGTTGTTCATAATCCTCATTTGACAGATCTATCTAAATCTTCCACAAGAACAAGCTAAATCAAAGACTCCCTTATCATTGTTTTCTCCTCTTTTGCATCAGGTTTACAAGCGGTACAAACTATACCACCAGCAAATGCAATCAGCTGTCTCATCATTTGAATCCGTTGCTGGCCTTGCTAATGCAGCTCCATTCATATCCTTTGCTATTAAAGCTGTGTCAAAACACTTTCACTGCCTGAAGAAGGCCATCTTGGACTATATTAACTTCACAAGCCCGGGCTCTGGTAGAGATGACTACAGAAACGGTCGGGATTCTTCAGGGTACTTATCTACAGAGAGAAGCTACAACCACGACCAAAGGCCAGCTCAGCAGCTCCAATATCGTGGCTCAATGCAGCACCCTGCTTGGAGATCCCAGAGAGGATTCCCTGAAAAGGCAGTGGCTGTGTTGAGGACATGGTTGTTTGAAAACTTTTTGCATCCGTAAGTATAAAGAAAAAATCCTCAGTTGATTAAAGATGCATTTTACACAATTGAAGATTGTCATATATTAATTTTGCTCTTCTGAAATTTCCAGATATCCCACTGATACTGATAAGGAGATGTTGGCACGGCGAACTGGTCTATCTAGGAGTCAGGTTTGTTTAAATTCCATGGTTTGTTTAATTGATCAAGACCATAAATGTCGGAACAGATTTCATTCCATCAATATTTTAGGATGTGTTTGGATTAAACCACGTCATTATATTGCAATTAATCTTGCTTTGTAATGCACTATTTTGCAATAAATCTTGCACTATAATGCATTATGTATTGTAATAAAAAGAGAGTCAAAAGCACCCATAATATGAAAATTATTCTTGTATGTATAGTGAAGAGTTGATCATTTACGAGTTATTTTAAGCAGGTGTCGAATTGGTTCACCAATGCAAGAGTAAGACTATGGAAACCAATGGTGGAAGAGATTCACACACTAGAGAAACAAAGCCATTTCCCATCAGAATCAGAGCACAGAAAATTTGTCAATGTCTTGGCTGACCATTTCTCATCAGTGAACCCTCCTCCTGAGAAAGACACTCCAACTGACTGGATCCAGAAAGTGCAAGAAAGTGAAAACAGACACAACAACAGCCAAGCATTTGCTAGAGTAACTGTTGCACAAGCCAGTCAGATGCAACCGGACCATTATCATATGGGCCCCAGTAAGAGTGAAGCCGATAAGCATAGCAGCTCATCTGCCTATGGTGCTGCTGAAGAGGGCGCAGTTGGGTTAACTTGGTCAAATTGTGGTCAAACTGTCCCGTTCTGGCTGCAAAGTAGAATGAACTAGTTGGATGCAAATTGGCACCTCTTGATGACAACTCAGAGTTAAGAAGGCGATTTAGGTGGTTTTATGTTCATTGTAAATCTTTATTCTCAATGTTTGTCCAATTTGTGTTTACGTGACCTCTTTTTAGAGGGAGTATGTTTACTAGTTGTGTTGTATCTTCCATTATGAAAAGACATGATGATTATGTTCTTAGCCGCTCAATAGCTTTCCTAACACCGTGAATCTTCTCTTACAAAAGAGCTGGATTTATGGCTCAAATTATTCTACTGATTTATTGATAGAAGCTCCTCAGAAAGCAAAAAGCTTTGATGATTATGTTTAAGACGGAATTTGAGTCAAACACGATTTCAAACCTAGCATTGTTTCAATTCATAGGTCAGTTGGTGCAACTGCCGGGTTATGCTTGGTATATATTCCCCTCGTATAATCATATATTGCCGGGTCGTGACAATGATAGTGGAGGCAGATCTGGAACCATTGGTTTTATGGTGGCGCGACTTTGATGTCACTATCTATAATATAATGTCTGGCGGATCAATACTAACGGGGGCATCCAAGCAGAAGTTTGTATGGGCACATAAGTCCAATATAGTTCAATCACAAAACCAAACATTAGAGATGTTGGATAACTTCATTAAGGCCTTAGAGCTAACTTATTGTTGATGAGCCCAAAGAGCTATCCAAATCGAGCCATCATGGTGGGCTACCCAATATAACGGGTGAGAAGTATTTTGGCTGGCTCGAAGTAAACAACCAGGGACTCCCGAACAAACTCTAATATCGTGATAAAGTCCGACGGGCCAATATTGATGGGGAGCTGTCGGAGTGCACATGCGCGTATGAGTCTAGCACGTAAGTTTTAGTGAGACTCCATCCTAAAACCAATTGACAATAGGAATAACTTATCTACTAATTAATATATGTCCCAAACTTTAGAGGTGGGATAACTTCACTTTTTCACACTATTCTATCTTTATCTAATTGTGACATAATTTTTGTTGGAATTTATGGTTATTATGAACAAGAGAATAAACATAAAACCTAGCAATTGAGCAGTAATTTGCCTAATGTTTACATGGGGGACTTTAATCAGATTATCCATTCATCAGAAATACATGGCGAGGTAGATGCTAGGGAGTCGGATATGCAGTCTTTTCGAGCTGTCATTGAAGACTTAGAGTTATATGATATGGGATGTTCTGGTGGCAAGTATACTATTAGAAGTGAATAACCACTTGGTTGATTATTAACATAACGATTACATACATATATTGAGAGACAAAAGACTTGTTCTCCAAGGCATAATCTAGGAAGATATACAAAATGATTTACAGAATATTCTTTTCAAAACTCTATCTTATAAAACAAACTTATCCTCTAATTGAAGATTGCGCTAATACCCGCAAGATAATGGGCGAGGGACGACCAACAGCTTGGAACGAACGAAACAGAATGCTCGACCAATAAAAGCCTTGGTGAACACATCAACAACTTGATCATTAGCGGAAACATGACCAACGATGAGATCCTTGGAATCAACTTTTTCCCGAACAAAATGAACATTAAGTTGAATACGTTTGGACTTATCTATAATAGCCGGATTATTAGCAAGTAAAGTGGAAGACACATTATCACACATAAGCACTGGGATGTCTCGGACAGGAAAACGAATTCCAGTGAGCAATTGTGTAAGCCTCTGTACTAGAGCGAGCAACCATTTTCTGTTTGCGACTGGACCAACTAATGAGATTTCCCCCATAAAATATAGCAAACCCATGTTGAGACCGGAGATCAATAAGATCGGATGCCCAACCAGAATCAGAATAAGCAACAATCTTAGAGCTAGGAGATGCTTGGATGACAAGACCATGGTCGCGAGTTCCCTTGAGATAGCGCAAAATGCGCTAGACATCACGCTAATGAGACCGCATGGGACGATGCATGTGTTGACAAGCATGGTTGACAGCAAAACTGATCTCGGGACGCGTGATCGTGGCGTACTGTAAACTACCTACAACACGACGATACGTAGTGAGATTTTCAAGTGGATTATCGGGCACGATAGACTGTTTAGAGGAGCTGGGGTTCGCGGGAGAGGAAATAGGTTTTGTTTCGAGCATGGTGTACTCCTCTAACAACTCCCGTAAATACTTATATTGTGTCAAATGCAAAGAGGTGGGCGAGGAGTAGGTTACTTCAATGCTGAGAAAATAGGTAAGTTTTCCAAGGTCTTTCAATGAAAATGTGGCATGAAATTGTGCAACAAATTCACTTACTCTAAGCAAAACTTACCTATTTTCCAAGGTCTTTCAATGTCTCAAGGGAACTCGCGAAATTGGCATGAAATTGGCATGAAGTTTTCCAAGGTCTTTCAATGAAAATGTAGCATTTACAAAACACTTACTTTGTCTGTTCGTGAAAAACAGGGTTTTTGGCAATGTAGATAGAAACCAAATTGTCACATTTTACTGGTATTGGAGTGACATCATGAAGGCCAAGTTCAAACAACAGCCTACTTAACCAAGCAAGTTCAATAGTAACATTTCTCAAAGATCGATACTCTGCTTTTGCTGAGCTTAGATAAATGGTTTGTTGCTTTTTCGATTTCCAGGAAATCAACGTATCTCCTAGAAATACTACAAAGTCACTGACAAATTTCCTAGTGTTGGGGCATGATGCCCAATCAGCATCACAAAAGCTTTGAGATCAAATGTGGGAAGAGAGCTAAAACGAACAACTTGATGGATAGTAACTTTCAAGTATCTTAAAGTGTGATATGATGCAGACATATGAGCTGTTGTAGGAGCATTTAGAAACTGGCTTAGAAGCTGAATTGTGTATGCCAAATCTGGTCGGCTATGAACTAAAAAATTCAACCGGCCTATGAGACGTCTGTATGCAGTGGGATTAGGTAGAGGAGTACCAGAATCCAGCAACAACTTGGTGTTGAGCTCAAGAGGAGTGGCAACAACACACTCTACATAATGAAATTCTTCAAGCAACTCAGTAATGTACTTCTGTTGAGTCATCAATAAACCAACATCAACTTTCTGGAATTGAAGTCCAAGAAAATAGTGAATTTCACCAAGATCTTTGATCTTGAAAGTGTCATCAAGATATGACTTAAGAGAAGAAATCTCAGACTGGTCATTTCCTGTAAGATTGATGTCATCAACATAAATTGCAACAAATGTGGTGGAAGCTGAATTAGACTGTTTGTGAAACAGGGAATGATCATTAGGTGATTGCTTGTATCCTGTTGATCTCAAGGCACTAGTTAATTTGGCATACCATTGGCGAGATGCTTGTTTGAGACCATATAATGATTTTCTCAACTTGCAAACCATGTTTTTGCCTTCAACTTTGAGACCCAAAGGAATCTTCATGTATACTTCCTCATGGAGATCACCATGTAAGAAGACATTGTTTACATCAAGTTGATGTATTTGCCAAGCCTTTTTAACAACCACAGAGATTAAGCATCTTACTGTAGTCATTTTTATAACCGGGAAAAAAGTCTCATTGTAGTCGATGCCTTCTTTTTGAGTACAACCTCGAACTACCAAACGAGCTTTATACCTTTCTATTGTGCCATCAACTTTTTGTTTGATTTTGTATACCCATTTGCAACTTATGGGTTTCTTTCCTTTGGGCAAAGGTACAATGTCCCAAGTATGATTATGCTCAAGGGCTTGGAATTCTTTTGTCATTGCTTCTTGCCATTCTTTGTGTGCAACAACTGAATGATAAGTTTGAGAGTCCTAGCCATATTCTAACACCCCTCCACACACTTGCAACCCTTCTAAACCATTGATAGGTGTTATAACAGTTAGCCAAAGCAATATTAGATCAAAAGAACACATAAGTAATAATAAATAATCCATACTAAAGCTTTAACAAAACACTAAAAATCTGTCCCTTCTAGCTACAAGTCTACAACTAAGATATCACCAATTGTGCACTAAGAATTTAAATTTACCACATACAGATATCAGGCATGAATCGAAACCCATCATCTAACAAATTGCTATACCAAATCATCTAGTTAAGCAAGCTAAGAACAAAAGAACCCAGATTTGATAGGCGTGCGGATTAGGCACACATAAAAACAAACTTACAAGTAGAGCGAAGCCGATTGTAACAGGCCAATAGAAGAATCCAATTGCAAAAACGGATGAGAGTCCAATAGGACCAACGTGGAATTGGAACTACACAGATGGTGTGATACGATAATATTTGGATTACCGAACCAAGAATCCGGTAATAGTGGGATTAAAGAACAGATAAAGGTGAAGGATAGTATTGTGAAAGGAAGGGCCGAAGCCAGGGGGAAGAGGCAGACGAAAGAGACGAAGGAGAAGAGAGGATTAGAGCAAGATAATTAATTTCTCATTTCTGATTGATTTCCTCACTAGAATAAAATATAGGGTATTTATACTAAACCCTAATATCTTAACTAATAAAGAAAACATAATGCTAAATTATTAAAATTACATCCTTACTAATAGATAAAAGTATATCCCTAAATAAAAGGAAAGAAATAATATTCTAAATCGGAATAATATAACTAATTATCCTAACATAATCTCCTAGCCATAATTGTAGCGTATCAGGGTGGGAGGAAGGAGGATGTGTGAACTTCACAAATAAAGTTGTAAAATGTCAAGGGTATCATCCTTGTATGATTTCAATCTCACCCTCAAACTAAACTTCAGCTATTCCTAATCCTAAACAGTTTCTAACAATTTCAAACTCAGCAAACCAACAATTTCAACCCTCCTAGTATGATTTTGTAACAATTTCAAACTCAGCAAACCAACCCAGGACCCCAGTTATTCCTAACCATAAACAGAAATTCCAACCAGAATTCGAAACACATCATTCAAACCAGAATTCGAAACACATCATTCAAACCAAAAGAAGCTGATCTGAAAGGCCTTCAAAGGAGAAGAGAGGATTGAAGAGATGACGTTCAAACTTCAAAGGAGTCGATGGGAATATTTCTAATAAGGGTCTACGACTTGTAAACTCCCTTGCTTGTAAACTCCCTTGCTTTCCCTACATAAGAAAAGGGTTTCGTATGTGATGAAACCCGAAATGAAAGGATCGCTAGAAGACAAGAAACGAGATTATTATATTCGAAAGTGCAAACACTTGCTTCTTTATTTATGATTTTCTTTACAGCGAGGTTTACAAGCCAACGAGGCTAATAGATTATTTTGAGAATTACACCCTAGACCTCCTACGATTATCCGAGATCTCGACCTAACAATGTCCGAGATCTCCTAGTTGTTAGCTAGCTCTAAGTGTCACTTGCCGGTCCCTTTGAGCGAGGTTGGGTTGGCGGGGCTATGCTGCTGACTAGCGAGGTTGGGGAGCGGAATCTTTGATGTGAGGTAGAACGAGGTGTGAGAGGCTTGCGAGATGGTGTAGCGAGGTCTTTGATGTGAGCAGAAACTCAGTGAGACTTGAAGTCTTTTTGTGGACTTCACTTATCTATAGCGAGGCCTTTTGACGATGTTTCGATCACGTCGATCTTCAACGAGCAAGATAGTTCTTGAGTTCAAGATGTTTTTCGACCCCTTTTCCATACGAGATTCTCCTCTATTTATAGAGGATTGGGGAGTCGAGTTTTGGTCATTGTCCGATGTGGGACGCCCGAGATCAAGGGCTCTGATTGGCCTAGAGGCGAGGCAGTCGGTGATTGGCCCGAAGAGCGGCGTTCGTTGAGTGGTCATGGTGGGCGGACGCTAGTAGAGTCGGTTACGAGGTTGAGACTTCGCTCCGAGGTCTCGGGGGACCTCGTGGGGTAGGAACTTTGTTAAAACAAAAGGTGGGTATGGTTGTGGGCCCCAAGATCATCCTCGGGGGTCCCTTTGACCTGGTTTGACCCTCATACTCCGGGCCCACCTCTTGCTTCGCTATTTTGAGTATCATCAGTATGAAACTACGTAATTAACAACTGATAAAAAGATGAATATTTCTGATAATGAAAATCACCCCTACCAACTGACTCTTGAACTAACTTAACACAAACTGCTAACAATGCCTAGTTATAATTAAGGACCAAGGTTTGACTACTATAATTAGGGTAATACTAACCCCACTATTTGAGTAGCCGGTAAATTGACTCAACTGACTCCTTACCAACCAGATTTCAGGAAGCAACTAACAAAATGATCCGAAAAAACAAAATAATAAAATAAACTAAGAAACTAGTTGGTTCTTTCTCTCATACATCATCAGAATTGGGTGAGGATTTGTATGAAAAACTTTCTAAAACTAAAAAAAAACATACCCTTTTCCCGAAAAATCAAACTGAAAGGCACCAATTCCTTCCATTTCCAACTTAAGTGCAAGGTTCTGAATAAGTTCATCCTCCTGACATAAACAATTTTCAAAAAGATTTGCCTGTCCGGTGAAAAAAAATGTAATAGAGATTACAGAGAGAATCTATGCCTAATATATTAACCTTAGATGATGAGATGTCATGACAAATGACGACCAAAGTTGGTGAGCATGTCTTGTGAATTATACCAACCAGCTTCTCATCATACTTGTTTGGAATAGACATCTTACACTAATAAGCTGAAATATAGACAAAATTCAATTAATTCTACCAAATCCAGTTCTCTTGGGATTATTATTATTCGGATTCAATTAAAACCAGTAAAATTCATCCAATTTAGTATAATTATAATAGCATCTATTAAAACCTCCATCGAAGGAATCTTTTGCTTATTACCGAAGTAATGTTTTAATTACCGGAAGCTACTAACCAGACTTAAATGACTAATCTCCACTAATCCAAAAATAACTATATATCAGTGCAAACCCATTATATATAGATATATGTAATTTTGACAATTATTCCCTCAAAAACAACTACCAGCAGAAAATTCTATATATCTAACCTAATATTTTGAGTTTTTCTTTGAAACCAAAGTTTAGGCAATATAACTAACCTGAAATCTGCTCTCATCTTCTTACACACTTCATATATATCAATGTTGAGTCTCTCAATCATCTTCAATCCATCCATAATTGCCTCCCCTAAACGTTCAACCACGCCTTTTTTCATATTAAATCTACCAACTTCATTAACTCTAACTGAAGCACCATGGTACTTCGAACCATACATCAACACAACCCCACCTTCTAAATTGTAAACAACCATTATTTTATAGCTTCTATAAACAAATATATAATTACTAGCACACAAATATGTTACCCAATTCCAGAAAAATCAAATCTGAAAGCAGATATTCCATCCATCTCCAATTGACATGCAATGTCAAGAACTATTTTTCCTTCCTGTTATAAAAACAAATTGTCAACATAAAAATATACAAAGAGAAAAAATAATAGAATCCATTGCATATAACGACTACCTTAGTTGAAGGAAAATCATGACATAGAACCACAATTTCTTTGGACCTTGTCTCGTGTAATATCCCAACCAAAATTTCTTTCAGATTGTTTTGAACAAAAACCTTAAACTGATGTGCTAAAATGATCCAATACAATGTAATTTGTTAGATAAATGTCAATATGTCATAACAACCAATACATATTTTACAAATAAAGAGTACCCATTTAAGAGGTCAACTATCCTCCTACATTTCAACACAAAAAAATCTGAATCTAAGAAGATCTAACTCTTATATAGCCACCAAAATTTAATCCTACAAATATACATAACACATAAACTAAAAAAAAATATACAAAGTGCAACAAAAAGAGATTGTAGTTTAAAGACAAAGCATTGTTTGACAAATATCCACACCATAAAAATTTAATCAAGTAACAGAGCAAAAACAAAAACTATACTTACTATGAAAAGACTTCAAACATATTAGTGTTGATTAGGTGTGGAGAACAGTATTGCATCCCATGAATCAAAAACACCTATTAAATCCTCCATTAAAGGGGTCTGTTAAACTTTAATCTAACCATCTGCACGGCTATCACCAAAGATCTGATTTTAAGCAGATGAAACTCTCTAACACCAAAAGACGACCAAAAATAAAAACAGAGCTTACACAAACAGAACTTACTCTTAAAATCACTTCGAACAGGAATCAGTTTCTATTTACTGGCAGTTGGACCATCATCAAATGGAGAAGAGCATGAGCCTTTTTGAACCCACAACATTCTATTAATTTCCATCTAAGAATCGCATCATTTTCCTCAGTTATATTTTTTCTCCAGGTGAATTTGTTTCTGCTGGTAGGGATATCTATTAATTCACAATCGTTCTTGAATTTATGAAGTCGTTCAAACCTATGTGGTTGGTAGGCGTGAAATGGTCGTGCAAATCACGGCTATGCAAAAAAATCCAAACTAACTAAGAACCGTAGTTTTTAGGAAGTCCGGGTCGAATCCACAGGGAGACAGATTTTATCTTTTATGTGAATTTTATGACAATTAGAGTAAAAGGGGGTTTATGAACTAAACTAAATCTAAGAATGCAAAACTAACAAAGCAATAAAAGATTATGAATAACAATAATTGGGAAGATAGCTTAGGCAAACAAATATCCACAATCGAATGACAAGTTGATCATTGATTTCACCTCAATATCACATGCAATGGATTTTCCAATTCCTTTTCAATTCTAACTAACAGCACAACCAGATACTATTAGTTCTAACTAATTAAACAACCATGAAACCATCAATGATTCAGTTTAATAGCAACAATAAGGATAGGAATATAATAGGATACAATTCTAGCATAAAACAACCAGCTTTTACCGTAGAATGTAAATCAAATCTCTTCTGCATAAGACTAGCACAACCAGATACTAGTATGATGCAGTTGCTACTTCAATCTAGAGATGCTCAACCAGTAACACTCTAGATCTAGCAATAGATTCAATAACAACAAACTCTAGTTGATCAGGCTAGAAACTGTTGAAACAAATCATAAACATTCAAGCAAGAGAGAAGATTAAATCCAAGCAATAGATAAGGAATTAGAAATCTCACAACTTTAATCAAAACGATGCTTCAATTGTCTGACTAAGAAAAAGGGCTTAGTTCTCCATGAAAGGCTAAAAACTCTGAAAGGAAAATATGATAATAGTGTATGAATGAGAGATGCAACTCTCTAAAACCTAATATATCAAACTAGGTCTAAAACTATATCCCAAAAATATAATATCTCGGAATAATAATGATAGAAAAGGACCAATAGAAACAAAACACGTGGCAAGTAAAGGTCTCCGCGGCGGTCAGGGGCGGCGGGCGCCGCTGGGTTGGCGGCGGGTGCCGCCAGCACCTCGTTTTAGAACTCAGGTCACACTTCGGGGGCTGTTTTGACCTCCTTCGAGTTGAAATTTGGACTCGGAGTAAAAACATGAATTGTAGCTCTTTGGATTAGCTTTCCAATGATACCAAATTCAACTTCATAAGACCACTATAGCTCCCAAACGAACCCTTACAAGACAGAGGTGTCGAACCAGCAACCCCAACAGATGGCCCGAATTCAAGCGTTCTTTCCCCGGTTTCCATTCCTTTCACACTTGTTCACTTTAAGACCTGTAAAACAACATAGAACAAGTGCAAAAACCCAAAACTCCTAGACACTCTAAGACACTAAAGAAACTAACTAAAACTACCTAAAAACATAGCAAACGAAACGGAAATATGCATCCTAAACACTACCTATATGCAAGCTATCAGTGGTTCCGGGGGGCGCCTCATTGTTTTTCACTTGAGTCTTGAATCTCATTTAGATCTCCAATAATAATAGTCGGAAGATTTAGTGATCGAATATCACTAGTTATTTTTTGCCAGAACTCCTCTTTAGCATCAGCATTAGGTGGTGCATATGTGAAGCAGAGAGCAATAGAATTGTAGTATTTTAGTATTATGTACCTTGCATTCTGAATAAGAAGCGTGATTTCTTCATTTGTTAGTTGATGTTCTTTCCACAGTACTCTGATTCCACCATCTCTACCATTTGCAGGGGACCAGACAAAGTTGTCAAACCCCGCTCTTCTCCAAACCTGATCACTTGGAGCTTTGTCGGTTTTTGTTTCGATTATATATTTCCATTATTTGGATTCCTTTTATTTTACAAAAGGAATCAACTTCCGGCCAGTGTAAGGATCGAGGCCTTAGAAGCGCTATCCCATGCCAACTCGAGGACTTTCCAGGAGGTCACCCATCCTGGTACTACTCTCGCCCCTGCACGCTTAACTTTTGAGTTCTTTGTCCTCACGCAAACTCAGAAAAGAAAGAGCTCTTGTTGATATGGGTAGCATCTCAATTCCTTATAAATCACTGGGGTGTTACAATCTCCCCCACTTAAACACTTAACGTCCTCGTCAAGTCCCAAGCACCACCCTCTAGGTCGAGTCACCGCTCTTCGGGCCAAGTGCACTCGTAACCTAGAGTCGGCTCTGATACCATTTGTAAGGCCTGAGGTCTTAGAAACACTATCCCTGCCAACCCGAGGACTTCCCATGAGGTCACCCATCTTGGTACTACTCTCGCCCTTGTACGCTCACAAACTCAGAAAAGAAAAAGCTCTTATTGACATGGTAGCACCTCAATTCCTTATAAACCACCGGGGTGTTACAGCCAGAACGATTTCCGGCCTATTCCTCTACATTTTCATGATCCTATCTTCATCATTACTAATATTATTACTCCTTTTTATTTTCTTATGTTCTATTTTGATCTTCGAATCCTTGTATGTTCCATTTTGTTCGATCCACAACCAATTTTGATGGCAATTCCCTCATTGAATTTTCCTAGTGATGAGCTCATGTGTTCCTAAATAGTATTTAGAGTTTTCAATATCCATCACACCATTGCTTACATAAAGTCGAGTGAACCACTCTTTTTTAAGCTGAATCTGTTTCCTTGTTTTGACTGTATTCTTGGCTATCCCAAGTTGTGTTCCTGTAATTATGTTTCCAAGGACACAACCTTCTAGCAATCACGTTCAACATGAAGACACAAGAGGCATTCACACTCACTTGTTTATAACTACATTTCTGTTTGAAGATGGTCTAGTGCACTAGCTTATTTATAGAATCTTGTTTACAACTACAATTATTTAGTCTTTGCTGAACTTTCTGTTTTATACATCTATTCACATCAGCAATATCAAACAGTTTAAACAAAGCCTTTGAAGTACTTGAGATCTTTTCTTTGTGCTTGAATTCCACTCTTCTTTATACACTTTCCTTCCTTTTTTCTACCTTCTCTTCCTCTAAGTCTGCATGATTTGGTCCATTTTATGTATGGTACTGTTTTGTTGCCCCTGTGATTTATGTTTTTCAGTTTGTACCTATTTCCATCAACAATAATAAACTCGTCATAGATCATAGTATAATTAATCAGAAAGGTAAGTTGTTTGAGATATAGAATATTTATCCGGGCAAGAATAAAGTGGCCAATCATATCCTTACTAGTCTTGCATTTATACACAATTCTCCCTCTTATAAAATGGTAATAATCAATCATTCTCTCAATTTTGATATTATTGATAGATATATAAGTCTTTATAAAATTTTGATTCCAATCAACTGTGGTTTTAGGTTTTCCATTGATGTTCTTTAGATTACCAACTTTAAACTTCTCTATTCTACTCCTTATGTAAGAGAAACAGATTTCATTCATATCATAATAAAGATAGCATAACAACTTCCAACTAGGACCTAGTACAGATGTCATGAAATGACCACCAACTTGCTTGATTCTAAAGAAGCAACGCAAAAAGTCGAAGGTGGTATTTTCATCACATCTTTCAAATAACACCCCTCCCTTTTATCTATTACAGCCATTAGATAGTCTTCTACCCCCCCTCAAAACCTTGTCATGACCTAGCAAAGGACAACACACTACTTTATACCTAATAGTTTTAAACAATAAAGAGTCTTCTAGAGGCATAATATAACAAAAGGTAGACCTTGGCATCATCATAGATTAATGCTTCATTTTCTTGTTCTCTCCCCCCTTCAGAGATGATGTAGCTGAGTCAATTCCCCCGGGGATTCCCTTGTGTTTGCTTGACTCAGAGTTGGAGGTTTGTTCCTTCATCACATCCAGGTTTCCATCCTAATGACCACAAAGGTTGTGTTAGAGAGAGAGAGAGAGAGAGAGAGAGAGAGAGAGAGAGACTGAAGAGACTCCAGAGGTTGTGATTCCTCTAGGACAACCTCCTCTTTAAGCTCTTGGTCAATATATGCCTCCAATTCTTCCTGAGAATACTCCCCAGTATCATCCTCATCATCATCTTCCATTAAGAAAGCATTCACCATATCCAGTGCATCCTCCATTTCCTCACTGTCTTGCTCCACAAGGTTTCCCCGAGGGCTTATGAACTTTTCATTCTTCACATTCTCATAATCAAGGTTTGGAGCCACCTCGAATGCATAGGCATTTTCCTCATTGGTGCTAGGGACATGATCCTGATCCAGACTCATCTTGCTCTCCAATGGTGGAGGAGCAAAGGAGTGCTCAGATTCCTTGGAATCCTTAGAGCCAGAGGATGATGAGTTTGTCTTATAAATGACATTAATGCCGCTTTTTGGGATGGGTTCATTAGGCTCTAAGGGAGCCTTCCCCTTTCCTTCAACAACCCTTCTTTTTTTCCCCAGAGTTTTCCATTCTTCATCAACCCCACAGCCTTGATTTTCAGGTTTTTTTCCCTGAGCTTTAGAGGAGTTAGGTTTGGAAAGAGTAAGGGTGCGTTTGGTTCTACTTATTTAGTGTGATTATAAGCACAAAAATGCTTATATGCAGAAATAAGCACATAAGCATTGCCGAACACACATTTCTCCCCTATTTTAAGCAACGTGTAAGCACATTCTTATAAGTAAAAAAAAAATAATCAACACCCCCCATGCTTATCGATTTAAGCATGCTTATCCCCAAAAGTGTAAGCACGTGGGCCCCACTTTAATTTTTTTTACTTACCCCCTACCCACAATTTCTCTCTCTCTTGTATCTCTCTCAAACCCAACTCTCCATTGGAGAACTCCATTGAAGAACTCTTCAACCGCCGACGCCATTCAACTGATAAACAAGCTCAAATCTAATTGGATTTTTTTAGTCCACATTCGGGAGAATGAAACAAAGAGAGAATCTGGGGGACGGACTTGGGATAATGAAATCTTCAAAACCAAAGAGAGAATCTGGACGATGGATCGGGAGAATGAATTCTTCACCGTCGGCGCAGGGTTTTCTTCTTTGCCTCGTCAAAGCAGGCTGCAGGTCCAAGTTCATTCCACTGATAAACAACCCAAGGAAGGTGAACCATAGAGAGAATCTGAACAGAACGACGGACTCGGGAGAAAGAACACCGCCGACAGTGAGAGAATCCAGACAGAACGACAGACTCGGGAAAACGAATCAGGACGGCCAACGGACTCGGGAGAACGAATCAGGACGGCCGACGGACTCGGGAGAACGAATAAGGACGGCCGATAGACTCGGGAGAACAAATCAGGACGGCCGACGGACTCGGGAGAACAAATCAGGACGGACGACGGACTCGAGAGAAAGAATCAAGTTGGACGGCGGACTCGGGAGAGAAATTCTTCACCTTCGACGGTTGTCTTCTCTGCCTCATCAGTTCAACAAATGAACCAGAGAGAGAATGAATATGGAACATAGAGGCCCAAGCTCATTCATAGAGGCCCAAGTTCGTTCATGCCCAAGTTAGTTCATAGAGGCCCAAGTTGTTTTAAGGGCAATTTTGACCTTTCATTTATTACCTTTTAAAAATCAGCAAATCCTCCAACCGAACACCACTTGCTTACAACAAAAATAAGTGTTTACTTATCAGCATCAGAAATAAGTTTTTACTTATCAGCACAATCCACTTTAAGTAACTTATCAACACAATTTACTTATAAGTAACTTATCTGCAAAGTTTACCCGAACGCACCCTAATAGTAACAGATTGATTTATCACAGTACTATGGGGACAGTTTGCAAAAGTGTGGGAAAGATCACCACAACTTCCACATCCTCTTGGAAATTCTTCAAACCAGATTTTGTAAGTATGCTCAAAAGCATTCTCATCAGGCACAACTATACTTGTCATCAATAGTATCCAATTCAACATTGACACATAATCTAGTATACACCTTTGAAGATTTTCAGTATAAGCATCCAATCTAATCACAGTCCCCATCTTGTTCCACCTCATGATGGTGATAAGTACCTCAAAGCTAAGGTACTCCACTGGTAACCTAGGAATCCTGACCCATACATCCACTAAGGTAATAGATTTAGAGGAAGGGTCAAAGTTAGACCTCCATGGTTTTAGGATCATAAGTTGACCAAACACATGGTATGGTCTTCCTTCCCAAGCTTTATTTTTCTCAAACTGGTTTGCAAATCTTAATTCCATCCATCCATGAGTTCAAACATGGATAAAGAAGTCTCCTTTAATATGCCAATCACTCCTCGACTTCTGCCTTACCCTAGAAACTTCAATGGTATTACCCAGGACATAAGCAAAAGAAGAGGTCTCTTTAAGAATAAGGATATTCTCCGTTACTCCAAATAGTTGTTCAAGGAAAGTATGCATATCGAGTTTTTCTTTACTTTTGTTTTTTCCTTTTCTAGAGCCCGAACACTCAGCCTCAAAAGGCTTGGAGTTTTTCCTACCCTTAAAGGTCTCATCGACCATGGTAGGTGAAGGGGGGGGGGGGGATCTTAAATTGCACAAGTTCTTCCATATTGCTTTCTTTAGAGTATTCATTGTCAGAAACAAGTACCTTTTTGAACGATTTTCTATTTTCTCCATTGAGTTAGGGTCTTTCTCCATAAGGTGGTTACAATTGTACCAGCTCTAGTAAAAGGCACTCTAGATAAGTTTGAGATTAAGATTATGGTAGATGGGAATGGGAAGGAAGAGAGTAGGGAGTAAGAGTCCTAGCCCTCTCTATATATAGGCAAACCAAGTCTTGTTAAATTGAATACAAAAAACTGATATTCCATAGTAATAGTAAAGAGATCTACATAACCTGGTAGAGATAATCATTCCTCTTATTTGTTGTTTTTTCATCCGAGACGTGAACAGTCACCCGCCTAGCCTATCACACCGAGATCCTCGCGGGAATAGCCAACGAAGCATCTCTCTCAAAGGAAGCATCTCTCTCAAAGGAAGTATCTCTCTCAAACGTCGGCCCCATGAACAGAGCCCTCTCATACCAAAGTCTCACCAACCCTAGCCTCCATCTCGCCCTTAGGTCTGTATTAGCCACCCCTCTTGACTTTAGTGACCACATCTCTAGAGAGGAGAGAGCCCAAGCCCCCAAATCATCGAACTCGAGGGCACCGACGCGAGCCAGACACCCTTGTCGCATTCTTTTTGAGCCCCGAGCAAGTACACATAATCTGGGGAAAATCTCCTGATTTTCATCATAACTATGAGTTTTTGCTTTAGATCTATTCAATTGGGTATATTTCATGCTAATTGATGATTTGATCACATCAATTTGGCAAAGGATAGGATTTCGAAAGGGAAGATTTTTATTTCTAAGAAGGGGGCTGGAGGCTGGGGCTAGGGTTTCAAAAGGGAGCATTTTCTTCATACCTACTGTATGACATATTTTTCAATTATAAATTTAAAAGTATAAATCGAACCGTTAAATCTTTAACTTTTTCTAACTTCCCAAATATCAATTTATTTTCTTTTTAAAGTCAACATTATCATGTTTATGTCTCACATGGGGTGGCCTAGTGGTAAGAGGCATGGGGGGATGTGGGGAGGTCCCATGTTCGATCCTTGCCTCTGCCCTTACACTTGGGTGAAAAACCAAGTCTCACCATTCTTCCTACCACTAAGTCGAGCCGTTTAGTGTAAGCCGATTTACCTGGTTCGTGCGCTTTGTCGGCTAGTTCACGGACTCATTAGAAAAACGTTATCATTTTTATAAATTCATAAAAGTACATAAAAGTATAAGTTCACCAAGTTGATAAACTCATAAAAGTCCATAAAGTATAAGTTAATTTTTTTGATGGAAAAACTCATTCAAACATCAGCACTGAACGTCTTTGTGAACATTACAAAGCAAAACAAAAGGTAACAGTTCAACATTAAGAGAAATAAAATGAGTGTTTGGCTGCCGAGAAGCCAACCAATGTGCAGCAACGTTTGCGTTTCTTCGAACAAACTTCCATTCATACTTCCTGAATTCCCAACCACGTGCTAAAATTCTCGCCACCAATAGACCAATAAGCGTACGAGGCAGAAATCCTTTTCTGATTTTTGTGATTAAAGCTAAACAATCTGACTCAAAGATGGCCTCTGAGATCCCAACTTCAATCGCAATTTCCATAGCCCATAAAATAGCCTCAGCTTCAGCTACCTCCGCTGACGATCCTTGTTGAATGCGTTGACACCAGCAAAGATCACATGACCTAATTGATCCCTGCCAATAATTCCAATTCCATAATTAAGACCATTAGCAAAAGCATCACATTTATCTTAACAACACCCTCCTCTAGCGTAAACCATTTAGAAGAATCAGAAGTCTCCTGCCTTTCCCCATTAGTTGTCATCTTATCCTTTGACATCTCCAACAAAGTCACACATCTGTCTATAATTTCCAAGTGCCCGATCTGATCACCAACAAAAATTCTTCCATTCCTAGCATTCCAGATTTCCCAGACCACTATAGCCCAAGAACGAATTTCCTCCTCCGATCAACACTCAAATATCCTCCAAGCCCAGTCGTGGAAGAGGAAAAATTCAGAGCCAATAAGAGGCCATTTTTTCCAAACTTTTTCGGGCTACTTTACAATGACATAGAGCATGCATAATTAACTCTACTCCACCACAGAAATGACACCTTGAACAAGGAAGAGCCCTTCTTTTGTTTAAGTTATATTTGCATGGAAGGATCTCCTGAACCGTTCTCCACAAGAAGTTACAAATTCTTGGAATCACAGGGATTTTCCATATTTTCTTCCAAAATAAGCGGTTTTGTCGATCATCTGAACAACCACCCGTGTCGTCCTTGATCTCACAACGACTTCTAAAAGCATGGTAGACCGATCGAACCGAGAAGTCACCATGATTTTCATAGAACCAGTAAATTTGATCCTGAACACTAGCATCAACAAGATGAATATTAAGAATCAGTTCAACATCAGCAAAATCAAATGTCTGTCTAATCAACTCCTCATTCTAGCAACCTCTGTCCCATAAAATTAAGTCACTGACCCACAAATCATTCCCATTAATTGGTGGCCTTGAAACAACCCAGAAGGGATTTGGGCGTGGAATCCACCGATCGTGATAAACACTAATTGATGACCCATTTCCAACCTGCCAAACGAGACCCGGCTCCAATACCTCATGAGCCTTAATGATACTTCTCCACGTAAAGGAAGGGTTGAACCCTAAATTTGCATGGAGAAAAGAATGGCGACGATAGTACTTTGCTTTCATGATTCGCGCGAAGAGAGAATCCGGATTCTGTAATAACCTCCACCCTTGCTTAGCCAAGAGCGCCAGATTAAAAGCATGTAAATCACAGAATCCCAGTCCACCTCTATCTTTCGCCTCACTCAATCGCTTCCAACTTAACCAGTGTAACTTTTTCTTACTCCCTTTATAGCCCCATATAAAACCACACATCATCTGCTCGATTTCATGACAGAACTCCACTGGGAGCAAGAAACAAGACATTGCATACATTGGGATTGCCTGAATTACAAATTTTATCAAGACTTCCTTACCAGCCCTTGACAACACCTTCTCCTTACAACCTTTCATTGTTTTCCAAATTCGCTCCTTAATCTGAGCAAAGATAACTTTTTTTGAGCTTCCAATCATAGTCGGGAGTCCAAGATAACGCGGATGCTTCTCCACTTCTTCCATATTTAATATGCTTTGAATCTCCACCTTAATATCCTCACCTACATTTCTGCTAAATGAAAGCTCGGACTTTACTAGATTAACTTGTTGTCCGGATGCAGCTCCATAAGCATGGAGAATGCTCACAATTTCTAGCTCTTGTTGACAAGATACCCTAGCAAATAAGATACAATCATCCGCAAAAAAATAAGTGTGACATTGAAGGGGCTCCTCTAGCAATCTTGATGCCATTTAGCCGACCCGCCTCTTCACTCTGCCTAATAAGTCCCTCTAACCTTTCTGCACACATGAGAAATAGATAGGGTGATAAAGGATCACCTTGTCTAAGCCCCCACTCAGGACGAAAAACAAAAGAAGGAATTTCGTCCATTAAGACTGAGAAAGTAACACTACAAACACACTTCATTATCAAATCATTCCATCTCCTTTCAAACCCCATCTTCAACATAACTTGTTCCATAAAATTCCACTCCACCCTATCATAAGCCTTCGCCATGTCCAATTTCAACGCCATAAAACCCTTTCGTCTATTCCTTTGAGATTTCATGTAATGAAAAACCTCAAAAGCGGACAAAACATTATCCGTGATCAATCTTCCTGGAACAAACACGTTTTGAGAAGGCGACACAATCTTATGCAGAATCATCTTCAACCTGTTAGCTAAAACTTTGGAAATAATTTTATAGAGCACGTTAAATAAGCTAATAGGCCTCAAATCTTGCATATGATAAGGTTCTTTAACTTTTGGAATGAGAGAGATAAAAGTATTATTAAGATTCTCCGGGAATTCATCACCATTAAGAATACCCAAGCAGAATTGAATGACATCAACTCCGAGAATATTCCAATGGTGTTGAAAAAAGAGGGCAACGCTATCAGGTCCCGAAGACTTAGTAGTGTGCATGGAAAAAAGGGCAAAATGCACCTCTTCATCAATAAAGGGAAGTTAGAGCTAGAGATTATCCACCTCCGAAATGATAGGCGAGATTCCTTGATGAATCGTGTTTGAATGTGCAGGAAGATCCGATTTAAAGAGAACACAGAAATAGGAAACTGCCACTCGAGACTTACCACTACTACTACTCCACATCATACCCTCTCCATCTACTAATCTTTTGATTTTATTACGCTTTCTCCTCCCATTCGCCCTTTGATGAAAATAGGTCGAGTTTCTATCACCCCATTTAAACTCGTTTGCCTTTGCCCTTTGATACAATAACAACTCTTCTTTTCCATGAGCTCCCCTTCTAATTTTTCAAGGGCTTTTCTCTTTACCACCAGATTTCCTCTCATACCCATCTTATTCATCACCATGAGTTGCTCCCTCACCTTCTTCAGTTTTCAAACACATTTCCAAACTCTGCCTTATTCCATTCTTTCAAAGCATCAACACACTCCCCTAGCTTACCCATCACATCATTTCCGCTCATATTTCTCGGATTATTCCAAGAGTTGTGGACAACATGCTTACACCCATCGTTCACCGTCCACATAGCCTTGAACCTAGAAAGCCGAGATCTTCTCCTTTCCTCTCCCACTTCTTCTTCATATTTGAAAAAAATCCACCATGATTGGAACGTGATTTGAACCTTCACGATCCAAATGTCGGACATGGGCACCCGGGAAAACATCCTTCCATTTTCCGTTTGCAAAACTCAAATCCAGCCTCTCCGCTATGAACTGATCGTTCTCCCTACCATTGTCCCACATATATTTTGGACCACAGAAACTCATCTCATTAAACTCACACGCTTCTAACGACTCTCTGAAATCCATAATCCCTTGTAAATCCGCCTGAAGCCCTCCTAATTTATCCTCGGGACAAAGTATTTGATTGAAGTCACTGAAACAAATCCAGCCATCATGCCTTTCCTCCCCAATCTTTTAAGCAAGGACCAAGATAATTTCTTATCTTCAGTCCTCGGCCACCCATAAAAACATGTTGCTCGCCAATCTCCTCCTCCTTCCGTTAATCTCACAACAACATCAATATGGTGAGATGTGTAAGATTGAATGGCCACATTTACATCATCATCCCACATCATACATAAACCTCCCGATCTTCCTATGCAATCCACCGTGAAACAACCCGCCAAACCCAACTTTAATCGAATAGCCCCCATTCTTTTTTTGTCACACTTGGTCTCCATCAGAAAGACCAATTTAGGGGACTCCCTCCTCACCGATTGAGTTAAGATAACAAGTAAGCTTCCATCATTTCAACATCCTCCACATTGCGTCCTTGTTTTACCCCTGTCTCTACTTGGCTTACACCTCCTTCATTTTCCCGAGCACACCTTTTCCATTTCTTCTTTGGTGAATCTTTTTTCCTAGACACCTTGTTAACCGCTTTTCACTCCTTTTCTTTATTCACCCCTGTTTCTACATCAACATCTTTCTTTCCAGAATTTGTTTCCCTCTGATTCCCTTCTACCATCCTTTTTTCCACCTCTTTTGCTTCTTCATGACTAACAATCGATCCCTTCTCTCTACCTTTTTTCACTCCGGTTTTTTCCACTCTCTCCTAGCACAACTTTCTCGAGCTGAGCCTGCACATGGCTGGTTTCAGCCTCCAAATCCTCTTCCCTTTGTCTCTCTCCCTCTCCAGATTTTGTCTTTGCACTCCCAACACCCTCACTTTCCCCCTTTTCCTCTCCTCCCAATAAAGCTAGAAGCGATCTTTTTACTCTTTCACCTGTCTCTTGGTCTTTCTTCTCGGTTGTTTTTTCCTTTAAGGCCCTTGTGATTCTTCTTCTTTCATGTTCCCTTTCGAAATTTGAACGTGGCTTCCACTTTTTGATTGGCGATGCCCTCAACCAGTCACCATATTCTTGTTGAGCATCCTTCGTTTCTCCTTCCACACAATCTAGTTCAACATGACCTATTAAGCCACACGAGTAACAAAAGTTAGGGAGTCTTTCGTTTTTGATTTGAGCCCTTATTCTACTCCCTTTCACCTTCATTACTACCCCTCTCCTCAACGGTTTCAGCACATTCACCAGCACACGAAGCCTCAAATACCTAGCACATACCAGAAATTCTTCTTCATCTATCTCTTTCAGTCCCCAAAAAACTTTCCCTATAATTTCAGTCGTTCCCTTGTTCATCAATTCTATTGGCAGATCATACACTCTTATCCAGAAAGGGACAATATCAACTATCATCTTCGATGGTTGTTCTGTTCCCGATTCTTTTAACGCCAAGGGTGCCCTATCAAAAGCCCATGGTTCCCCTCTGAGTACAACATCTTTCTCAACCCTATCTCCAAACCGAAACATGAACAAATTATGACGTAACTCACGGAAAACAAACTCGTGCTTCAACTTCCACGCGCCCTTCATCGTTGCCTTAAGCTAGCGCAAAGCTATTGAATGGTCGTGAAGTCATTAGGGTTCCTACTAGCATCACGTTGTTTTCAGATTCCTCACTAGCATTCTCTCCCACCGAAATCTCGATCTCCACGATCTCTTCCTCAGTTAGTTTTAAGTTTCGTTTTCTCCCTTCTCCTTCCATACTTCTGTGATCTCGTAATCAAGTTCCACTTCACAAATTCACACTGGCGAAACCCGCACGGTAACGGCCGGAATGCCCCGGCTCCCACTACCCTAGATCGGAGAGAAAGGAAGGCAATTAGAGAACTGTATAGACAGTCCCTGGAAATCACCTTACGAAGCCCTAGGGTTTTTTACAGCGTTCCATAGCTTGCTTGTTGCTTTTATAAGTTACTTTTTAAGGTGAACTGTAATAAGTACGATAAATAGTCACCAAATTAATGATTTGAACTATAGGATTTGTGAATTGTGATAGATAGAACCTAAATTAATTATTATCTGATTCGAATTTTTTGTATATAAATCTGATCAGATTTGAGATGATCGTTTTTCACATGGATTTTTTTTCTTCTTTATTTCGAAACTGTTCAAGAGTTAGTGGAGATCGAAGGGGCTTTGGCTACCACATCTAACTTTCCAACGTGTAATTTTGGAGGTGACTTGTTAAACCTCGACTTTCACAGCTTCCTTTGAGAAATACGCGAGCCAGAATATTCCGTGGCCCAAAAACCACATCCACCATTTATTCCAATTACGTGGACCCACCAAGCCCTTTTTCGTAATTTTACTTGGTCGGTTGCCCCCACAAAGACGACGTCGTTCAGATCTACCAAACACGGTAATAGAAAAAGCGAAATCTAAAAGCTTGGGATATAAGCACTAGCTCTTCTTCGTCTCTTGCACGCAGAACAAGTTAGATTTCTCTTCTCCGTCTTCCTAACGCAGAACTGGTTTCAGGATCTTGCTGTTTGTTTCACCGTTCATAGGGCTTTCGTGTCTCTTTCGCTCTTTTCTTCGAGTGAGCAACACTGGATGAGCTTCCTCTCTCTTCCGAGCAATTTATGGAATTTTAGGGTTGTTGTCTTTTCGATTTGAATCGTCTTCGTCTTTCTTGCTAAGGGGAGTGAAAATTCGGTTTTATTTATCCTTCCGGCGATGCAAACGGAAGCGAGGGTTGGAGTGGTCGTTGATGGTGGACAGAGAGATGGCTGCTCCCGCAAGTTTGTTCCCCAGCAGCCACAATCGCCGTCTCTTCAACAGCAGCGGCAAGCGCAGATTGGGACGGTCTCGCAGCTTCTCGCCGGCGGTATCGCCGGCGCCGTCAGCAAGACCTGCACCGCCCCTCTCGCCAGGCTCACCATACTGTTTCAGGTGATTGTATCATCAATCTTTTTATTGGCAATATGTTGTGTGTGTGTATTTCATTGATTATTTTAATTCGGATAGAGATCGGTAATTTATCTTTTTGATAGTGATGACTGCTGATACATAGATGGTCTAATTAGGGAGAATTATCCTGTTATTGAAAGGTCCAATCTTTATTTTGCTTCTACAATTTCAAAGTTTTTCATATCAATAATGTACGAACAGCATTGTTGAAGTTCATTGCGTGGCACTAGGTGCTTTGCTCATTGATTTTTATTACTATTGTTTTAACTTCTTTTGATAGAAGGCTCTGACGCTTTGTTGAATTAGCCGGGTTTCCTACAAGGTGTCGTAGTTGGGTTGTTTTCTGCATGTCATGATGATATATTTATATAATTTTTTGTTCTCATCATTAGTGTCTTATTGTGCTATTAGGTGCAAGGTATGCATGCTGATGTTAGGACATTAAGAAAGCCAAGCATTTTGCATGAAGCCTCCCGCATTGTTAAAGAAGAAGGGTTTCGAGCATTTTGGAAAGGCAACCTTGTTACCATTGCCCACCGCCTTCCTTATTCTTCCGTCAGTTTCTACTCATACGAGCGGTACAAGAATGTTGGTATAACCGTCCCATGAAGATATGCTTTTTTTTGTATATTCTTTTCTTTGTCATTTCTCTCCGGTTGTTGATTTAGAGTTCATTTGTAATTCTTGCAGATGCTTCAGTTGGTTCCGGGCCTTGAAAACCACAAAGATAGTATTAGTTCACATCTTGTATTGCGACTTTTGGGTGGATTTTTGGCGGGAGTAACGGCTGCAACTGTAACCTATCCATTAGATCTAGTGAGAACCAGACTTGCAGCTCAGGTAACTTCAGCTTTCCACTTACAAATGAGGTGCTGATTCTTGACGATCAGTAGGTCCTACAGTGTAATTTTGTATATATTATGTTTGTAGTGTGTAAAGCTCTTTTTTTTGTCCTTTTTGTAAAAATCTATGCAGACAAATGTGATGTACTATAAAGGTATTTGGCATGCTTTACGCATCATCACCAAAGATGAGGGAGTCTTTGGCCTCTATAAGGGGCTCGGAGCAACACTCTTGGTACTAATATTCCCTCATCCTTCTGGTTCGAACATTGCTTGATTGAGCATAATTTCTAAATGGGATTCTTACTGATCCTTTTCTTGATTACAGAGTGTTGGACCAAATTTGGCAATTAACTTTGCTGTGTATGATACTCTAAGATCTCAGTGGAAATTGGAGAGGTATATTTTTCAGCAATGTCAATTCTCTACCGAATTTCAGTAGACCTTGTGATTTACTAACTAACAATTACTTTTTTCTTGCCCCATTTACGTTGCTTCTGTAGGCCTCATGATTCAACCGTGCTGGTTAGTCTTGCTTGTGGTAGTCTTGCAGGCATTGCGTCATCCTCAGGTAGCTTTTTAAATTTAAATAGATTAGTCTGGTTACATTATGTTTCTGCTCTTGGAGCCTATGTTTTTGTATGCACCTTGTATTTTGGCTTGTGTTGGTTCAGTGCAGAAGGTTTATGTAGTATATATGTGGTGCCATGTGTAGTGGCTTAGTGGGAACTTGAGAGATTTATGTCATGTTCATTGAAGAAAATGTTTACTCATTTATAGAGTATCATTTTTAAAATACTAAAAGTTTCTGAAGTTCTCATACTAAAAGCCAACTATTACTTGAATTTCAATAGAATCTACCTTCAAACTTGTAAATCTGTAATGATTTTTTTTTGTATAAAAGTGCTTGGAATCTATTGTTCATGCTTCTTCGGTAGCAGTGTTGCAGCTGGTTAATTTATAATGCACATGGGTGCTTAGATTGATGTGTATATCATGCCACATGTGAGAGGTGGTCGTTTTGAGTTATACTTCTCACTCGGGCTGCACTTGTGCTTATTTTGTGTAAGCTGGCTTTAACACCATTTGCTTGTGTTCCAGTGATCTTTCCTCTGGATCTTGTGAGGCGAAGGATGCAGTTGCAAGGAGCTGCAGGGCACGCGCTCATCTACAAAAGGGGCATTTTTCGTACTTTTTCAGAAATAGTTCAGAATGAAGGTTTTCGGGGTCTCTACCGAGGGATACTGCCGGAATACTACAAGGTTGTACCAAGTGTAGGCATCGTCTTCATGACATATGAGGCATTGAAGAATCTTCTATCAAACCACCCTACAGAAGACTAACACTCAGGGTCTGTTTGGTGATGTGCTCTGCCTATATTGTGCTTATTTTTGATGATGCTGAAAAAAAAATGCTTTTTTGTGCAGATTAGTGCTTATAATGTATAAGCATGTGCACGCCATATGACCTCTTTGTTTTTAGAGGCTTTAATGACACTCAAGACATAATTAGGCTTTATAGACTTAGTTTCCTATACACTTTTTCTTTTAATTGTACCCATTCTTCATCATCTTTGCTCTTTTTTCTTCAGTTTCCGGGGACGGGGTAGGGTTTCATTCTATTGGTTGGCAAGTTTTGAGGTGGTTACTGATAATTGTAGCGTTTTTGCATGTACACAGTATTACACAAGGAATTATGAGTCAAATCTTTATAGTAAATGAATCCCTAACTTGGCAGATGCGGCATTCATTTTTGGCGTCATGTTCTCTACTGTTTGGATGTTTTGTTTTACAGGAAATGTTGTCCATGGCTTCCAAATAAACGTTCCAGGCAGGGTGAACTTGTAGAAGAAAAAACACTTTTAGTTATGTGGTACTTCTACTAAATGTTCCAGGCCCGGAGAACTTGTAGTTTGGAGCGTATGTGTGACTGTGTGTATATATAAGTGGTTCTTTCATTCTTTCCATCCACCATGATAGTTATGATGTAGATTGAGATATGTTATGTGGATCTTTGGAATGGTGCAGGCTGTTTTGATTATATATAATGTTGTTTCTTTGGATGTTCTTGAAAAGCTTATTTGAAAATTTATGAAATGTCATTTAGGTCTTGGGAATTTGAGGGAATGTCATTACACTTTGGAAGTAGCACGTGGTGCAACCGTGCAACTGTTTTTTGTACATTCCTCGACGTTATTCATGTCATTTGCAATGTAAATTGAACAACGTTTCTATCAATAAGAAGCTGCTTGAACAGGTCTAATGATCCAAAATATATTGACATTGTGGTGTCCTAATTATGTAGCACCTGAGTTGTTGTATATAGTAAGTTTCACATGGAATGTGAAAAACTGAGGTCACATGTTGAAATTACCCTTCCATTAGCTCAGTCCTTCCTATTGAAATATATATGCATATAGATATGCTCATGAAATATTAAATAAAGTCCTACAATAACATGAATCTACAACAACCCTCAGGTTTCGAAACTCAAAATCAGTTTTTATGTTGCTTTCTTTCTTGCATGGAATTCGTAAGTAAGCCCATTCAACTTTCAAGCACATGCTACAGAAGTAACAGAACAGATGAAGCCCCACAGACGCTCTGTTCCTGTAAAACAATATATTTCGTACGAAATCAGCAATCACTTCTCCATTCAATCTGGAATTTCGAATTTTTCCTTGTCATTACATTATACCAATATTATCCCAACACTATATTCTTTTTAGCCCCCTATTGGCAACAGCGAACGCCCGTTCAAAAATAGTACAAATCATTTGAACACAAAGGGCATGGAGTGGAAGTAGCTTAACATATGATGATGCATCTAGAACAAATACAATGGTTAGAGGCCATAAACGATGTTTTCACAAGGGGAAATTCCCGGTATAGCGTATATGATCCAATGTACTACGAAGGCCATACTTGTTGACAGCAGCGTAGGCAGCTCTGAACCCGCCTCCATAGGCTGGGGAAGTGTCGTGTGCAATCTGGTGCATGAAGAATTCCCCCAGCCTTCTCTCCATATCCGATTTCTGCCCTTTCTTGGAAGACGATGAGGATGATGATGACGTGGAGGATGATGAGGATGCTGCTGCTGATGTGGATGGTGTGCTTCTGAACCCGGGTATCACCTCAGCCTCAAGCCACATGTATGACAGCACTTGGCAGATTCCTTCCTCAACATCATGGTTGAGGTTACGGTATCCTATTTATGAATAAACAATACTCATCATTTAGGCTTTGTTTGGACAACTAGTTGAATAAGGGCCCAATCTGAAATGTCCTGCATTTTTGTTCTCTAGGAAAGAAAAAACAGTCTTTCTAACCTATGCATTTGGAAACTAACACCCTAATTCGAATTTTACTATAAAAAAAACATTCCTAAAGCTAATAGGTCTAATAGACAGGGTTCTTAGGTCTAGGTTGAAAAAACAAAAGGAAAAAAAATAAGCATAAGAGCATATGTACCTTTAAGGCGTAGCCAGCCATGCATCAATTCATGAGCAAGTATGGCACCAGTTAGCAATCTGTACCCAGAACAGAGAATTAAATGATGACAAAAGAACCTGAAAAATTGAAAACCAGCATCAGTAGATGGGTCCAAGAATTACCTGGGAAGGCCATAGAGAACGAGAATGGCTGTGACTTCACATCTACGCTGCAGCTTCTGATGTTGCGTCCTTATTCCAACCAGTCTTTGGCCACCTATTCTCGGTCTTGATTTTATCTGACAAGTTTCGCAAGTATACATAAACCAACAAGAAAAAGGCATACGGCTGAACATGATATTGATCAGGTACATAAAGGAGGTGAAAAACAAAGAAAAGTTTCTTAAAACTTACACTGGTAACAGTCTGCTCTTCGGAAAGACACAATCCCCTTGTCTCTGGCAAGTGATGGACATGTTTTTCACCAACAATGGCCTCATTAAGTGCTTGTCGTTCGACAAGAAGCATGGGAATCTGTTGCTCCAACTTCATATTCATCCCTTCATAATAATCTCTAATGGAATGGTAAAGGGGTTGACAATCTCCAGTGTCCATGATTGCGGATTCCATGCACTCAAAGCATAAACTCCTTCCATCTCCTAAAGCTATGAATTTAGCGTTCCGAGACTTCAGCAGTAAAACGGAAGGGCAAAAAAAGACAGCCAGAATTGTGTAAGTAGCTATGAAAAGTAAGTTAGCCTTGAAGAGATTATTCAAAAAGAAGTGAAGTTTCAAAGGACATGAAGTACCTCCAGCCGCTCACAGCTAGAACAACGAGCAGTGTGATCGTACTCATGTGAAGGGCAATATTTTTGTAACCAAAATGGATGGCACCTATATTCAATCAAACCAGTTGCATTTGTGGGAATCTGAAACCAATAAAAAAAATGCAGTTAGATGTGATTGTAGTAAATCAACAAGAACATGGAGTTGAATTAACAAGTGCATTTAAGGCCAGCTTGGATTACATGACATCAAGTATTTAAAAAACACTATAATACATTTTATTATACAATGTGACTTCAGTGCTATTTCATGGACATTTAGAAGACCGACAATGCATTTAATCATTTAACATATAATGATGCAAAATAGCTTTATAATTCATGTGATCCAAAAGAATAGATATGTACTAAAAGTAAAATCTCCTTACAAAGTGGTGACAGACGTCACATTTTGGATATGTCAACTCTCTGAAACAGGTTTTGTGGTATGGATCTTTCCCTGACAAAGAGAACTTGAATCAACAACAAAAAATAACAGTAAGAGCTTGAATTGACAGAGATATTATGACAATATTAACATAATATAGGAAAATAAATAAAGGATGTAATTCTCTTTTCAATACCTCATGCTCGGTGATGGGGTAAGTGCAAGCACGGCATCGAAAGCAATCGGGATGGAAGTACAATCCCATGCACCCCAGATAATTTCCATATCCAATCTCACAGTTACAGCCGCCACACATCCTACAATGACATGCACAGATGAGTTTCTTTTGTTGATTGTTGCACAACGAATTTTATATGATGATTTTGTTTGTCCATAAATAGCTGCATGCGTATGCAATGTAGCAGGGATAAGAATACCTGTATCCCTTTGAATAACATGGAGCAGGAATGTAGGGAGGATCATAGGAAGGTGGGTAGGCTGGATAGGAAGGTATAGTTCCCGCATTTTTCTTTTCCTTTTCAAGATAATCATCTTGATCCTGAACCCATCCTGAATTAGTAGTACTTGGACTGTTCAGTCATGAAGAGATGAAAAGAAAGAAAATAGTAAAATCTGAACATATGTAAGTAATATGATGCAGGTGGCATAAGAAACATAAACTACCTCTTTTATTGGGAAATCTACCGCTTGGTCTCTTCTGATCCTCGGCTAATGATAGGGCAATTTCACGGTCATCCTCTTCTTGCTCTCTTGCTGACCCATCCTGATCATCCTGGTATAATTTTGGCAGGCAAATAAAAAAAATGGTTACAGCTTCCCTGCAGATAAAGTGGTTGCAAAATTATGAATATAGCTTTGCTAGACAGCATCAATTCTTGTCTTCATATACTAAATAAAGCTACGTCTTTGATTGAGCATGCAATACAACGGAACTCATCACCAACTATTATTCATATAGGAAATTGTTTTCAGAAAGATAAAATAAATAAATAGGAACTCCATATGAAAGAAACCTAACTAAAAAGAGACTATGACTTTTTAAGAACATAAAAACTACATCCACCATGAATACCTTCATGAACAATTAGAAAAAACAAAGAAAACGGTACACTTATTGTTACTGTCTCAATGCTCACCTCGTGTAACTTGTACTAACAATAAATTTGCTCCCTAAATTTCATGAGACTTGCTGCAACAGGAAACTAAAATCCTTTTCTTCCAGAGATTAATATTACAACATCCCAAGCAAACCATAATATATCCAACCTGTCTAGACTGCTAGAGTAAAACAAGTAAAGGAAGAATGCAAATATTGATCACAAGCAGCAAAAAATAAATGTCCTGCACTACAAGAACCCCTTGTAGACAATATATCACTGAAAATAAGTGACTTAGAAAAGGAATTGTGAAGTTCACACTCATTCAATTACTACAAATTATTGAGGACAAGTACAAGGATAGAGAGAGAATAGTAGAGCATCACCGTTGATCTAGAAGGAGCACGACATATTGTATTTCCGTCTTCAAGAAACTGTTGATGATGCTCGCCACCATTTAACCCACGAGGACTAGACCCATCACCACCCTTAAATATCTTGTTCAGCCATTTCATCCAGCGTGGCTTCCTCTCCGTGTTTGAATAAAAGGAGTGCCCTGCTTATCATTTAAAGCCAAAATGGAAACCCTGCCTTCATTAACAGCCTCAAAGTGGAAGACTTTAAGCCTTCTATTATGACTGCTTATCAAAAACAAAAAGAAAAAACCCCAAAATAGAGCTCTTCTAACGACCTTCATACGTACTAGTTTGTTATGTTATGAGGCATCGAACGCTGAATTTAGCCGTCATTTATCTAGTTCAAATTTGGTATGACTTCTTAAAGATCTTAGAACGAGCTTCTTAATGTTAAGTCTAAGGAGAATGCACTCATATCCACCTTATAAGCACATCAAAACTGATATTGATAAACTATCTCTCCAATCCTACGTAATTTTCGAGCCCATGTCACAAAAGAAATCACACATGACAGGATCAACTCACTGAGGCATTTTATCAAACACCTGAACTGCCCCTTCACATAAAACGCAGAACTTCACCAGATCAAAAACTCAAAGCCTCCAGTGGAAAGAAAAAAGAATACTGACGACAAATACAAGGTTGAGAGAGGTGTTTATTACCAGAGGAGGCCATGAAGGCCGAAATTTGTGCGTTATGTATAGATTTGGCCGGAACTTCAAGGCAGATTGTGGGTGCGTTGAAAAGGCCAAGTTCTCGTTGAAAACGACGCACAAAGAGAAAGAGAAAGGAGAAAGAGGAGGGGATAAAGGGTGTTGCAAAATAAAGGTAGACAGTAGCTTTAAGCTACAGGGGAGATGGCGGAACAAAGTGGGCATCATCAAAAGAAAGCCTTTTGTAGACAGAGAAAGAGAGATTCTTGGCTTGTGGAAAGCAATGAAAAGGAAGTTTTGAGATCGGAGGGAAGAAGGAAGAGAAAATAATAAAGTGAGAATCTGCTGAGGAGGACGATCTCCCCAAAAGTAGCTTCCAACGGCTTAAAATTTTTGGGGAATTTTGGGGAAACGGAAACCGAAATTCGCAGTGTGGGGTGTGCGGGGAAAGGAATTTGAAATCGCATGATTTAGTATATTTAATCTTCTTCTTTTTTGCTCTTCTACTTTTGATCGGAATAATTTGCAGAGGGGCGGTGGCAAATCGGCGGTGTTGTGTTACGTTGGAGGAATCTTCTGCTTTTTGGGTGGTTTGAATTCGAAGAAATTTGCCGGGTAAAGATGCGTCAAAATGCCCTTGGCTTTCTCTTAAATTACATCAAATGCCACATATCAAATCAGTTAACTTAAAATCATAGAAAATCATTTAAAACCATAATTTATTATTGTCTTTCTACCAATGCCCTAAGCTAAGACATACGATAATCTTTCCGATTTTACAAATTAAAACATTAAAAATATATAAACCTCTCATAAATAAAATTTAAATTCATAAATAAATAAAAACACAAATTTTTCTAAAACATGATTCTTATCTTATATCCTAAGAACATAGATTAGAAAATCCGATTTACTAATTTAATTTAATTTGTTAAGTTAGATTTGAAATCATTACACATGTTCATGGGCATTAAGAATTGTATCTTAATGCCATGTAGAAGCTTTTTCAAAATTCAACTTTCTTTCAACAAATATTGCTAAATTGCTAATTAGAGAGCAAGTATTTTGGAAATTGCTACTTCTAAGTTCTACTTATCTTCCATTGCCCCCTTCCCCTTTTGACTATCAAGAAGCTCTCGAATACTCGATCCTTTTGTTCAACCACAAATCCACAATGGCAATCTTGTACGTACATCTTGGCATATTTTTCTTAGGTACATTATTATAGTTTGTTGCATATAACATATGTCATCATATGATATGACAGCCTACACATTCTCGCTAGCACAAGTATTCTCCTTTTGGTTTGATCAAAGCTTGGTGTCCGCGTGTGTAGCAAGCCACATGAACATTAATTTTATCAAAAAACCGGCCTACTGGAATTCAAAAGGAAACTAGTTAGGAACAAGAAAACAAATTAGATTGATGTACTCTATAATAGTCTTTTCATAAAGTTTATCGACCAATACTAGAAACAAACAACTTCATAAAAACGCACATGCATGCATTGATAAACTCATCACATAATTAATCCTAAAATTAATTGACAGTATGAGAAATAATCTTTTAAATTCTCCACCACTCATCTACATTAATTTCCACACGCCGAGTGGTATCTGGCTTGACCCAATTAACATTTGGTCATATATAGATAAATAGGTAAGGAATATAACGAGCAGGCTCAACTCAAACAACTAGAAAACAGGCCCTTATACGATGATAAAGTCTATAGGTCAATCGATAGATTAAGGAAGTATTTGTAAAGGCGCACACGTGCAAATAAGCTTAAAATATATAAGCCTTAGGTCAATTATCACTTGATGAGGCGTGTGGAAATAGTATGATTGTGCAATTTTGAACCGGACTGAAAAAAAAACGGATTAAGATTGGATCGTTAAAAAACGGATTGGTCGCCAGTCCTTCATATAAAAAAGTTTTGGTTCCAGGTCTAAGCCCAGTCCAAACTTGAAATTTTTTAGGTATGAACAAAATGGATCAAAACGTATTTTTTATAAAATCTATATTTGTATTTGTTACTAACAATAATTTTAATTATAAATATATATTGGAAATATATGTGCATAAATATCTAGAACATCATGTTTTTTAACAAAAGAAATCTTCTAAAACATCATAATTTACTGAACGGGGAGAGTATTAAAGATGATTTTGGTGCATGTGTATTGCATTATTATCATATGTAAATTTGTATTTTTTATCGATCGCATTGAAGTCTTAGTGGTGAAATTTGTGTGAAATTTTGAGACTTTTGTGAATGTTGATCTTTTATTCTAGAGTGGGTGGTGGTGCTTGGTGTTTGTGGAAGAGCTGATTGCAATTTTACAGAACCGATGACGATCGACAACGGATTTGAAATGTTGAAGATGTGTGGTTGCAAAGGAGAAGGCTGACACAACGACGGCGCGATGACGGTTGTAGTGGCTCGATATAGCCCCATAATTCCTTATTGCCCGGTGTAGGGTGAGAGTGTGAGAGTAATTCCTAACGTATTGGAGAAGAAAATGTATTTTGAAATTTTTTAGAGATATAGACCACTCTTTGGGTTTTAGGGCAAAGCACTCTATTCTCAAAGGTAGCAATGTTTGGAATTATGAGAAGAAATCAAGAAGAAAACTAACTTTTTCGGTGAAGGACATTGTCCATGAGAGTCGAACTAAAAACTTCTAGGTATTACCCTTAGAGGTTTAACCACTTGACTAGATGCCCGAATGCTGGAAGAAAACTATTGGCAATGGAAGTAAATCTTGAAAGAAATAGATATTGTCTTTTTTCTATTAAAAGTACATTTTAAAATTCTTGAATACGTGCAATCTCATTACTTTTACGTTTTTTTAGGAAAAATAAAAATGACATCTCTACTCAAAATGTCATTTTGAATTACAAGTGAAACACATTACTCATCTTAGATCACAATTATGTAATAGTCAATGGAGTGAGTACTTGCGGAGCTCTCAACAGTTAACATATCGATTAAGCAATTGTACGAGAAGATCAAGAATAGAAGAATTGTACTAAGGTGGGGAAAGGCTATTTGGCTCACAATTAGTATCCCTTGTTGACTCTTTAGTGCACACTGTGCACTCTGTCCATTTTGTGACAATTTTCCTAAGACCATATTCTTTAGGTGTTTCTGATGCCCTTTTATCACCAAAAATGCTTAAGTTGACCATGACTTGGACATGTATGATCCGACTCCCAGATAACATAAGATCTTGGTGTTTAACAATAGTAGTCGTCCAAAGAGTTTCTGATACGGATCACACGATAGAACCGGCAACGAGCTCTCGACCCGCTCGTGAACGGCGTAAACCGGTTCGTTTGCTAGATTATTATTAGATTATTATTAGCTTATTATTAGTATTTTTATTTTAATAAATGTATTTTTTTTAATAGAGTGAGTCACTCCTTCTCGGGTTTTCTTTACGGATCTTTCCCGGGACGCCTTTCTTGAACCGTTAGGGCTTAGTATAAATATTTTGTCTTATTATCATAATTAATAAGAAGAAATATTTAGCCCTAATTTGTCTGCTCTCCCTCCTTTCACCGTCACTTCTCCCTCCTGGCCTCCGGCCGTTCCTTGGTTCGATCATTCAACTGAATTTGGTACTTTCCGAGCTATCGGATTGTATCAACTGGTGTTTTCATTCCGTACTCGTTTTACAATCATGTCTGGAAACGATGAGGAAATATCGAAAGTTACAGGGAATGAGACTACTCTTCAAACTATCTTACAAAACTTGCAGAGGGGAATTTCGCCAAAGTCGGCGTGAGCAAGAGGTACAACGCCGTCGTGTCGATTAGGTTTTTCATATTCTCGAGCAACGTCAGATTGTAGACAATAACGTGCGTGGCTTGGTGGCGGAAAACCCGTTCCAGGGTAACCCTAGGGCAAACCCACCACCAGCGGATCAGCGGGCTCCTCCTGCCGTCGTCACACAACAACAACAGCCATCGAACCCGCCCCATGAAGCCGAAAATCAGCACCTGCACGACGGAAACAACAGACCGCTTGACAGGGCACCGAAAATCCGGGTGGATCCTCCGCGGTTCAACGGATCTGACCCGTCGGGTTGGGTTTACAAAGTCCAAGATTATTTTGATTATTTTCAGACTACTGCTCAGGAACGCCTCCAATTGGTCGGGTTATTGATCGATCACCCAACGTCGGACTGGTTTCGATATCAACGGCGTAATAAAGGACTTCAGACTTGGGAAGCATTCTTAGAAGTTGTGAAACAGCGCTTCGATCCAAACCATTACGAAGATTATGTCGGTCTTCTAGCAAAGTTACAACAGTGCACAACTGTCCTCGATTATCAGACCGAGTTTGAATCCCTGCTGAATAAAGTGGAAGGGTTATCCGTAGAGACTTTGATTGCACTCTTTAAGGCGGGTCTCAAACAACCGATAAAACGGGAACTAAATCTCCGTAACCCGACTTCATTGACACAAGCTTTCGCCTTGGCTCGAGAATTGGCTGCTTCGTACGCCGATACTATCGGCGGCGTCCAAAACAATCGTCGGATCTGGTCCACGCCAGGTTCGAAACCAGCAATGGCGACCAGTCCAACACCTCCAACAGCGGGAGCTGCTGCTTCTAGTTCGAATACCAAACCGCAAGGCGAGGATTATTCACGGTTGCCAATTCGCCGCTTGTCCGTGGCTGAGCGCGCAGAACGAACCAAGAATGTTCTTTGCTGGAATTGCGATGAACAATATATCCCGGGACACCGGTGTAAGCATCGCTTTCTAGCCTTATTGGGCACCGATGATGCGGGTGATGAGGAGACAGCACAAATGGATGACATTTTAGCCATGACACGGGATATTTCGAGCATTAATTCGCTTGAAGGACTGGCCAACCCTAAACCCTTAAAAATTCAGGGGTCTATTTCGGATGTCACAGTTCAGGTGTTGATCGATGGGGGAAGCACACACAATTTCATCCATCCCTCAGTAGCCGAGAAATTACATTTACCATTGACGGAAGTTGCCCCATTTCGTGTGTACGTTGGCAATGGCGAGTCACTTCTTTGCACACATCAGTGCGCATCAACTCCGATCAACTTACAGGGGTATGCCTTTGAAATTGATCTTTTCGTGTTGAAAGTGCACGGGCCACAGGTAGTGTTGGGAGTTCAATGGCTTCAAACGCTGGGGAAAGTATCTCATGATTACGCTCGCTTATTGATGGAGTTTTCTTGGAACAGGAAATTAGTGTAATTACAAGGCAATCGTCAAGTTCCCCGGGTAATTTCGTTCCATGCTTTACAATCCTTATATGCTGTTGATGTTATATCTGAATGCTTTGAAATCGTTTCTTTTGCTGCAGATGTCGAGAATAACACATCTGCGAGGGCCAGTGATTGACCGCATGATCTTAATCCCGCTATCCGAGAGGTTTTATCTTTACTTGAGGCGGTTTGTCAATTACCGCAGGGTTTACCACCGCAGCGGCCTTGGGATCATCGGATTCATTTACACCAGGACTCCAAACCAATAAATGTGAGGCCGTATCGCTACCCTTACTTTCAGAAATCTGAAATTAAGCGACAAATTCAGGATATGTTACAGTAGGGAATAATTCAGCATAGCACGAGCCCTTTTTCTTCCCCTGCTCTTCTTGTTAAGAAAAAAGATGGCAACTTCAGATTTTGTATCGATTACAGAGCTTTGAATCAGGCGACAGTAGCTGATAAATTTTCGATTCCAACGGCAGATGAATTGTTTGATGAATTGGGGTCTGCGACCTTCTTCAGTAAACTCGACCTCCGCTCTGGCTATCATCAAATCCGTATGCACACTGCAGATATTTACAAGACCGCTTTTCGTACTCACGACGGGCACTTCGAGTTTCTTGTGATGCCATTTGGACTGACAAACTCTCCATCAACTTTTCAGGCAGCAATGAATCACATTTTTTCGGCATACCTGCGTGACTTTGTGATCGTCTTTTTTGATGACATTCTGGTTTACAGTGATTCCTTAGAGCTCCACGTTCGACATCTTGATATGGTACTTCAGATCCTACAAGATCACCATTTCTTTGTAAAAGGATCCAAATGCTCGTTCGGCACGTCATCCGTCGAGTATCTCGGCCATATAGTGTCCGCAGGGCAGCTTTTAGCCGATCCGGGAAAGCTGGGCGCCATGAGCAAATGGCCGACGCCGAAGACAGTCAAGCAGTTATGGGGTTTTCTGGGCCTGACAGGGTATTATCGGAAGTTTATTAAGAATTATGCTACCCTGTCATCTCCACTTACTATTTTACTACAGAAAGACAAGTTTGCCTGGTCACCTGCTGCTGAAGAGGCATTTGTTCGTTTGAAGTCATCCATGATGAATCCTCCTATATTACAGTTGCCTGATTTCTCTGTTGCTTTCGTAGTAGAAACCGATGCATCTGATGAAGGTGTGGGCGCACTTCTCTTGCAAAATGAAAAGCCGGTGTCGTTTTTTTAGCAAAACACTCGAAATCCGTCGTCGAGGTTCTTCGGCTTACCATAGAATATTATTTGCTATCGTGTCCCCGGTACAAAAATGGCGTCAGTATCTACTTGGTCGAGAATTTTTCATTCAAACGGATCAGAAGAGTTTGAAGGAATTATTATCACAAGTTATTCAGACACCGGATCAACAGTTCTTCATCCGAAAATTAATGGGCTATAAATTCCGAATAGAATATAAAACCGGGGCCAACAACAAAGTGGTCGACACTTTATCGTGTTGTATGATCAACGATGACCCTTCAGCGCGCCAATTCTTCGCTTTGTCACAACCGCTACCCGACTTCTTGCATAAACTCAAGCGGGAGAATTTGGTCCTTCACGATTTGGTGGCTTAGCACGAAGCCCAGCGGGAAGGAAAGCTGCAGCCGCCATTTCGAGTATGTGATGGTGTTTTATACTATGGACATCGGTTAGTGTTGGGGAAGAACTCTCCGCTGAAAATCGACGTTTTGAATGAATTTCATGCTTCTCCTTCGGTTGGCCACCCGGGCATTGATAAAACATTCCGTCGCATTGCCGATTTTTTTTTGGAGTGGCATGCACAATGAGATCAAGCAATATGTTGAATCATGTGTGATGTGCCAAGCGACCAAGTATAGCACCGCCAAGTCCGCCGGCCTCCTCCAACCGCTGCCTATTTCGGAAAAAGTATGGGACGATGTCTAAATGGATTTTATACCCGGATTATCACCGTCCCGTGGATTCACAACCATCTTAGTTGTGGTGGGTCGCTTGTCAAAATACGCACACTTTGGTGGCCTCGAAACCTCATATGACGCGACAAAGGTGGCCTCGTTGTTCGTTGACATTGTTGTAAAACACCATGGAGTTCCGGCCTCAATTCTCACCGATCGGGATGTCATATTTACGAGTGCTTTTTGGAAAGAACTTCACTGATTGAGTGGGACAACATTGCGTCATAGCACGACGTATCATCCACAGACGGACGGCCAAACGGAAGTCCAAAACCGCGGTCTAGAACAATATCTCCGGGCATTTACTCATGCTCGGCCATCGCGGTGGGCCGTATTCTTGCCTTGGGCGGAACTTGCTCTAAATTGTACCTACCATGAAGGGCTCAAAATGACTCCATTCCAAGCTTTGTATGGGCGCACACCACCACCCCTGATTCGGGCTATTCTTCCGACCGCTGGTGACTCGAACACATTTGCTAATCTACAAGAACGCCACCAGCTGGTGGACTTATTGCGCGTGAATTTGCAAAAAAAGCAGCAGCGGATGTGCTCCTATGCTAATGCACATCGCCGTGACGTCGAGTACAAGGTCGGTGATTTAGTCTTACTCAAATTACGCCCATACCGTCAGCATTCCATGGCCAAACCATTGTCGTCCAAACTAGCAAGACGCTTTTATGGACCGTTCAAAGTCGCGGAAAGAATTGGGTCTGTGGCATACATGCTAGAATTGCCAGAAAATGCTCGAATCCACAATGTATTTCATGTGTCCCTGTTGCGGCCCTTCGTTTCCAACAGCTCGGTCCCAATCTTGTCGTCTTTTCCCGTAGAATTTATCAATGACCAGCCATTGTCCAAACCGGTTCGCGCTATTAGCGAACGGGAAGTCCTGGTTGATGGTGTTCCTCGTGTTGAATGGCTGATAGTATTGGAGGACGGGTCTGAAACTGATGCATCGTAGGAACCCCGGGAACAAGCTCGCCTATCCTTTCCTGATCTCCGGCTTGAGGACAAGCCGCTTCTCATCGGGGGAGAGATTGATACGGATCACATGATAGAACCGGCAACGAGCTCTCGACCCGCTCGTGAACGGCGTAAGCCGGTTCGTTTGCTAGATTATTATTAGATTATTATTAGTATTTTTATTTTAATAAATGTATTTTTTTAATAGAGTGAGTCACTCCTTCTCGGGTTTTCTTTACGGTTCTTTCCCGGGACGCCTTTCTTGAACCGTTAGGGCTTAGTATAAATATCCTGTCTTATTATCATAATTAATAAGAAGAAATATTTAGCCCTAATTTGTCTGCTCTCCCTCCTTTCATCGTCACTTCTCCCTCCTGGCCTTCGGTCGTTCCTTGGTTCGATCATTAAATTGAATTTGGTACTTTCCGAGCTATCGGATTGTATCAGTTTCATTTATTGGTTGTGTAGGCTTGCTTTTACCACTACTCTCTATTACATTTGGTATGCTCGCAACATAAGGTGGGAAAAAGCTCAACAACACAATTGTACTACCCTTTGCCTTACAAATATCAAATTAAGATATTTGGCAGTGTTTGACAAGAGGAACCCTAGGTCCATACATAGCTTTTGAAAATCTTATTACTTAAGCAATTGTACGAGAAGATCAAGAATAGAAGAATTGTGCTACGGTGGGGAAAGGCTACTTGGCTCACAATTAGTATCCCTCGTTGATCCTTTGCCTCATGGATAGCATGGAGAGGTGATCGAGCTCCCACAATCCCACTAACACCAGATCGACTTGCACAACTTGGCTTTCTTTAGTGCACACACTGCCCATTTTGAGACAATTTTCCTAAGACCACATTCTTTAGGTGTTTTTGATGCCCTTTTCTCACCAAAGATGCTTAAGTTGACCATGACTTGGACATGTATGATCTGACTCCCAGATAACATAAGATCTTGGTGTTTAACAATAGTAGTCGTCCAAAGAGTTTCAATATTTATTGGTTGGGTATGTTTTCTTTTACCACTACTCTCTATTACATTTGGTATGCTCGCAACATAAGGTGGGAAAAAGCTCAACAACACATAATTGTACAACCCTTTGCCTTACAAATGTCAAATTAAGATATTTGGCAGTGTTTGACAAGAGGAACCCTAGGTCCATACATAGCTTTTGAAAATCTTGTTTGATTTGGTTGCTTCATGCTCTCTAGTTTGAGAGGTTGAATGTTTTTTATAAAAAAAATCTAATAGCCCACCAAGCCTTTGGCTTAGTAGTTAGATACTTTTTGTAATCTTGTTGCTTATTTCAAGCACCCTTATTAGAAATACATATTTACCATTTTTTTCAGAAAAAAATATATTTTGGAGCTAAACAATTAAATTTCACTAAAATTTCTCCACCAAATAGAATTTAAGAATAGTTTGCGATTGATACTTTTGGGTTCTTAGCACCCGATACTCTCGAGTTTTTCAAAAGGGTCCACAAAATCATGCATAATAATGTTATAATCCCTAGATATATGAGTGCTATTTTTAAAAGACTTGAGTAAAAAAATGTAATTAATGTATATATAAATATTTTTACTTACTATTTTTCTATGTAATTAATGTATATATATATATATATATATATTGAGGTTCAATAGAGAACAATTAAATATGAGAGAACAAAAGAACAATTGTAGGCCTTTGGATGGGATTCGATTCGATGGATGAGATTACATATCCAAAATTGACATATTTTTAAATTAAAACCCAATCCCTTAATTATAGCAATTGCTTTTAATTTTGGGATTTTATAGAAAATTCAGAAAAGGAATCTCGGTGGTTTTTGGGTATCTTGGATTTTTAACGTATTTTACAATTTTTTTTACTCCATATTTATCAAACCAGATTTATCGGATTTACCATCGTCACTATCCTTCCCCTTTCTCAAGCAAAAGCAATCGACGCTCTCTCGAACAGGGAAACCGCCATCAACTCCATTCGTCGCCGCTCGCCCACCGCCCCCAATTTCCGGCCACCACCGGAATCGCCCATCACATTCGCGCTAGGCCCCAACCGTCGCCATTCTCGCCCTTTCTCAAGCAAGAAAATCCGACTCCTCTCGAACATCGAAAACGCCCTTGCCTTAAATTCATCGCCGCTTGCCCACCGCCCCCAATTTCCGCACATCACAGTCGACCTCGCCTTCACAGTCGCGCTCATCCCCAACCGCGCTTGCCCTCATTCACCCCGATTGTACAACACCGGCATTAAAACCCTAAACGGTAAAATTTTTACCCCTTTCCGGATTGTTTTGTCTCAGATTTGAGAAATTGTTTGTGTTGATTTGTTTAAGCAAGATTGAAAGCACAGTTTTTTGCTGATTTTGTTCCAGATCCGAAATTTTGATTTTCTTCTTAAATTGTAATTGATAATCCCGATTTTGACTTGATTTCTTCATGTATTGACTAATTTTCGGTTGATGTTTCAGAAAGTTTTCAATCGGAATGGCATCGAGAAGAAAGACATTGGTAAAAGGTCAGTGGAAACTCCTCTTTAGAACTGATAAAGTCTGTTTAGGCGATATATACAACATATATGAGTAGTATATACAGATTCTGAAATATTCAATAAACTCTATAGCAAGTACGATATGATTTGAATGATTTAAAATATTTTGGCGCTGAAAATTAACAATATAGTAGTCGGTGGTCAAAGATGTGGTCAAATTTGTAGATATACATATATTTGTGTTATGTATACATGAAAACTATTTGTATGGTATGCATATTTCTCATCATTCTGTATAAACATACAAAAAAAACTTGTATATACATTAGAATTTATTATATATACAATATTTATATAAGGACCTCCAAGAAGAACCGAGATGTCCGAGTCCGAGTCAAAGTCATCTGACTCTGACAAATCAGCAAGCATATTTGAGAATTCAAACAATGGTTAGTTGAGACGATCATATTGAATTCTATTATCAATTTATTCATTATTTTTTTATGTCCTAATTTTTTGAGGAATATTTGTTTCAATGCAGCTCCTGCAGCTCATCCATCTCCTTCCACCGTTGGAAAGAAAAGGAAGTATCGGGCTGATTTGGATGATGAGGAGGATGAAACTTTTGTCAGTCGGATCAAAAGGCTGAGCAAGAACAAGATTGACAAGGGGAAGGGGAAGGGGAAGGGGAAGGCTAGACAAGATGTGACTGAAGAGGTCAAGCCAAAGGCAAAGAGACGAGCACCTGCATTCGAGGCCATAAAGTACAGATCTTCAGAATCCTTTATTATCGCTTCATCGAAGTATATGACCGATGCTCAGAAAGTTGTTGTTCGTAGGATTGGATTGGGCAGCCTACTAGATCTATACTTTGCTGAGATTCCACGGTTAGTATATACATTATAAAAAAATTCATGTGTTATATACAGATAAGTAATATTAATATACTGATAAGTAATATTAATATACACATATTATTCAAATAACATTAGTGACAAAGCCTCATCATACATGTGTTGTAACTGCATATACATTGATGTGATTCAAATATAAATCATTGTCGTAATAATTGCAGTACATACATACATTACATATAGATATACACATGTTACACATATATATACAGTTTTTAAGACTATATATAATGTCTGTGTGATTATATACATTTTAGAGATCTGTATATACTGAATTTGTGTGTTACAGATACATGGTTTACATGTACATATACAATGTTTTAGATTAAAACTTAATGTGATTTCGATGTATAGGCGCCTTGGACTTTGGCTGGTCAAGAACTACGATGCGAGGAAAGCCGCTATTTTTATGGATGAAGGAAGCAAAATCGAAGCTCGTGAAGTTGATGTACACATATGCTTGGGGCTTCCTTGCGGTGGAAAGAAGATCAGCAGGATCCCGACCGATAAAAACAAGGAGTTGATAAAGGATTGGAGGGCACATATTGGAAAGGAAAGTCGTGGCTTCAGCTTGAGGCCTTCTGAGCTGTTTCAGGCAATGTTCTTCATAAAGCCTGATGATGGAGAAGAAGAGGATCCTGGATCTAATTAATGCTCGAAAGAGAAGATATAGAGACATACGGGTCTTTCTTCGAGATTATGTTATTCTGATTCATTCTTGCATATTCAAGCCTCATCAGTGTGGAGCCGTCAACCAGAATCTGATTTTACCACTGGAGATTATGGATGATTTGGGAAACTACAACTGGAGTGGTTTTGTCATTGACTGTCTGGTAAAAGCTAAAGCGAAGTGGGAGCAGAATCCATCCAAAGCATACTTTCGAGGACCTCTCATATTTCTGACGGTTAGTATTTAGTTTGTATTTATTTTGTCTTACTTTTACTAAATTTTAATCATATTTTTGTTTGGTGGTTATGTGCAGATTTTATACTTAGACCGAGTTGTCAACTACAGTGCCAGAGATGTTGAGAAGAGGTCTATCCCTGTGTTCATTGGTTGGACGGACAATGGGGTGAAGATGCGAGAGAAGTTTGAAATGGCTCATGGCGGCTTTGGGAGTGGAGAGGTTGAAGAAAGGCAAGAAGTCAGCTCGGTGGATGTCACCTCTGGTCCAAGCATGACTAAACCCAATGAACAAACTGATGCTACACAGGACATCCCGTCTGATGTAGATGATGATGAGGTATGTTATAAACTTTACTCACGGATACAACATCCACAACATTATTTTATACACGATTATCAGTCATATATACATGTTTATAATGCTTATATACATGAAATGTGCCCAGATTTCTGATCTGTTAGCTTTCGTGCACTGAATACATGTCTGGAATGCATTATATACAGGTTTGAAATGTATATATACATATCTGGAAGGCATATATACATGTCTGAATTGCATTACATACATGATTTGAATGCATATATACTCGTAATTATGCTATATATACAATAATTGTTTTGACATATTCAATGGTTTTGTATGTTATTGTATAATCAAGACTTGTACAAATCGCTTGGGCAAGATTTCAAAGATTTTTTACGTCTTGTGGTTCGTATAGCCGACAAGTCTATGAAGGTCCGTCAGAATAGGTTCTCCGTTGCTATTTCGGAAGCCACTAAGAGTGTGTTGGGAGCAACTTCTGGAGCATTGACTCAGGTCAACATAACTCTGATTGTTTTGTTGTAGATACATTTTTCACACATACATATACATGATTTGTGTGTTGTGTATACAGGTCGATGCTCCAACCCAATTTCAAAAGGCTTGCCAGGGTGACGTTGATAACGCTTGGACTGATGCAGAGCTCGAGCAGGTCATGGTGGACTACGAGAATGCTTTAAAGCGGCAAGAGACTCTGGTGGACACAAGTTTTCCGGACCTGTTTGGGCTTATCACAGCTGATCTCCCTCCAACTCCACGTGTTGTCTTTCCAGAACCAGAACATAACGAAGATGGTGGTATTCAAGATGATATTCAGGTTAAGTCTAAATATCATCTTGAATACCACCATCTTCGTTATGTTCTGGTTCTGGAAAGACAACACGTGGAGTTGGAGGGAGATCAGCTGTGATAAGCCCAAACAGGTCCGGAAAACTTGTGTCCACCAGAGTCTCTTGCCGCTTTAAAGCATTCTCGTAGTCCACCATGACCTGCTCGAGCTCTGCATCAGTCCAAGCGTTATCAACGTCACCCTGGCAAGCCTTTTGAAATTGGGTTGGAGCATCGACCTGTATACACAACACACAAATCATGTATATGTATGTGTGAAAAATGTATCTACAACAAAACAATCAGAGTTATGTTGACCTGAGTCAATGCTCCAGAAGTTGCTCCCAACACACTCTTAGTGGCTTCCGAAATAGCAACGGAGAACCTATTCTGACGGACCTTCATAGACTTGTCGGCTATACGAACCACAAGACGTAAAAAATCTTTGAAATCTTGCCCAAGCGATTTGTACAAGTCTTGATTATACAATAACATACAAAACCATTGAATATGTCAAAACAATTATTGTATATATAGCATAATTACGAGTATATATGCATTCAAATCATGTATGTAATGCAATTCAGACATGTATATATGCCTTCCAGATATGTATATATACATTTCAAACCTGTATATAATGCATTCCAGACATGTATTCAGTGCACGAAAGCTAACAGATCAGAAATCTGGGCACATTTCATGTATATAAGCATTATAAACATGTATATATGACTGATAATCGTGTATAAAATAATGTTGTGGATGTTGTATCCGTGAGTAAAGTTTATAACATACCTCATCATCATCTACATCAGACGGGATGTCCTGTGTAGCATCAGTTTGTTCATTGGGTTTAGTCATGCTTGGACCAGAGGTGACATCCACCGAGCTGACTTCTTGCCTTTCTTCAACCTCTCCACCCAAAGCCGCCATGAGCCATTTCAAACTTCTCTCGCATCTTCACCCCATTGTCGTCCAACCAATGAACGCAGGGATAGACCTCTTCTCAACATCTCTGGCACTGTAGTTGACAACTCGGTCTAAGTATAAAATCTGCACATAACCACCAAACAAAAATATGATTAAAATTTAGTAAAAATAAGACAAAATAAATACAAACTAAATACTATCCGTCAGAAATATGAGAGGTCCTCGAAAGTATGCTTTGGATGGATTCTGCTCCCACTTCGCTTTAGCTTTTACCAGACAGTCAATGACGAAACCACTCCAGTTGTAGTTTCCCAAATCATCCACAACCTCCAGCGGTAAAATCAGATTCTGGTTGACGACTCCACACTGATGAGGCTCGAATATGCAAGAATGAACCAGAATAACATAATCCCGAAGAAAGACTCGCATGTCTCTATATCTTCTCTTTCGAGCATTAATTAGATCCAGGATCCTCTTCTTCTCCATCGTCAGGCTTTATGAAGAACATTGCCTGAAACAGCTCAGAAGGCCTCAAGCTGAAGCCACGACTTTCCTTTCCAATATGTGCCCTCCAATCCTTTATCAACTCCTTGTTTTTATCGGTCGGGATCCTGCTGATCTTCTTTCCACCGCAAGGAAGCCCCAAGCATATGTGTACATCAACTTCACGAGCTTCGATTTTGCTTTCGTCCTCCATAAAAATAGCGGCTTTCCTCGCATCGTAGTTATTGACCAGCCAAAGTCCAAGGCGCCTATACATCGAAATCACATTAAGTTTTAATCTAAAACATTGTATATATACATGTAAACCATGTATCTGTAACACACAAATTCAGTATATACAGATCTCTAAAATGTATATAATCAAACAGATATTATATATAGTCTTAAAAAATGTATATATATATATATATATGTGTAACATGTGTATATCTATATGTAATGTATGTATGTACTGCAATTATTACGACAATGATTTATATTTGAATCACATCAATGTATATGCAGTTACAACACATGTATGATGGGGCTTTGTCACTAATGTTATTTGAATAATATTTATCAGTATATAACACATGAAATTTATTATAACGTATATACTAATTGCGGAATCTCAACAAAGGATAGATCTAGTAGGTTGCCCAATCCAATCCTACGAACAACAGCTTTCTGAGCATCGGTTATATACTTCGATGAAGTGATAATAAAGGATTCTGAAGATCTGTACTTTATGGCCTCAAATGCAGGTGCTCGTCTCTTTGCCTTTGGCTTGACCTCTTCAGTCACATCTTGTCTAGCCTTCCCCTTCCCCTTCCCCTTGTCAATCTTGTTCTTGCTCAGCCTTTTGATCCGACTGGCAAAAGTTTCATCCTCCTCATCATCCAAATCAGCCCGATACTTCCTTTTCTTTCCAACGGTGGAAGGAGATGGATGAGCTGCATTGAAACAAATATTCCTCAAAAAATTAGGACATAAAAAAATAATGAATAAATTGATAATAGAATTCAATATGATCGCCTCAACTAACCATTGTTTGAATTCTCAAATATGCTTGCTGATTTGTCAGAGTCAGATGACTTTGACTCGGACGTCTCGGTTCTTCTTCGAGGTCCTTATATAAATATTGTATATATAATAAATTCTAATGTATATACAGGTTTATTATATGTATATACAGAATGATGAGAAATATGCATACCATGCAAATAGTTTTCATGTATACATAACACAAATATATGTATATCTACAAATTTGACCACATCTTTGACCACCGACTACTATATTGTTAATTTTTCAGCGCCAAAATATTTTAAATCATTCAAATCATATCATACTTGCTATAGAGTTTATTGAATATTTCAGAATCTGTATATACTATTCATATATGTTGTATATATCGCCTAAACAGACTTTATCAGTTGTAAAGAGAAGTTTCCACTGACCTTTTACCAATGTCTTTCTTCTCGATGCCATTCCGATTGAAAACTAGAACCAATCAGCAATATAAATATAAATATTCCAAAAGCAATTTTATAATGATAATTAATATGTGAAAATTTATAATCTAGTGTAGACTTTTTATGAAATAATAATAATAATAATAATATGTTTGTTGGAATTTTTTCATATAAAATGTGATGTTAAACTTGTACAAAAATAGTTGTAGTTTAAGCATTTTGTTTATATAGCTTAGCATAATAATAATAATAATAATAATAATAATAATAATAATAATAATAATAATAATAATAATAATAATAATGTATTATTATTCTTCATTTTTATATCTTAGCATAGTATTATTTTTTCCCAAATATTTTACAATGTAATTGAAAATAATGATAAATGTTATCAAATTACCATCAAGTAATCACACTTTCTAGCCAATAGGCACTGACAAAATTTTCAAAGATAATAATAATAAAAATTCCCATACCACAAAATAGAGAGTGTGAAGCACATGATCTTAAGTACAACTTGATAATAAATACAAAACCTCAAGCTCGAATGCAAAATCGAGATCCGGCCACTACAATGTGAGGCTCACGTACCAAAAGTTGAAGATTGAATCGATCATGTACAAATAAGAATATTGAAACCTTCGCTTGCACTGCTCACTAAGTAACAAAATAATTGAAAAAACATAAAAATCAGTATTAAAACTTAGATTTTGAACCATAAAAAGATTGATCATTACAAAAACATAATATTCTCTAAATGTTTTAAGATAATTAGCATAATAGAGATAAAAAGAAGAAACATAAAAAAAATTTATGGTTGATTTTTCCATGAACATCTAAAACCTAGATAATATTTATATACAAGAAACATGATACAAAAAATGCATAAAATTATACAAATTAAAAAAATATGCATACCAACTTTATTGAAAAAGAAATACAGCACAACAACTTACAACTTATCATGGAATTCATTGCAAGTTCACAACTTACCTTACAACTTTATCTTACCTGACATAATCATAATCATTTTTTTTGAAATCCATCACTTCATACTTTCTCACTATTTTTTAACATGTTGATCTCGATTAGTGCAATCTCATCCTTCACAACGACTATTCCAAATGACAACTCGTTATTTATCATGGAATAAGTTGGGTGTTTGGTTTGACGTTTCGATAATTATGCAATTCAATTAATTGTATTTTCACTTACATGGTCTTTTTATGTATTCAATTCAGTATAATATATTTCCGTTTTCTACTATAAACAAATAGAGTTAAATTGTGTACATTTATTGCCACCTTGACTCTTTTAATTTGTAAGACTAATCGTTTAGAATGCAGCATTTGATCGGTGAAATAAATGAAAATGAATATGTAATTAATGTATATAACAATTAAATGCACTTTTAATGTATGAAAATGCAACGTTTGTAACGTAACGTAGGTTACAAAATGGTGAAAGGGTTACAACTTACAACGTTTAAAAATAACATTCTTTTCATAAATAAAAAACATTCCCTTCAAAAAATCGTTTTTTCCATAAGTTTATTGTTTTTACAATAAGTTTGGTTTTTATTCCAATCGTTTGGTTTTTCTAATTTCTTTCTAAGCTATGTTATACAATATGAGTTTTTTATGATATAAATCCTTTTTCATTTCAATTTAGAGTCTAAATATTTTAAGAATAAGTTTATTATCATTCATTTTTATTATCATTTTGGTTTATATTTTAATAAATAGTCAATATCACATTATATATTTGTTCATGTATTTTTATTAATTATATTTTTTTGGTAGAATTTTATTAATTATATTGGTATGAATGTTTAAAAAATCTTCTCTAAAACTTTAAATATTTATAAATATAAAATGTATTGTATATTTGCAATGAAATTATAAAAAATCTTATAGAATTGAAAAACATTTATTGAAATCACAAAATATCTTATTAATATTTATATTTATATCTATGTTGCAATGATATTATAAAAAACTTATTATTTGTAAAAGTATTAATTGTCAATGATTTAATCTTATAGTATTATAGATTCAAGTAATCCAAAAGAACCCTAATTTTATTTCATCATAGAGACGTAGATGTATAATTGAATTCATTGAACTCTCAAAATTCGAATTAAAGTTGCTGGACCCAATGACCCAATTGACAACTGCAAAGAGCCAGCATGTTTCAACAAACGCCGCGTTTTGGGCCTTTGGCACTTTATTCCCCTAAAATCTTCGTTGTTATCCGTCAGCATCAACATCATCAATCCAGCTCTCACTACGACGAAGCAGTCGTCAGCCGTCCCATTCCCTCTTTCTCACCCCCACACGCAGAAAGAGACTATAAACATTTCCCTATAGTGTGTTGAATCGTCTGAAATTCTGGCCATTTTTTGATGATCCAATCTCTTTTCAAATTTCAACCCTCTTTTCGTTTTCAGTCCGTTTGTTTAATGGCTTGAAAACCTAAAATAAAAGGGAGAAAATAGAAAAAACAGGAAAGGAGAACCCACCAAATTAGAGCACACAGTTTATTTGTGTGTTTCCGCGTAAGAGAGAGAGAGAGTGTTTGTGCATGGTAAAGGCAAAAGCCCTCTTTCTATTTTTCTTGTGTTGGGCGTTTTCCTTGATTTCTAGGGTTCCGCCATTTTTCCTCCCCTTCTTCAATTTGGGGCTCTGAAAGAGGAGAGTACAATGGCTGCTCAAGGGCAGGGCCAAAGTGGCGTGGGTATGGATTCTGCGGTTTTGGATGACATAATCCGGAGGCTTTTGGAGGTCCGAATGGCCCGACCGGGCAAGCAGGTCCAGTTATCCGAATCCGAGATTCGACAGCTCTGTGTCGCTTCCCGTGAAATCTTCATGCAGCAGCCGAATCTTCTCGAACTCGAAGCTCCTATTAAGATTTGTGGTACATATTCACCCTCTTCTTCTCTCTTTCTGTTGTTTGATCTGCATTTTGGGGTTTCGACTGTGTTGTGTTGTGTGATTGTTAGTGATGGTAGATTTTGAAGATTGAAACTTGGTGGTTTAAATTCTCTCGTTCAAACTGGGGAAGATGAAACTTGTAAAGCCAATTACATGTGACCTCTTTTGAATTTTGATGATGAAAGGGAGGTAGACTGTCTGAAATGGAGCTTTTGAACTTTTGGGTTTCGTTCCATGCCATGGGGCTTTTTCGTTTGTTCAGGAATTGGGTTAGGATTTTTTCAGCGGTTGGGTTTTGCATTCTCTCTAAGGGTAATTTTGTGTGGATTCCATCCAGAATATTGAACTTGGACTTGCCTAGAGTATCCACTAGGGATGAGATTTGGTTACTAGCCAATTCTAAAGAAAAAGGGCAAACCGCCGGTGATTTCGGGTACTACCCCAAAGGCCCAACCGCCGAACCAAATGCCCAAAGGCTATTGAACTTGTTGGATGTTTATGGGCAATTTTGCTTTAATTTGTAAAGATAATGGTAGTCTGAGTGCTACTAATGTAGGGTTTTATGATTGTTTGTGTTTTAAGCATCTACTAGTCATTGCCTGTAAGGACCATTTGAAAATGGAATTCCCTCAAGGTTATATGTTTTAATTATAAATCTGCTTTAAAACTCATGTTTCACGTCTGATGCATATGAGGGAATGTTGAGTCATCCTCTGTAATTTGGCTGGCCAGGTTGTATACAAAGAAATCTGAATTGACTCCAATAAATAGTGTTTTGCCCCTCTGTGTTTTATACAATTTGTTTTTCAGTTCTAAAGTCAACTATTGCAAGCAAGTCCTCATGGTTAAGGTTTTTATGTTTCAGGTGATATTCATGGGCAGTACAGCGATTTACTGAGACTTTTCGAGTACGGTGGTTTCCCTCCTCAAGCAAACTACTTGTTCTTGGGTGACTATGTTGATCGTGGGAAACAGAGTTTGGAAACAATATGTTTGTTGCTTGCATATAAAATAAAATACCCGGAAAACTTTTTTCTTCTGAGAGGGAATCATGAATGTGCTTCCATAAATCGGATTTATGGCTTCTATGATGAGTGCAAGCGTAGGTTTAATGTGCGGCTATGGAAAACCTTTACTGACTGTTTCAATTGGCTTCCCGTTGCTGCTCTGGTTGATGACAAGATATTGTGCATGCATGGTGGCCTTTCACCAGATCTGAAGCACTTGGACGAAATTAGGAGCTTACCTCGTCCAGTTCCTATACCTGATACAGGGTTGCTGTGTGATTTGCTTTGGGCAGATCCGGGTGCAGTTAAAGGTTGGGCAATGAATGATCGTGGAGTTTCATTTACATTTGGTCCAGATCAGGTGTCAGAATTTCTAGCAAAGCATGATTTGGACCTTGTGTGCCGTGCACATCAGGTAGGCTGTTTTATTACATCATTATTAAATGAGTAGTTATTTGAAAGGAGTAGTGTTTGTCATACACAAGTATTTTTGAAAAATAATGCATTATGTCCCAAAGTTTATTCATGCACATCTCAATGTGCTATCTAGTTCTTATCAAAAAAATTACATCTTATAAAAAAGTTATATTATAACTACAAATGACAATATAATGTATTATACCAAACAAAACCTAAGATTTATTATCTCATTTTGCTGATTAGCATGTTTGATGACTGAAATATTTATGTGTTTATAGGTTGTGGAGGACGGGTATGAGTTCTTTGCAGATAGACAACTTGTTACCATATTTTCGGCACCCAATTATTGTGGCGAGTTTGATAATGCTGGTGCAATGATGAGTGTAGACCCGAACCTCATGTGCTCATTTCAGATACTCAAGCCTGCAGAGAAAAAAAATAAATTCTTGTCAACAAAGATGTGATGGACAACTGTTGCTACATGAGACCGAAAGACAGGTATGGTTCCTTCCTCCCAGCTTGCTTCGCGTTTGAGGCTTTGCTATTGCTTTGGTCTTTTAAGTGTTTGAATTAGCATGTGACTATGCTTGTATATCAAAATAATAATATTTAACTATTGATCCTGGGTCAAGTAAATAATTTGGGTAAAAAAGGTGATATTCCTTGCAAGTAAATGTCTTATTGCTTCATACTTGACTGAGTGACCGGTGAAAAGAACATTGTGACTGCTTCCTAATTTTGATTTTTTAACTTCCAGGTTAGATCATGACATATCGACTATTTTCCTTGATGAAATCTGATTATTTTAGTTTGCATCATTTGTTGTAAATCTGTAGCTCACTAAGATTTCAAAGTGTAAGAGGACATAATGCCGGATAATGTTTTGCATGCAAATGCTTTGCCTGTGTTAGAGTTTGGCAAGCTGGGAATCTTATATTTATATTCAATTATAGGCAAGAAATTAGCCGTACATTGTGTCTATTTATTTGTTTTTTATTTTTCATAATGAGCTTGCATACTCCACATACTTGTTGGACAATCCCTGGAGGCTGCAAAAAGTGATTTGTATACCAGGACTGGTGCTAGACTGCTAGTGGCATGAATTGTTGACTAATTGCATAAAAATATACCCAAGATATAATGCTTGCTTAGGCATTTCGTACCGGGTTCCACCTGGGTAGATGTTGTTGTTGTATGATACAATGATCTGAACAATTTTAAACTATGCACTGTAAGTAACTGTGGAGTATAATCTCTCTCTATTCTACAGAAGATATATGTTTTTTTTTGTTTTTATCTCAAATTGTATGGTAGATAAGATGGTGCTATCTTGTGTGTATAGATTGTCCATCCACTATCTACACATCAGTGCTCACATATCTTGACAAGAAACATTTATAGTTATTACAACATACATGGATGGAGGCAATATGGCCACGGGCCTCTAGTATACTGTATACTAGAGGCCCGTGGCCTCTTGGGAACCAAGCTAAAAAGCTCTTAAATTTTTTAGTGTTTCTCCAAGCCTCTTGGGATTTTCTCTATGATCAGGCTTATATTGGCACTTGTATCTGTATTTTGTTTTCTGACTCATTTTTCCTCTCCTCCAGATGTTTCTGCTATGGATATGGGAGAACTGAAGAGATGAAGACCTCTTAAGAGGAAGCTGGTGGCAAATATGTTAAAAAGGCAAAAGCTTTGTCTGTGTCATGCCTTATTCATGTCCCATACTTAATTTTTACCATTAAGTTCTTTTTTGGAGTGCTTGTGTATACACATTGTGGGCAGAGTCTGGTTCTCTTGTGCCCCGCGTGATCTCACCTGTTGTCACATTCTCCAATTCTAAATCGAGATAGGTGGTAAGGATGAAATCCCTCGTCTTTGCACAAGACATGTGTTAGTAGTTTGGTAGCCCGCATATGGCGAACTTGTGCTCTGTGGATCTTGTTCTTTTTTTATTTTCTTTTTCTTTCCTGGTAATGACTGGAAAAGAAACATAAAAAATAGGACATCTTTTAATGTAATCCGATTCTGCGTAGTTTTGCTAAGAATTGGAGGGGTGTTGTAAGCTTTTCTGCAGGTTTCTTTGTGCCCAACACATCCGCTTGGGCTCTGCTTCTACACATTTTTATCTCATTGTGATTTCATCCTAATTTAGGTTTTCTTCTTACTGGAATCTTGCACCAGGCTCAATTGGCATACACGGACACTTTCATATGACAGTATCAACCAATTTCTTGTTGGTTTAATCGAATACATTCTCACAAAGCACAATCTGGTCTCAAAATTCAAATGCAATTGTGATACTAATGGTGCCCCACTGAATAGAATTGAAAGTAAAACAAAAACAAAAGACTGTAACTAATACAACATTGTTGCTGATATCAAGGTTTGGCTTGCTGAACCAGCTTGAAAAAAAAAACGGCTTAGGGTGAATATAACCCCATTACAACAAATCAAGACAAACTTACCAATGGCAGCAGTATTAAAAACACGTGTTTTTGGATCTAAGTTCAATCTGTCAGCTTATACCTGCATTTACACGGATTTTAACTCTGATTAGAAGCCCTTGGCACAACAGACATGTTCTGCAAGTTTAGAAGCCACTGGTTGCAACTCAAATGGCAGATGTGTTTGTTTCCTGTTTGCATATGCAGTGTGATTGGTAAAATGAAGCTTTGTATTCTAATCTTTTCTGTGCCGACAGAGGGAGGTACAAAATTGAACGAGATGGGAATTTCTTTGGCTCCATCATATCCCTCATTTCTTGATCAACCTCAGCACATCACCCACCAGATGAAGGGATCCCGTAACTAGGACCTGAATTTAGCACGAGTTTTTGCTATATGAGATAAAGGATCATGACGAGGAAACGAAAAATTTAATAACAATGACAATTACCTGAAAACGTACAGACTGATTCTGTTTGACACTGTCTCTCAACCATTTGATAGCCAAGGGAAGATTTGGAAATACTTTACTATGAGTGTCATGCCTGACATACTTGTAAGTTTCATCCTTGGGTTCTTCGGGAATGCAATCAATATCTTTGACCTCTGCCCCTGTTACATGTAATAAATTTTATATGCAAAGACTGTCAAGGAGTTTCAAGAGTTATTTGTCATCTGTAGATATTTTAATCTGTGCAAGCCATATGAATACCTTTTTCAGAAGTAAGAGATTCCCATAGTCTCTGGAGGCCTAGCTGCCATGAGAGATCAGCTTGAGGATCCATTGCCGGGATGTCAGTAACGACTTTGTTATAAACTGATATGTTAGGTACAAACAGTGCCTGCTTGAAATGCACCCCTGGCAACAATTTCAACTGAGCTACTTGTCCAAGTCATTTATGGGAACTGAACTAAAAAATTACATGGTAGTGAAAGCATATACCATGATTAGCACAGGTTTTCATCAGGCGTGGTAGAAGCAATTGAGGATCCCGCACAGACATGCAATTGAAGAGCAATATCTGCATGTGTTTCATCATGGTAAGTCAAATGGTAACAAGAGCAATGACTTTCAACCATGTTTTTAGTTGGCACGAAATTACAAGGATTGCTCTCCACTTTTTTCTGCGATAAATCTACTATTGTTCTATAAGCAACATGATGATAAACCAGGTACAGAAACAAAGTGTAAATTATGGTTTATTACCTGAGTTGAACTCTTCTTTCCAGTTCCATGGTAATGCCTGGATGCCAATTCATTTGAGACCCCAGGATAATTTGAAGGTTGATAAGCATATGAACTCAGTTGCTGCTCTTCTTTCTTCATGAGATGAGAAAACCATTTGGCACACACTTCCATGCTTTCAGGGCTATGGGCCCCATCCAAATAGAAAACTAGATCAGTAGACCTCTCATCACTAATATATTGATCATGGACAATTTGTGCCCGCCCTTGCAGTCTAGCAGTCGACAAGCCTTGAATGAACTGCTCAGGCAATGAGCTCTAACCCATACAAAAAACACGAATATTTTGTTCTCAGTACAGCAGGAACACATTTTAGGAAAAGTACTCCATGATATCAGCAAAACTTACCATCTGATCAATGGATGGGAATTCAAGGTGTCCAGTCTTATGAAGCCATGTAGAGCACAAGGCAACTGCAAGACCGGCATTCACATATTGATGCTCTCCACTGAGCCCGAGTTGCCAATCATTCAGCAAATGAGCATCCAGAGGTGCAACTACTTGAAGATTTACCTGCCATTAATTTGTTATTAGATTTGTTCACTAGACCCAAAGGAACAGCTGAAATGTTTTCTGCTATCCCCATGACATCAAAGTTTGTTTCAGCAAAACTGGACTCTATGCAATAGCTGGTTTGACAAAGAATTTCATCGTGCATGTGCACGGAGCACTCCACGGTCGTTATCAAAGTAAGAGAATCAAAGATAAATTTCAAAAAGAAAATGCTGGAAAAGTATGCCTATCTCTTTACAGTTTCCAACTTACATCCAACCGGGCAGCCTTCTCCTTGAGAACCTGCATGGCTTCATCAGGCTGTGCCACAGTAAATGCTGGAGCCCCTTGCTGCATTATGAGGAAGTGAGAACTCAGCCCAATAATAAATTCCAAATACAAGGCAAGTAGAGAAATCAATAATACCTTCAATATACCAGCTTTCTCACCAGCAATCTGTCCGAGAGTGTTGCCTGTAATAGCATGGATGATTAGTGCTGTTTGCATCAAAAATAAAAAAATTAACTAATGCTGCACAAAATATAAAAGAATTTAAGCAACCAACTGTGTCCTGTGTTTAAATACCCATCATCTACACAGCATGCTATTTGAAGCAAATGCTGAACTTTGAAGCATAACACATTTGAGACTTCATTAGGAACAAACCCTTATCAGTGGTCTAAGGCTTTTCCCTCATGAACCAAATGGTTCTATCTCATAGCCAGTTTTCAGTTGAGCACAAAAAAGAGATAAAAGTCCAATTTAGCAAAGATCAGCCATATAACTAACTCATTGCCCCTTTGAGTGGAAAATGACTTGCATCTAACTATCTAAGGCAGAATCTAAAAGTGCTAGCTTTTTCAGTAATTTTCTTAGGATGATACGATGTTGTGCTACTTCACAAACAAAGGCAAGTTTCATGAAGGACATGTACTCCATGAAGAAATAGACCATGTCGGAGCTATGACCAAACTGGATCAGTTAAATAATAAACACTAACCAAGAATCTCCATGTGGTCATAACCAAGAGATGTTATACCACAAACCACTGGTGACTTGACCTGAGATGCAACAGAATTCAGTTAAATTAGAATAAAATCAATGTAATATTTAGTTAGCTAGTAACAAAAGACACTGAAGTTCCAACTACATGTACTGTAATACGTACCACATTTGTTGCATCAAACCTTCCTCCCAACCCAACCTCCAGTATAGCAACATCAACCTGCTCAGATTCATAAAGAATGATAGGTCAACACCTGCACTAAAATTAAAATGGGTGCTACCGTGGTAAAAGATAACTGTAATAATCAACATCAATAGTACTGCATCACAAACCTTCTCTGCTGCAAATATTTTGAAGGCAAGCAAGGCCAAGAATCGAAAATAAGTAGGCATTGGTGTGTCATCAGTTGCTTTTTCCTGTATAAAATAACAGCAAGACTGACTCAAGATTGAAGCCGAAAAACAAAAGGAATAATCTAGCACACCCAGTTCTCATCTTCAGCGAACAGCACAATAGAATATGCACAGATAGAATGGTAATTTTATGGGAAAAGAATGTGCTTTGAGCAGTGGGCACAGGTGAAGTTTTGTAATCTGATAAACCACATTAAAACCATTCAAAATCAACACATAGCCATTAGCCTTAACTTAAGCGTACACTTTCCTACTCATTCAGAACTGTTGCATAGCTAAAAGATGATTGTAATTTGGAATGTCACATTCTCACAAGAAATAAGAGTTTTAGCAAGAGATATTAAGTCCTTCATCTACTGCCATTTAAAAACTAAATAAATAAGATTGTGAATTTGTGTTATTTACTTCTATGATAGGACTCTAAGTCTGAACAGGAATGATGAATAAAATTCATGCTAAGAAATTTCTCTTAAAGACACTAAATAGGTGTCTCTTCATCACATGCAAACATGCATACCTTAAGCCTATCATGACACCACCAGAAATATGCCAGAAACTTCTCTTCAGATATGTCAGCACTGCAAATAGGTCAATCAGATGGTCGAAGTAAAAATCAAACATTTAGAAAAGAAAAAACAACTATACATAAAAAAAAAATAGCATTTAGCACATTATACAAGTGAAAGTGACTTATATCGGTTAGCTTAATAGATTAAAATTTTGAGATAAAGGACATCTACAGCATTAGATACAAACAACAGTAGATTAGTAGGTGACAGGCCCAAATATCATCAGTGTAGAATCTTGATGTTTTCAGAGACATTATGAAGGAAAAAAAACATTTCAAATACGCTGATATAATGCATGCTTATATTTGAAGAAAAAATGTCATATCAGAAATTTCAAAAAATTTCAAAAATTGCTTACCCATCCAACCGAAACCTTTCACGTACATCAATAAGGTGGGGAGACGTAAAAAGCCCAGTGTGGAAGCCACAATTACGCAATATTGATTCAGTGAAGACACATGTTGAACCCTTACAACAGAATTAAGAGAATCTCATGTCAAAGACTGGAAGAAAAATAAGGCAACCAAGGGTTCCAGAAAGCAAAATTTCCGCTCATAAATCTAAGTTCAAACACTTTCATATTTGCAAAGTTCAAATCTTATGTTGGAATCCATTCTTCCACCCTAGTAATCAGTGTTTTTATAAAATTGCATTTGGATGAACAATTGATTCATCAGGTAAAAGGAAAATCATGCAATAGTGAATATACAAAAAATATTTTTATAGGGAAATCAATAAAAAGATTCATAAATATTGTCCTAGGACTACAGACTGAAGCAAACAACAGGGCCTTCACATTGTTATCACACAATTCAAAGCGAGATAGCTCAGAAGGATCAATCATAAGGAAGAGAAAACTAAATGGTCAAACTAGAATTGAAAACTCCGTAACAAGAAACAAGTTCTGTGATTCTGAGCCTCAAGATGACTGCTGCAGCAAGATCAAAGTAGAATTGAAAAGCAGACACAAGGAAGATTGAGAAAAGCAATATGAAGATTAGAAGTTGGTAATTCCAGTCTTGAAATCTGGATGGATTCTAGATTACCATAAATTCTCAGCAGACAAGAAATCCACAACTGAACCAAGATTCCAAAGATTTTAAAATGTAAAATGTGAAATGTCAAAACTTGTAAAGATATGCAATCGAAACTAAAATGCGAAACCATAGCAAAATGTAATAGTAGCGTAAGTATCATACTTTTCCTTTTGTTCCGGCCACATGAATAACCTTCATCTTCGAAATCGGCTCTTCCAGCTCCAATATCTATACAAAACTCATCAACCTTACTCATCCAAGCAACATAAACACAGCAGGTAATAAATCAGTGACAAATATCATAAAGAAAGTCAAACAAAACCTTACCTTCAAATACTCGAAAAGCAAATCGAATCGGTCGCCCTTGTTGCTCTTCTCAGCGCGACTACGTTTGGTAATGAGAGAAGACAGCACAGTCATTGTCTCTTCATATGGTGGAAATGACGGCGACGCCGCCATGGCCTTGGTCAATCCGCCATTATCGCCTTTCCAATTTCGGCAAACGCAAACAGAAAAAGAAAGCATATAGATTCATACAACAACAGAAACAACAAGAAACGACAAGGATAGAAAGAGAGAAAGCGAATGCAGAGAGATTGATTCTCGGGAGCTTATTTCACCTGCAGCCATGGCGGATTGGATCCGGGAGAGTGGAAAACTAACAGAGAGAGAAGTGGATTTGGATCGGAGAAGTGTGGGGAAAGAGATAGAGCGTGGAGAAGAATTATATCCCCAACAATCGGTTGGTGTTGCGCAGCCAGCCGCCTTTTGGAGCAACGCACTGCTCCTACCTATTTCCATTTTTCCGGATTTTTTCCTCTCTTTTTTAAAATTTTATTTATTATTTTGTCTGATTGTTAATCGTATTTTCATTTTATTTTTTGTGGTACCACTACCAGTCTACCACCATTGGACTTCATTACATCGGCTTTTCACCAACCACCAGAATAAAAAAGGACAATCCAAACCCCAAAGCAAACCTTTTGTGGAACTGAGCTTTCCTGACAATTGCGACTGTTAAACCAAATTGGGCCTTGTTTGGGCGGAGCTTAGCTGATTTGGGCTAACTAATCATTATGAAGAAAACGCATTTGCAGCCCAAAAATTAAAGAATTGAGCATCAAAATAATATAGAACTGAAAGGAGGTAGATTTTTTTACAGGATAAGGAGGCAAGTGTTTGAAGTATTATATATGTAATATGTCTGATAAATCGAGAGATTGATAAAATTGTTAGCTGAATAAACTGGTAAAAGCAACACACTAGAGAAAAAAAAAACAAGCATATAAGAGTACAACAAAGCTGACCAAGAAATGGGGTGAAGAAAGGCATTTAGGGATGAGTAACACTCCTAGAATGTAGGTCTAAATAGGACATCTCAAATTAGAGATACCTCCATCTTGGCCCATTACATTCTGTTGCCGCAGATCAGGTCAATGTTGTTGTGGTTGTAAAATTTTTGCTTTTAGTATACTATCCATTTAAATGAAAATGAAAGACAACTTAAATCCATGGTAATAAACTTCCATTTAGGTTTGTCGTGCTTAATTCTCTGCTTAAATCAAGTTTCAATGTTCTTGTCTTTTTACAGAGCTAGGTGAGAGGGACTTTTCTGAGCTTCTAGGTGCTGAAATAGATTCTAAATGCAAATATTCATGCTTGCTGCTAATTGGCATCTTACCTTGTGCAGATGGAGATGGACAACCCTCAACTAATGCGTGGCAAGGAGTCTTTAACATCTCATCATACTGATTACACTCAATACTTCAATGTAGACACTGATCTCGTCATTAATAGATTACTAAGCTCCTTGGATCCTGTCAGTGGTGATTTCTTCAGCAAGATTGATTCCAATCCTGATTTGTGAGTTCAATCTAGTCCATATTCTAAGCTCTAAGAACAAAAAGAAAAACTTTTATTCTACATCCAGGGATTTGGTCCCTTGTAAATTTTCTGAGTCAATATGAACACCGACTGCTCATAATTTCAAAGTATGGGCTAATTTGGGTCTCTACAGCCCTGGTGTTTATGATTGCTGCGTTAGGGAATGTAGCCACCTACTTGATTGAAAAAGTCAGTGATAGCAATACTTCTTGGAGCTTTGATGCTGGTCATGTGAATCTGGCTGATGGAATAATACACGGCTATGCAATTATGGTGCCGCTGACATTTTTCTTCTTGATTCGGTATCTGGGTTCAAATGCGAATCTATGCTTCTGTTGCATGTGAGGATACTCCCTTTTCATCTTTGCAATGAGCAGTACACTGTCCTATTTCATGAACCAGAAGTTTATTTCTTGAGTATTACTAATGACTATATTCTATACTTCTCCTTGGACAATTTTGCAGTTCTTGTTGATCATTTCTGTTGAGTTTCTCCAGTGACTTATCATACTAATACTATTATCTAGTGGGGCATCAGCTTGCTTTGTGGACTTCAACTTAAGGTCTTATTTGGAAGGGAATGATCTCGCAAAAAGCTGCATATGTATTGCAGTTTGCTTTGGGGCTCTTCATCAAGTTAATTGATACAAACATCTGACAACAGCAAATTGTAATTGTGGTCCACTGTCCACTACAGCAACAGGGTAATTAGTGAACAGCCTTAACACGCGTAATATTGGAAATTTCCTCAGCTTCTAGTCTTCTACCAATGGCAAACATTTTTTTATTTTTTTTTTGAGTTGGGAGAACAGAATTACCCAACTTGTTTTAAACTAACATGATAATACTTGATACTACTGGTTCCAAAAGAACAGTATAATCTAACTCCATGAGTTGATGCTCACATTCAAATCATAATGGAACAGGAAACAAAATCCAACAGTTTTTTAGATTATCTCATCAGACAGAGAGGCCTAGTCTTTCATGCCATGACAAATGACTTCAGCTCATTGAGCCATTTCAAGTATTCCTTGCTGTCCTTGTTGATCATGTACTCGTGCAAAAAGTTGGTCGTGCTCGGCTTGATCCCTCTAATCTCAAGGTACTTGTGGAATGCTTTCTGCAGGTTTTCATCCAAGTCCCTACAAGCAGAAGATAGCCAAAAAAACAGAGGTCAGATCAGTTATTTTAGATTTGGCCTTTGCCTTTGACAGTTGAGTAAGAACATAATGTAAAAGGAATAGAACCATACGAGAAATCAGGGCCTTCATAGGCAATATCTTCTTCAGAGATTTCAGGGTTCTTCATAGAAAGGGCATCAATGGTAATTTCATCAGGGAAAGCAGTGCAAGTAAACTCCAGAACAGATCCATTCTTCTTTGCTACTCTAACAGCAAGAGGCACGCTCGACTCTGAGCTCCTCTCCTCGTCATCATTTTCATTATCATCAACCTCATCACCAGTCACAAGGTTAGGCATGTGTACTTCAACTGTAATGGTGTCTCCCTGATACTCCCTTTCTAGTGTAACAATGTTCTCTCCAGGATTGTCCTCAATTTTAAAAGGGAAACCATCTGGAGCCTCTACAGCCTACAGATGTACCAAATCAAATTCTCTCAATTCTCCACTAAAATACAATAGATCATCATAGAAAAACACAATACAATGCACTATCCTTGCAGAGGTTGTGCAACTGAAACAATGTTTTGAATTTCTCTCCTCGGTTATTCAAGAAAGGCACTTTCATGTATGTCCTCTTCCATTTAAGATAAAAGATAGCTACAAGACTCAAAACTCTACACATGTTCGACAATTTCAACTAAAGTTCAGCCAATTCAATGCCGAAAGGTCCGAAATTTGGCACGACAACAATACAAATTGACAGTCGTGTACAGATAGAGTTCGCCAAATTGCTAATGTCAGAATAAATACATGGAAAGTGAGAGAGTAACATTTGGTACCTCATCCTGCTCATTTGAATCCAGAGCGCACTCAATCTCCGAGTCAATCACCTCCAGCAACTTCTTATCGGAAGAGGCGGCGGAGTAATTGCGGCGGCCGGTGAAGCCAGTGGCCGGGGCTAACCAGGCGTTAGGCTGATGAAAGAGAGCTCCGCGCCGGATGAGAGACGAGACGGCGGAGGCATGACGGAATCTCTGGCCTCCAACGAATCGGGCGGCGAGAGGAACCGCCGTAGATACTGACCTCCTTAGAATCACAGAGAAAGCCATTTCAAAGAAGGGGTTTCAGAATCGGGGATTTAGGGTTTTTGAGGGGTTTTAGGGTTAGCTGGATTTATAAAGCATTTCTGCTTGGCGATGACTTGTTTTTCAAGATGGTTATAGGGATCACATGTCTATTTGGGCTGGCCTAGGAGACCAATTTATTGGACCTTAGCCCATTATTAATTTATTGATCCACCCCTCAATTTGGGCTGGCCTAGGGGACAAATTACGTCGATAGATGGTTAATTTGAAGCTTCAAATGTAATTTTGTAAGATTTTCGCTCGCCATAGTATGTGTGACATTTTTTGTCAATTATTATTATATCAAAATTTCAACTGCGCATTTAGTAATCTAAATTTTGTATGAAAGTTTATATTTAAATTAACTATTTATTTATCAATGTTTGATAACTCCTGACTAAAAAAGTAATTTTTAATAATTTTATATGCTTTATCTATTCAAATGTAAGATACTCCGTAGACAGACGCTAAAAAAAATCATCGCCGTATAAATAAGTGGCTTTTTTACCGGAAATCACCCTTACAATATGTCATATTAGCGTAAACCACCCTTTCAATGGCTATTTACCGCGAACCACCCTTAGAATGCCCTCCGTTACGTTTTGACCACCCAATTAAAATTTTCCGTTTGCAAACACGTTAACTCCCGCAATGACTCTTTTGCCCCTCTATTTTCCCCCAAATTACACCCCAATCTTCCTCTTTCTCCCTCTTTCTCCCTCTCGACTGCACATACTCCCATTTCGATTTCTAGGGCTCCAAATTCGATCTCACACGATCCATCTCTGAGGAATTCGAAGCAAAGCTGCACAACTATTTTCAAACTCGTTTGTAAGTCGCCCCTATGTCTAGTTCGAGCTCTACCTCATTCAATCACCAAGGAAGGTACTGTTTTTGTGGAATTCGGGCTAGGGAGTCTACTGCTCATACTGAAAAGAATTTTGGAAGAAGATTTTATGGTTGTCGTATGTACCGCTCACCTAAGAAGTGCAATTTTTTTGAGTGGAGAGATGAGGAATACACTGAGAGAGCAATTGTTGTAATCAACAATTTAGTGGCGGAGAAGGCAAAATTAGAAGGTGAGAATTGGAAGTTGCAAGCTATAACTTACACGCATCAGATGGAGCTCGAAAAGTTGGTAGGAGAGGCTGCAACTTACAAGGCCACAATTCAGAAGCTAGAGCTGCAATTGGAAGGAAGCAAAAGTCAGAATTTGAATGTTCTTGCTCCAAATGGAGCTACTGCTGTTCTGTTTGCTGTGTTTCTTTTGATTTTTCTCATTGTTGTGATACTGAAGTAGAGCATGTTCATGTTTAGGCTACTACTTAGGCATTGTAAAAGTTGTTCTTGAAGATCAATTGCTAGTGTTTATTGCTAGTGTTCATTCCTGTAATTGGGAGATAGGAATTGAAATGGGAGTATGTGCAGTCGAGAGGGAGAAAGAGGGAGAAAGAGGAAGATTGGGGTGTAATTTGGGGGGAAATAGAGGGGCAAAAGAGTCATTGCGGGAGTTAACGTGTTTGCAAACGGAAAATTTTAATTGGGTGGTCAAAACGTAACGGAGGGCATTCTAAGGATGGTTCGCGGTAAATAGCCATTGAAAGGGTGGTTTACGCTAATATGGCATATTGTAAGGGTGGTTTCCGGTAAAAAACCCTAAATAAATATAATGCATCAAAATTTTAATGGGGTGGCATGTTTTCTAGTCACTAATCAACACAAGCGTAAAATCTTAGACGCTACTGGTTCCAAAAGAATAGTATAATATAACTTCATCAGTACTCACTATTTACATTCAAATCGATCATAAATTCATAATGTTATAGGAAACGAAAATCCAAAAGTTTTTGGAATTTCTAATCACAGACAAAGAAGCCTAGCTAGTCTTCATGCCTGACGAAGGACTTCAGCTCATTGAGTCGTTTCACGTACTCGTCTTTGTTGATCATGTACTCGTGCAAAACCTTGATCGTGTATTCGTGTTCATGTTGATCCCTCTGATCTCAAGGTACTTGTGGAGTGCTTTCTGTAGGTCTTCATCCAAGTACCTTCAAGAAGGAAGAAAGCAAATAAAACAAACTTTATGTTAGTTATATTAGATTCAGCCAGTATTTGACAGTTGAGTAACGATAAAGATAGCGCCACATGAAAAGAAGCATACAAGAACTTGTGGTGATTTCATCGGAGAAAGTTGGGCTAAATATATAAACGGCCCCCTATACTTGTGCCAATTGGTCACTTGACCCCCTGTACTTTAGCCCTATTCGTTTGGTTCCCTATAGTTGCACATTGGGACCGATTGAACCCTTAATCGCTAGGATTTTTTCTAGGGTGTGTTGTACGCATGCTAACTTGTGCAAATATTTTACCACGATGGTGCCACGTATATGCCATGTCATTTCTTTTAATTAAATAAAAAGGGAAGATAAGATTAAAAAAAAATTTATAAAAAATTGAAGTTATCTTCTTCAATAAGCTTTTGCCATGGAGACCCCCTTCTTGCACAAAATTCCTCCCAGGCCTCTCTTCTTCACTCATTCCATGCTCCTTTTGTCGTCTCAAGGACATGCCCGGGCGCTTCCCGTGACGATTTTGGGGCTTTTGCCCCAATTCCTCGATTCCCTAGAGATTGAAATTTTAGAGGAATCAACATGTGATTTGTGGGTTCAATTTCTACAGAGGTTTCTTGGTAGGAGGCGGAATTATAGCCCCGATTGGTTAGGATTTTAGAATCAGGGAAAGGGAAAGACTTTCAAGGAAAGAAGAAAGAAAAAAAGGAAAGAAAAATAAAAAGAATCAATGCTCACTCGTCCAAACACTCAGCTAAAAGAGCGTGAAATATACGTAACATGTCACATTAGCGATTAGGGGTTCAATAGGTCCCAATGTGCAACTATAAGGGTCAAACGAATAGGGCTAAAGTACAGGGGGAAAAGTGACCAATTAGCACAAGTGTCGAGGGTTGTTTATGTATTTAGCCGAGAAAGTTGTGCAAGTAAACTTCAGAACATATCCATTCTTCTTGGCAACTCTGACAACAAGAGGCATGCTCTCATCATCATCATTGCCATCATTATCATCGTCATCATCATCATCGCTATAATCGCATTCACTGCCTCATCGTCCCAAAAATAATCACCTTAGACGTGGCCTGGATCTGAGACCGCTTTCATACCAAAACAAATCAACGTGTAGTTCAATTGAAAGAGGGAAGAGATTGATACGAATTCGAGCGTTGAGCCATCAGAAGGAGAAAAATTACAGGAACGAATCCGGAGATGTTGTCGTTGTCTATGCTAGTGTAGTTGCTAGACATCATCTTTGCTTCTTCTTTGCCGTCTTCTTTAGATACAGGAGAATTTCATAGGAGTCTAGCTTCTTCCTTCTCGTGTGTATTTAAAGAGAAGTAAGTAGGTATGAACGGGTGTTATGGCTGATAAAACGTAGCCAATTTAAAGTCTTTAATTGCCCAAGTTAATCACAATTTGGTCCAATCTACTTTAATGTAAATACTAAATGTGAGAGTCAATTGGAAGAGCAAATCAATCCACATAACATATATGGTATTAAATGCATATAATTAATGTCGATTTATAAATTGATAATCGCTCAAAATTACAATAAAATTGGATCAATACCTTAACTTATATAATAGTAAGATTAATTGTCTAATGATCCATTATTTTTAAAATTAGATTATTTTTATTTGGATTTTTTTAGTAAAAAGATCTCTACAAATGAAGTACAAATCAATTAAATAAAATCCTAAAAAATTAATAAAAAAGAAGATAAAAATAAGTTGTTACTGATAGAGGTATTTGAGCATTTAAATTTATGAAAAAGTTACTGTAGCGATGGTTAATATAATTGTTGCATAGTATATTTTGAGTGTTACCAATTTGCAATAAAATCAAAAAAAGTAAGAAAAAGAACATGCATCTAAAGTTTTTTTCTCTCGAAATGATGACTATGACATCTTTCATAAGAAACATGTTAATACATAAGTACTATCAATTATTCTAATCATTTTTTCTCAAAAAAAAATTTAATCATTGTGTTAATATTGTTGGGCCCAAGCCCAATAATATGTCCAACCCAAAAGTGTTGTCTTGCTAGGGTTTATAGACAACAAATATGTGTGAGTTACGAGGAGCCTCACTTTCCAAGAGCCACCAAAATTGAGAGCCCCCATTTCCTTGAAAGTGAAATTTGAACTCAAAAGCGAGGAGGGAGAATGGAGAAGAGAGAGGGGAAAATTGGGTGAAGAAGAAGAGTTCTTTCTTTCTAAGCCTGGTATTATTTCGACTCTAGCTTCGGGATCCAACTAGTTGTTTGTTGATTGCTATTTGCTTCCGCTGAGATTGTCTGTGAGATTAGGAGCTGTTGATCGATCCATTTTCCCCAACAAGTGGTATCAGAGCCAGGTTGAGCTCCGTCTGAGTTTGGGTGAGATATGGCAACTAAGACAGATGAGTTTGCGGGTACTATGATCAAGCTGACATCCTCCAACTATTCGCTTTGGAAGTCGAAGATGGAGGATATTCTGTTCTGCAAGGATTTGTATGATCCTGTTGAGTTGGGATCAAAGAAGCCAGACAAAGTTGATGACAACGATTGGAAGAAAACGCACATAAAGGCAATGGGAACCATAAGACAGTGGGTAGACAGCAGTTTCTATCATCATATAAGCAATGAGACAGATGCACAGGTTTTGTGGAAGAAACTTCAGTCTATGTACGAGAGGAGGTCAGCTCAGAGTGAAGCTTTTGTGATCAGAAAGCTTGTTAATCTGAAGTACAAGGATGGAAAACCTATTGCCGAGCATCTGATTGAGTTTCAGGAGCTTGTGAATCAGTTGAGCACTATGAAGTTGCCTTTAGATGATGAATTACAGGCGCTGATGCTATTTAGTTCTTTGCCCGATACTTGGGAGTCTTTGGTAGTTTCCATCAACAATTCTGCTCATAATGTTGTGTCCTTGAGTGCCATCATTGACAGTCTCTACAATGAGGAGACTAGGAGAAAAGACACGGGTACTAGCACTTCACAAACTTTGTCGATGACATCAAATGATAAGTCCAGAGGGAGAAGTAGAGAGCGGAATGGACGTGGCAAGTCCAGAGGGAAGTCACAGAACAGGGGAACTTCTCAGGGAAAAGGAAAGTATACTTGCTTTCATTGTGGCGAAGAAGGGCATATGAAGAGAAACTGCACTGCTTGGAAGAAGATCAAGAATGAAAAGAAAAATCAGAAAGAGGATGATAAGAACACCACAGCTGCTGTGTGTGGTGACGAAGAAGGTCTGGTTGTTTTGTCTTGTGTGGATGATCACAACGACGAGCTTGATTCTCGTGTAGAATGGGTAGTCGACTCAGCTGCATCCTACCACGCTACACCAAGGAAGGAGATTTTCACTAGTTACAAAGCCGGAGACTTTGGTAAATTGAAGATGGGGAACACCAGCTATGCAAAGATTGTCGGTATGGGTGACATTTGTGTTCAGAAAAATGCGGGTTGCACGATGACATTGAAGAATGTGCGACATGTACCTGATCTGCGTATGAATTTGATTTCTCTTCATGCTTTGGATATAGAGGGCTACCACAGTTTCTTTGGTGATAAGAGGTGGAAGCTTTCGAAAGGCTCAATGGTGATTGTTAGAGGGAGTCTTAGCTACACTTTATACAAGACTCAGATGAAGGTCACACGAGATGGCCTGAATGCAGTTGAGGATAAGACATCATCAGATTTATGGCATAAGCGGTTGGCGCATATGAGTGAAAAAGGACTGCAAATTTTGGCGAAGAAGACCCTCATTCCTTCAGCCAAAGGTATGTCTTTGAGCCCTTGTGATAATTGTTTATTTGGTAAACAAACTAGGGTGCCATTTAGCAAATCTCCTGAGAGAAAAAAGAATTTGCTTGAGTTGGTGTATTATGATGTTTGTGGTCCCATTGATGTGCCCACACTTGGTGGTCGTAGATATTTTCTGACTTTTATTGATGATGCTTCACGAAAGGTTTGGGTGTTTGTTTTGAAAACAAAAGACCAGGTTCTTGATTGCTTCAAGGAGTTCCATGCCAAGGTAGAGCGAGAGAAGGGTTGTTCCTTGAAGTGCCTTCGGAGTGATAATGGAGGCGAGTATACTTCCAGGGAGTTTCAGAAGTATTGTCTTGAGCACGGCATCATACATGAGAAGACGACTCCCGATACTCCTCAGCACAACGGTGTTGCTGAAAGAACCAACAGAACCATTCTGGAGAAGGTCAAATGTATGCTGAAAATGGCAAATCTTCCTAAGCCATTTTGGGGTGAAGTTGTGATGACTGCGTACTATTTGATGAATAGATCTCCGTCAGCAGCTTTGGACTTTGATGTTCATGAGAGATTCTGGTTTGGCAGAGATATCTCTCACTCTCATCTGCGGGTCTTTGGATGCAAGGCATTTGTACATGTGCCTAAAGAACAGAGACAGAAGCTAGATGACAAGGCAATTACTTGCATCTTTCTAGGATATGGAGATGCAGATTTTGGGTACAAGTTGTGGGATCCAGAAAGGAAGAAGGTGATAAGGTCCAGGGATGTGATCTTTCATGAAGACAAGACTTTGTCAGAATCTGATACACCAGAGGAAGTCGTCGAGCTTCCGGTTTACTTGCCTTCTCATCCAGAAAGCAACTACTCTGGAGATGAGTCTTCTTCATGGAATGGCGTTGATGATATTCCTGCTTTAGACGATGACTTACCAGAAGCTGAAACTGGTGAGGGTTCTGAGCAGGGGGAGCCAGTTGAAAATGCAGAAGTAGATGAGCTCAGAAGGTCAAGAAGAGAGCGTCGTCCATCCACAAGATATCCTTCGTCTGAGTATGTTGCAGTTACTGAAGAGGGGGAGCCTGAAAGTTTTCAAGTGCAGAACCACAAAGAAAAAGCTCAGTGGGAAAAAGCCATGGATGAGGAGTTGAGTTCTTTGAAAAAGAACAACACATATGAGCTTGTAAAACTTCCCAAAGGGAGGAAGGCCTTGAAGAACAAGTGGGTGTTCAGGTTAAAGATGGATGGAGACAAACTAGTCAAGTACAAAGCTAGCAAGACTAGTTGTGAAAGGCTTCAGTCAGAAGAAGGGAGTTGATTTTGATGAAATCTTCTCGCCGGTTGTCAAGATGAGTTCCATTAGAGTGATCCTTGGCTTAACTGCGAGCATGGATTTGGAACTTGAGCAGTTGGATGTGAAAACTGCATTTCTCCATGGTGATTTAGATGAGGAGATTTACATGGAGCAACCAGAGGGGTTTGAAGTAAAGGGAAAAGAGCACTTGGTTTGCAAACTGAAGAAGAGCTTATACGGGCTGAAGCAAGCTCCTAGACAGTGGTACAAGAAGTTTAACAACTTTATGGTGGATCATGGCTACACCAGAACAAGTGCATATCATTGTGTTTACTTCAAACGGCAGACAAATGGTAAATTTGTCATTCTTCTTATCTATGTTGATGACATGTTGATTGTGGGGCAAGATAAATCCCTAGTTGATGCTTTGAAGCGGGATTTGAGCACTTCATTTGATATGAAAGACTTAGGACCGACACGCTAGATTTTGGGTATGCAGATTACTCGTGACAGAAAAGCCAAGAAGATATGGGTTTCACAGGAGAAGTATATTGAGAAGGTTCTGAGCAGGTTTCAAATGGAAGGTGCTAAGTCGGTTAGTACTCCTCTTGCTAGCCATTTCAAACTTAGCAAGAAGTCTTGCCCGTCCACAAATGAAGAGAAGAAGAAGATGGACACCATCCCTTATTCATCAACAACTGGTAGCTTGATGTATGATATGGTGTGCACCCGACCAGATATTGCTCATGCGGTTGGTGTTGTGAGCAGATTCCTTTCCAATCCTGGCAGAGACCATTGGGAAGCAGTGAAGTGGATCTTCAGGTACTTGAGAGGTACGTCTAAGATGAGATTATGCTTTGGAGGAGATAAGCCTATTCTTGAGGGGTTCACAGATTCAGATATGGCAGGAGATCTTGATGGCAGAAAGTCGACATCAGGGTACTCGTTTACTTTTGCGGGGGGAGCTGTCTCGTGGCAGTCCAAGTTGCAGAAGTGTGTTGCTTTGTCCACGATTGAGGTAGAGTACATTGCCATGACAGAAGCTGGTAAAGAGATGATCTGGGGGAAAAAATTCCTTCAGGATTTGGGTTTGAAGCAAGGAGAGTATGTGGTGAACTGTGACAGTCAGAGTGCTCTATATTTGAGCAAGAATGCTACATACCATTGTCGGACAAAGCATATTGATGTGAGGTACCATTGGATTCGAGATGCTGTGAGTGATCGTCGGATGAGCTTGAAGAAGATTCACACTGACAAGAATCCAGCTGACATGTTTACCAAGGCAGTGAGCCGGTGACTGTTGACAAGCATCAGTTCTGTGCCAAGATGGCAGGACTGGTGCACAAGTGAAGATCCCGAGCCGGGGTGGACCTCTTCCCCTTGGGCTGGAGGAGAAGATTGTTGGGCCCAAGCCCAATAATAATGTCCAGCCCAAAAGTGTTGTCTTTCTAGGGTTTATAGACAACAAATATGTGTGAGCTACGAGAGGAGCCTCACTTTCCAAGAGCCACCAAAATTGAGAGCCCCCATTTCCTTGAAAGTGAAATTGGAGCACAAAAGTGAGGAGGGAGAAAGGAGAAGAGAGAGGAGAAAATTGGGTGAAGAAGAAGAGTTCTTTCTTTCTAAGCCCGGGGGATTATTTCGACTCTAGCTTCGGGATCCAACAACTAGTTGTTTGTTGATTGCTATTTGCTTCCGCTGAGATTGTCTGTGGGATTAGGAGCTGTTGATCGATCCATTTTCCCCAACAAATATTATAGTTTTAATGATATATATATATATATATAGTTTATTACCATGGAATTAATATATATGTTATCTCCATGCTTCAAAACTATAACCTTTGTGTTTATAATCTTAATCATAGAATTAAGATATTAGCTAGTTTCACAACTTTTTAATGAATATAGATTTTTAATCTAAGATTCAAACCTACAAGCAATTGTAAGGAAAAAAAATAAAGTCGAGAAAGAAATTGCATTATTTTTAAAAATTAAAACCCTTGTATGAAATTAATTAGTTAAGACATGACATTAATACAAAAAAAAGATTTAGCAATAATGGTTTGATTTTGGGACATGATAATAATGTGTTTAAAAAAAGACCAAGGTAAGTAGTTTGACACTAGAACCTAAAATCTTCAACATAAATGTCAAGCTTTTAAGCCTTGAGCTAAAAAATAGCTTTTAAGATGTGAAATATGAGCTAAAGAGTTCAGCTCATTGAGTCGTTGTTTCACGTACTCCTTGTCTTTGTTGATCATGTACTCGTGCAAAAATTTGACCGACTTCATATTGATCCCTCTAATCTCAAGGTACTTGTGGAGTGCTTTCTGCAGGTCTTCATTCAACCTTCAAAAAGGAAGAAAGCAAAGAAAACAAAATTTATGTTAGTTATATTAGATTCAGCCATTGTCTTTGACAGTTGGGTAACCAAGAAGATAGCGCAACATGAATAGAAAGCATACAAGAATTTGTGGACTTTATAATTAAAGGTATTAGGGGACTTCAAAGAAACTTCATCAATGGTGATTTCATCGGAGAAAGCTGTGCAAGAAAACTCCAGAACAGATCCATTCTTCTTAGTAACTCTGACAACAAGAGGCATGCTCTCATCATCATCATCATCATCATCATCATTATCATTGTCGTCGCTATCATCGCATTCACTGCCATCTTCCCCATCGTCGACGTCATTGTCATCATCAGGCACAGGCATGCATACTTTTACTATAATGGTGTCACCCTTGTACTCTCTTTCGAGTGTAACAATATTTTTTTTGGTAGAAGGAGAGGCGGTACTCTCCGTTCCCTCTAGGGGAGTTTTATTAATATGGAAAAAAGAGGGCTAAGTAGTCAGCAAACGGGGGATAGCCCGACCCCTTACATCATCATAAAGCAACAATTTAATCCCCTCAGGCGGGGCACTCAATACATGTAAACCGTTCGGAAAATTAAAAGCAAAGGAAGCAATACTATCAGCCACACAATTGGCTTCACGATAAATATGTCGGACCTGGATAGACCAGTTCCTACTAAGGAAGCCTTGGCATTGGGATACCAGGCTAAACAGGGAGTGACTACGACGAACACCTGCATTGATCAGATTGACAATAATTTGGGAATCGGTTTCAAGAATAACTTTCCTGTAACCAAGCTCCCAAGCGATCTTGAGTCCGTTGAGCACTCCCCATAATTCAGCGTTGGGAACCGAACAGACTCCCACATTGTGAGCGAAGCCCCGAATCCATTGTCCCTTGTTGTCTCTTAAAACACCACCCGCAGCCGCACGACCATCTCTTACCGCTCCATCCGTATTGATTTTGATCCACTCAAACTCGGGACAAGACCATGAAATATTTCGTAAGAATTTAACATTACTGGATTTATTGTGATAGAACTTACCTACGGCTGAGGCATATTCCTGGATTCTTTCCCTAATGAATTCACTCTTGTTCATAATGTTGATGGGCTCCTTGAACACATAACCATTTCTCCACTTCCAGATCCACCACACGGCCGTTGCAAAGATGTCACTCCAATTCATTCCCTCGTACTCCTTTCCTTCCATTAAGTTACTCCTTATCCAGCTCGAGAAAGGATCCTGAAAAAACGAAGGTATTACATTAGTAGCTTTTAATTCGACCCAAAGAAAACTAACCTTTGGGCAGTCCCTGAACAGGTGTTCAAGGCTCTCTTCAGACGAGCCACAGCAGGCACACATAGTCACAGTCGCAATGTGCCTTCGGCAGCGCTCGACGTTTGTGAGAACGCCCCCCTTCGCCGCAAGCCAGAGAAAATATTTGACGCGTTCTGGAGCGTTAATCCTCCACAATTTCTTGTAAAACTGCATATCCATCCCTTGCAGCAGATGGAAATCCTGCAGCAGCTTGTAACCAGATGAGACAGAATACCACCCATCATTTGTGCCGATCCAAGACAATTCATCCATATTGCTTTCTTCTTCCGACAGCAAAGGCGTGGCGGCCATCTTCAACAACACCGAATTAGGGAGCAGATGAGATAAAGTATTCCAGTCCCACCCATTATCATTGTCCCAATAATCACGGACGCAGGCTTCCTGGTTTCTACTCGCAGCTTGATTCCTAACCAAATTCATAAGAGGGGTTTCCATCAGCCACACATCCTCCCAAAAATGAGTCATAAGCCCATTGCCAACATTCCATTTGGAACCTTTAGAGACCACTTCAGAAACCCCCTGTTTTATTCCCTTCCAGGTTTGTGAAGCCGCAGACGAACAACCCAGGGCAGTTGAAACATACTTGTTTTTAAGAACCGTGATCCAAAGAGCCCCTTCTTCCATGACGAACCGCCAACCCAATTTTCCTAACAGAGCGAGGTTAAGTTCTTTCATGGTTCGCACACCAAGACCCCCTTGATCCTTTGGCTTGACAACTTCCGACCAAGAGACTTTATGTATTCTTCTCCGTTCCCGACTACTGCCCCAAATAAACGCCCGGTTGTATTTGTCAATCTCATTACATACGCTTGAAGGAATAAGAGAGGACGACATAGCATAAACTGGCATAGAAGTTAACACCGATTTGGTGAGTGTGACTCTGCCTGCAAAACTCAAACACCTCGACTTCCATCCAGCAAGTTTGGAATGAAATTTATCAACTAAAGCCGAGTAAGTTTTCTTATTCACTTGCTTGTGCAACACTGGCATACCAAGGTAATTGCCCAGGTCTTTAGTTACTTTAATTCCGCATTCCCTGCTGATCAAACGAGAAACTCTCACAGGAACGTTGGGCGAGACAAAAATCTTCGATTTGGAAAGACTAACTTTCTGACCAGCTGCTGAGCAAAACATATCAAGACAATTCTTTATGACCCTAATCTGATCAATAGAGGCTTCCGCGAAGAGCAAAATATCGTCGGCGAAAAAAATATGCGATAGTGAAGGACCGGTTCTAGTCAACTTAATCGGTTTCCATTCTCCGCCCTCAACCGAATTCAAAATCAAATGACTTAACCTCTCTATACAAAGGAGGAAAAGATAGGGAGATATCGGATCCCCTTGGCGGACTCCCCTCGAAGCCGAAAACTGATTCGAGACTTCCCCATTCCACAAGATTTGCATCCGTGGCGTCGACACACAAGACATAACCCACTCAATCCAATGTGGCGGGAAATCAGCATTCACAAGAGTAGCTTTCAAAAAATCCCAACGAAGCATATCATACGCTTTCTCGAGATCCAATTTGAGAATCATCCACCCTTTCTTCCCCTTCTTCCGTCTCATCGAGTGCACAACTTCCTGCACTATGACAATGTTATCCGTAATCAAACGGCCCGGTAGAAAACTCCCTTGAGTAGGTCCAATCATGTTCATGAGCATGTGCTGGACACGATTGACCAAAATCTTTGTGATAGTCTTGTACAACACGTTGCATAGACTAATCGGCCTGAATTGGTTGATTTTTTCCGGCTTATTCACTTTAGCAAGGAGGACAATAAGAGTGTCATTAACTCCATTAGGTAGCTGAGCGGTACAAAAGAAGTCTCTCACAAACTGAACAACCGAACTACCAACAATGCTCCAACACTTTTGATAAAAAACCGCTTGAAAACCATCGATACCCGGAGATTTGAAAGGGCCCATTTCTTGGATAGCTTTCAACACTTCAGCATTAGTAACAGGAGCGATCAGAGACTGTTTATCATAGTCACTCAGGATAGGGAAGCCCACTCTAAGAGAAGGCAACTCTGTACAATTGTTATTGTCATCATTGTACAAATTCTTGAAAAAATTCAGCGCCAACGCTTCCAACTCTTTGCTATCATCGACCCAAATTCCTTGATCATTTTTTAACCCTTCTATACGGTTATAACTTCTCTTGATCACAGTGGAGGTATGAAAAAAGGAAGTATTTCTATCCCCAAGAGTGAGCCACTGTTCACGAGACTTTTGGAACCATAAAATTTCTTCTTGCGCCAACACATTGTCAATCTCTCTTTGAATCTCAGCTTCCATCTCTAGCAGCCTGTTATCTCCAGTAATCTGTAACCTCTGTTGAACATCACTCAATCTATCAGTCAGCATATTCTTACGGCGGTGGATACATCCAAAAACCTTCTTACGGCGAGTGTAACAATATTACTCTCCATAGGATTGTCCTCAATTTTAAATGGGAAATCAGCTAGAGCCTCTACCACCTGTAAATTTACTAAATCAATCTCATTTATATATATCTCACTAAAATACAATAGATCATTAGAGAAAACATTAGATGCAATACAATATGCTTTTAGTAAACTTCCATGGCTGATGGAGACGTCGTGCATATATAAGCCCAGCACACAAGGTCATAGGAGAACTAACTCATAAGTTTATATACTAATCTATTTTAACAACTCCGAAGCAGAATACAACATGGAAAGTGAAGAGAGAATAACATTTGGTACCTCTTCCTGCTCATTTGATTCGCACTTAGTCTCCATCTCCAGCCACTTCTTATGGAAAAAGGTCGAGTCGATGGAGCTCTTTAAGTTTGTGGGGAATGCCTTGCTCGAGGTTTCGAGCCAATTCAAGTACACTTGATTATTCTCGCGCTTGAGCTTATCCTCCCCGCAGTAGCTGAACAAGAATTCAATGGTTTCGAGGTCGATCCCCCTAGTCTCAAGGTACTCGCGACATTCTTGTTGTAGGCTCTCATCCAAATTCCTTAATCGAAAGCAAAGGAAAAAAACATTGATTCAGATGGACATTTATTACTAGTTTCAACTAATTAATTAAGATTGATAGAAGATGGAATAGAAGAAGCATACGAGACGTAAGAAGGGCAACGACAAGTGGGGAAACATTTTTCGGGTTCGGTAGTCTTGACATAGGTTATTGCAATGTAGGGTTCATTAGTGGAGGCTTCGCATCTACACGCGATGGCACTTCCATTCTTCTTGGCTATGTCCACATATAGGCACAACTTGAACCGTGTCGCGTCATTGAATTCTTCTTGGCAATGTAGGCTTCTTATCATCAAGGTCTAGATTTACTGTGATAATGTCACCCTCGCACTCTCTTTGGAGTTTCATACACCGTCCTTTCACCTTTACTTTGAAAGGAAAATACTCTGGAATCTCTACTACTTGAGTCTGCATGGAATATCAACATAATCATATATTAATCCTCTGGCCGATCGAACATTAACTAGTTCTATATATAGTTGATAAACAAAATTAAAAGCATTTTTTGACAAAAAAAAAACATACTTTTGAAGACAATTCACCTATTTTAATGGAAAAAAACATGTTTTTTCACTAAGATTTTTTTTTTTATCATCTATAGCAATGATTAAACGTTCATCATGGAAGAAAAAACGCCAATTTCCAACAAATTCAATGCCCAATTTTCAAAACAATTTTGCGCTATATATTTCTATCTCTGAAAAAATCAGTGTCAGATAAACCGATGAAGAAAACAGTCAAATAAAACACCATCAAGTGATCAACTTTCTTTGCTCAAAAAAAAAGTGATCAACTTTCTTTCAATATAGCTCCTCCAAACAATACTAGATTACGTCTACAATAAATAGATCGATATTGTTAGTTAGAAAAGGTACCGTTTGCTCCTCCATTGATTTACGAACGCGGTCGATCTCAGACTGTAACGCAAACTTAAAGTCCATAGGGGAAGAGTAATTGCGATTGCTGGTAAAGGCAGTTGCGGGCGCGCCCCAGGCGTCAGTTTTGCGCCGGACGAGAGAGGAGAGGGCGGCCACACGGCGGGGAATCTGGCCAGAAACAGCCCTGGTGGCTAGAGTAACCGCCAATGGCGTCCGTGAGATCACACGCAAAGCCATAATTCAATGCGTAGGGGTTTATGAGTGGTTTTAGCCAAATTTTAGGTGGATTTTATGTTTATATGTAGCATGCACATCGGCAATCGGTGGCTATTATTGGTTCAATAATGGGCCAATAATATTGTTTAGATTTCCTTAGTTCACATCTGTTTATAAGATACTCCGTATTTTAAGTGTAGTGCTATTTCAAGCTTTTCTTTTGGCTAAAGATATTTTTATCAATTTTTAATTACTCAATGTAAATCTTGCAGCCAAATCGATTCCTCAATCAACTAATCATGTAAACGATCTATAACAAACTACTTGTCCCCGTCGTGTCCTAAATGACTATAACTCAATATTTTTTAGATATATTATAAAAAAGATATTTATAAATAAAAATATAATATAAAATTTAATGTAAGTAATTTATTGCCCGTAATATGTATAAAAGTTATTTTTTTAAATCAAATCAAATCAAATAAATATAGATTATTAAGTTTAAAATTGAGAATAAACATTATTAACATAAAATAATCTACATTGCTCATTTTTCCTTGACAATATTTGATAAATAGGTTTAATATAAAAGAAGGAGATAAAATATGAAGAAAATAAAACAAAAAAGATATATTTTGAAAATATGGAAGAGATGAGATTGAGTATATATATTTTATTAACTTATAAGGAAAAATCCAACCATTAGTTAAAATTTTTTAGTTAAGATATTATCTCCTACCAAAAATTAAGATATTATCTAAATTTGGGAAATAAAAATAAATTTTAATTAAGTGGAAAAAATTTGCCATGTGGAATATGAAGTGGAAAGAATAATTAATATATAGTAGATATGCTTGAAACTTCCAAAATTACAATTTGGATTCTTTCTAAATTATTGAATGATATTATAAGATTTGTTTCCAAAACTACCAATTTATTTGTATAATTTATATGAATTAATGAGGAGATGACACGTGTCAAAATCTAATGTGGCGCATTGTAGGAATGACATGTGGCAAAAGATGATGTGGCGCAATGTCGTGGCTCCAAACCTTATTGCTTTTATATATATAGTAGATTCAACTACATAAAATTTCAAGTAATTGAATTAAAAAATAATATCAAACTACATTAATTGTTTATATTTAAAGTTCACACACTAAAAAAACATGCCCTGTTATTTTAAAGTAAAGTGTTAATAGTAATTCATACCCCTAAAAAAGTTCATAATAGTCAAAATACCTTTTTTCACATTTGCATTAATGCCCTAAAATAATGACTAAATGTTGATGATTTTAGTGTCATCAAGTGATTGTTCCCTATATGGGAACAATGCCTTTTAGTGTGATTGGGATTCATATGACACTATGAGATCTTACTTTGCTATGTCACGGGTTTGGGTGTGTGGAGTGCGCGCTCGTGTAAGCATAGTTGAGGTCTAGAGGGAAATATCAAGGAGAAGTTGCGACCTGAAAAGGAACAATGTTTGTTACCTACTGGAGGAAACAATGTCTGGTCCCTTGGAGGGAACAGTAGTGGGAACAATAGTTTTCTGACGCATGCCTAAATTTTCGGCACGTTGTTAATTGTTGATAACGGTCATTTAAACGTTGTGTAACTGCATTGTAATTGTAATAACTGCGGTTTTTTAGGATATTTTTGAATTTTTCTCGGATATCCTTTTAATCTTTTTGTTCGTTTTAACGCTTAATCCAATATTTTTGTTGGAGATTAAATCCTAGAAAATTCTTGGTGATATCATAAAATCACAAAGAAATTATTTTATGGATCGCTGTGAATTCTAGGAATTTTTCAATGGAAAAAGAATATTTATTGGATAAGTTGTCTTTTAAATTATGTACTGTAAAGGATTTAAAATACGAAACAGAAGCCTTAAAAATTGAAGGTAGCAAGATAAAATCATAGAAAATTGGTTTTATTAGTCTACATAATTTACGGGACGTTTTGTATTTAGTAAATTTTTCCACCCGAGGTACATAATTTTACCGCTTTAACGCGAGTCCCGTTCCGAGACGGGAAATTCTATTAGGCCGACTCCAATTTCTTAGTAGGGGAGGTAAAGTGTTGGATAAGATTTGACTTTTCCATGCTCATCTATTCAAATGAGAGCAAATTAAGAGGAGAGGAATCGAAGAGGAGTCGCGGACGGAACGACGGACTCGGCGCGTCTTCACCGCCGGCTGCCTTTCTTTGCTTCCTCCACCAGCCTTCATCATCATCATCATCTTCTTCTTTACCTCACTATGGCTCGAGCTGCTGCAGACCTAACCATGGAGATAAACCAGGCCAACGACGATGGACTCGGGAGGAAAGAACGCTTCACCGCCGGTCTTCTTTGCCTCGCCAAAGTGACGCCGTCGGCGACCGTTGGCTTGTCCGTCGGCTACTGTTTCCATGGTGGTGAGTAAGAATGTGATTTGTCTTCCATCTTGATCACATGGTAAGGCAAGATTACATGTCTTATTCCTATGAGAATGTAGTAAAGGATTATGTTTATTTTATCTCCCCATCCTGATCACATGGTGGAATAAGATCACATAATTCCTTGAGTTTTAAAGAATAGTTTCTAGTATGATTTGGCAATCATATAAGTTTTGCAAATATATGAGTTTTGCAAGTGTAGTTGGTTGAGATGAAAAGATGAAAGCTTTATTTTGCATTATAGAAATTTCTATATCTAGTATCCGGTAAAACTCCTTTGAGTTAGTATATCCTTGATATCCTATGCCATTTAAGGAGTATGGTCAAACTTCCCAAAGCAGTTCGATTATAAGTAAAGAAATTTGGTAAGATTCTTTACAAATCTATGTTGGTCTCTGAAGAGCATGGAGTAACTCCGTACTTCTCTAAAAAGTTTGGGATTGTTTTCAGTCAACGATTATTGGAATTCTCTAAGCAGTTTGCTAGTAGTTCATCTTGGTTGACGTCACGGCCTAAGAAAGTCATTGCCTTTTTAGTGGAATTGTCCTTGAAAGTAAGTTGATATGGACTCTTGGAAGGGAATCCTTTCTAAGGAATGATATTGTAGTAATCCTTTCTTTGGAAAAAAAGATGTAATAGTAATTTCTCCATTGGTTGTTATTTGTTTTCATGTTGTCTTGAAAACTTAAATCTCTTTGAGATAAGATAGTCAAGTGAGGACTTTAAGCAGAACTCCAATGGGTCTGGAGTTTGGATATGTAAATTAGTATTGATTTTCAATCTCAGCCTGATAAGTTGTTGGATATAGAAAGTGGACACGGGAGGATATGTTTTTAATCGTAAGAGTTAGGTTGCTCAACAAGTCAGAATGTTAAGTGAAGTTTAATCAGTTCTTTGATGAAAAAGATTGAAAATTGTCAATGGAGACAATTTTGTTGGAAATTATTAGACTAAAGGTATTATTGTCCAATTTTTTGGAATAGTAATGCGTAAGAGTGTAGTTTGAAATAGTTGAGTAAGATAACTACTTTTGAATGTCAGTATGCTAAAGCTGAGTTTTGGTTGAGAAGAGGATGTAAAGGATTGACAAGATATGTTATTATCTTGTCATGTGTTGGACAAATCTCATATTCTTGGTTAAAGTAATACTGAGATTTTATCTCAAAAAGGAAATTGAGTAAGGATTTTAAGTAATTCTTGTAAAGAAAATAATTTGAGAAGGACTAAAGGTTTAGTTTGGATGACAACAAGGTTGTGTGAATACCCTAGGATTTTATTCAAAATCTGTTGACCAGATCAAGGAAAGGTAATATGGGAAAGTATTATTGTTTAAGATCAATGGAGAAGATCAAGAAGGTAAGACACCGGGATTTGTTATTCAAGATTATGGATTGCTTGGCTCCAAAACTGTTCATGTGTATCTGTTGTTGTTGAGCTTTGAAAGCTTATTTTCAAAGGAAGCATAGTTATTTTCTTAATTAGTTCAGCTTGGAACAAGTAAATGTATAAGGATTAAGATAAAACTTTTGATGGACTGACATGAAGCGAAATGTCACCGAGCTCATTTTGACATGCTTAGTTTGTTTGGAAGTCCTGTTTGAGCATAGAAGACCAGATGAAATGTTATAGTCTCTTCCTGTTTCAGAAGGAAAGTGGGAAGATGTTGCAATGGATTCTTGTCATTAGTCGTTCAAGACTTAATGAAAGAAAATTGCAATATGAAGGTTAACTCACATAGAGCGTTCTTTTTAATGCATTTAAGCTGACTTAAAGAGTATAGAAGTTAGCTGAGGTGTTCATGTATGAAGTATTTCATCTTCATAAAAACTCTAAAGACTATTATCCTGATTGAGATGAATGGTTCATGTCAAAGTTTTGAAAGGAGTAACATCAAGCTTTGTGGATTGAATTGAATTTTAGTACTGAGTATCCTCATCAAACTGATGATCAATGCAAAGAAACAAATTCAAACTCCCGAAGACATGTATTCTGGATTTCACACGAGTTGGAATGGTAGTTGAGTTTGAGTGAATTCACATACAAAAATTTTGAGTTCATGATAAAGAAAATGACTCTTTTTAAGGTTTGGTAAGGTTGGAAGTGTTGGTTGTCAATTTGTTGGAATGACAATGCCGACAAGGTTCTTCATGGGCCAGATTTGGCCAAGAGAACAATAGTTGATATTGCACTAACGCGTTCAAGGGCGCTAACTGCTCAAAAGCGACAACAGTCGTGTGTTGTGCTAAAGCGAGAGCATGTTAAGTTCATTGTAAAGAACAATGTTTTTGTTCTGGTATTCGCCTTGAAAGGCATATTCCGCTGGGAAATGCTGAGTCATTTTCCAAAGTTAATGAACGTTGTAAAAAAGAAGTTTGGTAACCAAGCAATGATTGATTGTACTTGGTGCAGAAGTAACAATATGTTTTTTTAAGGGGGTACTACAAACTTCTGTATAGGTTTGTAGTGGTGGTGTGTGTATGCTTATGCTATTCTTCTTTGTGATCCGAGTTCTCCTTGGTTTCGAGGACGAAACCATTTTTAAGGGGGTACTAATGTAATAACTGCGGTTTTTGAGGATATTTTTGAATTTTCTCGGATATCTTTTTAATCTTTTTGTTCGTTTTAACGCTTAATCCAATATTTTTGTTGGAGATTAAATCCTAGAAAATTCTTGGTGATATCCTAAAATCACAAAGAAATGATTTTATGGATGGGTGTGAATTCTAGGAATTTTTCAGTGGAAAAAGAATATTTATTGGATAAGCTGTCTTTTAAATTATGTATTGTAAAGGATTTAAAATACGAAACAGAAGCCTTAAAAATTGAAGGTAGCAAGATAAAATCATGGAAAATTGGTTTTATTAGTCTACATAATTTACGGGACGTTTTGTATTTAGTAAATTTTTCCACCCGAGGTACATAATTTTACCGCTTTAACGCGAGTCCCGTTCCGAGACGGGAAATTCTATTAGGCCGACTCCAATTTCTTAGTAGGGGAGGTAAAGTGTTGGATAAGATTTGACTTTTCCATTCTCATCTATTCAAATGAGAGCAAATTAAGAGGAGAGGAATCGAAGAGGAGTCTCGGACGGAACGACGGACTCGGCGCGTCTTCACCGCCGGCTGCCTTTCTTTGCTTCCTCCACCAGCCTTCATCATCATCATCTTCTTCTTCTTTACCTCACTATGGCTCGAGCTGCTGCAGACCTAACCATGGAGATAAACCAGGCCAACGACGATGGACTCGGGAGGAAAGAACGCTTCACCGCCGGTCTTCTTTGCCTCGCCAAAGTGACGCCGTCGGCGACCGTTGGCTTGTCCGACCACCAACCACCACGAGAACCACCCTCGGGCAACGCCCAGCCACCCTCGGGCCCGGGGATCGAGCCATGATCGAGCCAAACGAGCCATGGGCTCGAGTGAAGGTATATACGATCGAAATTAATTAGCGGGTTGATTGCGGAGCCACCGTAAGGGCCTTTCGGTCCCCCTTTGCTAAGTAAATTTATGGTTTTTATAATCTTGACGTTGATACGGTCCCACAGGTTCAAACCGCTCGTGAAACGGACGTCCGGGTCTTCAGTTATAGCGAATACAAGTTTTGGATATCGATTGGCAGGTAAAGGACTTCGGATAATTACTCGGGATTCGTTGTTAATCCGTTTGATCCGAGATTTGGTAATCTTTAAGAACTGTTGCTAATGAACAATTTTTGTTTAGAAAATTGTTTCAAAAGTGAAGCGGATAATTAGTTATAATTCCGCCAAGATGGCTCCTTAAAGCATGATAACTAAGGATTTATTATATATCGATATTCGGAAATTAAATCGTTTATCGATTAGGAAGTTGTAGAAGCTGAGTATAAAACTAGAAGTGTTTCTGTGAGCTCGTTGCTGAGAAATCCTTTGGTTATATTTGTTAGAAGGATGATAAAGATTTCTGTTGGAATCGCTGAGGACGTTGAGTACGCCTTCTAAGGCAAGTGGACGATTCTCTCTTGCGTTATTGTTATTAAATGAGGAATTGGATCCCATTTAATATTTGCGTTGGGAACAACTTGTATGATTAATAAAATATGATAGGTTGTTATATTTGTTAGAAATAATGACCATGTTGTTTATTCAGTTTTGCGGTAGAACTGGATTTAGGTTCGTTATGGGTGACCTTGTATGTTGTCTCACGCTGAGACTTTGTTGTGATTAAGGTAGTTTCAGGGAGAGGAACGTGGTTCCATATCCTCTCTTTTAAACAATATTACATTAGGAGGGGCCTAATCCTAATGGTGAGTCATGACTCTGATCCCCTACTCTTCGTGTGAGAGGGTTGATAGGCACTCTAGCTAAGTGCAGGTTCGGTACGGTGGAGTGTAGACGACCTGGTAATAGGCCTCTGGGATCTCTACCTCACCATATGCAAATGAAAGATCAAGGATAGCTTAAGTCCTGTGATCTTGGTACAGAGTAGATGACATGGATGAAATACTCCGATGATCTCTACAATACCAAAATATTTCGGCAGTAGTTCGGGCCGATTAAAAGCCACCAACTTGTTTGTGAAAAGTTTTGAAAGTAATATAAGATAAGTGCGTTAGGCACATTAATATACCTGAATGGTTCGTCCAGTCGGAAGGCCATTCTTGCTCCCGGTTATGAATGATTCTTAATCAAACTTTGATTAAGTTAATCTGAATAGTCGATGGAGGCTTTTCAAGATGTTATGTGATTAATATGAATTCCCAACAATTGTTTATGCTTCTTAAAAGAAACCACAAGCGGTGGTGTTCTCTCTCTTGATTATGCGAGTCTCCTTCTTATTCTCTATAAGACTGCTAACTGTTGGATCATAATCCGAATCTATTCGGATTTTGGATGCCAATATGTTTAGTTACAACCATAAAAACCAAGTTAGTTTCTCCGCTTGCTAGTCTTTCATTAGACTAACCCGTCCATTTTCTTTTCTTTTATATGGTCGGCTGGTGTCCACCGTTGTATTCGATACATCAGGTTCTTCTTGGAAGTTGATTCAAGATGCGGATTCAGAGGTTTGAAGCTCCAGAAGTTGAAGAAAGGTTTCCAATGGCTATACTTGAATGAAGTTCTTGTTTAAGTTGCTTCAAAGCGAAATGAGAAAGAAGTCAAGAATCTACGGAAAGCTTTTTAAAGACTTTGTTCAAATAGAAGGTTGTTCTATTTATTTACTCTGTTTAAGTTAAGGTTTGTATAAGAACCTTTAGTTTGTTTTTCCGCTGTAATATTTTACTCAATTTTGTTGGGTTTTAAATGGTTTCATTTACCTTGTTTTTAGTTTGTTCAATCAGTTTAGAGCCTTGGGTAGCTTCGGTTTAGTCTTAATCGGGGTTATTGGCGGTAATACCTCCAGGGTAGGAAGGGAGTGTTACAGAAGTGGTATCAGAGCTAAAAGTTCCTAAGTCTTGCTTAAGACTTTCATCTTTTATATAGAATTACGGAGAATTCTATATGGGCGTTATCTTAGAACCATTTATGGAAAGTGGTTAAGATTGGAAGCCAGACTCATGAAGAGACAGAAGGAGAAAAGGGAATTTGAGAACACGAGGTAACAAGTTTGTAATGGTTTATGTGGAAAAAGGTCCTATGGTGGACATTTGATTCCCTGGAGATGGGAATGGATTCCGAGAAGAATCCAGAGTAAGATTAGGTGAAGATTCCTAAAGTTGAACCGGTTCTAGACCAAGTTCTCAATGAATTCCTATTCTCTCTTAAGAGTCTGAATTGGGTGTACCCTTGTCGTTTCTTCCATATTAGGAAACTTCTTGTGAGATTTTGAAGTTAAGTATTGTACTTCATAAAGACTTTCTAATTTGAAGGTTTCCTATTGTAAGATCGTATGATGGAAGATTCCAACTTAAGATTTTTGTTTAAAAAGGTCATGATTCAAAGTTATGTGAAAGAAATTGTTAATTCCTTTTCTTGAAATATGAAAGTTCAAATGTTGTCTTTAAAAAGAAAATTTTAAAGTGAGTTTCTTTGACATTGAAGTCATAAGAGTAAGAGTTTTCACGAGTATATTCTTATAGAAATTTCTGAATTTTGAAATTCGAGTATCAAGAGAAGTTTGGAGTTAGAACCTCTACTTCTAAGTATTAAGATTTGGAAAATCTTATGAGTGTTGAGTGGTTCTAAAGGATCAGTATGAATCATGAAGGGATGTAAAAGAATCCTGAAAAGAAAAGGATTGTCTTTGGAAACTTTCTTCAACAACTATGTTTGTGACTCTATAGTATAGAATCATGGATATTCTGTACTTTTCTTTGCTCAATTGGAAGTTAAAGAGCTTTGAAGTACTCAAGTGTTGAATCGATTGAATTGTTAATTTATTGGAAAATGCAATTCAATTTTTAACCTGATAGTGTTCAAACTCGGATTTTCATATATGTTGTTATCCTTTGAGTTAAGAGGATTGAGAATCCTAAATGGAATAAGAATTTCTTATGATTATAGTAAGAAAGAAAGGAAAAATGTTGGTTCAGTTTAAGTTGTGAACAAGTGGTTAATCATCAAGGTTGTTGTGAATAAGGTTGATTGGTCAAAATGGATTGAACAGGTAAAAGTTCATCAGTAATGTGTTTATGTTCAATTAACTACTTAGCACAAGTGTTAATTGATTACATGAGTTGTTGATATCCAGATGACTAACTTATGTGACAACGTTATTGGAGTTTCGTTGTGTGATACCCAACTCGGGATAATAAGATAACACTACAAGATTCTGGAGATTTAGCGACCATATTTGGCGACCAAGTTGGTCGCTAAATCGATTTAGCGACCAGATTGTGGTCGCCAAAAATGGTCGCCAAAAGGCCGGACGCTAATGTCTCAGCGACCACGTGGTCGCTAATGGTAGCGACCACAGCGACCATGGACGCCACTGGTCGCCACTATTGTGGCGACCGGTACTGCGACCAATGCGACCACACTAGTCGCCATGGGCGGCGACCACGTGGTCGCTATAGTGGCGACCACGTGGTCGCTAAAATACTTTGCCTGGACCTAAACGCACGATCGTGCGCACATACGACGTTCAAAATATAGCGACCACATGGTCGCTAATATTTATTTAATTAAAAAAAATAAAAAATTATTTCCGCTTTATTAATATTAATTTTAAAAAATTAGAATTGCAGAAAACAAAATATTTACAAATTTAATTCCAAAAATATTTACAAAATTATTTACAAAATTATTTACAAAATTATTTACAAAAATATTTACAAAATTAATTACAAAAATATTTAAAATAAACTATCTAGTTGTTTCCGTCGGGGTTCGCCGCATCACTTCCGTCTGCACCATGGGACCCACCCTGCTGCGGGTCGAAATTTTGCTGCATCCGAGCCATGAACTCCTCGAGCCGAGCGACCCTACTACGCAAGTCCATCACTTCGGTCGTAAGCTCGGCGTTGCGCTGCGTCAAATGCTCCACCCGAGGAGGTTCCCGACGGGGCGCCGTCAATCGTGACCCATAGAACTCGGAGGCGGCGTTGCCAAGCCCGAAGACAGCGCCGCCCGGGCCCACCCCTCCAGCGGCCGTCAGAAAGGCATCGCACTCGTCTTGAAAAGACGGAGTGCTGCCCGTCTCCGAGGACCTCTGGGAGAGGATCTCCCGGGTCCGAGCCTAAAAAAAGCGTAATCATATAAATAAAAATAATAATAAACTAAATATAATAAGAAATGAAATAAGTGAAATACTTACAACGATCTGGGCGGACCGGTCGTCTATAAAATGTCGGTCCGGGCCCTGTGTGTGCGTCTCGATGAGAAGCTCGAGAGGCGTAATCGGACGACCCCGTTGGGTTTCCTACGAATGATTAACATGTATTAATATTTATTAAAAGTATATTAACCTATTATAAATAAATTTAAAATAAAATACATAAATTTAAATTAAAATAACGTACCAAATGTTGCATGGTATCGAGGTGTGACCTCGAACCACTGCTGTGGTTCGAGGGATTTGTATGCCGGATTCTCTTCTGACGCTCACACTTCGCCTTGTACCCGGGCGTGTTCCAATATGCCACCCAAAGGTCCCAAGCGGCGGAGTTGATCTAGCTCGGCTTCTTCCCCGCCCGACGACTCTTCCCAACCTTGTCGTCGTATCGCTTCTTCGCGATCTTCTCCCACAATAGCCGGACCGCTCGACGTCCATACCCGGCTTCTTGGCATCCCATTGGAAGTGCGTCTAAAACAAAATAATAAAGCAAACATATTAGTCGATAAATACGAAATATTGTCTGAAAAAAAAATATATACGAAATATGTAAATCATAATGCGAAATAAAATAAAATTACCCTCCAAGCCTCAAACCACCGCGCCTTTGATGCGGCGGTGGCAAAGTCGAACTCCGACGCCCTATCGTCGGGTTGGCCGGTAATGATGTGCGTGGACCACCGCGACACCATTCCCGACGGCTGCAAGCTGCAAGATTTCGCAAAAAGACATTATAACATTTTTTTTAAAATTTACAAATTTAAAATAAATTGAGTATTACCTTCCGCCGCGAATGGAAAGGTCCCATACGCGGTTGGGATCGAGCCCATTGCTCGATCCCGCCGAGGGCGCCGGAGTAGGGGTTGTGGACCCCTCTGCGGGGGCAACCTCGTCGTCGGACAAATGAGGTGTGTCCGTGCGGGTCGCATCGGAATCGTGCTCCTCCTCGTCCGGAAGAGGAGCTCGTGCACGACGTCGTCCTCCTCCTGACATACTTAAACAACAAAACAACAACCCTAACAACAACTTAAACAACAACAACACCATCAACAACAACAAAAACAACTTCATTAATTCCAAATTCATCAAACTCTATCCAACAATTTCTCCAACAACAACAACATATATAACAATTTCTCCAACAACAACAACAACCCAAACAAGATTCAAATTATATCCAAATTCATTCATTCAATTTCAATTTCTATCCAAAATTCACTCAATTTCATTCAAACAAAACCCTAATTCATTCAATTTCTATCCAAATTCAATCACATTTTGTCCAAATTCATCAAAATCTATCCAATTTCAATCCTAAACTACAAATTCAATCTCAAATCCTTTAACGGAAATACTAAATAAACCGAGAGCGGAGAAAATACCCGGAAAAAGAGGAGCGAGGAGGCGGGGGCCGGAGAGGGCGGTACGGGGGGTGGCGGCACTGGCAGGCGGCGGCACTGGCGTGGCGGGCCGGAGCGAGGAGGCGGGGGCCGGAGTGCCCAGTCGCGCAGAGGAGGAGGAGGAGGAGGAGGAGGAGGAGGAGGAGGCGGGGGGAGGTGGAGGCCGGAGCGGCGAGGCGGGGGACGGAGCAGCGAGGCAGGGCCGGAGCGAGGAGGCGGGGGTCGGAGCGCCGAGTCGCGCGGAGGAGGAGGAGGAGGAGGAGGAGGCGGGGGAAGAAGGAGGAGGAGGAGGAGGAGGAGGCGGGGGGAGTAGGAGGCCGGATCGGCGAGGCGGTGGAAGGAGCGGCAAGGCGCGGCCGGAGCGGCGAGTCGCGCGGAATAGGAGGAGGAGAGGGACGCGAGGGAGAAGGAGGCGGGGGGAGGAGGAGGCGGGGGGAGGAGGAGGAGGAGGCCGGAGCGGTGAGGCGACGAGGTGGGGGTGAGGCGGCGATTCGCTCGATCGGAAGGCCGAAGGAGTTGAGGGTTTGAGAATGAAGAAGATGGAGACGCGATCTCCTTCTTATTCAGAGGTGGCGACCATATGGTCGCTAATTAGCGACCATATGGTCGCCATATTCGATTAAATGAAGAAGTGGGGCCGCCCTCAACATCGCGACCATATGGTCGCTAATTAGCGACCATATGGTCGCTACCCCTGAAACCCAAAAATTCGGATTTCCCCCTTATTTTTCGTAATGGCGCCGAAAATTTCAGTAATGGCGCCGAAAATTTCGTAATGAAATAAAATTGAAATACGCGCTAAAAATTCCAATTTCGAGCTCCTAATTTGAAGGTTGGCGACCATATGGTCGCCAAAATTTTAATGGTGGCTACTATATGATCGCTAAATTAAGAACTTGGCGACTACATGGTCATTGAAATTGCTATAGTGGACAAAGTAATTGGTTTGAGGGCTCAAATGGAACAACAACTACAATCCGTCTCAGTAAATCGAAGACTAAACCCAGTTCTCAGAAAACAACTTCATTAATTCATAACGAAACCAAGTTACAAACAACTTCATAAACTCGAACGAAACTAAGTTACAAACACTTGCTTCCTAAGTACATTAATTAAACGAACTGACAAACAACTAATTTAAACAACACAAAGTGAAGCTTTTTAAGTGAAACCAAGTTACAAACAACTACAATTAATGGACCAAGTTACAAACAACTACAATTAACGAACTCTCATGTTGTACGTGGAATATGAACTGCCCGGATCTCAGCACCTTCCAACACGCGAAGCTGCACAGCCGTCTCCCTAGCCGCAATGCGAGCAGTGATGTCGTCGTCGTTCAAGAAAAAACGGGTAAATCCTGGAGGTGCTCCCCCGGGAGATCGTGTCCAATCAGCTATGACTAGTCTTAATTCCTCTCTTGGTGTGGTGCTCCATTCCGTTCTTGTCTCCCTACCCCCATGCACACGCACAATGGAGAAATTTATGACTTCTGGAGCTAAGGCGGTCGCTCGTTTGGTACAAGCTCTCCTTTGAGCCATTTGAGGATGGAAGTTTAAGGATGGATCGATTTGATGTTAGAATTTGAGGTGAAGATAGAGCTTCAACTGGGAAGGTATGTTGGAATTGGAGATGTGGAGATGTGGAGATCTCCTTTTATGGTTGGAAAAGATGAATACAATAGTGTTATCAGAAAATTGAATGCATGGCAATACAATAGTGTTATCAGAAAAGTGCATGGCAATACAATAGTGTTATCAATCAGAAAAGTGAATGACAATACAATAGTGTTATCAGAAAAGTGAATGACAATACAAAAGTGTTATCAGAAAAGTGAATGACAATACAATAGTAATATTCTGACTACATGTCTTCCTCATCTGTATCCGTCTCACTCTCAAACTCACCCTCAGACGTTTCAGTAGACGTCTCTTCTCCATCCTCAACGACATGATCCTCTCCGTTTGGGTCATTTAGCGGACCAAGTGGATCAATATCATGTGTGTCGTCGATAACTCGTGGAAGGGAAGGATCATGTTGAAATGCCTCTTCAACAACAACCCCCCGTGAACCACTCTCGTTAGGGTCTACACACGTACCTTCATCGGGCCACACACGTGACTTCACTTTACAAACCGCTATCCATTCAGCATCTACACGCCTCATCTTGGGGTAATCTAGGAAATAAACTTGAGTCGCTTGATGGGCTAAGATGTAACGGTCTTTTGTTCTCAACATTTTATGTCTATGAACATCCACCAGCTTTAGTTGAGCGTGAATGCGTGTTCCTCCACGACTTCGAGTGTCAAACCACGAACAATTGAAGACAATAGGGCGCTTCACTGTAGGAGATATGTAATTCAACTCAATTATTTCCTCTAGCACATCATAGAAGTCCTCCTCGTCAGTGCCGAAACTTTGTCCTAGAACACAAACTCCACTACTGTCGGTAGCCCTGGTTGATGCGTGTGCCTTCGTGTGGAATCGATAACCGTTGACCACATAACCAGCATATGTCCTCACTTTTTTGGAGGGTCCACGAGCTAATGTTGCAATGTTAGGATCTGTAATTGTCGGACTGTCGGCCTACATGTACGTCGAGCGAGGACTCAAATACCATTTATGCACAATTAATTCGAAACCCTTAAACTGAAAACAATAGTACAAAATCCTTACATGGGAGTAAAACCATAGGCGAAAGTGTCTTTCCAAGATCTTTTGCTCTTCGGCTTCGGATATTCTTGGATTTGACGGGCGCACGAAGTTTGTCAAATAGTATCTATTACAAAGAATAATTGATTGAGTCAAGTACTTATATATAGATTATTCATATCAACAGAAAGAGAAACTTACTCGATATAGGGCTCCACTTCGACGCAGTTCATTAATATGTAAGTTTGGATCACATGGAATTCCTCATCTGTGAGCACACAACCACTGGATCTACCCAACGTTCGCCCAGTTGTTGTAAAAATAGACAAATCGCCCGGATCAACCCCAACTGGAAGTGTGCAACTAAAGTTGCGGGAGACATCCATATGATTACTCGCGACATGCGAGTTAAAATAATACGAGCAAAAGGTGGACGTCTCCTGAACGAGATAGGCACTACAAATTGAGCCCTCAACCTTAGCTTTATTGCCAACTGTCCCCTTCAGCCTTTTTAAGAACCTACAATATATATATATATATATATATATATATATATATATATATATATATATGATATTGAAGACTCTAAAACCAAATTAACTAGCTACAACTTATCAAAAATTACAATTGTACATACCTTTCTTCTGGATACATCCATCTATAATTGACAGGGCCACAAAGTGAAGCTTCTCGTGGCAAATGAATAGGCAAGTGCTCCATCGAATCAAATAACGTCGGGGGAAAGATTCGTTCCAACTTGCACAAAATAATTGGTATTTCCTTGTGCAACTGCATAACCACCTCAGGCTTAAGCTCATAACACGTCAGGTCCCTGAAGAACGCACTTAGTTGAGCAATAGGCTCCCAGACTTTGTCATCAACAAATGCTCGAAAAGCAATAGGCATCAACCGTTGCATGAACACATGACAATCATGACTCTTCATCCCAAAGAGTCTAAGCTTGTGCAAGTCAATGCAGCGGCTCAAGTTGGACACGTATCCATCCGGAAATTTTACGGATCTCAACCACTCAAGAAGCACATGTTTTTCATTACGATCTAGTGCATAGCATGCCTTTGGGTACCTATTGTCCTCCTCGTCAGCTTCCAACTCCGGACGCTTGCACAATTCCTTTAGGTCCTTTCTAGCCGACCATTTGTCTTTCGACTTCCCCGGAACATCGAGAATGGTGAAGAAAACATTATCAAAGAAATTCTTTTCAATGTGCATGACATCTAAATTATGTCTTACCAGCAGACTAGGCCAATAAGGTAGGTCCCAAAAAATGCTTTTCTTCTTCCAACCCGAACCTCTACTGACCGTCTTATTATGTTGTTCGGCTCCCACTTCAGTTATCTTCATCAAACCCATATTGTTGATCCGGTCTAGTATCTCGTATCCGTCACGGAGTACAGGGGGAGCACGACGTTCCCTTCTACCCTTCTTGAAATCGTTCTTATTGTTTCGGAAGCGATGATCATGTTCTGTAAACCTCCTATGACAATCGAACCAGCACATTTTGTGTCCATGGGTTAGATAAAATGCATCAGTGTCTTCCATGCAATAAGGACACGCGTATTTCCCAGAAGTACTCCAGCCTACACAAACATATATTTGGTACAACACATAAAATTATTTAACGGCTAGCTTCATTTTTAATGATATATGCATGAATATATATAATATACTTGACATTATTTAAGTTGAGTCTAGAACAACATACCTGACAACATCGAATATGCCGGGAAGTCACTGATAGTCCATATTACAGCTGCACGCAAGACAAAGTTTTGCTTCCTCCATGCATCATATGTGCACGCCCCATTAAGCCACAAATTCTTCAGCTCGGCTATCAACGGCTGCAAATACACATCCAACTTTTGCTTCGGACTCTTCGGTCCGGGAACAATAACCGTCAAAAACATAACCTCTTCTCGCATACACATCGATGGCGGAAGGTTATAGGGTGTCAGAATCACAGGCCAACATGAGTATTGACGCCCTGACGCACCGAACGGATTGAAACCATCCGTGCACAAGCCTAGTCTAACATTTCGCGTTTCTGCTGCAAAATCTGGCCACGCAGCATTGAAGTGCCTCCATGCCTCTGCATCAGACGGATGTCTCATCACCCCATCTTGTGCATGCTCTGCATGCCATCTCATATGCTCGGCAGTCACCACCGATGCGTACAACCTCTGCAACCGTGGAGTTATTGGCAAGTAAAACATACGAGAATAGGGAATGAGCTTTGACTTGCCTTGCCTCCATCTAGGATACTCACAGATCTTGCAGGCCGCGTATTCTGCATCTGCACCCCAATATATCATGCAAGAGTTTGGACAACAATCAATGGCCTCGTACGGAAGCCCGAGACCCTCGACCAGTTTTTTCGTGTCGTAAAACGTGGCTGGTAATGTGGTCTCCAGGTGTGAAACGCGACCGCAGAAATCCGAGATCATGTCGTATCCGCGCTCCGTCATCCTTAGCTTTGACTTTATGCTAAGTAGCTCAGTCGCCGCCTCCAACTGGGTCATATCACATCCAGGCCACAACGGCATCTTTGCAGCGGACAACATGTCGTACATACGTTGTGCATCGGGATTGGGCGCTTCATGATAATATTGGTCCCCCTGCTCATGCCTTATACCCTCAGTTTGCACAGGATCATCAGTAGTGTACTGACTTTGGGCATTAAAGCCATCATACACCATCTGCTCCATTCGATTATCATCCCTCCCAGATACTGGTTGTGTTGGATCAGTACTGTTACAGCCTTCATACTGTCTAGACTCTGCCAACAAGGCAGCGAACATTTCATCAGTCTCTCCGTGCGAAACCCAATGGTAATAATTCGGAACAAACCCATCCTTAACAATGTGATAATGCACATCATCTACAGGAATCAGTTTCCTATTCTTGCACCTCCGACACGGACACTTTAATTCGGATGGGTCATATGTCGGCATAGCTTTGCAGAAGTCAATAAATTGTTGAACGCCAGCCAAAAACTCGTTGTGCAAAAACCCATCTATATGACGCACATACATCCATTCACGCATTTTTTCTTCCTGCAATTCAATATAAGACTATAATTAATTGACTTTTGCAGTGTATAATCCTGGATATGGCGACCATATGGACGCAGATTAGCGACCAACTGGACGCTATATTCTATTGGCGACCATATGGACGCTAATTAGCGACCATATGGTCGCTAATTAGCCATATGGTAGCTAATTAGCGTCCATATGGTCGCCAACTTCAGAACAGCAGAACACAAATTTACAACATAACCAATTGCTATTTGCGGTAAAATTCTGTAATACAATCTCTTATAAATATATAAACGAAAGCTTTCTACCGTCAATATTTATCTAAAAGAATATAATGACGGAATGAAAAATTAGGAATAAGATTTAAATACATACCTTTAGTGAGGATGTCGATAAAATTTGACGAAATTTCTTCCTAGAATCAATTCACAGTTGTGGTTCTCTTTTGTGAATATTTTGGAAGACAGTGGAATGAGAGTGAAGTTGTGTTGAAGCGGAATGAGGGTGCATTTTTAGCGGAATGAGAATGCAATATATGCTGAAACCACGAGAATTTTACCAATTACTGTTTTTAGCGACCAAGTGGTCGCCAAAAACGCGGGAAATTACCCGCCAAAAAAGATGTGCCGCGCCAAAACATCTGACCAAGGCAGCGACCATATGGTCGTTTTCTTCAGCGACCATATGGTCGCTATAACTTTTGCGACCATATGGTCGCGGACAGTTGCGACCATATGGTCGCTAAGATGTGTTCTGATAGTTGCGACCATATGGTCGCAACTGTCCGCGACCATATGGTCGCTAAATGCTGGCGGGAAATTACCCCGCGCACTTTTTGCGACTATCAAGGTATAGCGACCATGTGGTCGCTAACTTCGTTTTATTTTTTTTCCCGTTTTGACGTCCAGATTTGCGACCATTGGCGACCATATTCCGTGGTCGCTAAAATATGGTCGCTAAATCTGCAAAATGGTGTAGTGTAAGACTTGAGGTCTATAATGGACTAGTAATGGAAACAGCCTTGAGATGTTCTAATTTGCAAATGGTATTGGCTTATGTTTCTTCAAGGATGAAAATGATAAAGTTCAGTTTTGAGAAGATCATTCAAGGAATGATTTTGGTATGTTCGTCTTGATATTTTAAAAGGTTGGGAGAAAAATATCAATCATTCAATATTGTGGTCAATAAGGCTTAGACTCTATCACTGAAAGGATAATTTCAGTGGTGTTTGAGTTTTGAAGATTTTATATCAGTCAAACCTAATGTCTAAGGTGGTACTGGTGAGACTGTTAAGTTGTCGGCAAGTCTCCTAACCACAAGTTCTTCCTTTGCAATGTGGTTTGAAGTTAAGTTAATCAAAAGGTATATGTAATCTCCTTATGGTTAAGTAAGAAGACAAGAGAATGATGGAGAAGTTTAGTTTGTTCACCAATGTTGAATTGAGAAAGGTTTAAGAATACCTTGTTTGGTCATGTGCATTCTTCTGCTAAAAGAGATTGGAAATTAAAGGAATTTTCTTATATATAGAGAGATATAAGGATTGGATGTTTTGAACTAGATGCAAAGTTTGAAAGTTCACTTTTTATATTGAGAAGATTAAGTTGTAAAAGGATGAAAAGTCCTTAAAACCGTCAAAAGAGTTTGATAGTCACTCTTGGATATCGGGATCTAAATGACTATTAATTTGCAAAAGGGATATTGTTCTGCAAATGGATGATCTCAAGCATTGAATTTTGGTAATGTATCATTGTTACATCACTTTAAAGTGGGATGTCAAGGAGACATACAAGTTGAGATCGACCTTGGAAGAATTTGTTATGAGTATGAAAATGTTGGAATCATATTTTCCCTAAGGATTGCAAGTAGATTGATACAAGCAATCAACTTTTGTTATTGAACTTGTGAAGTTAATATGGGTTAAGATTGAGTTAAATCAGGCAGAGATTTCTCAATACTATGGATTATAGAAAAATCTGGTAATATGTCTAATTAAGAAAAGTCAAGGTATGTCATCAAGTTCTACCTTGAGAAGGGAATGAAGTGTCACATTTGAGGGAAAATGTGGGGCTCAGAAATGAATTGGAGTATCTTAGCTCCTTTGAGACTCAGTTTTAATTTGAAACTTTGGCCAAGTTGGTAAGGTCAACTAATGTGCAAGTATCATCACAGAATTAGAACAAAGTGTTAGTAGCATCATTAAGGTAAGGTCGGCGATTTTAAGTGATGCATTAGCTTGATGCGCCCAATTCTTCATAGAGTAGCTAATCTTTGTTTCTGCAATATTCAAAGTTAAAGCAAGTATGTTAGTAACCTATGTCGAGTTCCTGTCAAGCTGTTATGATTTAAGGATATTTGAGATCGTTTCATGATTTTCTCTTTGGAGAAAATTCTTTGGACTTTATAGAATTCAAGTATGAATTTCTAAAAGTAATGATAGTTTGTTATAAAGGATTTATGAATAAATTTTTCTACTGTTTCCATGGTGGTGAGTAAGAATGTGATTTGTCTTCCATCTTGATCACATGGTAAGGCAAGATTACATGTCTTATTCCTATGAGAATGTAGTAAAGGATTATGTTTATTTTATCTCCCCATCCTGATCACATGGTGGAATAAGATCACATAATTCCTTGAGTTTTAAAGAATAGTTTCTAGTATGATTTGGCAATCATATAAGTTTTGCAAATATATGAGTTTTGCAAGTGTAGTTGGTTGAGATGAAAAGATGAAAGCTTTATTTTGCATTATAGAAATTTCTATATCTAGTATCCGGTAAAACTCCTTTGAGTTAGTATATCCTTGATATCCTATGCCATTTAAGGAGTATGGTCAAACTTCCCAAAGCAGTTCGATTATAAGTAAAGAAATTTGGTAAGATTCTTTACAAATCTATGTTGGTCTCTGAAGAGCATGGAGTAACTCCGTACTTCTCTAAAAAGTTTGGGATTGTTTTCAGTCAACGATTATTGGAATTCTCTAAGCAGTTTGCTAGTAGTTCATCTTGGTTGACGTCACGGCCTAAGAAAGTCATTGCCTTTTTAGTGGAATTGTCCTTGAAAGTAAGTTGATATGGACTCTTGGAAGGGAATCCTTTCTAAGGAATGATATTGTAGTAATCCTTTCTTTGGAAAAAAAGATGTAATAGTAATTTCTCCATTGGTTGTTATTTGTTTTCATGTTGTCTTGAAAACTTAAATCTCTTTGAGATAAGATAGTCAAGTGAGGACTTTAAGCAGAACTCCAATGGGTCTGGAGTTTGGATATGTAAATTAGTATTGATTTTCAATCTCAGCCTGATAAGTTGTTGGATATAGAAAGTGGACACGGGAGGATATGTTTTTAATCGTAAGAGTTAGGTTGCTCAACAAGTCAGAATGTTAAGTGAAGTTTAATCAGTTCTTTGATGAAAAAGATTGAAAATTGTCAATGGAGACAATTTTGTTGGAAATTATTAGACTAAAGGTATTATTGTCCAATTTTTTGGAATAGTAATGCGTAAGAGTGTAGTTTGAAATAGTTGAGTAAGATAACTACTTTTGAATGTCAGTATGCTAAAGCTGAGTTTTGGTTGAGAAGAGGATGTAAAGGATTGACAAGATATGTTATTATCTTGTCATGTGTTGGACAAATCTCATATTCTTGGTTAAAGTAATACTGAGATTTTATCTCAAAAAGGAAATTGAGTAAGGATTTTAAGTAATTCTTGTAAAGAAAATAATTTGAGAAGGACTAAAGGTTTAGTTTGGATGACAACAAGGTTGTGTGAATACCCTAGGATTTTATTCAAAATCTGTTGACCAGATCAAGGAAAGGTAATATGGGAAAGTATTATTGTTTAAGATCAATGGAGAAGATCAAGAAGGTAAGACACCGGGATTTGTTATTCAAGATTATGGATTGCTTGGCTCCAAAACTGTTCATGTGTATCTGTTGTTGTTGAGCTTTGAAAGCTTATTTTCAAAGGAAGCATAGTTATTTTCTTAATTAATTCAGCTTGGAACAAGTAAATGTATAAGGATTAAGATAAAACTTTTGATGGACTGACATGAAGCGAAATGTCACCGAGCTCATTTTGACATGCTTAGTTTGTTTGGAAGTCCTGTTTGAGCATAGAAGACCAGATGAAATGTTATAGTCTCTTCCTGTTTCAGAAGGAAAGTGGGAAGATGTTGCAATGGATTCTTGTCATTAGTCGTTCAAGACTTAATGAAAGAAAATTGCAATATGAAGGTTAACTCACATAGAGCGTTCTTTTTAATGCATTTAAGCTGACTTAAAGAGTATAGAAGTTAGCTGAGGTGTTCATGTATGAAGTATTTCATCTTCATAAAAACTCTAAAGACTATTATCCTGATTGAGATGAATGGTTCATGTCAAAGTTTTGAAAGGAGTAACATCAAGCTTTGTGGATTGAATTGAATTTTAGTACTGAGTATCCTCATCAAACTGATGATCAATGCAAAGAAACAAATTCAAACTCCCGAAGACATGTATTCTGGATTTCACACGAGTTGGAATGGTAGTTGAGTTTGAGTGAATTCACATACAAAAATTTTGAGTTCATGATAAAGAAAATGACTCTTTTTAAGGTTTGGTAAGGTTGGAAGTGTTGGTTGTCAATTTGTTGGAATGACAATGCCGACAAGGTTCTTCATGGGCCAGATTTGGCCAAGAGAACAATAGTTGATATTGCACTAACGCGTTCAAGGGCGCTAACTGCTCAAAAGCGACAATAGTCGTATGTTGTGCTAAAGCGAGAGCATGTTAAGTTCATTGTAAAGAACAATGTTTTTGTTCTGGTATTCGCCTTGAAAGGCATATTCCGCTGGGAAATGCTGAGTCATTTTCCAAAGTTAATGAACGTTGTAAAAAAGAAGTTTGGTAACCAAGCAATGATTGATTGTACTTGGTGCAGAAGTAACAATATGTTTTTTTAAGGGGGTACTACAAACTTCTGTATAGGTTTGTAGTGGTGGTGTGTGTATGCTTATGCTATTCTTCTTTGTGATCCGAGTTCTCCTTGGTTTCGAGGACGAAACCATTTTTAAGGGGGTACTAATGTAATAACTGCGGTTTTTGAAGATATTTTTGAATTTTCTCGGATATCTTTTTAATCTTTTTGTTCGTTTTAACGCTTAATCCAATATTTTTGTTGGAGATTAAATCCTAGAAAATTCTTGGTGATATCCTAAAATCACAAAGAAATGATTTTATGGATGGGTGTGAATTCTAGGAATTTTTCAGTGGAAAAAGAATATTTATTGGATAAGCTGTCTTTTAAATTATGTATTGTAAAGGATTTAAAATACGAAACAGAAGCCTTAAAAATTGAAGGTAGCAAGATAAAATCATGGAAAATTGGTTTTATTAGTCTACATAATTTACGGGACGTTTTGTATTTAGTAAATTTTTCCACCCGAGGTACATAATTTTACCGCTTTAACGCGAGTCCCGTTCCGAGACGGGAAATTCTATTAGGCCGACTCCAATTTCTTAGTAGGGGAGGTAAAGTGTTGGATAAGATTTGACTTTTCCATTCTCATCTATTCAAATGAGAGCAAATTAAGAGGAGAGGAATCGAAGAGGAGTCTCGGACGGAACGACGGACTCGGCGCGTCTTCACCGCCGGCTGCCTTTCTTTGCTTCCTCCACCAGCCTTCATCATCATCATCTTCTTCTTCTTTACCTCACTATGGCTCGAGCTGCTGCAGACCTAACCATGGAGATAAACCAGGCCAACGACGATGGACTCGGGAGGAAAGAACGCTTCACCGCCGGTCTTCTTTGCCTCGCCAAAGTGACGCCGTCGGCGACCGTTGGCTTGTCCGACCACCAACCACCACTAGAACCACCCTCGGGCAACGCCCAGCCACCCTCGGGCCCGGGGATCGAGCCATGATCGAGCCAAACGAGCCATGGGCTCGAGTGAAGGTATATACGATCGAAATTAATTAGCGGGTTGATTGCGGAGCCACCGTAAGGGCCTTTCGGTCCCCCTTTGCTAAGTAAATTTATGGTTTTTATAATCTTGACGTTGATACGGTCCCACAGGTTCAAACCGCTCGTGAAACGGACGTCCGGGTCTTCAGTTATAGCGAATACAAGTTTTGGATATCGATTGGCAGGTAAAGGACTTCGGATAATTACTCGAGATTCGTTGTTAATCCGTTTGATCCGAGATTTGGTAATCTTTAAGAACTGTTGCTAATGAACAATTTTTATTTAGAAAATTGTTTCAAAAGTGAAGCGGATAATTAGTTATAATTCCGCCAAGATGGCTCCTTAAAGCATGATAACTAAGGATTTATTATATATCGATATTCGGAAATTAAATAGTTTATCGATTAGGAAGTTGTAGAAGTTGAGTATAAAACTAAGAAGTGTTTCTGTGAGCTCGTTGCTGAGAAATCCTTTGGTTATATTTGTCAGAAGGATGATAAAGATTTCTGTTGGAATCGCTGAGGACGTTGAGCACGCCTTCTAAGGCAAGTGGACGATTCTCTCTTGCATTATTGTTATTAAATGAGGAATTGGATCCCATTTAATATTTGCGTTGGGAACAACTTGTATGATTAATAAAATATGATAGGTTGTTATATTTGTTAGAAATAATGACCATGTTGTTTATTCAGTTTTGCGGTAGAACTGGATTTAGGTCCGTTATGGGTGACGTTGTATGTTGTCTCACGCTGAGACTTTGTTGTGATTAAGGTAGTTTCAGGGAGGGGAACGTGGTTCCATATCCTCTATTTAAAAAAATATTACATTAGGAGGGGCCTAATCCTAATGGTGAGTCATGACTCTGATCCCCTACTCTTCGTGTGAGAGGGTTGATAGGCACTCTATCTAAGTGCAGGTTCGGTACGGTGGAGTGTAGACAACCTGGTAATAGGCCTCTGGGATCTCTACCTCACCATATGCAAATGAAAGATCAAGGATAGCTTAAGTCCTGTGATCTTGGTACAGAGTAGATGACATGGATGAAATACTCCGATGATCTCTACAATACCAAAATATTTCGGCAGTAGTTCGGGCCGATTAAAAGCCACCAACTTGTTTGTGAAAAGTTTTGAAAGTAATATAAGATAAGTGCGTTAGGCACATTAATATACCTGAATGGTTCGTCCAGTCGGAAGGCCATTCTTGCTTCCGGTTATGAATGATTCTTAATCAAACTTTGATTAAGTTAATCTGAATAGTCGATGGAGGCTTTTCAAGATGTTATGTGATTAATATGAATTCCCAACAATTGTTTATGCTTCTTAAAAGAAACCACAAGCGGTGGTGTTCTCTCTCTTGATTATGCAAGTCTCCTTCTTATTCTCTATAAGACTGCTAACTGTTGGATCATAATCCGAGTCTATTCGGATTTTGGATACCAATATGTTTAGTTACAACCATAAAAACCAAGTTAGTTTCTCCGCTTGCTAGTCTTTCATTAGACTAACCCGTCCATTTTCTTTTCTTTTATATGGTCGGCTGGTGTCCACCGTTGTATTCGATACATCAGGTTCTTCTTGGAAGTTGATTCAAGAGGCGGATTCAGAGGTTTGAAGTTCCAGAAGTTGAAGAAAGGTTTCCAATGGCTATACTTGAATGAAGTTCTTGGTTAAGTTGCTTCAAAGCGAAATGAGAAAGAATTCAAGAATCTACGCAAAGCTTTTTAAAGACTTTGTTCAAATAGAAGGTTGTTCTATTTATTTACTCTGTTTAAGTTAAGGTTTGTATGAGAACCTTTTGTTTGTTTTTCCGCTGTAATATTTTACTCAATTTTGTTGGGTTTTAAATGGTTTCATTTACCTTGTTTTTAGTTTGTTCAGTCAGTTTAGAGCCTTGGGTAGCTTCGGTTTAGTCTTAATCGGGGTTACTGGCGGTAATACCTCCAGGGTAGGAAGGGGGTGTTACAGTAACTTCCTTAATGTGTTAATAACTGATGGGTGACGTAGGTTATTCAAGATAACCTTCGTGGCACTTGGTAACCGCCATTAACTTTTAGTAACCGCTAGTAACTGCTGGTAATCGTTCCCTGAAACAGTTTCCTTTGCCTATATATATGGCAATTGGGAGTTTGGTGTCGGGTGGGTGACGTTAGTTCACGTGGTTCACATAATCAGAGGAGAACGTTTTCTCTCCATGATTGAACTTCAAATAGAGTCTAATATCCATTTACATGAACTCTAAGGTTCGATCTCTTTCATAGCCTTGTTAGAGATCGGTTGGTTTGTCTTATCTCACTTCAAATTTCGTGGATTCCCCAAGCCTATGTAGGGGGCGAAATATTGATTTCGGAAAGCGTTTCTACGTGATTCAAACCTATATCAAGTATTGCATATGATTGATCTACAGAAGAGTCATCTTCAACTACATTCACGAAGAAGAACTCCACGGCTTTAGCATCGCACTGTTCCATGAGTACCAGCAGATACAAGATCTTCGGTGGGAACTATGAAGCAAGAGTCCAAGACACCTACACTAAATACCCCCGTTTAATTGCAGCAATGCCAATTGTCAAGATTTAATGAGATATTCCGTGCACTAATCGCCGAATCCGGAGCTATTTCGGCCGGCTCTAATTCCACTCCTCCGTTGCAGCGATCCGTGGATGTGATTTCTGTTATAAAAATTCATACTTTTAAGCATTTTATTGATTGATCTTTCTAAACATCCTGTGCTTGTGGATGCAATTACCTCACTCACTCCCTGCAGGCGATTTGCTTAAGATATATGAGGAACTACTCATCATTCCCTTCGTTGCTGTTCTTGCAACAACACAACTCAAGAACAAGTATACAAAAAACAATTCAGTCTTATTTACATTTCATTTTTGTTTCATTTCTTGCACTGAACTTGGCATTTTTTTGGTATTTTTTATGCAGAATTCGGCCCAAATCCTGTACCTGATCCAAGCATTTCCTTAGAAATGTGCAATAACATGTATTTCTCCATACTAATCCATAAATTCATACTACTAATCAGCATATACCTGCAGTTTTCTTATTATAGCTTTTGTGTGTGTATCAGTGTATGGGTTTGTAGGAATGAGGCAAATCAAATATCTCTTCATTAATCTGAAGGGCTAGAGACCCATCAAGCTCAGCTTAATCATGCACGCACCGCGTTTCTTCTGGATTCTCGTACCTCACACCGACTGGTTTGCCCTTAATCTTCTTACATTCTGCTCTAATCAATTATTTAGCAAATCTCAATTCAGTTGCTGATATTTGTAATTGTTTGATTTGAAATAGCCGCGCGTAATATTTGTAATTGTTTGATTTGAAATAGCCGCGCGTCTGGTACAATGAATTCTTTTGTGCCGAATATAATCAACGGATGCAGCTCTAGCAATGCTGAGAAGAACAGACGTTTTGGGCCACCATTTCAATCAGTATGTACTACATGTTACTACTAAATCAAAACTTACAGATTTCATAAATTGATAATGCTGAGACTTAATTACACATTTTCTTGTGCGCTGTTTTTATAGGAGATTTTAAGAGATTCAAGAAAGCGTCCCTTAGAGAAATTAACGCTGAGAGATGGCATCTTTATTATATTTTTTAAATTTAAAAGCAAATAAAAAAAGCAGAAGTTTTAATTGTAAAAACGCCCAAATAGGCACTCTTTGCCATTTATCTAACTTTGGGTATTTTTTACTTTACCAACTCTTTTTGGGTATATATGCCAATTCCCCGCACTGTTGGGTCAACGAATGTGAGAACCACAGTCATCCATCAGAATTGGGATTTTATGATTGGATTATTGGGGGCTTTTATGCTCACTGTTCACATTCAAATCGATCATATATAATGTAATCTATGTATATATATATAAAAGACGCAAGGAATAAGGCCACTATGTTGCGTTATCTAGAATTTTTTTACGTGTCGTTCTCACGTTAAGCCACTTAGGATTTCGCCAAATAGGATTTTTTATTTTGGAAATTTATATATAATGATATTATTTTAGTGTAATATAGAAATATGATAAATTAATCTAGGAAAGATTCTATCTAAAATAAAAATATTTATATTATTATATTTATATATGATGATATTATTTGTATTATTATATATAAAGATTCTATCTAAAATAAAAATATAAAGATTGGAAATCTAGGAAAGATTATACAACATTAGATAATATATATAAAGATAGATGTATTAATTTAGTTTTTCGAATTAACTATTTATATGAAAACAATTAAATTCGAATTTTATTTAAAATTAAAGAAAAGTATTTTATCTTTATTTTTTATCTATTTAAGTAATAGATTTATCTTAAATAAAATTTTGATAAAAAATTAAATTTTCAATCTAGATAATCTATCTATCTATCACTAATAACTAAAGCCGAAATAATTTTTGCCACCACATTGCGCCACATCACCACTTTATTAAAATAATAATTTTAAATAGTTAATTATGCAAAAAAAATTATCTCCAAGTAAACATATAGATAAAATAATATTTATAAAAATTTATCCCCAAATAAACATAAAGATAAAATAATATTAATAAATTTGACCAATATAGATAGAAAAAGACATTATATTTATTATATTTTTAAAAGATAAATTAAAAAAAGATATGAAAAAATATGTCAGATGACCACATATATATCTTTGAAATAAAAATAGCCATATTTATCTATAACTATATGTTAAAGTTGTAACTTTTCTAGCCACCATATCAATTTTGGCCCCACCTTATATTTAAAAACATATTTATATTATTTTTTTCAATTAAATTCCTTTCTATTTATTTATGTGGAAAAAAATTAATTAAAATTTTAATTAAAAGTAAAGAGAATTATTTTATCTTTAACTTTTTATGTATTTATAAAAAAATATTTATCATAAATCAAATTTTGATTAAAAAAAGTAAAAAAATTTAAATATCTATATAATTACTTTCCTAAATTAAATTTTATAAAAAAATTATATTATCTTTTCTATAATTCCCCTTTTGGATTTTTATGTAAATAGAGAAGATTTTTTATCTTTAAAAAATTCTATATTTTTTAATCGTTTCTTATTAATTATCTTTTTAACTTTTTATTGAAAAGAATTTTAAAGAATTGAATTTGATTGATTTATTTAAGAATTCAAATTATTTTTGGCTTTTTATTTATTTTTTTATATTCAATTTATTAATATCATACTTATAATCTATAACTATATATTAAAACTACACCTTTTTGAGCCACCACATTAATTTTAAACCCACCTTATATTTAAAAATTAATTTATACTTATATTAATTTAGTCTTTATAATTAAATTCTTTTTATATCTATTCATGTGAAAAATAATTTTTAAATTCGAAAATTAATTAAAAATAACAAAAATTATTCTATCTTTATCTTTTTTTTCTATTTATCTAAAAGATTTATCTTAAATAAAATTTTGATAATTTTTTTCAATATCTAGATAATCTATCTATCTATCTATTACTAATAAGTAATAACTAAAGCCAAAGCAATTTCTGTCACCACATTTAATAATAAAATAACTTTACTTTTAGACCCACCTTATATTTAAAAATTAATTTTTACTTATATTAATTTAGTCTTTATAATTAAATTCTTTTTATATCTATTCATGTGAAAATAATTTTTAAATTCGAAAATTAATTAAAAATAACAAAAATTATTCTATCTTTATCTTTTTTTTTCTATTTATCTAAAAGATTTATCTTAAATAAAATTTTGATAATTTTTTTCAATATCTAGATAATCTATCTATCTATCTATTACTAATAAGTAATAACTAAAGCCAAAGCAATTTCTGTCACCACATTTATTACTAATAACTAAAGCCGAAGCAATTTCTGTCACCCATTTATTAAAATAATATTTTTAAATAGTTAATTATACAAAAAAAATTATCTCCGCGTAAACATAAAGATAAAATAATATTTGTAAAAATTTATCACCAAATAAACATAAAGATAAAATAATATCAGTAGATTTGACCAATATAGATAAAAAAGGACATCATATTTATTATATTTGTAAAATATAAATTAAAACAAGATAATAAAAAATATGTATACGTGATCACATATATTATATATATCTTTGAAATAAAAATAGTCATATATATCTATAACTATATGTTAAAGTGATAACTTTTCTAGCCACCACATTAATTCTGGCCCCAATTAATATTTAAAAAAAATCATTTTTATTATTTTTTTCCAATTAAATTCATTTCTATTTATTTATGTGGAAAACATTAATTCAAATTTTAATTAAAAATAACGAAAATTATTTTATCTTTATATTTTTTTATCTATTTATAAAAAAATATTTATCTTAAATCAAATTTTGATAAAAAGTTTAAATATCTATATTATTACTTGCCTAAATTAAATTTTTATAACAATTTATATTATATTTTCCTTAATTTCTTTTTTGGATTGTTTATGTAAATATAGAAGATTTTTTATTGTTAAAAAATTCTATATTTTTTTATCTTTTTAATATTTTATTGAAAAGATTTTTAAAGAATTGAATTTGATTAAATTTTTCTAAGTATTTACATTATTTTTTTCTTTTTATTTAGTTTTGTTTATTTACTTGATAAATATCATATTTATAATATAACTGAAAATTGCTGAGTCGTAGTCGTGCATGGCACGACGGGTATAACTAGTAGGAAACAAAAGCCAAAAAGTTTTTGTGAGAATAATATTAGACTGATAATTTATTATGGATGGAGAAATCTCCATTAAATAGAAGTACAGAAGATCATATCCTTGGATACTAAGACACAATCATCTACGAAAGGATAGAAAAGATATGAGTATATCTTGCCTAAATAGAAAAGATAAGATTACATATATATTATCTAAATATCTCTAACATGCCCCCGCAAGCTGGACGTCGGAATTGAAAGTCCAAGCTTGGAAACCAAAATCTGAAATCGTGGCCGAGCAAGTGGCTTGGTTAGAACACCAGCCAGTTGATCCTCCGTAGAAACGTAGGCAACTCGTAAGAAACCACTTTGAACAAGTTCCCTGAAAAAATGAAACGCCAACGCAATGTGCTTCATCCGTGAGTGAAACACCGAATTAGCACTAAGACTCTTAGCACCCATATTGTCACATAAAGCACCGGTTGACGAGCATACCGATTACCCAGCTCAGAAAGCAACGAGGAGATCCACACCATTTCAGCACATGAATCAGCCAAGGCCCGATACTCAGCTTCGGTAGAAGAGCGTGCAACTGTCTTTTGCTTACGAGAACTCCATAATTGGAGTCGAGCCAAGATAAATCAAATATCCAGTAGTTGAGGTGAAATCGTCCTTGTTCTCGGCCCAATCAGCATCGGAATATCCATGAAGAGACAACGGAGAAGAACGATTAATAACAATGCCATGAGTTGCAGTACCTTTAAGATACCGCAGGAGCCTTTTCAAAGCACTCCAATGAGTGGAAGTGGGGGAGTGCATAAATTGTGACAGTTTGTTCACGGAGAACCCAATATCAGGGCGAGTCAAGGACAGGTATTGCAAGCTGCCAACAAGCACTCGAAAATTAGTTGGCGAGTCAAGCACAGTGCCTGACGTTTTCTTTAGAGAGGAAGAGGCACACATGGGCGTAGACATAGCATTGGAATCAACCATATTAGCCTTGTGAAGCAAATCAAGAATGTATTTATGTTGGTTGAGAAAAAATTCCCTTGGAGTGAGAATGCACTTCAACACCAAGAAAGTAGCTAAGATCACCCAAATCTTTTAAAGAGAATCTCCTAGACAGCCGTAAAATCATATCTTCAAGAGCGGATTTGTTGCTACCAGTGATGATAATATCATCCACATAGACTAACAAGTAAATAACAGTAGAATGCCGACGGAACACAAACAGAGACGAATCAGCCCCAGAGTTAACAAAGCCAACCTGAAGTAAAAAATTCCGGAGTTCAGTGTACCATGCTCTTGGTGCTTGTTTGAGGCCATAGATGGCCTTTTTAAGCTTGCAAATATGGCTCGGGAACTGCTTGTCAACAAAACCGGGCGGTTGTTCCATGAAAACGTTTTCAGTCAACGTACCTTGCAAGAAGGCATTATTGACATCAATCTGCCGAAGTGACCATCCAGATGTAACAGCAATTGTAAGCACCATTCGAACAGTGACTGGTTTGATAACCGGACTGAAAGTTTCAGTGAAATCACAGCCGGGTCTCTGATGAAAACCCTTAGCAACAAGGCGAGCTTTATATTTATCAAGAGAACCATCGGGTTTGTATTTGACCCGAAAAACCCATTTACATCCAACGATATTCACATTAGGATCCGGTGGAACCAAATCCCACGTTTCATTTTTGCAAAGGGCAGAATACTCTAACGACATAGCATAGCGCCAATCAGGATCTTTGAGGGCTTGTGTAATGGTATGAGGCTCTTTGTGAAGAGGGGTTTGAGCAGTGAGGTTAAGTTTTTGAATGGGCTTGTGAATGTTATTTTTGGACCGAGTAACAATCCCTGTAGGAAGGTCACGGGTTTGAGGATTAGGGTTAGGATTTTGAAGAATGGGTGCTGAAGAATTAGTTTGTGGGGACGGAGGTAAAGGTGTAGACGAGGACGCAGCGGAGAGAGGACTAGGGTTAGTGAGTGCAGCAGGGGCGATGCTTGAGGAGAAAGCAATCGGGCTGGCGTAGGAGGATGAAGAGAAGGATCGGGCATAAGCAAGGATGGATTTTCAGGCGGAAGTGGCGGGGCTGGAGGTTGAAGCATAGGAATATTGATGGATGTCCATTCCTGGGCAATAACAGAAGTTGGAGCTTTTGAAGTGGACGTGTGCATGGTGTGAAAGGGATAAACATGCTCAACAAAATTAACATGTCTTGAGGTATAAACTTTGAATGTGATGGGATCAAGGCAGAAGTAAGCGCTTTGAGACAAGGAGTAGCCTACAAAGACACATGGTTTGGACTTGGGTTCGAGTTTGTTGGTCGTGTAAGGGCGCAGCCATGGAAAACACAAACAACCAAAACACTTAAGCTTGTGATAATTAGGAAGAACTTGAAAGAGTTTGTGAAAAGGAGACAAATTTTGAAGTGTGGGCGTAGGCATCCGATTAATGAGATAAACGGCCGTTTTGAAGGCAAAAGGCCAAAGAGTAGTCGGGAGGGCCGAGTAGGACAAAAGAGAGAGCCCCGTCTCAACAATATGTCGATGACGACGCTCCGAATATCCGTTGTGTTGAGGAGTGTGAGGTTGAGTAGTGAAGTGGGAGACACCACAAGAGGCTAAAAACTTAGCAAGAGCAATGTACTCACCTCCGTTATCGGAATATAGTATTTTGATTTTGGATTTGAAGTAGTTTTCAACCAAAGCTTTAAATTGAATGAATGTATCTTTGGTGTCCGATTTTCTTTTTAAAGGATATAGCCAAATGTATTTAGTGAAATGGTCAACAAAAATAATGTAATATTTGTAACCATCATGAGATAAGGTGGGAGAAGACCAAACATACGAAAACACAACTTCAAGTGGAACTGAGGACGAGATTGAGGATTGATAGAATGGCAATTTGTGACTTTTATTGATTGAACAAGAAGTACAAGTATCAAAGTTTGAACTAGAACTTCCTAATTGAAAACTAGATTGCATAAATTGTAAAATTGACCGAGACGGATGACCCAACTTATGATGTAATGACGATCCTACTGAAGAGCAAGTTGTGAGAATTTGAGGAGAGACGGATAGAGGCCAAGAGTAGACACCATCCACACAAGGTCCGCTAAGAAGAACCGATCCCGTAAGAAGGTCCTTCACAAGAAAACAAGTGGGTAAGAATTCAACAGAGAGATTATTTTGAGAAGCAAACTGAGAGACAGAGATGATGTTTTTGGATAGTTCAGGAACAAGCAGAACATTATCACAAGTAAATGAATGTTTGTTTGCATGAAATTGAAGTTTGCCAAGACCAGAAATGGAAAGACCCTTACCATTACCGATATGAAGTTCATCCGGACCTTCGTATGGGTAATGTTGACTCAGGTTTTGGATGTCATGCGTGGCTGTATGGGAGACGCCACTGTCAAGTAGCCAGGACTGGTTAGTGCTTGTGGCAGCATGAATCTGAGGCATGGAACGAGGAGCAAAGGAAGGGTTTGGCGGTGGCGGAGGGTAGGGCGGGCGTGGTTGAGAAGGAGGACGAAGATTGGGTGCCATTTGCCGAAAGATAGGGCAGTAGGAGACTACATGACCCACCTCACGACACCATTGACACTTTCCAAGGAAGTTGGGTCGATAGTTCGGTTGCTGGGGATTGTTTGGTGGATTGGGGTATGGATTAGAGGGATTAGAGTTTGATGGTTGTTGGTTGGGCCAAGGCCGATTATGGTAGGGTTGTTGTGGCGCCAGGCCATTGGAGGAAGAGTTTTGTTTTTGTTTGAAACGGGATTTGGCTTGCGCCGTCATAGCTGTAGCCGGTGAAGACGTGGTCGACTCGACGCCATCAGCTTTCAACTCCAGTTCTTTGTTGATAAGCTTTTCGTGCAGTTCTTCAAACGAGATTGATGTATCTCGAGTGCGAACGCCATCAATAACAGATTGATAAGAGCTATCAAGGCCTTTAAGAACATAATCAATGACATCCTCAAGATCTTGTTCTTTGCCAAGAGATGCCAGAAGATCAACACAGTGCTTGATCTACTGCATGAATTCGGTGACGGATTGAGAACCTTTCTTCAAGTTGTTCAACTTGTCTTTGAGTTGATGGATATGCCCCCTGGAGGGTTTGGCATAGGTTGTTTCAAGCATCTTCCATGCATCCTGAGACGTCGCGGCTCGAGTAATGAGAGGCGCAACGGTCGCAGATAGAGTGCCAACGAGGGCACCAAAGAGAAGACGATCCTGCCTCAGCCAGGTGGTGTACACCGGGTTTGGCACAGTAACGTCAGGATTAACAAAATTGGTTTGTGTTTTGGGTGGGGCTGGGAAAGATCCGTCCAAGAATTTGAACAGACCATAGCCTTCTAATATGGATTGAATTTGAGCTTTACACGTAATGTAATTCGTGGAGGTCAATTTGATTGCATTGTGAAATTGAACAATGATGAACGGTTTGGTGGGTTCAACATCATTCGGGATAGTATGATTGTTGGAAGCCATTGAAAAAACCGAAAAAAAAAATTGACGTGAGATGAATTGAATGGATCAGGCTCTAGATACTATGTGAGAATAATATTAGACTGATAATTTATTATGGTTGGAGAAATCTCCATTAAATAGAAGTACAGAAGATCATATCCTTGGATACTAAGACACAATCATCTACGAAAGGATAGAAAAGATATGAGTATATCTTGCCTAAATAGAAAAGATAAGATTACATATATATTATCTAACAGTTTTTGGATTTTCTCATCAGACAGAGAAGCCTAGTCTTCATTTGTGACGAAGGACTTGAGCTCATTGAGTCGTTGTTTCTCATACTCCTTGTCTTTGTTGATCATATACTCGTGCAAAAACTTGACCGTGTTCATATTGATCCCTCTAATCTCAAGGTACTTTTGGATTGCTTTCTGTAGGTCTTCATCCACGTACCTTTGATCAAGAAGGAGAAAGCAAAGAAAACAAACTTTATGTTAGTTATATTAGATATAGCCACTGTCTTTGACAGTACGTTGGGTAACGAAGAACATAGCGCGACATGAATAGAAGAATACAAGAACTTGAGGACTTTATAGCGATTATCTTCTTTAGAGGTATCAGGGTACTTCAAAGAAACGTTGACATCAATGGTGATTTCATCGGGGAAAGCGGTGCAAGAAAACTCCATAACATATCCATTCTTCTTGGCAACTCTTACAACAAGAGGCATGCTCTCATCATCATCATCGTCGTCATCGTCATCGTCATCCACATGCATGTATACTTCTACTGTAATGGTGTCACCCTTGTACTCTCTTTCAAGTGTAAGAATATTCTTAATAGGATTGTCCTCAATTTTAAATGGGAAATCCGCTAGAGCCTCTACCACCTGCAAATTTACGAAATCAATCACATTTGTCTCTCACTAAAATACAATAGATCGTTAGAGAAAACATTAGAATGCAACACAATATGCCCTTATTAAACTTCCATGGCCGATGGACTGGGTTGTGCTTAGAGTGTTTCCAGCCGTAGACCAGAATTTGGTCATAAAGAGAGAGAATCATTAAAATAATAATTAAAGAGGAGAGAGTGTATCAATTGGAGGAGAGATAAATGTTGTCCTGGTCATTGTGATGACCACCTCTCACACTTGGGCATTTAATATGATGACCAAAAAACAATTGGGCAACGGCTGAAAATTTTAACTTATATTTGGTCACAAATTTGATCATAAGAAAAGTGAAAGGGTTAGAAATAATTTTATAATTTGATGACCAAATCAAAATGGTCAATCATTACCCATGCTCTTATATATGTAATCATAAATTTATATACTAGTCTATTTTATCTCTCAACTTCCACCACGTGGAATAGTGGTTCGTCAAAGTGTTGGCGTTAGACACAAATTATATACAACATGGAAAGTGAAGAGAGAATAACATTTTGTACCTCATTTGAATCGCAGGCAGTCTCTATCTCCAGCCACTTCTTCTCGAAAAAGATCGAGTCATTGCAGCAGTTAGTCAAGCTCGTGGCCGGTAATATCATTAGGTTTGTGGGGAATGCCTTGCTCGAGGTTTCGAGCCAATTCAAGTACGCTTGATAATTCTCGCGCTTGAGCTTATCCTCCTCGTAATAGCTGAACAAGAATTCAATGGTGTCGAGGTCAATCCCCCTAGTCCCAAGGTACTCGCGAGATGCTTCTTGTAGGCTCTCATCCAAATTCCTTAATTGAAAGCAAAGGAAAAACCATTAATTCAGATTGACATTACTAGTTTCGATCAATTAAGATAGAAGATCGAATGGAAGCATACGAGACATAAGAAGGGCAACGACAAGTGGGGAAACATTTTTCGGGTTTGGTAGTCTTGACATAGGTTATTGCAATGTAGGGTTCATTAGTGGAGGCTTCGCATCTACACGCTATGGCACTTCCATTCTTCTTGGCTATGTCCACATATAGGCACAACTTGAACCGTGTCGCGTCATTGAATTCTTCTTGGCAATGTAGGCTTCTTATCATCAAGGTCTAGATTTACTGTGATAATGTCACCCTCGCACTCTCTTTGGAGTTTCATACACCGTCCTTTCACCTTTACTTTGAAAGGAATATACTCTGGAATCTCTACTACTTCAGACTGCATGGAATATCAACATAATCATATATTAATCCTCTGGCCGAACATTAACTAGTTCGATCTATAGTTGATAAACAAAAAGCAATTTTTGACAAAAAAAAAAACATACTTCTGAAGACAATTCACCTATATTAATGTAAAAAACATGTTTTTTCACTAAGAAAGTTTGAAAAAATCTCGTCAAATAAAACACCATCAAGTGATCAACTTTCTTTCAATATAGCTCCTCCAAAATTACGTCTACAATAAATAGATCGATATTGTTAGTTAGAAAAGGTACCGTTTGCTCCTCCATTGATCTACGAACGCGCTCGATCTCAGACTGTAACGCAAACTTTAAGTCCATAGGGGAAGAGTAATTAAGATTGCTGGTAAAGGCAGTTTCCGGCGCGCCCCAGGCATCAGTTTTGCGCCGGACGAGAGAGGAGAGGGCGGCCACACGGCGGGGAATCTGGCCAGAAACAGCCCTGGTGGCTAGAGTAACCGCCAATGGCGTCCGTGAGATCACACGCAAAGCCATAGTTCAATGCGTAGGGTTTACGAGAGGTTTTAGCCAAATTTTGGGTGGATTTTATGTTTATATGTAGAATGCACGTAGGCAATCGGCGGATATGGGTTCAATATACCTTTAACGGGTCAATAATACTGTTTAGATTTCCTTAGTTCACATCTGTCTGTTTATAAGATATTTTAATAAGTGGTAGACACGTACATAATTGTCTCAAGTGTAGTACTATTTCAAACTTTTTCTTTCGAATAAAGATCGATATTTTTATCAATTTTTAACTATTTCAAACATTCAATTACATAAAATTTCAAGTAATTGAATAAAATAATAATATCAAGCTACATTAATTGTTTATATTTAAAGCATGTCCTATTATTTTATATGCACACCCTTTAGAACGAGTCATCTTCATTTGGACTACAAAGACGTACCTCAGATTGACAAGCCCCCATGAGTAAAGCACAGTTGGGTCAACGAATGTGAGAACCAAAAGTCATCAGAATTGGGATTTTATGATTGGATTATTGGGGGCTTTAGGATTGAATCAGACGATTTTAAATTATAACTAAAATTATACTCCATTCATTTTAGCGTAGGATTGATTCACACAATTTAATACTCCATTCGTTTAAAAATACATGTCGTTTTAGCTTAATGTTTTATTCTAATAATGTTTGTCATTTGGTATAATTTACCATACTTTTCTAATGTTATCCTCATTTAGAGCTTGGTTCTATTGTTTGTTTGAGGGTGACACAATTTATTCTAACCTTTTGATAGATAGGTGCTTTGTTATCGGGATTTCGTGCTCCTTCATCTATACTACTATGATCTAACACTTTGTTACCGGGATTCATTTATGGAAGATTTGGGTTGGATGGGGTTTGAGGTTTTGAAGATTTGATCCAACGTTGCAATTCTAAAAATATGTTAAAACTATAAAGAAATATTCTGAACCTAACAATGGGGATTTGGTGGGAGAATGAGTTGATGCTCAGGTTTGAAAGTTCGTTTTTTTTTTGGTCTGAAAGAGGGCTAGGCCCATAAAATTTATTCAACTAGTTCATGCCCCATGGGGGTGAATGTCTTCATACAGAAGGTCATAAATCAGCGTGGGGGGAGATAAGTAAATCATACAATGAGAAGAAGCAGATTTAGCGAGTCTGTCAGCAACTGCATTCGTCTTCCGTGGGGCGTAGACGATCATGAACTCCATCTGTGGGGATTGGAGCATGGTAACAACTGTTTGCGAGTCAGATTCGAAGATAATCCTCTGGAGGTTTCTTTGAATGCAAATGTTCATTGCTGTTGCAAGGGCCATAAAAATTCAGCTCGTTGAGCTGAACCAAAACATATCGGCATAGTGAAGGAGAGGATGTGTTGGCCATTGCTATCCCTAAGCACTCCTCCAATTCCAGATTCGCCGGGTCACCTCTCGAAGACCCATCAACATTAAACTTGCTCCAAGTCGATCGGGCTTGGCGGATTCCAGAAAGCAGGGCTGACAGCTGGGGTAGCAGAGTTCATTTGCAGCCTCGCCTTTCTCTTAAGCATCGTCTCCGTATAATTCGAAGGTTCTCAGTCAGCCAATCTGAATTAGACTCTCTCCAAAAGTCAGGGTCTGTAGCTCTCGTATTCAGCCTAATCCAAGAATTCCTCACAAACTCGCAGTCTCTTAGTGCATGGAGAATGGATTCCGGTTCTCCATATCTTGGGCAATTTGGGGACTAAGTCAGATGGCGGATGAAACGAATTTCATTAAACCATGACCCGATTATGGACAACTAAGTAGAGAAAGTGTCTAACTCGCTGTTGAACAGGGGCTTTCCAGATTAGACTCCAATTGAAAGTTCGTGACAGTTGCCTTTTCTTTTCAGCATCAATTAGTCTCGTCCTCGATCCTCATCTTGTTGCCTAGATGGAGACACCAAAATAAGAAAAAGTATTTATTAAACTTTTCAAGGTCCGATGGATTGAAAGTCGTGCATATGTAAGCTAAACATACAAGCTCATCTTGTTGCCTAAATGGAGACAACAAAATAAGAAAAAAAGTTGTGCATATGTAAGCCAAACATACAAGCTCAATGGGGTTATATTATTAAACCAATTGGTAATATAAGAAGCAACCGGTTGTTTATATCTTAGGGGTGGGATAGACTATATTCTCAACATGGTCTTTTTTTCATTCTAATTGCATTTTCTCTCTAATGAACTTTCCGAAAGTTTCCACAACTATTCTATGTCCCAAGATCTCGTCTTGTGCAATTATTCGAGTTGACATTTTACTACTTTTTCATATAATTCACTCTTCTTGTGGTTTTTTAGGTCCATAATTAACACCGATCAACATATTTCACTCGTTGGTCGGCTATCTTTCGACCTCTTGATCTACCAGTATGTCTGATACATCAAATATTTTTCTCTAAAAAGTAAAAATAAAGACAACCATCTTAAATTAATTACAATAGTAGCTAGTAGGACTGCAGAGGGCCGACCATCGTACGGTTAGAAAGGAGTCGTCTAGATCATATAGTAGCATCATGGAGGAGGACTATAAATCTAGGTGGCGTGAAAGTAAGTTGGTGTTTACTCTTCAAGAGATGGAAGGTGCTCCTCTTCTTTTCGCAGGTGCTCCATCATAAACATCTCCAAGGCACGGTGACTCGCCCTAACTTCTTCCGACCGGCGCCTTGCGGTGCTCGTCGAAATGCCCCTTGCATGCTGCAAAAGATCTCCAAATTCGTACCCCTGTTTCTTCTTTTCTGGTGGACAAAACGGACACCTCAGAGTACCATCACTCATAACAACTTGGTGCCTCCCCTCTACAAGATCTTCATATGTGCCAACCATAAACTCCTCAATGTTTGACATTCTTATGTCCGATTCACCTCCATTCTCATCCATCTAACAAAAAATAAATAAAAATCTTACTTCAAAAACTCAAAAATTAGCAATATACATACTCTAAACTTCATGTGTTCGTATATTCGAGAAGATATTTCATCAAACCTTCATGTGTTCGTATATTCGAGAAGATATTTCATCCACATTGGGTATCTCGAATTCTGAAATCTTAGCACATTATATGAACATGACTAATATGACAAAAGATTCCCTAATGCCCTTATACCTCAACAATCTTCTTCAAATTGTCAAGCCATTCCAAGTAATCTTCGTTTTTCTTGTCCATCTCGTACTTGATCATGTATTTGCTGATGTAGTCGCTCAAGAAGTTGGTGGTGCTCGGCGTTACTCCCCTGATCTCAATGTACTCCTGAAACGCTTTTTGTAGGTTTTCATCCAAAGTCGAAAACACATGACCGCTTTCGGAGGCGGAATCTTGTTCAGCATCCTCTATAAACAGCCTTTCAATGGTGATCTTATCAGGGAAAGCAATACAAGCAAACCTGAGAGCAGATCCATTGTATTTCGTGACTCTGACAACTAGGCTCCGGCTCGACTCGTCATCAGGCTCACAACTTGACTCGGATTCAGAGCTCCGATCCTCATTCGAGCCCAGGCCAGGCATGCCCACTTCAATTGTAACAGTATCGCTTAATTGGTAGTTTCGATGGAGTGTTACGATTCTCGCCTCATGATTCACCTCGATTTCGAAAGGGAATCGATCTGGAAGCTTCACATCCTGCAATTAGATGTGCATAAAATCGAATTAATTCGCTGATCGAATCGATCTTCATCAAAAACGCCCAAAGTCCCGAGATCATTCAATTAAACCCTAATTTTCAATTTGGAAACAAATTGCCCAACAACATTCAACCAGGAAATTTTTCTATCCAGATTTAACCTACAGATAAATACCTGCACTTTTGATTGCAAATCGAACTTGATGTCCTTGATCGAGTCCAGCAACTTCTTGTCGGAAGCTGCCGAGAAATTGCGGTGGTGGCTGCTAAAACCGTTCGCCGGCGACAGACCGGCGTTAATATGACGGGAGATGAGAGTAGATATAGCGGGCGCGGCGTGACGGATTCTTTGGCCGGCGACTACCCTTGCGGCAACGGTAGAAAGTGACCTCCGAATGATCGTAGAGAGAGCCATATGAAAGCAGAGTTTTTTCCAGGGTTTTTTTCGGGTTTAAGGAGTTTTGGGGGTTTAAGGAGTTCTGGATATACTACATATAGCACGCGGCCACGCGCCTGCTTCTTTTCCAAGAAAGTTGTGAGCTAGTAGGTGTGTGTGTTGTGTTCTTGTATTTAACAGCCTTTTCATCTTTCTTGTGATAATCTTTTTCTTCCTCTTATTCTACGTTTACCACTTGAAAAAAAGAAAAAGAAAGATATGTCCTAAGAATATAAGTTATGGTTGTCCAAAAACATTTGGTCATCGATTATTCTCCCGCCCGATTAGCCTATTTAATGTGAGCTATAAACTGATCACTATGATCCTTCCAATGAGAATGCAGCCCCTTATGGCGGACTTAGTGGGGCAAACTGATCACTCAAGAAGTTATCCACTTAATGAAGCTTAAGAAGGGTCAGAAGGGTTGGATGCTCCTTAAATTGGAATTCGAGAAAGCCTACAATATGTTGAGATGGAATTTTATCATTGATACCCTTCATGATGTGGGTCTGCCATATAAGTTGGTTGATTGGATTTCTGAATGCATCTTGTCTTCATCAATGCGAGTCATTTGCGGCGAGATGACCAATCCTTTCACCTCGTCTCGAGGGATAAAACAAGGGATTTGATCTCTCCGTATCTCTTAGTTTTATCTCTTGAAAGACTAAGCCACATGATTAATTATGAAGTTTTTGTGGGGAATTGGAAGCCTTTGACTACTTGTCGCATTACCCCTAAGCTTTCCCACCACGTTTTCACAGATGATATCATTTTGATGTCTGAGGTGACCACTTTACAGTTAAAGGTCATCTTGGATGTGTTAGATAAGTTTTGCTCGGCCTTTTGTACAATGCATTAGTAGATGTAATCAAACAAATTTGTCTCATGAAAAGTGAATATGAGATTGAATGTTCGTTTGAGAAATTTGAGTGTTTCCAACCTGATGACCTGGGAAATTATTTGTGTATCCCCATCCAGCACAATCGTGTCAAAGTTGACAACTTCTCCAACATTATAGCTACAACTAATGCGAAGTTAACGGGTTGGAAGCGTTGTATGTTGAGTCTTGCGCGCAGGGAGGGTCACCCTCTGCAAGATTGTGTTCTCTTCTCTCCTCTTCTATACAATGAAATTTGTCAAATTGTCGGATGCGGTCTGGAATGGTCTAGACAGGATTACAAGAAATTTCATTTGGGGTGACAATGATGGTACTAAAAAGGTGCATCTTGTGGCTTGGGATGATCTTTTCTTGCTAAAGAATCACGGTGGTCTTGGTATTAAAGTTTCTAAGGACTCCAAGTTAGTGACTTTGGGAAGCTTGGTTGGCACCTTGTCGAAGGGAAGGCCGACCTTTGAGGCGATCGTATGATTACTAATATATGGTTCAACAATGAAGTTATGGGATCTCTCACATGTGGAGGAGTATCAAGTGGGGCTTTGATGATGTGGTCTCTAAGGGGCTTCGTTGGAGTTTTGGCTCGGGGTTGTCCTTTTGCTTTTGGGAGGACCCTTAGTCTGTGGTTTCCCCTTTGCCTAGTGTTGCTACTTTTTTGGTTTCCTCTGAGTTGTTAAATCGTGGAGTTAGATAGTGATGGTTGGCGTTGGGACGCCCTCAACAACTACCTCTCATATACGAGTTTTATGGCCCTTTCGACGGTGAGAGTGGGCCTCACCCCAAGGCTCCGAAATCTAAAAAAGTATTGAAAAATATTAAAAATATTTTTAATTGAAATAGGAGCATGATCTAAAAAGTTTAATTTTTGTAACTTATATAATTTAATTATAACATTATATATATTTATTTATATTTTATATTAATATTATAATACTGTAAATTATTTATCAAAATCATTTCATAAATATCACGAGATTTTTTCCAAAAGCCACCTTTTAAAATATGGTTTTTTTAAGAAATCACCTTTCAAGATTTTTTTAAGTAAAAACACCTTTTATAATGCATACACTCAAATTGAACCACCTTAAGTAATTTTCTAGTAAAATTATACTCTAATTGGACCGGAATGCCCTTTCAACATATTTTTTTCTTTTCTTTTTTAATTATTCATTTATACAAAATAATTAAATTATTTTTATAAAAATGTAAGGGGATGTTATAAAAAAACTACACCAACTTATATTTTTTAAAAATAATTAATTGTTTAATTATTTTGTATAAATGAATTATTAAAAATAATAAAATAAATTCAAAAGTACATTTTGGTCCAATTAGGGTAAATTTTCGTCGGAAAATAACTTAAGGTTGTTTAAATTGAGTGTTTGTATTATATAAGATGTTTTTACTTAAAAAAAAATTTAAAAGGTGGTTTCTTAAAAAAACAATACTTTAAAAGGTGATTTTTGAAAAAAAAAAAACTCTATAAAATAGGAAACCAAATTTAAAATTTTATACTTTATGCCATCTAATTTAAGGCATAAATTTATAGAATCATGATCAGATGGAAAAGTCACTTACAGTGTAATGTGCGAGCACGTTGGGACCGTTCGATCGAGCATCTTCAATGGCCAGGATTAAGACACATATTTAATGATTTTATAAACGGAGGGACATTTTCGTCTTTTACGCATCATATTAGAAAACAAGATACAGGGGTCTTCTTCAACCTTTGAACGTGTAGTTTTTTTCGACTTTTTGATCGATTCTTCTCCATACTTGTTGCATCTTGCTTCTTCTAATTTGTTTGGTTTTTTTGTTGATTCTGACCCCAATTTATGTTCTCTCTTCATAGATTTTGCTTTAGATCTATTTTCTATGTTTCCAAGTTCACATTTGAATTTTTTCAAATTTGAGACCTTGGTACTTTGATTTACATATTTTTTTTTTGTTTTAGAGTGAGTTTTTTGTTGATTATAATCAAACCTATGAAGATTGTACATATTTTGTTTTACAATATCAATTTTTGATTGAAAACAAAGGTTAATGCCCAATGCACATCTAACTGCCCACCATGTGTTTGAAAAAATGTCCAAATGTTCAACTTAGCATTTAGATCGTTTTTAACCAATTGTTCATAAATTATGACTCTAGTATACCAAAATTATTAACTTATACCATTTATGAACTAGAATACATGACACAAGTAACATGTATTTTGAATTAAATTTCATGAACCGTATTAAAAATTTTATGAGCCTAATCGTATAAAGACGTGAACCCACAAAATAACAAGTATTGTGAATTAAATTTAATGAACCTTATTGACAATTGTTATGAACCTAAAAGTTATGGACTGTGAGATTATTTATTATGAACCCGTGTTTATAAAAACATGAACCAAATGAACAAATATCAAGGAACCAAAAGATGTGGACAAAAATAACAACTAGGATACGACTTAAAAAGACATGAGTTATAGATAAACTATCATGAATCTAAGCATATAAAAACATGAACAAAAAAAGAACTACCATGAACCAAAAGGCATAAAGCGTACGAAGAGTTAGTCCTATAAAAACATGAACAAATCATGCGAGAACTACTAATGAAATTCCATGGTGGGAATGAATGCAACTATCCCTATCAACTCAAGGCAAGTTCAGTTTGACTATGAACCTACATACTCAATATTTTGAACCTATACATTAAATATTCCGAACCCTAAAATCAGAGAACGCGAACTCGATCGAGAAATTTCGAGCCTAAACAGTAAACACAATCAAATACAAAAACACATCAAATCAACCATAAACACCCATTAAAGCTCAATAAACATTTCTAATACACAAAAACAAATCTTAGACCTCAAAAATCGAAATCAAACCCTAGAAAATTTATTTATACATACCTTTTTTGTGGTGGTTTCTCCATGGATTCTATGAATTGAAATCCAATTTATGAAGCAAAATTGATGACTTTATGTAAGCTAGAAGGTGAAATTTCGAATTAATGGTGTCGTTTTGGTGTTAAATCTAGAGCGCTTTCTCCTCTAAAGAGGTTTTGGCTATGGAGAAAATCAGATCTGAGTGAAGCAAGAGAGAGAGAGGCGTTTAGGTCAGATTTTTAGGTTGAGGGTATTTTTATCCCACGCGTTAAATTACACTATAATTACCCTTCGTGCCATCCAAAAAAAATCAGCCCCCATTTCTTTTCTTTTTTATTGAAAAATAACATTATAATCTGAGTTATTCGTGTTGATGATCGGACGCTCCTTACTCACAGTTTTTACTGTAACAATATTATTCATCCGAGCGTGACTCACTAGCTCCATTGCTCCACTATCCCAGATTGTCACCAAGTAAATGAAGCTCAAGCAAGACGAGGAGGAAACTAGCCAACACATTAGAACCACTCACTTTCTTTGTGTGTTGGGCGAGATCAGCCCTTCAATAGCCCAATGGGCCAACGAAATTGGGCCTTTAATAGCCCATTAGTTAGACTACAATCCTCGCCCTTTTTGTTGAATCAGACTTCTTTCTGTCTTTCTCTGTGTCAATCAAATACTCAAGTGCACATATAGACGTGCAAGTGCAATAGTGCAACACGCCTAACGTTGGGGATAGTGGATTAGTGGATGAGAATTTTTTTGGGGTTTATTTATTCATCAAATTTGTGGCTTTTGTGCTATCAATTCTGGCCTAAGTACTTTTTAAATAACACATACTCGTAATCTCGGCTATGCTTGGTTGTCTGTTTTTGAGGTGTTGGCAAATTACTGCTTCCAATTTATGCATGTTCGACATTCGTTGTTCATCTTCCAGTCTTTACTGTTTTGCAACAATTAGCGTGGATTTCTACTAAGTTCTTGAACATTGATTCGTGGTCTTTAATTTGACCATAACTCATATACTGATATACATACATGTGTCATCATTTCCAAATCAATTAACATACACGTGTCTCATTGTATAGAATATTTCAAAATACTAAATGCTTATGGTTGAGGAAAAAAGGACTATTTTAGTAAAATTTTAATGTAATGTGTACAAAATATTCGAGGAAACTTTCCTTGTTGGAATCCACTAATCAAACCGATTCCTGCATGTTGCTAGCGTGTGACTTTTTAACATCTTTAAACTGGAAAAATTGTCTTTTTTTGAATTGTTTTAATCGAATTAATTCAACTAGGGAGTTCAAGTTCAAGTGTGTTTGAAGTATGCAAGTGCAACCGTGTTTTTTATATGAGTATCTCAAGCTTATAAAAATAAATAAAGGTCGCAAGTTGATTTTTGACAGAATATTTACCATAGTAAACATTACTTTCTCCAAAGTATCATCATAAGATACTCTAGGATTGATTCATCCCATAAGTTTATTCCTTATTTAATTTAAGTTCTACTTTTCAAAAAAAAGTAGAATTTTCTTAAAAATTAGTTAATAGTTTGAACGTATCATTTTATTTTTAGAAATTTGGACTTACTCCAAATCACTTATCAATTCATGACACATTTTTTATATTCTTATTTATTTTTATAATTATTAGTATTATACGATAGTAACTATACACAACTTCCTTCCAAAAATTACTTCCACAAAACAGTAATCGAAAATTACATTCCCAAAGTTTAATCAATGGATACCTTTTAGAAAAAAGAAATCGAATCTCAATAAAAACACAACCCCACATTGTTCGTTGTGCGGTAAGATTTACAGCTCCACAAGTTTTTTATTTTAGGTAAATAAGTAGGATAATTCATCCGTTTTTATCCAAAATTAATTCACTCTTTTTACAAGTTGAATAGTCTTGTGGTAAGAAAAGGAAAGAAAGTTTACATTTCCACGTTTTGCAAGACTTACCCTTCCCTTTATCCATCCACCTCATTCCACCTCACCGAACCCTACGCTCTAAACAGAAGGCACTCAGGGCCAAAACCGTAATTTCTACTTAATAAAAAAACAAAAAAACAAAAATATTTTCCCTATAAATACCCCTTTCTTCTCAGAATCAAAACACAACACACCAAAGACAAGAAAAAGAAAGAAACCAAGATCCGAATCCGAATTGAATGGCCTACCGGGTCTCCTCCAAGGTAATCCAGAATCACCTCAGGCGCCACCGCCAATCCGTCCGTGCCTCCGTCGCCGTCACCCTCCCCCAGCCCGATTTCGGACCCGACCCGGAACCGATAATCACAAAGCCCCAGCCCGAACCGTCGTCGATCCTCGACCTCAACGATGCCCAGAAGCTCTTCGCCTCTGTGCCGACGATTAAGCTCCTGAAATCGACGGCGAATCTGAAAATGGTGTCAATCGACCCGATCGTCAATTTGGGGATGTGGGTCATGAAATCGAAGCTCGTGGAAACCCCGATCGCCCGCGAGATCATCCTCGGAACCACCAAGCGGACGTTCTACGAGCAATTCGTGGCCGGCGAGGACGTGGCAGAGATGGGGAAGACTGTCCGGAACATCTGGAGCTCCGGATTGAGATCCATGCTCGTTTACGGGCTGGAGCACGCCCATGACAACGCTTCGTGTGATGTGAATTTTAACGCGTTCATGAACACGGTTGAAGCCACGCAAACTCTTCCCCCTTCCTCGGTAATGCTCTAATTCTTCCCCTCCCGTTAGATTCTTTCAATTCGAGATTCTTAAAAAGATTCAGTCAACCTTGTTTTAAAAAAAAGATATAATCTTTTATTATTATTTTCATTATTACTGTGAAATTTGTTTCTGTTCTTGGTGTTTCGCGAGAATTGGAGTGTAATAAGGGCGCATAATACGGGAATCGTTCGTTGCCGATGTGGGACCCACCTGAGAAATCCGGCGTGGACACCGTCTCAACCGGAGTTTGTTCCGAGTTCCATGGACGAAGAGATCGGTTTTTACGGTGATTAAAAACATGGAAGAGAAAAACCCGGCGAGGAGGAGGCGTGGACGATCTCTATGGGAGTTTGTTTCGGGATCCATGGATGAAGAAGAAACAAAAAAAGAGAGAAAAACAGAGATCGGTTTTTATGGTGATTGAAAAAAACAGAGCAGAGAAAAACAGAGTCCTCTGTTTTGTTCTGTTTGTTCCGCCCTACACCAAATCCATTCTACTCTTCATCGCACACAAAAATTAACCGACTCGATTCATCTCTTCTTGCAGGTAAGCTCCGCGATCGTGAAAATCACAGCGATTTACCCGATCCCATTGCTGGTGAGAGTGAGCGATCTTCTCCGGTGGGAGCAAAAGCATCCCTCATCAATCAAGCTGCCATGGAAACAGAACACCCTTCCAATTTTCTCCAATTCGAGCCCGCTCTACCACACTCGAACCCAACCCGACCCGCTAACGCCCGAGGAAGAGAAAGATCTCGAGCTCGGAAACGAGAGACTCCTCAAGCTATGCGCGAGGTGTGCTGAGCTGGACATGCCGCTCACCGTCGACGCAGAGGAGACAACGGTTCAGCCTGCGATTGATTATTTGACTTACTCGTCTGCAATCAAGTTCAACTCCGGGAAGAGGCCGATTGTGTTCGGGACAATTCAGGCTTACTTGAAGGATTCTAAGGAAAGGCTTGGTTTGGCTATGGAGGCTGCTGAGAAGATGGGCTTGTCAATGGGGGTCAAGCTGGTGAGAGGAGCTTACATGTCTTTTGAGAGCAGATTGGCTAACTCATTAGGGTTTGATTCCCCTGTTCATGACACTCTGCAAGATACACATGATTGTTACCATGATTGCACCTCGTACTTGATGGACAAAGTCGCCTCTGGGTCGAGTGCGGTTGTGTTGGCTACACACAACGTCGAATCAGGTACTTGATCTTAGACTTAGACTCAGACTTAGGGCTCGTTTGATATGTCATTTTCTCGAAGACATTACAACATTTTTAGTATTATACTAAAAATATAATGTCTTCTGGCCAAACGAGGCCTTAACTTTATACGGCAAAAAAGGATAACTTTATACTAGAAGGGTCTTTGTCATGAATCTATCATGCCACACCAGCATGAGTTGGATTCAAAATTGTTATTGAATGAGTTTTACGACTTTTGTGTAAGGTCTTTGTCATAAGCATTTATTTTGTTGCATGATGGACTTGTGTGGTACTAACTTGACACATTTGTTGGTGGTGTTGATTTTGTTAGGTAAAATGGCAGCTGCCAAGGCACGGGACTATGGGATCGGGAAGGAGAACGATAGGTTCCAGTTCGCGCAGTTGTATGGCATGTCGGATGCATTGTCGTATGGGCTTAGCAATGCCGGGTTTCAAGTGAGCAAGTACTTGACATACGGTCCGGTTGGAGAAGTCATGCCTTACCTATTAAGGCGAGCCGAGGAGAACAAAGGAGTGTTGTCGTCGTCGGGGCTCGATAGGAAGCTCATGTGGTAAGAAGAAAATTTGGATATTTTTATAAAGATTCGAAAGTTGGTGCTTTATTGTGTGAAAGATGCTAATTTGATGGTGATGTTTTGTTTTAACTTGTAGGGATGAATTGAAGAGAAGGATGGGGATGAGAGGCTAAAATTGGCCAAGGAGAAGATAATTATAATGGAGGGCTCTTTCCAAGTTTGAGAATGAGATTGTAAATGTAATTAGAAGAATTAATGGAGTAAATGCACAAAATAATCTCTTTATTATGGCATGTGTTTTCAAGAAGTCTGTCACCTTTTTGATTCTTAAGGTGATTCGCTTAAGAAAATATATGTTGTAAAGGGTAGATTTGGTAAAAATAATGTAATAAATGATCATTTTGTGCAAATTTTCATGAAGGGGTGTAAGGTAAAATAGTGGAAGAAGCCCTCCTATTTTATTGTTTTCTTTGTTCTTTTTATTGGTTTGAGTCGAAGAGAGGAATTCATGTTGTAAGTTGCTTGTGACAAGCAATATCATACTATATAATAAAAAGTCCAATTCTAGCTAATATTTTTTCCCTTATTCTCTTAATTCAGCACTTGTGACAATATAATTCATTAAATTACATGTAAAATAATGCATTAAATGACTAGATTCAAGCGGATCAACATTAGTATTATTTTTTTGGTTAAACTTGCTCATATATTATGATTTCAAATTTTTCATTGCATTTATAATAGCTCAAATGTTTTTTGTGGAGGAAAAAAAAGTCTTACGTATTACAAAAATCACGATGGAATTCAAAAATGGTTAGCGGAAATTGAGATGTGCAACACTAATCTCGTTAGTCATAATAGTCATTTCAACATAATATGTTCATAGTCATAATTCAAAATCTTTGACCATGTGACCTTATACTAAAAGCTAGAAAATCCAGCAATCCAAGTATATAAAGAAACTTCCGACCAAAAAATATATATATAAAGAAACTGTATTCGTAGTAACTCATCTATTTAAAAAATATATCTTATTTAAGAGTATCGATCACCTCCTAGCATTATTGTAGATAACATTTGATTATTATGCAAATCAAATCTCAATTTTCAGCATACGACACACAACTCAATTAGATGTGGAGCCATAAATAATTCGAATGGGCTACAAAATTCATAGATAAAAAATCATATGACACGCTAAATCAATCGAACTGGGTCAGATTTAGTCAAACCTTAATCTAAACCGTCCTCTCCCTGATTTAAAAGTTGTTCTGGTTCAAGTTTTGACCGATTTCGGGCTAGTTTTGACCTGTTCTGATTTGGCCTCAAAAAATAAAGAAAAACTTGATGGTTAACCGATAAAACCTTAAATGACCGGTTCGGGGTTTGGCAATTCAAACTTGTACTCGTTCCGTGTCTAACACTAACTCGAACACCCATATAGTAACTTACTAACTTCTATGTGCTTGACTCTTGAATATTATTAATAAGACTGTTACTATCAACTCAACTTATAATAACGATCATTGCAACATGAATCTATACAACTTGTAATAGTCAAAATAAACAAAACAACAATCCTTCAACTTGATCCAGCTTGTAACAATCAACTCAACTCAACTCAACTTGAATCCAAGTTGTGTACCAAACCAATAAACAAAATGGTAAGTACTTTCAACTTGTATCCAACTTGTAACAATCACCTTACACTTTTTTAGCGAGTCAAAAGTTGTCATCTAAGCCAAATTTGTCGGCACATGATGGTACGAACGGTGCGTAGAGCTTTCAACAGGAGCCGTCAATTGGCCCAGTTTTTTAATACGTAAAAACTTATCGCTTGAATATAAAAATTGATGGAAATCTACTCAAATTCAATTGTCAGCTCATATGTCAGAGCGATGGGATACAACGTCGTAAGAATTGTGTAGGAGATGAAAAGGAGTCGATTAGGATTGACAAAGACGTACGCAAAAACTTAAGCTTTTTAGTTGAATTTTGCGATGACTGGCCAATTAATTTAAAGAGATGATGATGGTGGTCTGATGTGGAGGCCATAAAACGCCATGTGCAAGTTGCTTGTATATTCTCTTGCATTTCCCAACTTCTGGGGATCTCGAATTAGGCTCCATGTACTACACTTTACACCGGGTCTAACATATGGTTTTTAAATTCCATTTAATATTCATAAAAAATCAAAATTAATTTTTCAGGACATAGATTAAGACTATTTATTTTTAAAAAAATTATTTTGTTCGAATTTTGTATCTTATGTTTTTAGGATATAGGGTAAAAATCTAAATTTAGAAATTAAGACCCTATTTTAGGAGTACTAAATAAATATTTTATAATAATTCCATTTAATATTCACACAAAAATGAAATTATTTATTCCATTTGATATTCGCAAAAAATCAAATTTAAAACTTTAGGGCACAGATTAAAAATATTTATGTTTAAAAATTATTTATTCGAATTTTGTATCTATTCTTAGAATATAGGGTAAAAATCTAAGTTTAGAAACTAAGAGTCTATTTTAGGAAATATAAATTATTCGAAAAAAAATACTCCCTTCGTTTCGTAATATAGGGGTGTTTAGAATTTTACACATATATTAAGACAAGCTTAAAATGAAATTGATGCGATTTTGTTTTTTGTGTACAAAATTAATATGAAATTAAATCATATAAAATCACCCAATGGGTGACATTTTTTAGTATTTCTAAGTACATTGAAACTAGAAATGCATTAATTAAATGTTATTTTTGGCAAATTTTAGTATTAATTAATAAAAGTTAGACTTATATTGTGAAACAAGATTTTAAGCTAAAAAGGACCTATATTGCGAAACGGAGGGAGTAATAAATTCACATTAATGAGACTAAAGTTGGGCAAATTTAATTATTGTTTGTTATTTTTTTTAAAAAAAGGTTTATTAATTCTAATTTAGGGAATATTTTTTAGATAATTTCCAAAATTAGCATGATTAATGTGTATTCATGGGCACACATTATACGAACCGAATTTTAAATTAATAGTTTTAACAAATAATTTCTAGATTTGATTTTCTTATCCTATTCTTTTAGGCATAGGATAAACAAAATCATTTTAAACCATTTTTAGAGAATTTATGCTTTTTGGGTTTTAGGTTCTAAAAATGGGATTTTTTTTTTGGTAGAACTAAAAAATGGGATCCTTAAGCTATAGAGAATTAGGCTCCGTTCGGCAACGCTTATTTGGATACTCATAAGTACACAATTACTTATAATGAAAAAATAAGTTTCGTTTTATGTGTTCGGCAAAATTTGCTGATTTGAAATAAGTTACTTATATCCGATACTTATCTGCTGAAAAAATAATCAGCGCCCCCAACCTTATGTCAAATAAGCTAGCTTTTCTACCAAAATATAAGTAAGCGGGACCCACGTGATTTCCCAATTAAATTAACTTTTTTATTTTTTTAACCTTTATTAAGCCATTTTTTGTAATTGTACATCTCTTGCTTAAAATATCAGCAATTCAGTTTACCGAACACATTTCGGATTATTTGGAAAATAAACAACTCATATCAGTATCTCATATCAGCATCCACGATCAACATCAACAACCATAAGTATCAGCATCAACATCAACATCAACATCAACACCGATAAGTACCTATTTACCGAAAGGAGCCTTAGAGATTCTGTTGGAAAACACAAGGTTTTTGATGAGATGAGATTTTTTTGTAGGTTTTACTTTAAATTTACCCAAAAAAAATTGAACAAATATTAACTAAAAAAGATTATTGTTAAAATTTAACCAACATCCTAAAACCTATTTATACTTAAGTTTTTATCTTGTGGCACGGAGCCTTAGGGCCTGATTTAGGTAGACCAATTTGAAATAATTCAAATACTTTTAACCCAAAGTATTTCAACTTTTGCATGAATGTCAACTTTCTCCATAGATTCAATCGCGTTAATATGAATTTAGTGCATTGTTTGTTAGGTGGTTGATAACCTAAATCTAAATTTGGTAAGATGATTGCCGACTATAATTATATAATCTTACGCGGTGATCTTATCATATCATTTTGGGGGTATTTTTTCTTCTTCTTTACTCAAAAGTTAATATATGCACCGACCCTCCTTCTTTCAAGTTGGTTTTTCGACAAAGATAGGCCAATAAGGCCATAATTGCTCCCAGATAGTCGGCTCGCCCAATTGCCATTAGGCTGAGCCCATTTTCTTTGCATCTCAAACTAGGCCAAATATTAAATTTAGCTATGGTGTCTAAACCTAATTAACCGTAATTTCGGTTAGTTAAAATTATAAACACTAATTGAATTGTTAATCTCAATTACACATAGTTTGGTTACCAATTTTTCGTTTTGATTTTTCCGATTAACCAATATCCACTTTACAGTAGCAAGTCTAATATTTTTTTATCTACATGGCAATAAATTTGTTTCTTTCATGAAAAACACTTTATTCTCATGTTTTATAACATGAGATTTACTTTACAATAGTAAGTTTAATATTTCACATGGTGTCTCTTTTACTAGGATTGGTTATTATTGGTGTAACATAATACTTATTTATTTTAAGTGTCAACATGGCCTAAATTTTGTTTGTTTGTATTAATTTTATACTTATTATGGTGTTAATAATTTTTCCATTTTAAATATTTTATAATTAATAGATGTTATTTTTTAAAAATTATTACAAAAACTTAAATCTACTATATATATAAAAGCAATAAGGTTTGGAGTCTCCACATTGCGTCACCTCATTTTTTTCCACGTGTCGTTCTGTGAATACGCCATCTCATCTTTTGCCACATGTCGTTACCATATTAAATAACATAATTTTTCTTTTTTCTAAAAATACCATATAAACTTATTATATTAATAAATATGTCACATCATTTACACATCATAAAAAAATTAAATTTATTAATAATCATTTAAGATTTTGTAAATCTTTTATTTAAGATATACTTATTTTTTTTAGATTTATTCATTCTATTTTAGGATTTTAGGTTTTTTGGTTTTTTATTTAGGGTTTTGTTATTCATCGCCCGGTATGATAAATAATATTCCTAAAATGAAAATTAATTAATTATATCAACAATATATTTTCCTAACTAAATACTCACTAAAATTATTTAAAAAGTTTCTTAATTTAATTTTCTATCAAATCTACTATATATATATAAAAGCAATAAGGTTTGGAGCCTCCACGTTGCGCCACTTCAGCTTTTTCCACGTGTCGTTTCGATAATACGCCACCTTGGATTTTCCCACATGTCACATTTTCATTAAGCCATGTCATTATATTTTTGACACGTCATATACCACGTCATATTATATTCTGCCATATCATTAACATGTCATATTTAACTATAATTAATAAATAATAAATAATTCAAATAAAAAACTACAATGATTATATATGGCAATTTATAACAAAATCAAGAAGAATTTTAGGCAATTTATGTACAACTACTATATCAAGCCATATCAATATATATTCTTTCCAACTTTTCAATTAAATAACGAATTGGAAATTATAAAAGAGTATATTTGTTTGATTGAATTCATAATTTTTATAATAACATTTGATTTTATATGTGAAATATCTTCTTACTACATTTTTTTCAAATTTTAAACTTAATAACCTAAATTTAATTTGTTTTATTTGATTTTAAAAAAGAAAATAATTTTTATACATATTACGGGCAACAAATTATTTACATTAAATTTTATACTATATTTTTATTCATTAATATCTTTTTTTGTAGTACATCTAAAAAATATTGAGTCATAGTCGTGTATGGCACGACGGGATTAACTAGTAGGTTTTCTAATCAAAGTCGTGCTCTCGGAACACGGGCACTAAAAACTAGTATGTCCAACATCAAAATATTCCAAACTTAAAAAAATTACACATAAATTGATGTCAATCAGTGGTAATTTCTTTTGTTAATTTGTGCTTATGTTTGTTTTTATTTCCCAGGAAAAAACATATGCACGATAAAAATGTTGGCCTAATAAAACGTCATATGGAACGGCCCAATATAAATGTTCGGCCCAGTTAGCTGAAAAGATCCGCCTAGAACGCTACAGAACAATCGATACTTCTCTGGACTCCACCGATCACTTCAACACCTTTCAAGAACCTCCCAGAATTTTCCTCCTTAGTCCCTACTGCTATATATTCCTCTTCACTCTCCAAATCCTTCAATTCGATACAGATCACAGTAATCGCTCACAAATCAAACAAATTCCCCAGCAACTAGCCATTCAATACTTTTGAGCTTTCAATCAATCGATCAAAGATGTCGCTGATTCCGAGCATGTTTGGTGGTCGCCGGAGCAACGTCTTCGACCCGTTCTCTCTCGATGTGTGGGACCCGTTCCAGGGATTCCCGTTCGGAGGGAGCTCGAACTCGGTGGCGAACGCGTTCCCGAGGGATAATGAGACATCGGCGATGGTGAACGCGAGGATCGACTGGAAGGAGACGCCGGAGGCGCACGTGTTCAAGGCCGACATGCCTGGGCTGAAGAAGGAGGAGGTGAAGGTGGAGGTAGAGGACGGGAGAGTGCTCCAGATCAGCGGGGAGAGGAGCAGGGAGAAAGAGGAGAAGAACGACACGTGGCACCGCGTGGAGAGGAGCTCCGGTAGGTTCATCCGCAGGTTCCAGCTGCCGGAGAACGCCAAGATGGAGGATGTGAAGGCGGCAATGGAGAACGGAGTGCTGACCGTCACGGTGCCAAAAGCGGAGGAAAAGAAGCCGGCCGCGAAATCAATTGAGATCTCTGGTTAGAGCGAGACGGTTTCATCGTCTGGTTTGGGTTTCTACTGTGTTCGTTAGTACTGAGATTCGAAGTTTTGTGCATTTTGTGTTGAGCTGCGTGAGTCTGAATATTTGTGTGCGTGGTTGTATGCGTCTGCTTGCATATGCTGCGAATTGAATCGATAGTGAATGTAATGAAATTATGAAATCGTTTGTCTGATTAAGTATTTGCTTAAACTGTTAGATGCGCTTTTAAATAGATATTCTTCATTTAAATGACGAATTGTTGCACTACCGATATGAAGAATTGGAGAAGAGGATGTACTGCCAATGCCGTGGTTCAATTATCCAGTCCTGCACTCTGTTATTCCGAGGATTTGGTGAAATAATGTTTTAATTCAAACAAATTTTGTTAACCAAATAGAATAGCTAACGGAAGCCAAATTTAGCCTATGTTTATAGATTAAGAATTTTATTTAGAAATATTTAAATGTATTTCGAGTGTTTTTAACTTTTTAAAAATTATTTCACAAGGATTTATGGTTTAATCATATTAGGATTTAGTTTTCATATTTGGTATTTTTATAGGGTATAGGTTAGAAAAAGTATTGATAAATTAATGTAATTTGATGCAACTAAATACATATATGTAGTGATTCAAATGGACCTTTATACTAGTGAACAAAAATACTTAAATACATAACAAATTATGGTTTTGAGAGTTTCTTAGCTCTTAAAAATAATCTCGAGCCTAGAAATGAAATGTATAAAATCTGTCAATATGGTTTTCGAAGATGATAATGTTATCGAAATTGCGATCGGGATCCGATCTAAGATCTCAAAAAACGATTCGAATCGTGTTTAATAAATTGTAACAAGTAGGATCGTATGTGATCGTACAAGATCGTGTAGAATCGTATGATCGTAAATGAGATTGTAAGATCCTATTAAATCACACAAATTAAATTACAAATCATCATTGTAATATTTTTGCTATCTTTGGTCATTAAACTCATTTAAATTTATTTAAACTATTCATTAAATCATTCATATATGACCCATTTTTATGAGGTCAATAATATGAAAATTGCATTCTTTCTATCTTTTGTTAAAAGAAACGTATAAAAATAGTGAAAATCTATTCATTTTATACATGTATTTGTTGCATATGGGATGTTTGATGAATATTTTTTAATGATTTACTCTCATATTTGAATGATATATAAGTATATAACATATGTATATTAGTTCTTTAATTATTTTATTAATAAGGTTGGATCTTACGATCATAACGATCTGATCCTACTATCCTTTATGATCTGATCCAAGAATCCAAACAACATTGATAATCACTCTAATATTTTTTATAAATAAAAACCAAATGAAATAGTATCTCAAGGCTTCACGACTGAATCCTAAAAGCCAAAGGATTTTGGATTCAAATCTTAAGAAGCCCTTGTGAACTTTGATACCAATTTGTTGTAAAGATTAGCGAGATCGCAACGAATTTAAAAGTGTACAAAAATTTTAGAAGCAACGTTATTGATAATAAAAACAGGGCCTCGATCAAGTGAAACACCTAAGTGATAATGCATATCGAGAAATTAATGAAAAACCAAGGTTCTTTAACACCATAAACTACCAAAATATGGTCTCGAAAGCACCATGCTTTACCAATGTTCTTCTAATGGTCGTGGACTTTATGACAATAGATTGAACCCTAAAACGATCTCAAGAGATCGACCAAACTCAAACTCCAATTGAGATTCTACGGGTTTGGGTTTAAGTAGACTTGTCAAATAGGTCGGTCAGCTCGGGTGTGGGTCAACTACAAGTCGGGTCATTCCAATTCACTAATTAAGAAATACTCAACTCTACCCCACATTCTACGGGTTCAGGTTAACCCACCTGTTTAGAACATTTCTCGTATTTCTTTTTATTTTTTAGACAATTTTTTCAAATTTAAATGATAATACAATGCAGACAACATTGTCTAGCGCGCAACGCCGTTGCGCGGCCTTGTGCCTCCTCGCCCCAGAAAGGTTATACTTCCTACCCTTACGCGAAATAGTGTTTCGCGAGAAACGCTATTGCGTGCTATTCTGTGTGCGCTTATAATTTTTTCCGTGTGTATAAATCAAAAGCCTAAATAAATTAAACTACTAGATTATATACGAATATATTTTAGTCAATTTATGAAAGTCTGATGTTTTAAGCCAAATAAAATGAAAAAAAAACACAACAAGGTTTAAAATTAAAATTTATATAAAAAACTTTTGAATTTACCAATTGATAGTTTTCCATACCTCTTGAATTTTTTTTTTATCGTTCTTACTTTTTACCACATGACCCGGGGACTTATCCTTGACCCGACCCAAACTAATAAAATTACAAGTCTATGCGTTCAAGATATTTCAGGTTTTGAGTTATAATATTTAAATCAAAACTTGTTATTTATAAGTCAGGTTGGATCGAGTTTTTAGGTCGGGTCATGTTTTGACTAGGGATGGCAATGGGGCAGGTTCGGGGCCGGGAATACTCTCCCCGCCTAGGCATGGCAATGGGTCGGGTCGGGTACGGGTGGACTACTTCCACCACCCGACCCGCGGTTGTAAACCGCCAACCCGACCCGGTATTTTCACCCGACGGGTTCCACCCCAAACCGACTCACCCAAAATCCGTTGGTTTTCAGGTCGGGTCGGGGTTTTTTCGGGTGTTATAAAAAGTTAAAATTTTAAATTTTCAATCATAAATTAACCTAAAATTTATTTGTTCGTAAACAAAATAAACTAAAATTCAAACCTATTTATATAGGGCCTACCCATTGTATTAGTCAAAAAATAGATTTAATTAGAAGTCTCAAAGCCCATCTCTATGGTTAGACTTCAAACACTTAACCCTCTCCTCCTCTCCTATCCTTTTTTATAAGCTCCTCTTCTCCTTTCGTTCTACCAATTTTCCAATGTGGGACAAAAAACCAGGTGGTCAGGCCGAGTGGTCGGGTCGGGTCGGGTGAGGTTATTCCCGAAACCGTACGCGCTCCATCTCCCGCTCACCCGTCACCCGTTTTTCTCCCGTTTTTAATCGGGTTTTTTCGGTTGTTTTTGGGTCGGTTTTGTAATAACTGCAGTTTTTAAGGATATTTTTGATTTTTTTTCGGATATCCTTTTAACCTCTTTGTCCGTTTTAACGCTTAATCCAATATTTTCATTGGAAATTAAATCCTAGAAAATCGTTGGTGATATCCTAAAATCACAAAGAAATGATTTTATGGATCGGTGTGAATTCTAGGATTTTTCAGTGGAAAAAGAATATTTATTGGATAAGCCGTCTTTTTAATTATGTACCGGAAAGGATTTAAAATACGAAACGGAAGCCCTAAAAATTGAAGGTAGCGAGATAAAATCATGGAAAATTGGTTTTATTAGTCTACATAATTTACAAGACGTTTTTCGTTTAGTAAGTTTTTCCATCCGAGGTACATAATTTTACCGCTTTAACGCGAGTCCCGTTCCGAGACGGGAAATTCCGTTAGACCGACCCTCACTTTACTTAATGGAAGAGGCAAATCATCTCGTTTTTTTTTGTGCAATTGGATAAGAGCAGAGAAAGGGAAGGTGAGAAAAGATTAGGACGGAACGATGGACTCGAGGAGATAGAATTCGAGTGCCTTCACCGCCGGCCACCTCATCTCTTCTTCTTCCTCTAGCTAGCTCCTCAATCTTCCACCACTTCTTCTTCTTGCCTTGTTGCTGCTGCTAGGAGGAACCAGCGAGAGATTCAAGGCGGAACGACGAGGTAATCGGGAGAAAGAATTCCTTCACCGCCGGTTGTCTACATGCTCGCCAAGCGACGTCACCGGCGACCGTTAGGCTGTCCGACCACCACCCATAACAAGAGTTGCTGTCGGGAAACGCCCATCCACCCTCGGACTCGGGGATCGAGCCATGATCGAGCCAAACGAGCCATGGGCTCGAGTGAAGGTATATACGATCGAAATTAATTAGCGGGCTGATTGCGGAGCTACCGTAAGGGCCTTTCGTTGCCGCTTTGCTAATTAAATTTATGGTTTTTATAATCTTGACGTTGATACGGTCCTACAGGTTCGAACCGCTCGTGAAACGGACGTCCGGATCTTCCGTTATAGCGAAGACAAGTTTTGGTTACCGATTGGCAGGTAAAGGACTTCGGATAATTACTCACGATTCGTTGTTAATCCGTTTGATCCGAGATTTGGTAATCTTTAAGAATTGTTGCTGATGAACAATCTTTATTTAGAAAATTGTTTCAAAAGTGAAGCGGGTGATTAGTTATAATTCCGCCAAGATGGCTCCTTGAAGCATGATAACTAAGGATTTATTATATATCGATATTCGGAAATTAAATCGTTTATCGATTAGGAAGTTGTAGGAGTTGAGAATACAACTAAGAAGTGTTTCTGTGAACTCGTTGCTGAGAAATCCTTTTGTTATATTGTCAGAGGGATGATACAGATTACTGTTGGAATTGCTAAGGACGTCGAGCACGCCTTATAAGGCAAGTGGACGATTCTCTCTTACGTTATTGTTATTAAATGAGGAATTGGATCCCATTTAATATTTGCGTTGGGAACAACTTGTATGATTAATAAAATATGATAGGTTGTTATATTTGTTAGAAATAATGACCATATTGTTATTCAGTTTTGCGCTAGAACTGGATTTAGGTCCGTTATGGGTGACCTTGTATGCGGTCTCACGCTGAGACATTGTGGTGATTAGGGTAGTTTCAGGGAGGGGAACGTGGTTCCATATTCTCTCTTTAAAACAATATTGCATTAGGAGGGGCCTAATCCTAATGGTGAGTCATGACTCTTCCCTTGTGCTTGGGCAAGGGGTTTGAGGTGCACTCTAGCTAAGTGCAGGTTCGGCACAGTGTAGTGTAGATGACCTGGTAATAGGTCTCTGGGATCTCTACCTCACCATATGCAAAAATGAGGGATCAAGGATAGCTTAAGTCCTGTGATCGGGGTATAGGGTAGATGACCATGGATGAAATACTCCAATGATCTCTACGGTGCCAAATATTTCGACATTAGTTCGAGCCGATTATAAATCACCAACCTGTTTGTGAAAAGTTTTGAAAGTAATATAAGATAAGTGCATTAGGCACATTAATATACCTGAATGGTTCGTCCAGTCGGAAGCCATTCTTGCTCCCGGTTATGAATGATTCTTAATCAAACTTTGATTAAGTCAATCTGATTAGTCGACGGAGGGTTTCAAGATGTTATGTGATTAATATGAGTTCCCAACAATTATTTATGCTTCTTAAAGAAACCACAAGCGGTGGTGTTCTCTCTCATGGATTATGCAAGTCTCCCTCTTTTCTCTATAAGACTGCTAACTGTTGGATCATAATCCGAGTCTATTCGGATTCGGATGCCAATATGTTTAGTTACAACCATAAGAACCAAGTTAGATTCTCCGCTTGCTAGTCTATTATTAGACTAACCCGTCCATCTTCTTTTCTTTTATATGGTCGGCTGGTGTCCACCGTTGTATACGATACATCAGGTTCTTCTTGGAAGTTGATTCAAGAGGCGGATTCAGAGGTTTGAAGTTCCAGATATTGAAGAAAGGTTTCCAATGGCTATACTTGAGTGAAGATCATGATTGAACTACTTCAAAGTGAAGCTGAGTTTCAGAAATAAGAAATCAAGGAAGGCTTGATGAAGACTTTGTTCAAATAGAAGGTTGTTCTATTTATTTACTCTGTTTAAGTTAAGGTTTGTATAAGAACCTTTTGTTTGTTTTTCCGCTGTAATATTTTACTCAATTTTGTTGGGTTTTAAATGGTTTCATTTACCTTGTTTTTAGTTTGTTCAGTCAGTTTAGAGCCTTGGGTAGCTTCGGTTTAGTCTTAATCGGGGTTACTGGCGGTAATACCTCCAGAGTAGGAAGGGGGTGTTACAGGTTTTTTGGGTACCCATTGGGTGCGGGTGAAATTGCCAAGCCTATCCCCGCCCCATCCCCATTTAGGAATTTATTCCCCATACCCATACCCATCGTGGAGTGAAAACCTTCCCCGTCCCCATCCCCATCGGATCCCCTTCTCCGTTTATTTCCTCCATTTAGAATCCACACGGATTTTCCTATTTAATTTCATGTTAAAATCTACATATAATTTTAATGTTTTTTTTATATTCATATAAAATTGTATTCATTATTTATGATTTTAAACTAAAAAGGTCATTATAAAAAGGATGAGATTGGCAAGAAAAAATAATAACATTAAAAATTATAAAAATTGATCATGTTAAATTCATGTGCTATCTCTATGTACGGGTCTCCTAGGGTTCTCAAACGGAAATTCCCCATGGATATCCTGGTGGGTACGGAAACGGGCTTGGTAATGGGTCAAGGACATCTATTCCCTCCTCATCCACATATCCATTTAAGGAATCATTTATCTCCCCTGTTTTCATCCCATCGCCGTTTAAAATTCCCATCTCCATCCCTATCCCCATCCTCATGACGGGGAATTCTCACAGGAACGAGGATTCTCTTCTCCATTGTCATCCCTAGTTTTAACAAGTCTAAGCTTAGGTGATTCTTCTCCCAAACAAACACAACATCATTCTCATCAAACCAAGGCAAACGTTATGGATCAACCGAGATTCGAGCCATATGAGTGGGTTGTACATGTGAGCGCCATTGTAATTTGGGCCTTGGCCCAGATGGTTGTGACCGCCAGGATCCAATCCGGTCAACCTATACCAAAATGTTCCAAACTTAAAAAAGGACTAGTTAAAGTCCCGTGATATTCACGGGATAATTTTACTAAAAAACTATACAATTCTACGACATTAATTTACAAAATTAAATATATTTATATAATATCATAATAAATTATGCAAAAGACAAATTATTTTTTTTAGATTGTACTCCATATTTTAATTGAATATATTTTTAAATATTTTTCCATTATTTGTGGAGATCTTGTCCAAATTTAGATTGAAATTATTAAAATATTAATTTTACTTTTTATTGAATATTTTAAAGAATATTTTCTTATTTTTTAGACACTAATATGTATAAAATACTTGGTTTTTTATAAAGATAATAATAATTAGTATAGGTTATCTACAAAGCATAATATAATTTATTAAAATATTTTTTAAAAGTTAATTTATTAAAATTATATATTAGGGTTCTTATATTTTACTCTATAATAATAAGAACTTTTGTAAATATGAAAAATACAATATAAATATTAGTATAGAAGAGAACATTGTCCTTGATTTAAGAGATAAAATATAGAGAAAATTATCTATGTATTATTTTGCAAAATTAATTCCATCTATAAAGTTGTTTTCCATACTAAATTTACATAACGAAGAAATAAAATATAAAGGAAATTAATTTATATGAAAATTTACAAAATTTGAATGTATTAATCAACCTATCATCCATATTAAATTACAAAAAACATAGAGATTAAATTTTTTTTAATGTAAAGTGGGGATAGATAAAAAAAATTCTATATTTACATAAATAAAATAAAAAAAATTAAGAAAAATGTAATGTAATTTATCAAAATTCAATTTAAGAAAATATTCATCAAGATTTGTAAATTTTTCTTTTTTTTTTTATCAAACGTTGATTTAAGAAAAAAGATTTAATATAAATGCATAAAAAGATAAATAAAATCTAATTTTATTAATTTAAATTAAAATTCGAATTTTTATTTTTATTTGACATTTATATATAATCTTAGTCATCAACATAAAATTATATCTTTTTTCTCAAAATAAAAATATATCAACATAACAAAATTTATTATTTAAAATTATATCATTATATAGATATAAATTTAATACTTGGAGCTCAAGCCTTTTTAAAAGATAAAACAAATATATTAAGACCCTAAACCTTGTTAAGAGATAAAAATATTAAATTAATATGGAAAATATTATCTCATAGGAATTTATGTATATAAAAATTATATAAATATGTTATCTATTGTAGTAAACTAATACATAATCCATAGATAGAAAATTATATACATAAAAAATATATAAACATGTTATCTATTTAGTATATACTAATATGTATTCCCGTATCTTGTACGGGTTTTGCTTAAACAAAATATTAATAATAGTTTTTTTCAAATGCATGAATCATCTAGGAACAAATAATCATGATATTATCTATAAATAATAAATAAAAATTAATATGTGTAAAGATATTTAAAAAACTAATATATTGATTGTTTTATTTAATATATAAATATAAACAATTAAAAATAATCAATTAAGATATCTTAGTTAAAAAACGATTCTATCTAAAAATAAAATATATTTTAGAATTTGTATGATAGCATAAAAAATATCCTAATGATCTTCCTATATATCATATCCAAAAATAAAAGATTGTTTAATAATAAGATTTTTTACCCTATATTCTAAAAACATTGATAAGAATTTATCATATTCAAAAATAAAAATAAAGTTTTAAAAAAAATGGGTGGTGTGGTCCAATCTAAAAGTGACATGTGTCGTTTAATAATTTTTTTAACCTCCGCTTTAGGTTATAGTTATGATAGCAAGAATACTATAAGTTGTTACAAAATTTATTAAAATATAATTTGTCATTAATTTATTCAAAAATGCCATGTGACGCAAATTTTACAACAGACTTGGGTTCTGCTTTATAATGTATCTATAACTATATATTAAAGCTTAGACTTTTCAAAACTTGACCCGACCCAAAAAATCGACCCGACCCGTCCGAAGTTTTTCGGGTTTAAACCCGACCCGAAAATCAATGGGTCAAGAGTAACCCGAACCTGGTCGACCCGGAAAAAACTGGGTTGGGTCACCAACCCGTTGGGTTGACCCGGCCAACCCGATACAGTATTATTTCAATTAAAAATTCAATATTTTATTATAAATTTTATATAAAATTATTATTTTATTATTATTAAATAATATTTTATATAATATAATATTAATTATTCTAATAAATATAAAGATAAAGGTTTAAAAAATTGACGATCATGACCCGTTGGATCAACCCGAACCCGTACCAAACCCGTAACGACCCGGTCCATATGAACCCGGAAATTTTACGATCCGAAGACCCGTGACCCGTTTGATGCGAACTCGATTGACCCGAACCCGAACCCGACCCGCCCGACCCATTTGACAGGAATAAAGCTATCTCTTTTCGAGCCACCAGAACGATTCTGGCCCCACCTCATATTTACAAAATTAATTTTTATTTCTTATATTTTAACTTTTCCTATTATATTCTTCTTTAACTATTTAAATATATCTTTAACATCAAACAAATATCTATTTAGTATAACAATATCTTTTGAAAACTTCCTTATACAAATATTTAAAATTAAAGATAATAAATTTAAAATATTTTTAAATAAGTATAAATATCTTTTACCTTTTAGCATGATGTCTTTTCACGAAATTATTTATAGATATATTTTTTTATAATAAAAAAGTTAATGATAAATACTTATAATGTTTAAAAATAAAAAATAGGTAATATCTATAACTATATATTAAAGTTGTACCTTTTCGAGTCACTAGAACGATTCTAGCCTCACCTTATATTTAAAAATTAATTTTTATTTCTATTATTATAACTTCTTTCTATTAAATTCTTTTTAACTATTTAAATTTATCTCTAACATCAAAAAAATATCTATTTAGTTTAACAATATTTTATGAAAGCTTCCTTATACAAGTATTTAAAATTTAAATTTAAATATTTAAAAATAAATAAAAATATTTTATCATATATCTTTTGACGAATTTATTTATAGAAATATAGTGATTTTATTTTATAAAAAAATTAATGATAAATTTTTAATTTTTTAAAAATTAATAAAAACGGATAAAAAAATATTTAATAGATATTGAAGTGTTTGATAAACTCTAAATTTACTTACATGAAAAGTAATAAAATAAGAAGAATATAATATTTGATTAAAAAATATATACATTTTACGAACAATAAATTACTTATATTAAAGTTTATATTATATTTTTATTTATTTATTAATATCCTATTTATAATGTTTATAAAATATTGAATCGTAGTCGTACATGGTACGACGGATAAAACTAATTAGGGTAGATTACACATAAATTAATGTCTATAGTTTCTTATTTCTATGATTAGTTATAAGAATTTTTGATATGTTAAGGATGGGGATCTAATGATAATGAGTATAATTTGTAATTTCCTTTGTTTGTACCCTATAAAAAAAGTGGAAATGCCTCTATAACTATGCAATTTCCTTTGTTAATTTGCACGATAAAAATGTCTGGCCTAATATTAAAAACGTCATAAGGAACGGCCCAATAATATAAATGTTCGACCCGCCCAGCTGAAAAGATCCGCCTAGAAAGCTACAGAACAATCGACACTTCTTCTCTGGACTCCACCACCCATCACTCCACCACCTTTCAAGAACCTCCCAGAATTTTCCTCCCTACTGCTATAAATTCATCTTCACCCTCCAACTTCTTCAATTCGATCCAAATCACAGTAATCGCACACAAATCAAACAAATTCCCCATCATTCAATTTCCGATCAAAGATGTCGCTGATTCCGAGCATGTTTGGCGGTCGCCGGAGCAACGTCTTCGACCCGTTCTCTCTCGACGTGTGGGACCCCTTCCAGGGATTCCCGTTCGGAGGAAGCTCGAACGCGGTGGCGAACTCGTTCCCGAGGGATTCCGAGACGTCGGCGATGGTGAACGCCAGAATCGACTGGAAGGAGACGCCGGAGGCGCACGTGTTCAAGGCCGACATGCCGGGGTTGAAGAAGGAGGAGGTGAAGGTGGAGGTAGAGGACGGGAGAGTGCTCCAGATCAGCGGGGAGAGGAGCAGGGAGAAGGAGGAGAAGAACGACACGTGGCACCGCATGGAACGCAGCTCCGGTAAGTTCATCCGCAGGTTCCGGCTGCCAGAGAACGCGAAGATGGAGGAGGTGAAGGCGGCGATGGAGAACGGAGTGCTGACCGTCACTGTACCCAAGGCGGCGGAGGAGAAGAAGCCAGCGGCGAAGTCAATTGCGATCTCCGGTTAGATCGAGACGGTTTCGTTTTCCGGGTTGGGTTCTCTAGGGTTTGTGCTGTGTTGGTAATTACTTGTTTCCAGAAGTTTCGTGCACATTTTGTGTTCAATTGTGAGTCTGCTGAATGTTTGTGTGGTTGCATGTGCCTGCTTAGCGATCCAAAGTGTATTGAATAAATTGTGAATGTAATGGCGAATCGTTAATCTAGTTGTGTCTTTGCTGAAATCTGTTACATGTCTTCCCAATTTACGATTTCCTTGAAATTGCGTGGTTCAATTATTAAGTTGTGTACTAGTAAAACAACATTATTATTCCAATTTCCAAATTGGATTTTGATCAACTCTCTGTTATGGAAGATCGATTTGGGGGTGGTGTGCACTTAAGTATGAACCACATCCAGTCACCCACACTTGTACACGTATTGACACAGAATAATGTTTTTATTTTGTGGCACGAGCTTTAGGGCCTAATTTAGATTGACCGGGTTTGAAATAATTCAAATAAGCACATTGTTTCAACTTTTGCACCAAATCACCAATATCGTTAATATGAATTTAGTGCATTGTTAGGTGGTTGATAACCTAAATCTAAATTTGGTACGATGATTGTCGACTATAATTATATGATCTTACGCGGTGATCTTATGTGACCCATGTCGCCCATAACTGCTTCCAGATAGTACGCTCGCCCAACTGCGATTGGGCTGAGCCCATTTTCTTTGCATCTCGAACTGGGCCAAATTGTAAGTTTCATGTGAACTAGAAGCATGCCCAATATTAAATTCAGCTATTGTGTCCAAACCCAGTTAAAAGTAATTATGGTTAACCGTTAATCTCGATTACACAGTTTTGGTTAACCAATTTACTCTGTTTTTTTAGTTATAGGGTTCTCTTTGTAAATTAAATAATTTAATATTTTTTGTAACAATTTAGTTTGCTCATGCATAGTAGTTATGTATTTTTGTTGCCGAGTTGAGTGTACGGAGAGAAAGTGCGGGGAATAGAGAGATCAAATTAGGACGAAATAAAAAAAATCCATCAGAATATTAATTAATAAAATAAACTAATGTAAAGTATATAAAGCCTATGAAAAATCAATCCTACCTATTTGCAACAACTGCAAAAAAATAATAAGGTATGTAATTAAAACTAACTAAAAGAATGCAATTTTTTTTTTAAAACAAAAAGAACATCTAATTTCTAAACTGGTGAAATTAGTTCCACATTGGATGCCTTGGTGTCCTGGCTTTTGCCTCCCTTCTTCCAGTAGATAGCATACAGAATAAGCTGTGCAAGTCCAAGCAATGCTCCCACTCCGTTTGCAATCTGTATATATACACAGCAATTAAATTTCATAGAGTAACAAATAATATGTAATTTAAAACCAATTAGTTAGGTGTCATATAGATCTATACCAGGACAAAGAGGTCGAACTCGATGAGGGCATAGGCGGTCCAACAAACTCCATTCAAGAAGGCGGCGAGTGAGAGAAGGAAAGGCATGTACTCTACGCTCTCCGTCTTAATCACCTTCCACTATTATTATCAATAGTAACACAACAAATTATTAATTAAGAATATAATTAATTAATATCTAACACATGCAACAAATTAAGGAATTAGAGGCCATACCATCACAGTAAGAGGAGAACCATACATGATGATACCAAACACAACACAGAAGATTCCTATCACTTGGGATCTTCCAGCATGGGTGTGGATTTTCAATGAAACCGGAACGCCCAGAGTCGCAAGCATCATTATTTCGACCAATATCGAAAGGGCGATTTGGATCTGCAATTAAAAAAGAAAGTTATAGTTAATATCAGATAAATTGTAAGAAAAAGTTGGGAAATTTTATAAATTTAGAGCAAGCAAGTAGGTTAATTTAGGTACCCTCTTGGATTTGTTAGTGTAATAGAAGTAAGTAGCTATGTAGCCGAGCTGCATTAGGAGGCCGATGCCATTAATGGTGATGATCAAGATGCTGTGTGGATGAATAAAGGGCAGCCCGTAGAATACCCACAGGAGGCAGTTCATTAAGGAGGCTACATAAGGGTGATATTTGAACTCCTCCACTGATTTGTTCTTTATAACTCGGTGGAACGTTGGCCTATTTTACGATACAAAAGTAATAATTAATTAGAGGACTTATTTATATAGACGTACATATTGATGTAAAATAAATCAAAAAAATGACTTACAATGGGGATGCGAAGAGAAAGAAAGAGAGTATGTTTCCTACAACGCCAACAGCGAAACGGATTGTATCGGTACTATGGCTATACATGTTCTCGTTTTTCTCGTTGTAAGTTGATTGAAAGACTGCACAAATTAAAGTGGCTATAAAGCGTGGGCTTAGAATTTAGAAGGGGATTGAAAAACTAAGAGATTGAATTGAACGAAAGAGAAGGTGTGCGGAAGAGAAGGATTGGCAAGGGTGATTTATATAGGAAACCAACAAATTAGGATTTAGGACTACAAAGTGGATAATTTTTAGATTTTAGATAGAAAAGATATTATTACAAGATAGAAGATAGATTGACTGCTTGAGCAACCGACTTTAATTTGTTCTCAAGTTTTTAAACAATTTATCCACGTATATTTTTATCCTAATTACAAGTTTGTTTTTTCATAATGATTATATCTTTAAAATTATCCAGATTACTAATAACATGCAAATTTTTATGGGTGAGGAGCCCAGTCGGGCCGGTTGGGCTTTGGGGGAAGAACCCCGAGGTCACAGGTTCGACATCCATCGGTGACGAAACCAAAAACATTAATTTCTCTAGAACTGCATCAGTTCTCACCCGTTCAAGGGTGCTCTAGGCTAGTCCAAGTGGTACTTGAGCTATCCTAAATCTTACCGGATCAAAAAAAAAAAAAACATGCAAATTTTTATCTTTAAAAAATACTTCTATAAGTTTAAAAAAAAAAAAAGACAGTGATGTGAATTTTTTTTATCTTGATTATAATTTATTCTTTCATAATGATTTATATCTTTAAAATTACTTTTATAAGCTTTTAAAAAGATAGTGACGTGGATTTTTTTACCTTAATATATTACAAATTCTTTTTGGTAGAATTTAATTACAAATTTCTTCTTTCATAATGACTATATCTTTAAAATCATCCATACCATCCTATGAGTTATTTAAGGCAAGATGCTTAAATATTTATTAATAACTTTGTTTTGTTAACTTCTCTGTACAGAGGAAGTAGAACGGGGGCGTTGGCGCGTTGCCATACGAGATGGATCAACTGTTCAATAACACAAAGGCAAATTGATTATCTTGGAGAGGAGCTCCGGCAGATTCATCCGCAGGTGAAGGCGGCGATGAAGAACGTACTGAGTGCTCGGTGCCGAAGGTGGAGAAGAATTTTCTCTTCTAAACTGCGTGTTGTTCAGTTACGTTGCAAGAAGGTTATGAAATTTGATGTCCTCGTAATGAGTGCTCGGTGCTCTGTTTGGTTTAATGTAATTTTGTGGTTCAATCTTCCTGTTAATAGGTTTAAGGCTTTAAGCAATTGCAAGAAGGTTATGAAATTTGATGTCCTCGTATTCACGGTCCTTAATAGAAAAACAACTTGCCTAAACTTCTTGACTGCTATGAACAAGCTAGATAGAATATGGAGAGAAAAAAAAGTTGCAAAAAGCATGGTGTGTAATTCGACCTCTCAATCGGGTCGGTGGGTTCGGGTTCAATCATTTGGGGTTCAGTTTCGCGGATTGGGTTATTGAGGATTTTCAGTCGGGTCGGATTGACCAGCGTGTCTAAAATAACGTTTTTTTATGATTATTAAAATTAATTTTTAATTAAATAGTAACATTTAATAATAATATTTAATAATAATATATTATTTTTATGTATTTTAATAATAAAATATACTATATAAATTTCAAAATAAATTTTATAAATCGGTCAAACCAACTGGTTTCAGGTTTCAACCCAATGAGCTTCGGGTTCTATTTGGTTCGATTTATTTCGGGTTTCGGATCCAAATTTTCGGGTCTTGACCCTAATATTATCGGACAGTTCGGACCAAGTTTGCAGGTTAGGTTAACTTTTGACAACTCGTGTAATGAAAGCCCTTACATTTTAATTAAATCCTAAATCATGAAACTCCCGGTTCAAAGCAGGTCCTACGTTTCCGGAACCAGTCCTTCTCTTGTTCCAGCTGTAAAACCGACTGTTTTTCCCGATTCGGTTTCATGGTTCAAGTTGAACCGGACAATGACTACTTATTGACGTCATTAGAGCCAAGAGATTTGGAACTTGGAAGGCAAGTACAATTGTACAAATCCACAAAACTGGTCAAGATCTAATAAATTTTCCCTGCAAATTAAGGCTCTGTTCGGCAGTAGCGGAATTAGGACCGTTTTCAGCTAGCTGAAGCGGAAAAATGAGCGAATTCAAGAAGCTCCACTTCACAAGCTTCTTCCCATTCCGCTAGCTTAATGAGTAAAAAAGATTCAGCTACCCGCCTACCTCCATGTTGAACTACCTCCATGCCGAACGGAGCCTAAATATAGAATCCAGAAATCGTTACATTTATTTTACCAAAAAAAATAGAAGAATAGAGTTTAGTTGAACAAAACCATTTTATTATTTTGGTCAAAGGCAAATACAATGTTTTTAGTTTTGGCCGATATAATTACCAATCGTGACAGCTTGACCTCCTCTATGACAGCCTATTGACAGCTTGTCTCATAATTAAATTGATGATTAAGATCGAGTCAATTGGAGATGTATGCATAAACATATATGTAAGCTGTTCATCAATCAGCTGAAGGCTGAAGCGCAAGCAAATTAGAGAGGGAGGCTCCGATCCGGTGCATTGATGGATCGATCTCGACGGGACGAGTGGGTCAATAACTACAAAAGAGAGTGGCCATTGATAATAGCGATGCAAGGCGATCCTTACACCGGCAAAACAATGCTAGCCAACCGCCTATCAGAATGGTTAAACTTCCCAGTCATCCGATTAGACGACATTCTCGATGCCCTCTCTCCCAACCATCCTCAAAACCCCGACGCCCTCGTCTCCCAAGCCTTCGATCTCACCACTCGTATCGTCAAAACCCACACGTCTATGAGCTTCTCCGTCATCGTCGACTCTCCTCTCTCCTGTCTCTCCCACCTCGACAGCCTCGTACGCCTCTTGACCGATGTCTATGATCCACTTCACGTGGCTCTTAGCCTCTTGATCGTCGAGTGCAAGCCCACCATCCAACACACTCGTCAAATGAGGTTCGAGGAGCGAGATCCGACCACCTATGACAAGTGGTACATGACTCAAAAGTGGCCTCCGGATCCGGAACTCTTCGGCAGAGACTACATAGACGACGATATCCACCCGCTCGTGTCCAAGTTGACCGTGGACACTGCAAAGACCTTCCTGATACATGATCTGTGCACCGCGGTGCATGACCTGACGGCAGGCCCAGAAGCCCACCGGGTTGAGTTGGACAAATGGGAGCGCATTCACCTCAACAACCCTCACTTCTTTCGTCAAAAGTCGCACCCTCCCACGTCGTCATCGGATCAAGATGAGGATCTTTGCCGCTTGCGCGGACACTTGGTTTGCGTCTACATGGAAGGAGGGATCGACTACGATGCATCATGCGGGGTTTGCCAGAGCCAAATAGTGGCCAATTCAACACACGGCGGTGGGATCTATACCTGCCAGTTCTGCCCTTTGGCCATCCACAAATCCTGTGCAGAGCTAGATCGGGATGGACAAAAAGTTTACTTCACTCCGACAACTTATCCAAAATTCTTCCAAACAGAGCCCAGAGCAAGATACTGCTTCTCGGAGGAGCACACATGCGAGACATGTATAAAGCAAGGGTTTGATTTCTCGTACGACTGCCTATCCTGCATCTTCCAATGCCATATGAAATGTCGGTTGGTGCCCACGGTTCTGCATCATCCGGAGCATCCACACCGGCTCTCCTTGGTCATCAGGCCAATCTCGAATAGGAACTTGGATCGATGTAATGCGTGTTGTCGTGAAATGAAGAGCCCTGCGTATGAATGTAGCAACAGAATTAGCGCTAAATGTAATGTGGTGTATCATCCAAACTGTTTGCTTTTGCCTCCATTCTTGCGTGAGCACAAACATGGTGGCTATACCCATGACTTGGAGATGGTGTGTCATAGGGACAACATTGAGTTTGATGATTATATATGCCATCTATGCTTTAACACGATGCGCGAGGAGTCTTGGTATTACTGTTGCAAGGAATGTCATCTCGAGCTTCATCTGGATTGTGCATTTCAGGAATTTCAATAACAGAGGATCTCGTGTCATGATCGATCCGCGATCTAAAGCTAAATATGAGTGTTACAACTTAAAAGGATTTGTATTATGTGTCTATTTGAAATAACTAGAAAGTTGGGATTCCAGTTTGTAATTTCCTACGCCCTTCGTAGCCTATACTAGTTACTATTGAAAAAACTTCTGTCACTGCTTTTATTTTTTTACGCTTCTAAAGTTCGATAATGCTTCTTCTTCTTTTAGCGCTCTCTAGCGCTCCTTTGGGCGTTTGTCTGGCAAATGACCAGGAGAGTTACCGGTTTGTCAATTTCTCCGGCGCTTTTTCAGTTTTCACCACGTTTTCGGTTGATTCTTGCGAATTCACGGTGTTTATCCATCCTTCTTTATCTCCATTCCATCAGGCTCTTCTCTCTCCTTTTTTCTTTTACACAGTGGTCGTCTCCTGGTTCCCTTTTCCTGCTTGTCCATAAATGGCAATTGAAATCGGACTTGGCAATTGCATGCTCTTGCGGTCCCGATTTCATCTCTGTCTTGGAATTGATTCTGATCTTGTAGTCCATTTCTCTATTCCTGCAAAAAGGTCTTTAAATGGCTGTTTTTGGGATTTTGTTTGTATCCAAAGATGGGAATTGGTACTTGGCTTAAGAATTGCTCCCATTGTGAAAGTAATTGGTGTTTATCTTGATGGACTCTTTGATTCTGCGGTTGCGGGTTTACTTCTAAGGGTCAATGTAGATGTCTCCAAGGCACTTACGAGTGGAGGCAAATTCCATATTCCATATTGATAGGTATATCTTCTGGTTTTGTCGGCTTGGTATCCATTATGGACACTTACCCATCCTTTTCTCTGTGTATGGCAATTTGGGATTTGACAACCATCCTTGCGTGATTGAGCGTATACAGTACAATTCGAAGGATACAAGTTATCTTTCTGTGGCAATAGATATGAAATACAAGGCATGTAAGGTTTCTTTATCGGCTACTGAATTCCAACATGATGGCTTTAGAAATATATTACTTGTTGTTACTATTCAACAGTGTCTTTGTCTGTTGGCTTCGTGTTTTGAGGGCATTCAACGCACTTTTGTGATTGCAAATGCGATCGTTGGTGCAACTGGTTTTTCAAATGGCCTTGAAAACTGCTTTAAAATTTTAGTCGTGGGTGATGTTGATAATATTACTCACCAAATTGTTGATATGAAAGCCCATTGTATGTTTGAATCTCTGCCTTCAAAACCACATCAAGAAAGTGTCATGATAGCTTTACTTCTATTCCGTTCTGCCGAGGATTGGTTATTTTTACCTACGACAAACTCGCGTGAGTGCTCCTCACAAACTGTTTTTTTCAATAATTTTAAACGAGCATTTGGTCGGAAACGTCATATGGCAAATTTAGAAGTTTGTTTGCAGAGTAATGTAGCAGTCCTCAGTGACGGACCCAAGTAGGGGTCGGTGGGGGCTGGTGCCCGATAGCTTGCATATAGGTAGTGTTTAGGATGAATGTTTCTGTTTCTTTTCCGTTGTTTTTAGGTAGTTTAGTTAGTTTATTTAGTGTCTTAGAGTGTCTAGGAGTTTTGGGTTTTTGCACTTGCTTTATGTTGTTTTACAGGTCTTAAAGTGAACAAGTGTGAAAGGAATGGAAATTGGGGAAAGAACGCTTGAATTCGGGCCATCCATTGGAGCTACTAGTTCGACACCTTTGTCTTGTAAGGCCTCTTTGGGAGCTATAGTGGTCTGATGGGGTTGAATTTGTTATCATTGGAAAGCTAATTCAAAGATCTACAATTCATATTTTTACTCCGGGTCCAAGTTCCAACTAGAAGGGAGTCAAAACAGCCCCGAAATGTTACTTGAACTCTGAACCGAGTTGCGGGCAGCGCCCACCGCCTCTGATAGCGCGAGATTTCTTCTTCTCCACGTGTTCTATTATGATTGGTCTTAGTTATATCAGCTTTATTCCGACTTTTGTATTTTTGGATATACTTTTGGAGACCTAGTTTGTTATATTAGATTTTAGAGAGTTGCTCTCATCTATCTAATTATCATTCTCATACTTTTCATTCTAAGTTTTCATAATTTTCTATGGAGAACTAAGCCACTTGGCTTAGTCAAACAATTGAAGCATCGTTTTAAATAAAGTTGTGAGATTTCTAATTCCCTATCTATTGCATGGATTTAATCTTCTCTCTTGCTTGAATTTCTATGATTTTAATTTTTTTCAACAGTTTCTAGCCTGGTCAACTAGGGTTTGTTGTTATTGAATCTATTGCTAGATCTAGAGTGTTACTCGTTGAGCATCTCTATATTGAAGTAGCAACTGCATCGTACTAGTATTTGGTTGTGCTACTCTTATGCAAAAGAGATTTGATTTACATTCTAGGTAAAAGCTAGTTGTTTTATGCTAGAATTGTATCCTATTATATTCCTATCCTTACTGCTGCTGTTAGTATGAATCATTGATGATTTCATGGTTGTTTAATTAGTTAGAACTAATAGTATCTAGTTGTGCTGTTAGTTAGAATTGAAAAGGAATTGGAAAATCCATTGCATGGGATATTGAGGTGAAATCAAGGATCAACTTGTCATACGATTGTGGATATTTGTTTGCATAAACTATCTTCCTAATTATTGTTATTCATAATCTTTTATTGTTTTTTTAGTTTTGCATTCTTAGATTTAGTTACAAATACAAAAACCCCATTATTACTTGTTTGACACAAAATTCATTACAAAAGATAAAATCTGTCTCCCTGTGGATTCGACTCGGACTTCCTAAAGACTACGGTTCTTAGTTAGTTTGGATTCTTTTGCATAACGTTGATTTGCACGACCATTTCACCGTTATCAAATTGGCGCCGTTGTCGGTGAGGCAATAATTGTCTTTTGTGTGATTTCTATGCCAATCTTGGTGCGAACCTGTCTTATGGTTCACACCCGTGCTACTAATAATTCAAATCTTCTGTTTGATGCAGAAATTGAACGGACTCTGTTTAGAACTCGCCGAGTTGTGCATGTATTATTACAAGAGTTTGAAGCAATGGGTGATCAACGAGTTACTCTTGAGAGCTTGACAGCTCTTAATCTGAATCAGCCTACACGTGCAGTGCAATTCCTAGCCCTTAGTGATGGGGTGAAGTTTGAGCTCAAGATAGGAGTAGTCCATCTACTCCCAAAATTCAACGAAACTCCACTTGAGGATCCCATTCAGCATCTTGATGAGTTCCTTGATGTCTGCACCAACATGTGTCCCTCTGATATTACTGAAGAACAGATGAGGTTGAGAGCTTTTTCCTTTTCTCTGAAGGAATCCGCTAAAGACTGGTATCATGCTCTACCTCCTGGAAGCCTTACTACTTGATAATGCCTAATTTAGTCATGTTTTAGGGATCTAGTTGCATATTAATTTAGGTCATATTCGTGCATATTTCTCATATTTTATATTTATTTTATTTTATTTTGCATTCGGAATCTACACCCTACTTTTATTGTATTTCAGGTATTTTAGGTGATTTTTGGAGATGTTACGGGGTTTTGTGGAACACTGCCTTCAGACCAGCTTCCAGCCTTCCACCGAGTTTAATTGGTGTCACTTGCCTATATCAGTAGCAGCACAATATAAGATGATGACTATTTCAGTATGGGCTTTGTCATTGCATTATTGTTGATGGGCTTGGCCCATTAAGTGTTAGAGTCGGCATTAGATGGAACCTACGATTGAGAGGCTCTTGGAAGAGATTTACAATTGTATTATAAATATGGCAGGAGTTTGATATGGGGGATGAGCTTTATTAGTATATTAGTTTAGGTTTAGTTTTTGTCTTTAGTTTTAGGTTAGCCGCACATTAATTTGGGAACTATGATTGGTTTTCACGAAGGAGTTCGGCCGCCTGTTTGAAGAATTAGTTTGGTTTTCAAGATTCTAGTCCTTATTTTGGATTATCTACATTATTGAGACTAAGTTTTTTTACTTCTTTATTGTATTTAATAATTCTTGGCTAGTTTATATATTATGATCATGTCTTCAATCATGCTTGGCTAAATTCTTAGTTCTAGGGTTTTGGTGATCCATACAATGTGTATTTAATTAAAGTTATATTCTTTGCCTGAATTGAAATATATTTGATTCGATCCTAGGTTACGTTATGCCCTACTTGCTTTTACATATAGGATTCCTATTAGGGTTTGAGACCGACCGGAGATAACAATAATAGGATACTGATAAGTTGAGGACTAAAATTGGTTCTTTTCAGATCCATAGGTATTGAACTTGAGAATTATCTATGCGACAGCAATTTAATTTCTCTTGTGTGATTTTTAACTATCGTAGTAGCTCTAGGGCTTGAATGATTTTAGCGGAACGCGACAGCGAATGCTAGGTTTGTTTATCCCTAGTCTCTAAAGAGCTTTAAGGATCTAAATTAGACTTGCTTTACGCAACAACGACTGCTTGTTGAGTTTAGGTACACGCATTATTCATCCAAAAGGAGTTAGTATTCACTTTAGATAGTTGGTCCTTCAAATAAATTCAAGCAGAGTATAATTTTATTTATTGAAACATTGTTGTGGTGATCCTTAACCTTAGACACATTTATCACATAGATTTTATCCTTGATTTAAATTATTGTTTGTTATCCTAGAATAGATTTTCCATATCCCTTATACTTTTGGCCTAATTTACAAGTAGAGTTCCAATTGATATTACATTGGTCCTTGTGGGATCGACACTTGAGGTACTACGATTGACCCCGTTCGCTTGCGAGTTAGTTTTGGCTGCATCAAGGGTGAACTTGAAGAAGTTGTTTCTTGACAAATACTTCCCTGCAATCAAGTCTAATCAACTCAAGAAGCAGATTTGTAACATAGAGCAATTCCCCCAACGAGTCGCTCTATGAATATTTTGAGCGCTTCAAGAAGCTGGTGAAGAGTTGTCCCTACCATGATTATGCTAATCATGATCTCATTCTCTATCTCCATGGAGGACTCCGTGAGGATGACAAGCGATTGGTCAATTCTTCTTGTGGTGGAAACATCATGAAGAGAACCTATGAAGAGGCTCTAGACATCTTTTCCATACTGGCTGATGATTCTAGACAATATAATGGAAGATGTCCTCAAAACTTGTCAACCGCCAACTCTCATTCAAAAATTGATCAGCTGACTTTGATGTGCTGAAAGAAGAAGTGAGGCGTTTGAAGCTGAAGGATACTACTCAACAGGCTAAGGCCTGTGAAATCTGTCATGACGCCCTACATCCTACTTATTCATGCCCTACACTACAAGAGGAGGTGAATGCAGTCGAAGGGTACCAAATGAAGCCGACATATGATCCTTATTCCAACACCTACAACCCTGGCTGGAAAGATCATCATAACTTCAGGTGGAAAGAGCCAGAGTCAAGTCAACAACATGATCACTTTCAACAAGCTAGACCATATGTGCCAAGGCCTCAAGGATAGAATCCTAACGCATCTCCTTCTATGGAGGACATGATGAAGATGTTGATTCAAAATAATTTCAGTCTTACAGAGAATATGTCAAAACTGGCACAGAGTCAAGTGCAATTCCAAGAAAATACATCAACAAGCATTCAAAACTTGGAAAGAAAAACGAGTCAAATCTATTAAGCAGTGAGCAAACTGGAAGCAAGAGACTCGGGTAAGCTTCCCTCTCAAACCGAAGTCAATCCAAATATTCGGAATGTTAGTGCCATCATGTTCAGAAGCGGGAAGCAGCTTGAGGACAAAATAGAGCAAGAAGTTGATGAGGAAGAGGGTGGCGACCGCCGCCACCATGGCGGCACCCGCTGCCAAAACGAGATTAGCTACAACAAATTGGAAAATAATGGCGGCGACCAACAATTAAATTGAAGTGTCCGCCGCCAGTCCGGCGGCGCCCGCCGCGACGGTGCTCAAATTTCCGAAAAAAGGGCGACCGTCGCCCCCTAGCCCGCCGCCTCTCTGATATTGATTTCTGCCCTTCTGATTTTGCTCACATCCCATATCTAGATGCCTCAGATGTTGAGAAGCCTTCTAAAACTTTTGTTTTTCCTGAATGGAAGTCCGTTGCTCCTACAGAACCACTTAAGCAAGACAAGGACATGTTTGAGATGTTTGGAAACGTGAAGGTCAACATTCCTCTACTCAATTTGATCAAGTCAGTTCCTCGTTTTGCTAAGTTCTTGAAGCAGATGTGCACTACAAAGAAGATTCAAGACATGAATAGCAAGAAAAAGGTCAAGGTGAGCGAGCGTGTTTCTGCAATATTCCAAAAGCGCTTACCTAAGAAATGTGGAGATCCAGGTATGTTCACTATCCTTATAACTATTGGAGGTACTAAGCTTGACAAGGTTATGTTAGATTTGGGTGCTTCCATTAATGTTATACCTTCCTCTCTCTGTGATTCTTTGAAACTTGGACCTATGATGTCAACTAAAATTTCTATTAAGTTAGCTGATAAGTCCATTGTGTGTCCTATAGGAATGGTAGAGGATGTTTTGGTTATGGTTGGTGATCTTACTTTTCCTGTTGATTTTTATGTGCTTGATATGGAACATGATAATCATGCAATCCCTATTCTCTTAGGGAGACCCTTCTTGAAAACTGCCAATACCAAAATAAATGTGAGTACTGGTTCTTTGACTATGGAATTTGATGGCCAAACTATTAATCATTACATCTATGAAGCCATGAAATCTCCATCTAATAATCATTTTGTGTATGTTGTTGATGTGCTTGACCCTGTTGTGTAAGATATTCTTGTTGGAAACTACCTAGATGATATGAAATCTCTTGTTGATTCTAGTTTGGATTTCAATTTATCACCTAATATGTAGAACACTGTCAATGAGTTGGATGCTTACTATAAGTTTCCTCCTGAATTATTGGGACAAGCTCCTTTACCACTAACCTTGCCTAGAAAGGAGCTTTTGTCTTCTATTGTGCAGGCACATGTAGTTGAGCTGAATAAACCTCCAAAGTGCATAGGGCTCCCCCTCCGCCACCCTTGCAACCGCCACCGCCGCGGCCACCACCATTCCCTTACCCAAATTAGTAGTTGGTCTGTGAGTTTTTCTCTTCTCTTTACTTTTACTTTACATTGGGGACAATGTAAGTTTTAAGCATGGGGGAAGGGGATTACTTGCTTTGCATTCATGTAGTTGCATTAGATTAAGCATGTTTACTTTATGTTTTGCATTAACTAAAATCTTGAAAAAAATGGAAAAAAAATCAAAAATTTCAGAAAACTTAAAGAAAATTGCATTTTAGGTTCTTATTTCCCCAATTGTGTAAGACCTCTTGTGTTTCTAAGTTAAGTATGGATTCCAACCCATGACTTGCATGATGTGCTGAAGTTTCTATGAAATGAGCATGATCTTTGGCTATTTTACTTTGATTATAGGATTGAGCATGTAGATGAGCTTGAGTTTTAGATATATTTTAAAGTTCTAGACAATTAACCATGTGAGATTGTTTTTGGCCTTTTATTGATTATATTGTTCTTATCAGTGGAGGAGCCAGAAAAGTTCAAAAGGGGGGGGGGGGGAACTTTGAACAACGGTCCTTAGAAAAATCGGGCTAGTTTAACATGTGGACGTATATATAAGATGTATCAAATATATATAATGCAAAAAAAGGTAAATTTAAGGTAGTTTATCATAAAAAAAAATCAAGCTACAATTGTTTCTATGTTATGGAGTATATGATAATTGACATCTACAAGTGTCTAAACTCTAAAAGTGATCCAAAGTAATTTCGTTATTAATTCTTGCAAACATCTCTCGATCAACAACAATCTATCAATTTAAATAAATAACAACTTTCAAAACATAATAAGTAATAATTATAAAATCTATATATGAAAATAATAAAATCTCTAAAAGACCTACAATTAGAATTTTATCATCATCAATACATTCTGATCATCACCAATTTACCCATCATTATTCATTCACCAATAACAATTATGAAATCTATATAACACTTATTCACAAATCTAATTTACATCACAAATTCACACTAGAACAGATTTAATTTAATAAGAAACTAAAATGAAAAAGACACTAAAGTTCAAAAGTGGGATTAAATTAAAATTAAAAATAAAAATAAAATTTAAAAATCAGAAAGATTACCTTAATTGAGCAAATCCATTCGTTTCTATCAATTACTTAATTGAGCAAGATTATGCCTAATTGTTTTTAATGAAAGCCCATTGTTTTGGATAGAAAAAAGCCCAAATCAAATAATTTTAAGCCCAATTCAATCTCTTATTTCTTTATTCAATTAAAAGCTTTCTTCCCCAATTCTAATAAAGGTCAGCCGACACAATCCCGAGTTTCAACCTTCTCCGACGACTAAGCACGTCTGCACTCAGCCCATACCGCCACGCCGCCCACTGTCCCTCCCATATCCGCCCCCGCCCCCGCCCCATCCCTAAGGGCGGCGCTCTACAAGTTCCCGCTCCTCCTTCCGCCGGTGGGGGCGGCCGCACCCACCCGCCCCCTCCCTCCACCACTGGTTCTTATATCTTGAGTGTATCACTTTGAATTGCTAGCTCTAGAACTTGCGTTATGACTTTTTTTCAAGACTACTTTACATGATTAGATGCATGACATTAATATGATTGAGGCATGTTTCTTATTTAGCCTATATGTTCCTTTTGTACCTTTACAAGATCCATGTTTTTGACACCCCTTTTCTTTTGAGCCTTAAAGCCTATTTTTGTTAGCTCCACAAAATATTTCCTAGTCTATATAAGCTTGACCTATCCGGGATTTAGGACTTTAGGTTGTCTTCTTTTGTGTGCTTATGAATAAGTATGGGGCAAGTGTGATGGAAAGGTAGAAGAAAAGAAAACTCATGAGTGAAAGTGAAAAAAGTGAAGATGAAAGTGTGTTGTGAAAAAATGGTGCTTCAAAATAATCTTCATAATTGTTGCAGTGAGTTGAAAAAAAGAGGCAAAAGTGTTATAAAAAAGCAAAAGAGCTTAATTGAATATGTATGGAGTTGGTGAAGGAAAGTGGAAGTAAGAAGAAGAAAAAGTGTGAAGTTTGGGTTTAGTTAGTTCTTTGTCCCGGATTTAGCACCACGTGACCAAATATGATCAATCCATCCAATTTGTATTTACCTTAGCCCCATTGCAACCCTTGAAAAGTCCTCATGATTTTTGTTGTGTGTTTGGTCCACAACGGTGGAGAATTAGGACGCTGATGCAAGCATATGGTAGTCTAGTTTTTCATTGTTGATTTGAGTGAAACACATATCATTAAACGCTTGAGTGAGAGTGCAAACACATTACCTTGGTGAGGTCTAGAATGGATGAATTGTTTATACTCTTTGATTTAGTCAATTGCATGCTAGGACGTCTTGATCAAGTTATAGTTATATGTTGACTTGCTTTGTGAATTATGAGATGGATGCATGAATTGTTATGTTGTGGTGTGACTTGGATCTACTTCTTGCTTGAGGACAAGTAAGGTTTAAGCATGAGGGAATTTGATAGCTTGCATATAGGTAGTGTTTAGGATGCATGTTTCCGTTTCTTTTGCGTTGTTTTTAGGTAGTTTAGTTAGTTTCTTTAGTGTCTTAGAGTGTCTAAGAGTTTTGGATTTTTGCACTTGTTTTATGTTGTTTTACAGGCCTTAAAGTGAACAAGTGCGAAAGGAAAGGAAACTGAGGAAAGAATGCTTGAATTCGGGCCATCCATTGGAGTTGCTAGTTCGACACCTTTGTCTTGTAAGGCCTCGTTCGGGAGCTATAGTGGTCTGATGGGGTTGAATTTGTTATCATTGGAAAGCTAATTCAAAGATCTACAATTCATGTCTCCGAGTCCAAATTCCAACTAGAAGGGAGTCAAAACAGCCCCCAAAGTGTTACCTGAACTCTGAGCCGAGTTCCTGGCAGCGCCCGCCGCTTACCAGGAGGTGCCCGCCGCCTCTGACAACGCGAGATTTCTTCTTCGACACGTGTTCTATTATGATTAGTCTTAGTTATATCAGCTTTATTCCGACTTTTGTATTTTTGGATATACTTATGGAGACCTAGTTTGTTATATTAGGTTTTAGAGTGTTGCTCTCATCTATCTAATTATCATTCTCATACTTTGCATTCTAAGTTTTCATAATTTTCTATGGAGAACTAAGCCAATTGGCTTATTCAGACAAATGAAGCATCGTTTTGAATAAAGTTGTGAGATTTAATTTCTTATCTATTGCATGGATTTAATCTTCTCTCTTGCTTGAATTTCTATGATTTTTTTCAACAGTTTCTAGCCTGATCAACTAGGGTTTGTTGTTATTGAATTTATTGCTAGATCTAGAGTGTTACTGGTTGAGCATCTCTAGATTGAAGTAGCAACTGCATCGCACTAGTATCTGGTTGTGTTAGTCTTATGCAGAAGAGATTTGATTTACATTCTAGGGTAAAAGTTAGTTGTTTTATGCTAGAATTGTATCCTATTATATTCTTATCCTTACTACTGCTATTAAACTGAATCATTGATGGTTTCATGGTTGTTTAATTAGTTAGAACTAATAGTATCTGGTTGTGATGTTAGTTAGAATTGAAAAGAAATTGGAAAATCCTTTGCATGTGATAATAAGGTGAAATCAAGGATCAACTTGTCATACGATTGTAGATATTTGTTTGCCTAAGCTATCTTCCTAATTATTGTTATTCATAATCTTTTATTGTTTTGTTAGTTTTGCATTCTTAGATTTAGTTACAAATACAAAAAAAAAACCTGTTACTTGTTTGACACAAAATTCATTACAAAAGATAAAATATGTCTCCCTGTGGATTCGACCCGGACTTCCTAAAGACTACGGTTCTTAGTTAGTTTGGATTCTTTTGCATAGTTGTGATTTGCACGACCATTTCACCGTTATCAGTGCCCCCACTTCCGTCCGAGTTACAATAGAGTTATCAGTGTTTTAAAAATTTTCCCGCATTGCAATTGAGTTACAACTACATAGGAACTAATATTTTGTTACATATTATTGACTATGTATACGGTACACTACATTCTTATTAGAGGAAAGTTTTTTCAAAGATTCATTGTACTGGGTTGTGTCTTAATTTTACATTTGTCCAGTCCACCATTTTAAATAAGCTTTTAAAATTTATTTTTAAATTTTAAACTAGTTAATTTTGTGTTTCTTTTTTCCAATGATCAAAATTCCTTTGTAGTTCCACTAGTTTCTTTGTAAGGCTTTTAATATTATTTTTATATCAGGGTTCTTCGAGTTAGAGCGAATACATCAATTTTTTAACCATGGTTATAAAGTCGTTGTGGAATCCCAAAACGATGTCGTTTTGATAAAAATATTAACTTCGAGTGTGTTAATATCGGAAACAATAGAACCTAAAACGAGCTTACGATCGAAGGGACAAAGTGTGCTACTGTCTATAATGGATTCCACGCCTGACACCTTTACGGTAGCAACCTTATTTACTTGTGCCCCTGCTCTAAGTGTGCTACTGGCAATCCTGCGGTTTCTCCGTACTTTCATAATAGGAGGAGTTACTAGTTCATCTTCATTGGATATTGGTTTGTTTGTAGTAGTTTTTCGATATGTTTTAGTTTGGTATTTCTTTGTTAGTTCTATACATGTCACTAGACATGTATCTATTGTATTTCTTTATGATATTTAATACAATACACCAGCGTTATTTTAAAAAAAGAAACATTATTATTAAGGTAGTTTGTTTGGGCTGTATCCAATGAAACGGCCCATTAATAAAGTTCAGCCCAACTAATGTGATCAGCCAAGAAAGTAAGAGAACATTCGACAGTTCTCTAGACTCTCAACCGATCACTCCAAAACCACTCAACTCAAGATTCAAGAACCTCCCAGAATTTTCCTCCGTATTGCTATAAATTCCTCCACTCTCCAGATCCTTCAATTCGATACAAATCACAGTAATCGCTCACAAATCAAACAAATTCCCCAGCAACTAGCCATTCAATTTTCATTTCCCACTCAATCAATCAAAGATGTCGCTGATTCCGAGCATGTTTGGTGGCCGCCGGAGCAACGTCTTCGACCCGTTCTCCCTCGACGTGTGGGACCCGTTCCAGGGATTCCCGTTCGGAGGGAGCTCGAATGCGGTGGCGAACGCGTTTCCGAGGGATAATGAGACATCAGCGATGGTGAACGCGAGGATCGACTGGAAGGAGACGCCGGAGGCGCACGTGTTCAAGGCCGACATGCCAGGGCTCAAGAAGGAGGAGGTCAAGGTGGAGGTAGAAGACGGGAGAGTGCTCCAGATCAGCGGGGAGAGGAGCAGGGAGAAGGAGGAAAAGAACGATACTTGGCACCGCGTTGAGAGGAGCTCCGGCAGGTTCGTCCGCAGGTTCCGGCTGCCGGAGAATGCGAAGATGGAGGAAGTGAAGGCTTCGATGGAGAACGGAGTGCTGACCGTCATGGTGCCGAAGGTGGAAGAGAAGAAGCCAGAGGTGAAGTCAATTGACATCTCTGGTTAGGGCAAAGTCTCAGGATTCCTAGGGTTGTTGGTGTATGGTCTCTAATCTGCGTGACTGATGTTTGTTGTTGCATACTTTGCATATGTATGGAATAAATTGTATCTGTAATGCTCTGTTTGGTTTAATGTAAATTTGCTGTTTTTATAACCATGAGCAATGGAAGCGCATCTACTAAGAAATCATGCAAATGTATATAAAGGGCGCAGTTTGGAATTGACAGTTTGACACTTCCACCAGAAACGCCAATTCCAAACAAATCAAACTAAACCACTCAAGTATCACACATAGAAATCTCACACAAACTCCTCAAACCTCTTGACTACCATATAAACAAGCTAATTGCTCTATAACACAATGCACAAAAACGAGGGGTGCGGAATGAAAGGCATAATAGATAGATAAAGATATCATCGGAATTTACTTCCTTGAAACATTTGCAATTGCCAGAGGGATTGCACTGGCTTCTGTACAGTTTGTTGTGTAGACATTTGCAATTAAGATGATTGCATTGGCTTTCCCTAGAGTTGTTGGTTTTGGCCTTTTTTTATGAGGGGACATTGAAGTGAAAGAGCCAAGAGATGACAAAGGCAAATACCATGCAAGCTAGCAGGAAGTTCAAGAAGCGGTTGCCTTGCCAGAATCTCCTGGTATCAGCTGAATGGAGTGGCGCGTTGGGTGCAGGCGCAGGCCCATTGGGGTCATTCCAGTTATCAGCTGATGTTGCGTCATTTGCTCCCACCACGTTTAGTGCAGTGGAGCCACAGATCTCACAGGTCCTGGATCGGAAAAGGAACAAAAGATTCAAATCAGTGTAATAAAAATAGTTTTCAGATTTGAAATCGAATAATATAAAGAATGAGCAATTCAATTCAGTACAAAACAAGCAAGAATTGCCCAGATTACATGAAAGAATCAATGAGGAAACCAACAGAAATTTTAATGCAATCTACTTTTTGATAACCAGACACTCAATTTTTTACTGCAAGTTAACCTTTAACTTCATAATGAATCTGTTTGCTACATAAATGATCAAGATCTAATAATTTTTTACTGCAAATTGATCAACCTGTTCAAGTACATAACAAATTTAGCAAAAAAAAAATCACCGAAGGGGATTTTTAACAACAAAAGCTAAACACATTTAGAAAGAAAGCACAAAGAAGCCAGGAATCCTTTATTTTTTTCAAGAAGAGAAGAATGGAGGTCAATTGCTGAAACATATTTCCTCATGGGCCAGCGAAACTATCTACTTTTAGGACTCCTATAAACGATTATTAGAAGCATTTTTCCATTTAAGGTCAATGTGTTTTTTTTTTGTAGCTATAACTTGTTTTCTTTCTAAATAGAATCAAATAACAAAACGAGTTCAAATAGATATGTTTAGCTTACTGGATAAGGTTTGGCTAGTTCTCCATATTTGGAAGCAATTTTACATTTGTTCAAGCCTTCAAGGTATACAAGAGCGCCCCGTCTTACTAAAAGTCTTAACTTATATTAATATTGGATGATTTGACTACACAACATTCACCATCAATGAAGAACTGTATATTATAAATGTGTGAAGTTTACCGAACTAGATTCATGTGATTTATCTCAAAGTAAAATGTTAAAATTTCATGTTTAAACAAGAAGAAATTATTAGGCAAGTCCAATGCTCAAAGTTACTGAAACTGAAATCTATGAAAACTAACTCTTTCTATTAAATAGAAAATGTATAATCTGTTCATGGAGAGATTAACAACACAAGAAGCAGACGAATCCAAGAGAAAATGTGAAAGCATATCACATAGATAACAACCAACCAAAGTTCTAGACTCTAATACAAACAAACTAGACATGAAAGAGAGTAAGCAGAAAGGAAACATGAAATTAGAAGTCCAATTTCAAAAGCAACAAAAAAGAATCAAGCAGCAGATGATTCAAGAATGCAACATTAACCTTAACCTTTTGTCAAGTTTTCTTGATTCCTAAGATAATTCAATGCCATCATAAACCCATCACAAGTTCAGCACTTCTACTGTTGTACCCGGAAAGAAATTCAACAAAGTTTAGGCGTGCAAGTAACAAACTATGCTCAACATTTAGTAGAAGCAAAGCATTGAGCTTTCAATTCAATGATCCAGATTCAGAATCATTAGCAGACAAATACACAAAGATATCAGAATGCAGAAATGTAATAAATTCCACCACCAAACAAGTTGTCAATAAACAGCTCATACCCATATTTGGATTACAAACTAGTTTGTCCACACTTGAGAGAAAACAACATAGTAATTGCAACAACCAACTAAAACTACCCAGAATCTCAACTTTCATGAACATTTCCCTAATCAGATCAGAGCTAATTAAGGCCAAAAAAGGCCCATCCCTCATAATACTACTCCATTGCCATAACTCCACTTCCATATGAACAAAGCTTTCTGGAAAAGGACAAAAATCATCCTGTACTAGTTCATAAATAGACAGAAAAGGACGAATCAAAGCCCCAAAAGAAGCAGCAATGTTGAAAAGAAGAAGACAAAAACAAAAACTTACTTGTTTCCCCTAATTTTGAACCAAGCCTCAGCACAATGTTTATGGGCAGCAGCCAAATCATTCTTACAAGAACAACCCAATTCCAAGGGGATCCCAGATTCAGGGTTTGAAGCATCCAAACTCAGATGGCAAATCCTGCAATTTCTCTTGTTCTTGCAATAATGAGACTTCTCTTCACCAACTCCTCTCTCCAGATCCAACTCCAAATCCACACAAGAAGACTCTCCTGACTCTGTAGAGCCTCTTCCCTTATCATCTGAAACCCCAAGAATCTCATTACCACTGGACCCACCACCAGTAGCAGCGTCGGAGCACCGCTGGCTGCCGACGGCGCAGGAGGCGGAGCTCCGGCGAGCGCCCCCTTGCTCGATGTCTGCATGAGATTTGTCCAAAACGGCGGCCATTTGCTTGTAAGAAAGTTGCAATCAATTTAGAGAGAGGCTAAATCATCGAAGGAGCTAAAGATTGTATTACAAAGAGAGAACCCACAACCAAAATTCAAAATTGTGTAATGGGTATTTTTTATGAGCCCAAATCACACAAAAACTGTGGTGTTTACTTGCTTGGGAGGGATACTACCTCTCTTTAATCAGGAGGTAGTCTAGGGTAAAAGGGGGAAGAGAGAGACGGGGGAAGAACTGGTATTATAGTAGTAGTATTGTACAGAGTAGAAGAAGAGCAAGAAAGACTGAAAAGAGGTTACAAGATTTTCCCCAAAAGAAGTGTGCTTTCTTTTCAGTGCGTTGGGCAATTATTATTGTCATTTTCAGCTACATTTTTCCGGATATTTTATGTGGGATTTTTTTTTTGTAGTTTTTGAAAATTATAGAAAATATATAAAAACAGTTTTCTAAACTCTATTTCACATAATTTTAATATTAATAATACTCTGTCTCGTATTATATGTCGATTTTAAGTCAAAATCTTTATCTATGGGTTTTTAGTTTTTCAATTCTCTATATTTAATTTTTTATTTATGATTTTTAAACTTTAAAGTTGATCAATCTTGGTAAAAATGACATTTAATTATTTCTATTGTTGTTTTTGTGTATGAATAATAACATTTTATCATGTTTTCTTAGATTAAATGCACATATTTATTAAATTAAGGGGGAAAAAAGGTGAAGTTGCTCATAAATATACAAAATTACAAATTTTCTTAATCGTTCATTAGTCTAAAATCTCATATGTTACGAGGTGGAGAGAGTAATATTAAAAATAACTCCCTCAATCAGTTATCAGCTCTAAAAAAAGTTTAAGCAGCCCAAGTTGGGTGGTGGTCCACCGTTTTGATTTAGCCTTGGACGCCTAGGCGGGTTGTGCATACTAGGCGGCCTTCTAGGCAGACTGGGCGGTTTAGATGGACTTTAGGTGGGGCTAGGTGGGCTCTAACCTTGAAAGTAAATGCAATTTTTGTATTTATAAAAAATGTAACTTTAATTCACAAGATTGCGTAATGGAGTAAAAGTGTAGAACTCGTTGTATCACGTGAAGAAGAATGGATCTTTTTTGCGGTGGATCGGCGACAATCATGCAGTATAAATATGGACACACGGTTCATGAATCTAAAAGAAGAAGAAATGTGACTTTTTGGGAAGAAAATATTTTTAAATTTGACACTCCAAATGACAAACCAAACGTTATAAATTAATGTTACTTTTTAAGAATTAGCTTGTGCTTTTTAATGTTTCTTGAAAATTCAAATACAATTTGTTCCGAAGGACAAAACCCTAGGACTTTGAAGCATCTCTGGCGAATTCGTTCTTGCAAATCTCCGACTGCTTCTCTTCTTTCCGGTTTCTGGTCGTGAGAGTTAGAGTTCTCTCGTCATCAAGTGCAGGTGTCACCATGATTGTTTGTTGTGTGAAAGATCGGTTTTTTCAGTGAGGGAACATGGCAAGGGATGGACGACATCGAAATTTATCTCTGACGAAGGAGGGGTGTATTGGAGTGGAGGGTGTTTTGGGAGGTTCGACAAGGAACAAAGAGCAAGGGGGATTACTGGATTAGTGTTGGTGGGACGCTTCTCACAAACCGCCCTTTTAACTCTTATGCCCTAAAAACCACTATGAAAGCAACATGGCGTTCATTCTGAACTAGATAAAAACCGCTCTTTTAACTTTTAGACCACCAAGAATGAAGGATAATTCAAGATTCGGATTCCCTATTGGCAAATGTAACATCTTGAAGATTTATAAGGAATTGAGTGCTATCTATGTCAATAAGAGCTCTTTCCTTGTTGGGGAGTGAGAACAAAAGCTCTTCCCTTATTTTCTATTGTAAAATCTAACATTTATGATTTCCGTTTTAGCCAATTTGATCTTTAATTTTTATTGTGTTACTAAAATGTAACAAATTAATAAGAAAGATAATAAAGTGTTTTAAACAACTTAAAGATTATCAATAAAAAAATCGAAATATAATATTAAGCACCAAAGTTGGATTTAGTTCACATTCACTTAAAACAATAAGGAATCATCCACCCAAGCACCCACCACAAAAAAAATGAACTTAATTTTTATTGTGTTACTAAAATAGTAAAATGTAACCAATTAGGCTTGTGAGGGAATCACACAAGAGGAGGGGTTATTAGGGTTCAATTGTGAATCACACATCAAAAAATTAGGAGATACATATCTAGTATGTGCTGAGACAAGGAAAGGAGAGAAAGAATTTGTGGAAAGTTTTCTCTGATTTCATTCATGAACGGTTACATGTATATATAGTGAGAGCATATGCTCTGATTGATGACATCTGTCTAGGGATTAGAGCATTCTAGAATTCCTACAGTTGGCCATGATTAAGCTATTTTGTACATATATGTTACTAGCACTACTATCCCCCCTCGATCCGAGCTGGGATTAAGCCTAGCTGGGATCGCATTGTGATGAAGCAAGCTGTCGGGAGTGCCTTGGTGAGGTGGTCGGCTTTTTGGTCCTGTGAAGCTATGAATGCAACCTGCAGGGAGCGATTTTTGACTCGTTCGCGGACAAAATGGTAATCAAGGCTGAGGTGTTTGATGCGGTTGTGTTGAACCGGATTGATTGCGAGGTACGTGGCCCCTAGGTTATCGCACCACAGAACTGGAGATTGGTGTAGTCGAATGTGGAGTTCAGCGAGCAAGGACTGAAGATGTAGAAGTTCACAAGTGGCGATGGCAAGTGCTCGATACTCCGCCTCTGTCGAAGATCGGGCGACCGTTGGCTGTTTCTTAGATTGCCACGAGATGAGATTGTGACCAAGATACACACAGTAGGCACTGGTGGATCTCTTGTCGCTTGGGTCACCGGCCCAATCAGCGTCTGTGAAAGCAGAGAGGGTGGTGCCGGGGGCAGAGGACATGAGAAATTGCATAGAAGTTGTAGCATTTAGATAGCGCAGGACTCTTTTTACACCCTGCCAATGCTTCTCAAGTGGATTATGCATATGTTGACAAAGGCGATTGACAGCGAATGCGATGTCGGGGCATGTGAAGGCAAGATATTGGAGGCCACCAACAATGCTTCGGTATTTGAGAGCATCCTGGAAAGGAGGGGAGTCATCTGAAGAGGAGACGAAAGTGGTTGCCATGGGAGTGGCTACAGCTTTGGAGTTTGCCATATCAGCGCGCAGAACAAGATCTGTAATGTATCGAGTTTGTGAGAGGTGAAACCCGTCAGCAGTCCTGGTGACCTCGATACCTAGAAAGAATTTTAGCGGGCCTAGATCTTTGACGGGAAACTGTGTCGACAAGGCTGAAACAAACTTGTTGGACAGAGCATCAACGTACACTAAAACGAGTACCACTTGAGCATCTCGGCGATAGATAAAGAGGGAAGTGTCGGCTTGAGAGGGTGAAAAACCCATTGTAATGAGGGCATCACTAAGACGAGCAAACCAAGCTCGGGGGGCTTGTTTGAGGCCATAGAGGGACTTTTGTAATTTGCAAATGTGGGAGGGAAATTGGGAATGAGTGAAGCCAGGGGGTTGTTGAATGTAGACTTCTTCTTCCAAGTTTCCATGAAGGAATGCGTTGTGGATGTCGAGTTGCCGTGCCGACCACCTATTCATCGCGGCGAGGGAGAGAAGGAGACGGATGGTTGAAGGCTTGGCAACCGGGCTAAAGGTTTCTTGGTAATCAAGGCCTTGAACTTGGTGATAGCCTTTGGCCACGAGTCGCGCTTTGCGACGCTCGATGGTGCCATCGGCATAGCGTTTGGTTTTGAAAACCCATTTAACGCCTAAGACATTGGGAGAGGTATGGGATGGGACGAGTTGCCAAGTTTGATTTTTGAGGAGGGCTTGAAATTCATCGGTCATGGCTTGCCGCCATTCATTGTATTTAGAGGCTTCGGTATAGGTTTGAGGTTCATCAGGAACAACTTGGGTGGCGGAACAGTGGGGAGTTTTTGGTGGCGGCCAGGGTATAGTGCCATCGGCACGCTGAAGGGGCCGAAAAATATGGGACCGAGACCGCGTGGTCATCGGGTGTGATGTGGAGGCAATTGGGTGTGAATCGGTTGAGGTATGTGGTGGGGGAGTATTTGTGGGGCTGGGAGTTGTAATGGGCTCGGATGCATCAGGCCCAGTAGATTGTGGAGGTGAAGTGGGAGATGGGGAAGTGGGCCGAGAAGGAGAAGAGGGGTTATTGGGCTGGGGAAAAGAATTAATGGTCTCAAGAAGTGGAGACACACTGGGCAAAGGTAAAATGGGTGGTAGAAGGCTGTGAGTTTGGAAAAAATCAGAAGAGGTTTTGGTGGGTTTTTGGGAGAAGGGAAAAGTGTCTTCATGGAAGAGGACATCTCGGGAAATATAGGAGCGTTGGGCTGCCCAATCATAGCAAATATAACCCTTATAATTGCTTGCATAACCAAGAAATATGGTTGGGGTTGAGCGGAAGGAGAGTTTGTGACGGAGGTAAGGTCGGAGGTTTGGAAAGCAAAGGCATCCAAAGACCCGAAGAAAAGTGTAATCGGGTTGGGTGTGGAAAACAAGCTCGTAGGGAGTCTTGTGGTTAAGGATGGGTGTGGGTAATCGGTTGAGGAGATAGGTGGAGGCCTCGAAGGCGTAGACCCAAAAACGAAGGGGTAGGGATGCTTGTTTTAAGAGAGTGAGGCCCATGTCGACAATTCGCCGATGTCGGGTTTCCACACTACCATTTTGGGGATGGGAATACGGGCACATAAGCCGATGGGCAATGCCCAAGTTTTGAAAAACGGGCGTAAGAGGAATTCGGTTCCGCCATCCGTTTGAATATAGGATATTTTGGTGGAGAAAAATTTTATAGCAAAGGAAATAAATGTGGTAACAATTTGAATTACTTGAGATTTAGAGGAGAAAGGAAAGAGCCATATAAACTTGGAATAATCATCTACTATTGAAAGGTAGTACATATTTCCTTTTTCGGATTTAGTGTGGGCTGGGCCCCAAACATCTAAAAACAATAACTGAAAAAGTCTAGTTGAGTGGCTTGGGCTTGTCTTGTGTGGGAGAGCATGGGCCTTGGCCCACGAGCATATCTCACATTGAAGAGGACAAGGTGGGCCTTTGTTGGACTTTGGATCTTGGGAACGAAACACAAAATTAGTAACCCTAGAAGACGGATGGCCTAAACGCTGGTGAAGAAGGATGGAGAAGGGAACGGCAGGAGAGACGGTGGTATGGTTTATTTCCGGTGACGACGAAGTGGTGGTGGCCGGTAACTCGTACAACCCATTCCTAACGGGTCCTTGAAGAAGAAGCTTGTGGGTCTGTTCTTCCTTCACAAAAAAACAATGAGCATGAAACTCAAAATAAACATTGTTATCAAGACAAAAACGGTGAACTGAAAGCAGATTTTTACGAAGGTCAGGGGTATGAAGAACGTTTGATAATTTAAACGAGAGATTAGAAGAGTGAAGGATAGAGGAACCATGATTCATGATGGGAACTTGAGATCCATCGCCGAGAGACACTTGATCGGTATCGTCATAGTGGTAGTTGTCTAGCCGAAGATTGGAGAGATCTGGCGTGAAGTGATGAGTGGCGGCGGTGTCGGGAAACCAGCGATTGTTTGCAGTGAAGTTGGCTTGGAAATTTTGAGGAGGTGGAGGCTGATAGGACTGATCGAACCTGTGCCAACATTCCAACGCTGTGTGACTGGGTTTGAAGCAGACCTGGCAGGTGGGTCGAGAATCCGGTGCGCCGGTGAAGTTGTAATTGCTGCTTCGCCCATAGTTGTTGGTGTTGTTGTTGCCTCGTCCACCATTAGAGCCTCGGCTTTGTCCTCGTCCTCGACCGTTGGAGCCACGACCGCTTCCTCCTCTGCCTTTTCCTCGGGTGAAATGGGCTTCAGATTTTTCGGTGGAATTGACAGTGATGGACTGCTGCAAATTCGTGGTTTGCCGGTTGAGTCGGGACTCGTGAACGAGCAGGAAGGAGAGGATCTGGGTCGAGGTTGGAAGGACCGGTTGGGTGGACAGAGATGAGACCACCGAGTCATAGTCAGGCCCCAAACCGGCGAGCAAGAAGGTGTTGAACTCCTCGTCAGAAACGCTCTGTCCGGCGTCGGCGAGAAGAGAGACTAGGGTTTTGGCCTTGTTGAAGTAATCGGTTACTGATTCTACTCCTTTCTTCAATGAGGCGAGTTGGAGCCTGGTGTGAACCACCTGAGCGATGGACCGGGCAGAGAAGAGCTCGTGCAAGGTGCTCCAGATTTCCACCGCCGAGCTGCAGCCAATGACTTGGGCTAGAACACCTTCGGAGAGAGACGCCGTCAAAATCGCCATCACAAGTTGATCCTTTGGGATCCATTCCGCTAGAAGTGGGTTAGGCTTGTCATTGACTAACGCCAGTGGGCGAGGGGATGAGCCGTCAATTAGGGAATAGAGATTGTTGGCCTTGAGATAAGGGGAAACTTGTAGTTTCCATAGGGGAAAGTTTTCATGGTTGAGTTTCACTGTAATGAAGTGAGCAAAGGAGGGGAGGTGATTTTGAGTCGCCATTTTTGTGGGTTTCTGTTTTGAGGATTTTGTTTTGTGGGTTTCTGAAAGAAAATCAGAGAGAGGAGGATAGTGGGCGTTGGCCCTTTGGTGGCTCTGATACCATGCTGAGACAAGGAAAGGAGAGAAAGAATTTGTGGAAAGTTTTCTCTGATTTCATTCATGAACGGTTATATGTATATATAGTGAGAGCATATGCTCTGATTGATGACATCTGTCTAGGGAGTAGAGCATTTTAGAATTCCTACAGTTGGCCATGATTAAGCTATTTTGTACATATATATTACTAGCACTACTAGTATGTAAGTTCATGAATTACTTTGTTTTTATTGTTAATTGATTTTGAAATGAAAATCCATTAGGTTTATATGTTGAGCTTGATAGCTGATCTCGTCTCTTCCATAAAACATCATAAAATTTGATCACTCATAATAAATCGGAGAATGGGATATTACATTAATTATATTATTTATTTTTTTAATCCAATAATTTAAGTTAATTAATAAGTACATCATATTTCAACAATGTTGGTATTTTTTGAATTCATTTTCACAATGTGAAAATGTATTTTTTTTTTTAATCCTATCCCTTCTTTTATCGGTAAAATACAAAGTCATGACAAACAAATTCCATCAGGTTCATGCTGTACGTCATGCCGTATGAGTACGATCCTCCTCTAGCTAGCTCGTTGAGATGTAATTATGATCGATTCATTTGAATCCTCATAATACTTTATGTACTACTCTTAGCTACCAATATTACCCAATTCAATACGGTACGAATCTTAAGTATTAAGAGGGTAAATATGTCATTTTGCAATCTTTTGTAATTTGTATGGCTTTTTTCCGGTGTGGAGTGAGGTGTTCAATTTCTTTTCAAGTTTTTTTGGCCGTTTTGTGCATTTGCGGTTACACGTACCCATCGTCACCACCTTGCCAATGACATCATGTTTTTTCTTTGATCGTGGTTTTAAGTGGGTGATCTCAAGGATATGATCCAAATAAATTGATAGTAACTTCATAATGAAATCCTACAAGGTAAACAAACTGTCACGTTGACTCACATATTAAACATGTCCATAAAGTGTTGTGAATTTCCCATGATTGAATGAATAGTAAAGCATAGAAGAGAACAACAAATTTGTATCAAATCGACCTTTGTAGGGTTTCTTTTTGTCTTCATATATAAAAAATGGTCCATTTATTGATGGACGAAAGATGGGAAGTGAACCTGCAGAGGGACAAAGTTATAGACAACGTAACTCAGACCTTAATTTTATTAATTTGATTTCCAAACAATAATCTAAGAAATTTGAACTTAGATCAAATATATTGCAAGAGTACATTATATATATACATGATTGTCTGGATCGGTTTGCAATCATATAAGTATATAACCCAATGTTATAAAATAAGAAATCAGATTTGCGATTGTTACGTGCCTACGTGGAATCGGATCTTCAAAAACTGAAATTTGGTCACATGGTACGATTTAGATCAATGGGTGCACCTGCAAGAATCACATGCTAACAAAATTCAATCACCTTCATGAATATCTGATGCCATTCATTTTTTACAATAGGACCAAATAGTACGTGTCAGTTGTCACTATTAAAGTAGCAATTAAATATTTCCATGTAACATCTGATCTTAATATATTGATTGATTGTTAGCTCAAAACAATCCAGCCACATGGCCTGTTCAATACGTCTTTATAATGTACGCGTATATATTGGTAAGACATGAAACCTACATGTCTATATAAATAGTTTTCTCATACAATGAAATGAAATGATTTTAAAGTATAAGTAATTAGTACTTGTTAGTTGTTATATATCAATGCAAATTCAATAAGCTTCGATCGGTTGCTCAAGTTAAAACGATTCCACAACTAAAAACATAAAAGCAAAGTGGATATGCAATTGCATACATAGTCGACGGAGTTTAAGAGAAAATACTCATCCAATTCACTCAACAATAAATACCAAAACAATTTCGATTATAAATCAACTACATTAGCGGTAAATATTAGAAAGTAAGAGAAGAATTGAAGCACAAAAAGGTAAATAAAATAAAATAAGGAGAAGTTAGAGTTCTATGAATAGACGACCCTAGAAATTGTGCATCGTAGATTAACCACCATAAAATAAAATTTCCTTTTAATTTCCTCTCCTTTAAATAAAAAAAATGATTAATGTAGGTTAATCGAATGGTGGGCTTCATTGTAAAAATCATCCATTCGACAAGCAACTTGGATCCAGTAGATGCCTCAAATCTGATAGATCTCATCCGTATAGATGCTCTATGATGGACGGTGTGTAGATTGTGTGTCCTCCCTAATTTTCTTATGTATTAGATACCAAATCAATTTCGATGGTAAATCAAGCACATTAGCGGTAAAAACTAGAAAGCAATAGAAGAAACGAAGCACAAACAAGGTAAATAAAATAACACGAGGAGAAGTTAGAATCCTATGAATAGATGTTAGAAGTTGTACACCATATATTAACCACATTGTAAAATAAGGTGTTGGAAGCTCTCCTTCCTCTCTCTTTCAACTAAAAAAAGATGAAGGAAACGTAAAACAATTCATATTCAATTAATAATCAAATGGCGAACTTTATTGTAAAAAATGCCTTCTCGATGAGCAACTTGAAGCCAGCAGATGTCTTAGATCTAATAGAACTCATTCGTATAAATGCTCTAAAATATATGATTTCTAGACGATATGACCTCGTAATTTTCTCATGTATAAAAAAAAAGATAATTTATTGAGTACGGTTTTTTAAAAAGAGGAAATACATTGACATTCACCTACATTTTTCTTCCAAACAAAACATAGATATGGTACAAATAAAACGAGAATAAAAAGGATTGTCGACATCTTAATCAAAAAGGGAAAAAAAAGAAAAGAAGAAGTTGATCAGCAACAAAATGACAGTACAAACAAAATATAATACTAGGATCATCACAAACATATATGACTCACCTTTTAATGGATCGCAATCTCTACATGAACCTCCAATGATATGTTGTGTTATAAAGTGATTACCCACCATACCACATTACCACTAAAACTCTCTCTTATTTTTTCATATTTTTTTGTGGGTTTAATATGACCAAACACTACCTTTACTTCTCCTATGTGACTGGAGTGGCCAAGTTATATATAAAAATAAAAAGGAGAATCGTGTAGTTTAAGCATTCACAATCCTAAAACAAGTGTTAGTGGTTTCCAAATCAACTCCACTATTTTCCCTACAACACTTTTTAGTACATACATGAGATCTTATATCTCTAAAGCCACTCATATATCATTTTTAAAGTATAATTAAAATCTAAATCATGATCCAGTTTTATGTATTTCTTCATGGCACCTAATTTATCTGACCTTTTATACTAGTTAATAGATAAGTTCAGTTTATTTGTTAAAGTGTAAGTAGTGTGAGTGGGTTATCTATCTCCGTCAAAAGTTGAAAAGAAAGATTGATGACGCTTAAGTGAGGTAAAACTATAGGATTATAAAACTCTTCTCACATTTAAAAATTAAGACTAAAAAACTTTGGCATATAAGTTTAGTTGTTACTTTCTTCTATGCTCAACTAATTTTGGAATAAAATCCTATCGAATTGATGTTGAGTGTATCACGCATGTGCGTATAAATGGACATCTGTCCTTCCGTCAGTATTGATAATGAAAATGAAATGCGCACAAAAATTTAGTGTGATGGGTATCACAATTTAGAGAACGAAGAAATTGGGATACAAAGCCATTACGTTTTGATTAGAATGATCGATCAAAAATTACAATGTGTAAGAGAGCTCAACATTCTGATGCTCCTTTATATATCACTTGGAAAGGAAGGAGCTAGAGACAGTTACATAAAACGCATCGTTTTGGAAGGCAACACATAACATTGACTTTGACCTCTTTGTAATATACAAAACTCAGCGTTTTGTTTAGTTGTTTTAGCTAGCTTAGTCTTAACATCCCCCCTCAAACTGGTGTGTGATTTGTAATCATACCCAGTTTGCTGAGCAATTGATTGTGATGAGCAGCAGGCAGAATCTTGGTCAACACATCCGCAAGTTGGTTAGAAGTAGGCAGATAAGAAAGTTCCAAGAGTCCATCCATCACCTTTTCGCGTGTGAAATGACAATCTATCTCCAGGTGCTTAGTTCGTTCATGGAACACAGGGTTAATGGCAATATGGAGGGCAGATTTGTTGTCGCAGTGTAAAGTGACAGGTTGCAAATTGGTGTCACCAAACTCTTGAAGAAGATTGACTAACCAAGTTACTTCTGCAGCGGCCTGGGACATGGCACGATACTCAGCTTCAGAGGAGCTGCGGGATACGGTTGCTTGTTTCTTAGATTTCCATGAAATGGGATTATCTCCATGAAGAACTACATAGCCTGTTACAGACCGTCGTGTGATTGGACAAGAAGCCCAGTCTGAGTCAGAAAAGGCTTGTAGTTTGATATTATTACTAGGACGAAATAGGAGACCAAAGTGTGTGGTCCCTTTGACATAACAAAGCAGGTGTGTAAGAGCTTCCATGTGAGACAACTTGGGCTTTTGGAGAAACTGACTGAGAATTTGGACGGAAAATGATATGTCTGGTCGTGTATTGGTTAAGTAATTCAGCTTGCCAACGAGACTTCTATAGTGGGATGGATCTGCAAGTTCTGTGCTGGTCATATCATCAGTGAGTTTGAGATTAAGAGGCAGAGGTGTCACTCGAGTTCTCAAATCCTGTACTCCTGCTTCATGAATTAATTCTTGGGCAAATTTAGACTGAGTGAGCAATAAACAATCTCCTTGATGCTGAACTTGAATACCAAGAAAGAAATTTAACTCCCCCAAGTCTTTGATGCTGAGCAATGAATCCAGAGAAAGCTTTAATTGGTCAATGACAGTGATATCTGAACTTGTGAGCAAGATGTCGTCCACATAGATTGCCACAATAGTGATGCTTGAGGCAGTCTGTTGCAGAAAAATTGATGAATCATGCTTGGATTGCTTGAAATTGAGATTGATCAAAGTGATTGCTAATTTATGGAACCACTAGCGAGATGCTTGTTTCAGCCCATACAAACTTTTCTGAAGTAAACATACTTTGTTCTCAGGATTAGGCACTCCATCAGGCATCTGCATATACACTTCCTCTGGTAAGTCTCCATGCAAGAATGCATTATTCACATCGAGTTGGTAAATTTTCCAACTTTTGCTGAGTGCAAAGGAGATGAATGCTCGAATTGTTGTCATGCGGACTACAGGAGAAAAAGTTTCTTCAAAGTCAAGTCCATATTGTTGAGTGTAGCCTTTGGCTACAAGTCGTGCCTTGTACCTTTCTAATGTCCCATCTGCTTTCATCTTGACTTTGAAAACCCACTTGCATCCAATTGCTCTTTTACCTGGAGGCAAGTCAACAACTACCCATGTATGATTAGCATGTAAGGCTTCTAGTTCTTTATTCATGGCTTCTATCCAGTTTGGATCATTCGAGGCTTTGGCAAAGGTTTTAGGTTCAGAAATGGAAGAGATGTGTTTGGATAAGCAAGAAATTGGAGCAAAGAATGAAGTGGCAAAGCCATCCATGAGTGGGAATTGTTCTGTTGCATCAGAGAAGTGACAGATATAGTCTTGAAGATAAGTAGGTGGGTGAGTGACTCTGGTGGAACGTCTGGGTTGAACTGGAAGAAATGGGGAAGATGTGGTAGGAATAGAATTATCTACCATGTATGGGACAACAGATGGAGAGGAATCTGACTGTGGTGATTGATCAGAAGGAGGTGAAATAACATCATCAAGGGAAGAAGGAAGAAATTGGTAAACATCCTCATTGATAGTGTTGTCATGGTGAGGCACAAGCTGAGAAGTTGAGGTGATTGTAGAAGGATAAAAGAAAGGGTCATTAGACAACACTGGGAGAGGAATGGAATCTGGTGAAAGAGTAATGTTGGGTAGATGAAAGGGAAAAATTAATTCATGAAAGAGCACATCTCTGGAGATAGAAACTTGATTTGTTGTAAGATCAAGAATCTTATAGCCTTTTGTACCATGTGGATATCCAAGGAAGACAGCAGGAAAACTTCTAGGATCAAACTTGGTTCGATCTCTTTTGTTGGTGAAGGTAAAGCATAGACAGCCAAAAGGTTTAAGATGAGTGTAGCTGGGGGATTGGTTATACAGTTTCTCATATGGAGTAAGGAAATCAATGCTAGAAAGGGGATATCGGTTGATCAGATATGTGGCTGTGAGGATACTTTCTCCCCAATATTTCTTTGGAAGGTTAGATTGAAACATGAGTGATCGGGCAGTCTCAAGAAGATGTTTGTGCTTTCTCTCCACAACACCATTTTGTTGTGGAGTGTCTACACATGAGGTTTGATGTAAGATACCCTTGGCAGTGTAAAAGGATTGAGCAATAGTGCTACAAAATTCTCCCCCATTATCACTCTTAATGGTTTTAACTGGCTTGCCAAATTGTGTCTCAACAAAGATGATAAAATTTTGGAGTACCTCAAAGGCATTGTGTTTGAAAGTAAGAAGATGGGTCCAAGTAGTTCTAGTAAAGTCATCAACTATGGTGAGAAACATTTTGTAACCATTATAAGTAGTGACTTTGTATGGTCCCCAGAGATCTACATGAATTAACTCAAAAGCATACTCAGTTTTGATTTGGCTTGTAGGAAAAGAAGAACGATGCTGTCTTGCTTTAGGACAAATAGAGCAAACAGGAACATGCTTAGAAAAATCAACTTGTTTAGCAAATGGAAAGTGTTTCATCTGCTCAAAAGGTACATGGCCAATACGTAAATGCCAAAGCTCGAGTGACACAACACTGAAAGTATGAGGAAATGATTCAACAAAGGGTTTGTTTGAATTCTTATTACAACTTGAAGAAAGAAAACTGGAATTAGGAGACAAAACATCTCTTGATGCAACAGACTTCTGGGAGTGATTATTTGGAGAGTTTGATGTGAGATATAGGCCTTTTGTGAGATTACCAAGAACCTGAGACTTGATCATTGAATGGTCCTGGATAAAACATTCAGAAGGAGTGAAAACAAGATTAGCACCAAGGTCTGAAATCAATTGATTAACAGACAACAAATTGAAAGAAAACTCAGGCACATGAAGAACATTTTTAAGGATTATGTTGCCATTTAAACACACAATTCCTGTATGTGTGATTTTGGCCTTTTCATTGTTTGGTAAAGTGATGTAGCTAGGACTGGGTAAGGGTTCTAGTGTGTCAAAGAGATTTTTGTGAGGGCTTATGTGGTGTGTGGCTCCACTATCAATGACCCAAACATGAGTATTGCCATGAATAGAAAAACAGTAAGTCTTACCTGCCAACATACAAGCTTTGTTGTCCACCACTTTGTTACCACCAATCTGGTGGTTGCTCAGCAATGCCATCAACCTGTCATACTGCTCACGAGTGAAGTTTGGTGCATTCTCAGATTCACTCTTACTCCCTTCTTGTGTTCCAGTTGAGCTACCTGCAAACTTGTTCTCTTTCCAGTCCTTTGGGTAGCCAATAACCTTGAAACACCTGCTCTTAGAGTGTCTTGTAATCTGACAAACTTCACAAAAATAGTGTGGCTTCCCTTTCTGATTACCATTGTTGCTTCTACCAGTGTTCTGACTTCCTCCAGATTGCACTGGTTTAGATTGATTAGTCCCTGAGTTGTTTGAGCCTTTTGGATTGAAATTCTGTCTCGTAGTCTGGCTAGAATTCTGAGAGCTCGTGCCTGGCTTTGGGAAAACACTAAATGCTGACGAATTATTGACAGTTGTTGATGAGTTGGAATTGAGGGATCTCTTCTTCTCTTCATCGAGAACCCTTCGATAAACCTCTCCCATATTCGGTATGGGTTTGGTCATGAGTACGTTGGCACGCACAGCATTATATACATCATTTAAACCAACCAAAAACTGCATCACTTGTTGATTTAAAATCATCTCAGGTACAGAATTCAGTTTTCCACATGAGTTGCACTTTGGCAATTCTACGAGCACAAGGTATTCATCCCAATATTTTTTGAATCGCGTATAATATGCAGACACAGATGAATTTCCTTGTGAAATATTAAACAAATCCTTCTGAACTTGGTACAACCTAGAGCTATTAGATTGTCCAAACCTCAATTTCAAATCGTTCCACACATCTTGAGCAGTATCACAATATAACAGTGTTTCAGCTATATCCTTATCAACCGAGTGAAGGAGCCAAGAAATTACCATACTATTGCATCGATTCCATTGCATCTCCAGAGCAGATCCAGCCTCCGGTCGAGGATAATCACCAGTCACGAACATCAGTTTGTTCTTCGCCGTAAGAGACACCTCCACGGACCTCCTCCAATGGTGATAGTTGTCTTCATTGAGGAGCTGTGTTGCTAACACATAATTGGGATGATCTGAGTGATGTAGATACAACACATGACTCGGATCGGTGGTCGCCATCTCCAGATCTGACTTCGTGACCATCAGGAACTTGTTTGCGTTGCTATCGAGCTCCTTCTTTGTTTCGTCTACCATTTCAAATGGTAATCAACGATCAATTGCGGAAGAAAAATTGAGCAGGAACGTATCGCTCTGATACCATATCACAATTTAGAGAACGAAGAAATTGGGATACAAAGCCATTACATTTTGATTAGAATGATCGATCAAAAATTACAGTATGTAAGAGAGCTCAACATTCTGATGCTCCTTTATATATCACTTGGAAAGGAAGGAGCTAGAGACAGTTACATAAAACGCATCGTTTTAGAAGGCAACACATAACATTGACTTTGACCTCTTTGTAATATACAAAACTCAACGTTTTGTTTAGTTGTTTTAGCTAGCTTAGTCTTAACAATGGGATAGTGTCCGAGTCCAAAAACAAAGAAGATTTAATGGCTCAGAACCCGCAAAGAACACTTAGAGAGGAATTTACATATACCTCACTTTAAAGTTACTAGTGAGAATTGAATATGCAATTTAACAAACCAATACTCTGTCATGTTCTACTACACGAATCCCTTAGTGTAGGATAATGTCGGCTAATCTTTATACAATCATCAAAAGAAGAGGGTATGAGACCCAAAAAAAAATCGAAAGAAGAGGGTAAAAATAGAAGTTACGTTGTTTTTTTTGGTGAAAAGAAGTTACGTTGTTAATTGTTACTTGTCATCGTCGAGGTAATACACGTAAAAAAAAAGTTTTTGGGCCTTCATTTACAAGTTGGAAATGTCAGGGCTTGTTTTGGGCCTTTGACAGTCTATAGTTTATTGCTGCTTCTAGGGCCCATTAAGCAAGCCCATTTTGAATTTCTCAGGACGCTCTGGCATATATGATATATGCGGATGTTGTTGTATTGGTGAATCTTGAAATGAAAAATTGTACCTTTTCCTCAAATTAGATTGAAGTGGAATGCCCTCATAAAAATAAAAAGAGAGGTTGAAACAGAATCCAATTATCTCAATGGTAAATTTGTCAACGACCACTACTCATTAATCGAAGTGAGAAGTATCCAAAAAAACTGACTTTTTGGTAATGCAAAGTTTTGTATATTAACGCATGCCTAATGATGGGATCGTTCCACGATAAGGACCTTATGAATATAATTAACGCCGCAATTTTTTTTTTTGAGAAGAGGAGGCTGAAACCCACATTATTATAGTGGTTAATTCATTACATTAGCATGAATCTCAACAATAAATATACTCCTTCCGTCTAATTAATTGTCTAATTCTATTTGACATTTTAGCTATTTTTTTCAATAATTTACAATTTTACCTTTAATTAATTTTCAATTCTTTGGTTGGAATAAAAAAAAGAAGAATTAATTATATATATTGATGATTTAATAGGGGTATTTTAGTAAAAATAGTGCTTCTCTTAATATTTGTGCAAAATGGTTCAAGGACAAATAGACTTAGACGGAGAAAGTATTCATCACGGTAATTTGTGATTGTTACAGTATGGTCTAAAGACTCTAAGCTATTAAAATAATATTATGCTAATTGTAAAAACTTTATTAATTGGTTGAGTTGAAACAAAAACTAGCTACAATATACAAGTAAAGGTGAAACACTTGCCTATTAAAATTTGTAGCCTTGTAGGTGTCATGAACTTAACCAAATGCGAAGATTTTTTTTTTTTGGTCTTGAACACTGTTCATAGGAATCGAAAAAGAGATTTCGTGGTACTATTTGAGATCATTACCGCATGACTAATCAGTTCATACATATATATCCGACATATCAAATCATATGTACGACCTATATTCCCTCTTACTGAATTTGAAAATGATGTCGACGATCATCTTATAACATGAGTAAATCAGAAAGTAACTCTTCCAAATTGATGTGAGTTAATTAGTACTTAAGTTCAATTAGTTATCTTTTTGCCGACTCACACTATTTTGAACCTTGTATAGTTGTATTCATCAAGTCACAACGGCTAAATTCATTAAATCTCTTATTGACCGGTCATCAATTTCATTTAAGTAAAAGTTGCATGCACAAACATAACACGTTCCTTATTGTAACATAGACGATTTATATTGATGATTAAAAAAAAACATCTACTAAACGTTAACGGTATTCAAACATAATCATTTATGGATAGGAGTCGCATTTAAACTTTCGTCGTGGTTGGTGAAGAGGGCGACACTGTTTTTTAGGAGGTAAAAATTTGGTAGACTATACATGTCTGGTGTATTGAGAGGCCATCCGAAAATGATAATCGAGATCGGTTAGAAGAAGCACAAGAAATAAAGAAAGAACAACACGAGAAAGCAACAATACAAACATGCACCCAACCGAAAAGACCACAGACGAGTTAAGGCTCGAGATGAGTGGAACACTAACAAATAGCGCCCGGTAAATGGTCAACCCATATCCAGATGTGCAGAAAGGGAAGTTGACGTTCCATTAACTAAGAGGAAGGATCTTCATAAACCATAAAGCACATAGATGCATGGCCCCAAATGACTCTATTCGAAACCAAAACTCTAATCTAATTTATTAGAAAAGTATTAAACAATCTCGGACAAACTTGCCGAAAAAAACAACCACACACAAACAATCCAAAAGAAAAAGTCCAAAACAAAGTCATTTTTATTTTATTCTTAAAACATAAGGAAAAAAATGAAAATGAAATATCGTTGATTAACCGTTGCCAAAAATAAATATTGGAATTGAATCCCGACCTCGACAAAAAAATCTTCATGTTTACTTGTATTGAAGAACGAATGATTCGATTGAATAAATTAGATATTTTTGGTTGTATAACTTGTATTGAAGAACGAATGATTCGATTTCTTAAAAAATGTATATAGAAAAACCGTTAAATCGATCACCAAATGATAAATGATTTGAAAAACAGGGCATGTATTCATGAATCATGGTGTTCCCTACAAAGACTTAAGTGTGACTGCCTTTAATTTGTCTTCCTTCTTGATGCAAAAAATATGTCCTTGGGCGCCTCATTTGAATAATGATGTCTCAATTCCTTATAAAAGGCTGACTTATACACTATATTAATTTACAAAAATACCCCTTATATATGTCACATGTCACATTACACTTTCTTTCTTCTAGATAACTTCAAGCTCGAGGTACCCACTCAAAATTAAATATTTTTTTTCTCAAAATTTGTCCTTTTAACCCACTATACAATTATTAAGGAGTAAGTTTTTTACCCAAATTACCACTACATTTAGAAAAATGTGTACTCTTAACCCCTCCTAGAAAATTATTTAGAGTAATTATTACTCATGTAAAGTAGGGATAGATTTGAAAAAAAGTGAAAAAAAAATAAATTAAAAAGACATATTTTATGAAAAATGAGTTAAAAAAACATATTTTAAGAAACGGAGAGAGTAGCAATTTTCCTTTTACTGCAACTAGAGGAATATATCTAACATATTTTGACCCTAACCTTATCTCATCCATTTTCATTAATTTTGGTTCTCGTTTGAAATTGATTGAATATAATGTTCAATAAAAAAATAAACAATGTATGGACTCTAACTTGTGGCTCAAGTTTTGTACTTTATTTATAATATATATATATATAAATAGTAATTGATAATCATAATCGATAATTGTTGGAACAATATCAGGAACGAGATAGAGAGACTTGTTAGTGTTGTTAGAATTTGGTGATTGCTAGTGATAGAGAAGTTCGAGTCTTGTTTGTGTAACTAAAAAACTAATCAATAAGAAAAGTAGCCATTTAGCCATTCAAAAGCTTCCAATGAGGTGGATGTTTACCTGCTTGACTTGTTGGTCAGCGTGGGATTCCCTTATAAAGGAATTGTGTCTATTATTTGTTTCTTGTGTTTATATTCCGTTGCCTAATAAACAATTTTCAGAACAGTTTCTTAACTTTTTACTAATGCGTTATCAATCCAACAATAATTAACTCGTCTTCATCTCTCGATCCATCAACCCGACTTAAACCTAACTAGACAAGATAGGACAACTCGAGCTAACCCGCATCTAATCCTTTTCCTATCATCACGGGATCACACCTACCAAAAGAGTGTCGAATAGCTGCAACAATATTCCAAACTTACCCTTCTTTGCTTTTATTATTAACCCGAACATAGTTGATAGTTCCCGACTTCCCGCCATGTTTTGAAACTAGATGATTCAGAATCAAAATGCTTTTGTGGGGCTAATGGGCCTTAAATGTTGGTCGATCAGGAGACACGATTATACGGGCTGGGCCCATAACTGACATGGACCACAAACGGGCCCAGTCTAAAATGTCAAACCAGCGGTTGATATGATTTGACTTCTAACCGTTGGCCCATTTTATTGGGCCAATAGTCCATGTCCCTCTTTTGAAAAAAAAAACATCAATGAAATTGGTGGAAACACCTTCTCATGAGATAATTGAGAACGCCTTCAGGCATCTATCTAATCAAGCGGTTAAGTTTTTAAGGATAGTACCTAAAGATTATCGTTTAGATTCTCATGAACAGTGTGTCCTTGACCAAAACATAAAAAAATATTGAGAAAAAAAATGTGACAAAGTGATAGATGTTCGATCTCGAAAAAATTAAAGATCTAGATCACATGTTGATTAAATGAAAAAAATCGAAAAATTTGGTACCCTTGAATTTTATGTAAAAATGTATATTATATAACTGTGTATTCATGACATTATAATTAAGTATGCGTGATTGTATAACTGAGTGTGCATATGATCTTAAAATCGATGTCAATTAAGATCATGTAATTTAAGATTGTGTACACCAGTTATATAATTATTCACACTTATAAGATTATGTCAAGCTAGTTATGAAATCATACACACTTACCTATAAGATTATGCACACTCAGTTATAGATCATACACCTTATTTATAAGATCTCGTACGCTCAATTATAAAATTTTGTATTTTTTCAATAAAACTAAATTGTGTTTATTTAATGAATTGATTTGAGTTGTAACATTTTCAAGGTCGGACATATTTCATTATTTAACGCATTCTTGTTTCTCTCTTGAGCGCCGATTTTCCCATGCAACTTGCAACCTTACAAAAATTGTCAAGAAATAAATAATTTTATGCATTAAATTTAGAATTTAATTTATACTATATAAGTTGAAATTATATCATAATGAAGTAATAATTTTAATTACTAATAATAATGGTATTACATGCTATTTTTCATGTTATATAATTACAAGATAAGAAAGGATAAGCATAAAATATTTTTATTTTTATTTTTAATTTTAATTTGTATATAATATGTTTCAATTACGAAATTATGTTTTGACTCAACGAATCGACCCAAATCCAACTGAGCTTGACCCGAAACTTTACAGATGAATCAAGTTCAAATCATTCATCGAGTTGAAATTAAAAATTTCATGTCAAAATTGAATAACAGATCGGGTCATGAGTCTACATCCCAATTACTGTTTCTCTTATAATTATTAGGGTAAATTACTCGATATGATTAAAAAGAATATGTTCAAAGTAGGTAACACGATACGTAGTGTGTTTTTCACATGTGAAATGGACATTTACAGCTTTTGTTGCGACTTTTATCTACAACTCCGTCGATCGAACTGCATCAATCACAATCGAAGTTGACATATCTATTAAGTTTGAATTCTAATGAAATTTATAAATAATGCTACCTTTAATTTGTTATACATGTATCCATAATTCCATATATACCTATACCTAACCTACGTGCATATGGAACAATTTTCCTGATTTTGCACTTTAACATTAGCTAGTATATTGTGATGTTCTTGAAAAATTGAGATGACTTAGTCTAAAAAATTTTACGAGTTGGCTCGTTTTCAGATTTAAAATATCTCTTATTTTCATCAGAAAGTTAACTTTGTTGCAAATTCATCACACTCTTTCTAACATGTTTCTTCCAACCCAATTAAAGCTAAGTTAGGATTTTGTAACCTTATTCGTATAGATGACCTAGAATAACCCACTTTTTGTTAACTTTAAACCTCTAAATTCTTTCCTTATAAAAATAAATAAATATATAATTTTATTAGAAAGGAGTGGTTATTCTGAAAAAAAAAGCAATATTAAGGGCCTGTTTAAATGCATCATTTAATGTATTATTTATATTAAATCTTGTATTTAATATAATTTAATTAAAAATAATACATTATATAATACGATTCAAATGTAGCATAATTAACAAGCAAAATCTCAAGCTAGCTAGCTAGCTAAGTTTCGGTGGCCCATCTACAATATATACCAACTCGAATAAAGTTCGATATTCAGTAAGGAAAAAGCTAAACTTAAAATTAAACTAGTTGAAGTCCCGTGATATTCACGGAATAATTTTACTAAAAATTATATAATTTTATGATATTAATTTAAAATACTAAATATATTTATATAATTTCATAATAAATTATGCAATAGACAAATTATTTTTTTAGATTGTACTCTATATTTTAATTGAATATATTTATAAATATTTTTTCATTATTTGTGGAGATCTTGTCCAAATTTAGATTGAAGTTATTAAAATATTGATTTTACTTTTTACTGAATATTTTTAAAAAATATTTTATTATTTTCTTAGACACTAATATGTATAAAATACTTGTTTTTTTTATAAAGATAATAATAATTAGGATAGGTTATCTATAGACTACAAAGCATAATATAATTTATTAAAATATTTTTTAAATTAATTTATTAAAATTATATATTAGGGTTCTTATCTTTTACTCTATAATAAAAAGAATGTTTGTAAAATATAAAAAATACAATATTAAGACTAATATATATAAGAGAACATTGTCCTTAATTTAAGAGATAAAATATAGAGAAAATTATCTATGTATTATTTTGCAAAATTCAATCCATCTATAAAGTTGTTTTTCATACTAAATTTACATGACGGAGAAATAAAATATAAAGTAAATTAATGTATATGAAAATTTACAAATTCAATGTATTAATCAACCTATCATCCAAATTAAATTACAAAAAAAACATAGAGATAAAAAATTTAAATGTAAGGTGGGGTTAGATAAAAAAAATATTCTATATTTACATAAATAAAATGAAAAGAAAATTAAGAAAAATATAATGTAAATTTTTTTATCAAAATTCAATTTAAGCAAGTATTCATCAAGATTTGTAAATTTTTATTTTTTTTATCAAACTTTTATTTAAGAAAAAATATTTAATATAAATGCATAAAAAGATAAAGAAAATCTAACTTTATTAATTTAAATTAAAATTCGATTTTTTTTTTGATATTTACAAATAATCTTAGTCATCAACATAAAATTATATCTCTTTCTCAAAATAAAAATATATCAACATAACAAAATTTATTATTTAAAATTATATCATTATATAGATATAAATTTTATACTTGGAGCTCAAGCCTTGTTAAAAGATAAAAAAAAATATTAAGACCCTAAATCTTGTTAAGAGATAAAAATATTGAATTAATATGGAAAATATCATCTCATAGGAATTTATGAATATAAAAATTATATAAATATGTTATCTATTGTAGTAAACTAATACATAATCCATAGATAGAAAATTATATATGTAAAAAATTATATAAAAATGTTATCTATTTAGTATATATAGCAAGAATACTATAAATTGTTACAAAATTTATTAAAATATAATTTCATATTAATTTATTCAAAAATGCCACGTGGCACAAATTTTACAACAAACTTGGGTTCTGCTTTATAATGTATTAGAATAGATACCTAAAATGTAGGCTGGTCTACTATAATCGAATTGTTCGGTTTTTATAAAAAAGAATATGCTATACACCTTCTTCTCCTCTATCTTTTTTTTTTTATTTTGAAAAGAAAACGTAGAATATGATACACCTTATGTTCCACTAACATATAAGAATAAGTAAATTATATAGTATATATTGCCTTCGCACATGGCGTTATATATAGCAAATTTAAAAGCAATCTTTATGAGCAAGTGCACTGTTATGAATTTGAATGCCAACAACATATTGTTGATATATAGTAGAACATGCACTTGTAGTTCTTTCAATAGGGCTCCAAGTCAAAAGTCTATCGTACCAACATCCTAGCTAACTCTCTAAATATATTATAATTTACCCTTTTATTTTGGTGAATTAACTGTTAACATACTCATCTATCTATATACTAAAGAAGAAGCCTTTTGGCCACATGTCAACCTATTATTCAATTCGCTTATGTGTCATTTTTTGGTATTTTTGAATTTTTATTTTTATTAATAATTTGGGTCCCACTATATTTTAACTAATTTTTTTTATACTTATTAAAATAACAAATACTTAACATTCCTAATATGTAGGCATTTCAAAATTTCAAAATTAATATATTTTAAAATTATGTAAATTTGAAAAATAATTTATTTATGCAACATATTTTTAAACAAAACCCGTACATGGTACGGGAATTCAACTAGTTTTAATCTAAAATAAGTGTTGTTTAATATTTGACACAAGTTTTTAAAAAATTATTAATTAAGCTCAAAATCTTTAAATTTTTCTCAATCTTATAACCATTTAAATATGAGTCTTTTACTTTTTATGACCAATGAATAAAAAATATTAGTTAAATAAATCAAATCATAATAACAATTCTCGTATATCGCTTAAAAAACGAAAACTACAAATAAAGTTTATCCGAATTAAAGTGCTAAAACGACAATTATTTTCGATGAGAGTGGATATATATAAATACAATTAATGTAAGTATAATTTTACCTACAAGATCGGTGATATGGTTGGCAATTAAGGGACACTTCTCTTGAAATTAAGGAACACTTCTCTTCAAATCAACTTTAATGTATACTATATAACTTCTCTTCATTAAATCTTAGACTTATCCGACACAAAATGAACCATCACTTATTATGTGTTAGAATGTCACTAGAATACTTTTGTCACTTTATGAAAAGTATAGGACAACAACTAGAAATATCACAAAAGTCCCTTATTGGGCTCATGTATAAAAGCTGTAAAACCCTGTTTTCAAGAGAATGAGCAGACTTTATTTCTCCTCCGTTTTTGTTCCATTCTCAGATTGGAAAGGTGCCCCTTTTATCATCTTTCCCCTTTTACAAATGTATTGAATCACTGTTTCATTCAATATTGTAGAGCTCTTGAACTTTACATGGTATCAGAGCGATGGACAGTCCATCTATTCCGCAAATCATCAACCCTCACAAAGCAGGAGATCTCTTCCTTCATCACTCAGATCACCCGAACTATGTCTTGTCTACGAGCTTGCTCAATGAGCGCAATTACAGCAGCTGGAGGAGGTCTGTTGAAGTGTCCCTGATGGCCAAAAACAAGCTGAGGATGGTGAACGGAACCCTTGCAAGACCAGACTCAACATCACCACAATATATGGACAGTGGGAGAGAGTAAATAACATGGTAATCTCATGGCTTTTACACTCGGTTGAGAAAGAAATAGCTGAATCTGTTTTATACTGTAAAACTGCTAGTCAAATATGGACAGAACTTCAATCTCGGTTTGGAAGGTTCAATCTCGGTTTGGAAGGCCTAATAGAACTAGAATTTTTCAAGTTCAAAGAGATCTAGGGTCCATTTCACAAGGGAGTATGTCTGTGACTACATATTTTACTAAAATGAAGAAGCTATGGGATGAATACATGATGTTGATCCAAGACTGTGTATGTGAATGTGGATCTAGTGTTGTGATAACCAAAATCATGCAAGACCAACAAGTGATTCAGTTTTTAATGGGTCTTAACGACAGTTTCAATACTGTGAGAGGAAATATTTTAATGTTTAGCCCACCTCCAAATTTGAGTGATGTTTATCAGATTGTGCTTCAAGAGGAAGAGCATAAACAAATTGGTTCAAATGGGAAAACAGAATCTGAAACAGCAGCAGCATTTGCAGCCCAGAGGTTTGGAAATCGAGATTCACAAAGAGGAGCTGCTAAATATTGTGATCATTGCAAAATGGGTAATCACAATACGGACAAATGTTGGAAGTTACATGGTTACCCACCTAAACCACCAAGTGAAAATGCTAAATACTGTGATCATTGCAAAATAGTTGGTCATACCATTAAGGAATGTTGGAAAGTTGGCAACAACAACAACTCCAACAACTCCAAAGCCCCTGCAAATGATGACACCAACAAATTTTTTTGTGAGCACTGCAAGCAACCGTGACATACAATGGATAAATGCTGGAAGTTACATGGCTATCCACCTGGTAAAGGAAAGCTGGCAGCCCAAGCTTCATCAACTGGATCTCAGAATGCTGGTAGTTCTACAGGGCTGACACAGCAACAAATCAACCAACTCATCACTCTTCTCAACAATCAAACTGACCTTGACACAAACAATCATGTTGCATTTTTGGCAGGTAAAGCATTTTCTCTCTTTTCAAATGGCATAAATTCTTTTTGGATCCTTGATAGTGGTGCATCTGACCATATAACCCCTCATCTATCACTCTTCACATCTTATAGCACCATTTCAAAGCCTATCCACATCACTTTACCAAATGGAAAGACTGCTCAAGTTCAACACAGTGGAACTGTCACACTTTCCCCTCATCTTAAGCTTCACAATGTGTTACATGTTCCTGAATTTCAATATAATCTACTTTCTATACACAAACTATCCAAAAACCTCTCTTCTAATGTCATTTTCACTCCTTCCTTGTGTCTACTCCAGGACCATTCGATGAACAAGCCTTTGGTGATTGGCCATGAAGTCAACGGTCTCTACATCATAGACATCTCACCTTCTTTATCTCAAGTTGTCCCAAACACTACAAATTCTGTTTCTAGTTCTGTTACAAAAACTGTTGATCTGTTTTCAACCACTTGTAATGCTTCAGTTCCTCAACTCAGTTCTGAATTGTGGCATTCTAGAATGGGTCACATCCCTTTTTGTCAATTACAATATATCAGTCCTCAAATTTTGCACAAGTCTGAATTTATATGTCAAATTTGCCCCAAAGCAAAACAGCAAAGGCAATTTTTCCCCTTAGCTCATCTATTGCTTCATCCTCATTTGAATTGATTCATATTGACACATGGGGGCCATATAAACAAGCCACTTACAATGGATTTCGATATTTTCTCACTATAGTTGATGATCATACAAAGTGTACTTGGACATATTTGATGTCACACAAGAGCAATGCCTTTTCTCTCTTACAAAACTTCATCACCATGATCAAAACTCAATTCCATATCTCTGTCAAAACCATCAGATCTGACAATGCCCTCGAGTTTTGTGGCTCTAATGCACAATCTTACTATAAAAGCCTTGGCATTATTCACCAAACCTCTTGTGTCGACACACCACAACAAAATGGTGTAGTTGAACGCAAACATAAGCATCTCCTTGAAGTTGCTAGAGCCCTCTATTTCCAATCCAACCTTCCCTTACAATTTTGGGGAGATTGCCTTCTCACAACCACATATTTAATAAACAGAAGTCCATTACCATCACTTCAAAATATCTCTCCTTACCAAATCTTGTTTCATAAACCACCAGAGTACCTTCATCTTAGAACCTTTGGGTGTTTGTGTTACATTAGCACCTTAAAAGAGGGCAGAGATAAGTTCCAACCAAGAGCTAAACCTTGTGTCTTTATTGGATATCCATTTGGAAAGAAAGGATACAAAGTTTATGATCTTCAAACAAAACAAATCATCTTTTCTCGAGATGTTGTCTTTCATGAACATAATTTTCCTTATCATCTCATTTCTTCTTCAACAAACACCACCAGGGGGCTCTCCCCTACCACAACCATCACAAGAATTTCCAACCACACACTTTCTACCAAATCATACTCAACCTCCTTCCATACCATCTCCTCCTCCTCCTAACATACAAGACATACCAAATTCTCCTAATAATACTCCTCCACTTCCTGTTGCACCAAGAAGATCCAACAGGATAACCAAACCACCTGCACATTTACAAGACTATATTTGTTCTTTTTCCTTGTCCAATTCTGGTGTCATTCCTTCCACCCACCTACCTTCTTCTCATCATGCTTTCATAGCTCAAGTTCTCTCCTACTCTGAACCTTCTACATATAATCAAGCATCAAAGGATCCTAATTGGATTAATGCCATGAGAAATGAAATTAATGCTTTACAAACCAATGGCACATGGTCTCTTGTCCCTTTGCCTACAGGAAAACATCCCATTGGATGCAAATGGATCTTTCGTGTCAAGTTAAAAGCTGATGGCACTCTCGAAAGGTATAAAGCAAGGCTCGTGGCAAAAGGGTTCACACAACAAGAGGGTATAGACTTTCATGAAACCTTCTCACCAGTGGTCAAAATGACCACAATCAAAACAGTCATAGCATTAGTTGCAGCTAAAGGTTGGTCTTTATTTCAATTAGATGTTAATAATGCTTTTCTCCATGGTGACCTCAAAGAGGAAGTTTACATGACAGTCCTAGAGGGCATCCCTAACCCACACAACCTAGTTTGCAAACTTCAAAAGTCCATAAACTCACAAGTTCACTTCTTCTCCTTGGCTTCCAACAATCCAAGAATGATTATAGTCTATTTCTCAAGAAAGATTCCAATCATATTACCATAGTTGCAGTCTACGTAGATGACTTATTAATCACTGGATCAGATCCTACCTGCATTCAACAGCTCAAGAATTTCCTTGACAAAAAAATCAGCATTAAAGATCTAGGCCTTCTTCACTACTTCTTGGGATTGGAAGTCATCTATCTACCATCTGGTATTGCCCTCACACAACACAAATTCACCAGAGATCTGCTTCACGAAGTAGGCCTTGCTTCCACAACCCCTGTACCCTCACAACACTAAATTAAATGCAACAGATGGGATACCAATCGACAATGCCTCTTTATACAGACAGATTGTAGGAAAGTTGAACTTTCTCACACACACTCGACCAGACCTTAGCTTTGCAGTTCAAACTTTAAGCCAGTTTATGCAATCACCCAGATCTCCTCATTTAGATGCCTTACACCATACTTTGAGATACCTCTCTAGAACTATGGCCCAAGGAAAAATCCTAAAAGGCTTTGATCAACCCAGATTAACAGCCTATTCAGACTCTGACTGGGCATCATGTCAAGTCACAAGAAGATCGGTTAGTGGCTACATAGTATTACTTGGTTCTTCACCAATTTGTTGGAAATCAAAGCAACAGTCCACGGTGAGTAGAAGTTCCTCTGAAGTTGAATACAGAGCCCTTGCACAAGCTGCTGCAGAAGTCACTTGGTTAGTACGATTGCTCCAAGAACTTGGTGTCTCCATCATCAAGCCAATAGAACTTTGCTGTGATAACAGGTCAGCAATTCAAATTGCACAAAATCCTATTTTTCATGAAAGAACGAAGCACATTGAGATTGGTGTTCACTTCACAAGAGACAAAGTCTTAGAGGGACTTCTCCAATTACAATTTGTTCCATCATCTCACAACTAGCTGATGTGCTAACCAAAATCCTACCATCTGAACAACAACAATTTCTCCTTTCCAAGCTGGGTGTCTTTACACCAGACCCTCCAGCTTGAGGGGGGGTGTTAGAATGTCCCTAGGATACTTTTGTCACTTTATGAAAAGTATAGGACAACAACTAGAAATATCACAAAAGTCCCTTATTGGGCTCATGTATAAAAGCTGTAAAACCCTGTTTTCAAGAGAATGAGCAGACTTTATTTCTCCTCCGTTTTTGTTCCATTCTCATATTGGAAAGGTGCCCCTTTTATCATCTTTCCCCTTTTACAAATGTATTGAATCACTGTTTTATTCAATACTGTAGAGCTCTTGAACTTTACATTATGATAGTTGGGTCATTTCTTAAAGTTTAGACATGTGTTTAATTACATAGGCTAATGGGGTGACTGAAAAAATTGGTACTCTATACCATCTCCCTTTTTTTGGAACAAATAAGTTTGCCTTTCTATTAAATCTTACCTTATAAAAAACAATCACTTCTTATAGTTATGACCCAAAAAAAAGTTAGCATTTATGGTGCATTGGGATAAATTAGTTGATAATTAGAAGTTCAAATTTTAGAAAATGCATGTGGATTTGAACATGCTTGGATCTACAAGCTAGATGTGCCTAACCATGTGCAAATCACATAGGTCCAAGTGGGTACCTCGTGATCCCTTACACTCTACTACCTTACTCTATTAGGAATACTATGCATATATAGTTACGTTGTTATGAAAACTATATAAACATTTCGAGTAGATATATAACTATAGATGCCCTAAACCAACGAAAACTAGCTAATCTGCCCATTAGATATTACTAACTCCTATTGGAAAAAAAAAGTTATGTTAATTACTAAGAAAAAAGGGTTATTGGTTGGGTATGTGCTTTTTAGAGCCGGCTTAGATAGCGTATTATAATGCAAAAGGATTTAACACAAAATTCTGCATTAATTGGACGATCTATACATGCTTTTATTGGATTGTCGATGAGATTGTTTCATGTATTGTTTGACCCGTCTAAGGATGTTATTTTTATGCTTAATTTTAATATTAATTACGGGGTCAGACTAATCGTAGGTTGATCGACTATTTAGTCCTATTTTATTATTAATAAAAAACTCCTTGAGGGATGGATAATATCGTCTCTCCTTTGACTAAAAAAAAGACATTATCAATCTAATTTTGTCTTATTATTTTTTTACAATTTATTGTTGTAAACAAAAAAAAAAGTTTAATTAACTTTAATATTTTGAATACGATTTAGTATTTTGTCTTCTTATTTCAAACAACAAGTTTGACTGCATTAATCTGGATCTTTGACCTAAGATAGCTAACTTCTTCAATTCTCTCAAAGATTGGATCAGATCCCTAAGAGTGAAATAATTATATTACCATGTTGTATGTCACAATTTTATATTCTCTCTTTAAGAATAAGCAATCATGTATGTGCTCACATGCTCATGATTACTTCTACTTGTGACCAATAATATTACAATCATACAATACTATTGACCAAATTATTAACGTTAAATCACTCATTATATGGTATCGATATACTTGTAATTTAGCAATAATCAAAACATACAACGTATGAAGACATTTATTCCTAAATAAATTAAAATTTGTACTACAAGACCTAATGATGGATTCGTAAGACATGGAGCAAGATTGGGGCCTACTCGCTTGCAAAATTAGCTAGGCATAAATCGACAAAGAATTGATGGAAATTTATAGCGGTGTAGTTTGTTACCTTATGGACTTAAATGTGTATATGAAATACGATTTTATGTTTGGTCCAAAGCTAGCTAAGATTGTAAGAAGAATTAGTTGAAAGGCTAAAAGAAGATGAGAAGGACCACAAACCCTCATTATCATGATAAACCCTATAATAAATGCTTACACTGGTATAATAAGACACCCATATATACCTAACTTGTCTTAAATTGCAAGAATAGATAGGAAAGGAAAGAGGATAAGAATAGAAAGAAATGGTCTTAACATTATTTTGAATCATATATGATTAACATAGATAGGGTGAGTGTAAGGATCGTAATTAGAATGACCATTGTTAGTGTGCAAAAATTCGTCTTTAATGCATCGATTGAATACTTCTCTTTACTCCCTTCTTCACCTTCCGTTCCAAGCTCCGGGACCCCTAATCCACCTCCGATGCAGAAGTTAAAAGAGCAGTTTGTCAATCGAACGTCGAGGTAAAGGATAAGACTTGCTAGCGAGCTCAACAAATATGTGTGTGCTCATCATACATGGCGAAGACATGTATTTATAATGGAGGAGATCGAGGGAGAGAGGAGATCGAAAATCTATGCTCTTAGGGCCGACCGAACAAGTGATTTCTTGTTCCCCAATCCATGTGAAAATTCTATCTTTCGACTAAGATAGAATCATCTATTAAAACGAATAACTGCCATATTTAATTATATAATAAAATATATAATTGAAAACAAGCATAATAAATAAAAATACCTTTATGGCGGTTATAGCGAAAATAATAATAGTAATTAATTTTACCCGCTCACAAATGCCCCACTTAGGTGTTAGTTACGTTAGAACGCGCAACTAAGACGTAAGTTTTCTAGGACCTATTCGAAGTGGCCATGTAGATTAGTCGGCGGGTTCCCCTTGCGTGCGTGTTCGTATATTCGTACATCCATGAGCGAATATCATGAGCTCTTTTGCTCCTCCACATACGTGCATATGTAGAAATCCGTTAATGCAATGAATTAACGTTGTATTTTTTATGCAAGATCCAAACTAATGTAAAAACTGACTTTTATTGAAAATAAACATGAATGACATGATCTTAAGAACAAAACTAATGAATGAAAAATAAAAACCTAAGGGCCTCATCAAAACCACGTGGGAAAAAGAGTGCCCTATTTACATGCATTTTCTAATCCCGAGATCCTTGCGCATGGAAATACGAGTCACCGTGATTGCGCTTGCACGGGCTGTGGTAGCGGTTCTTCTCCTCAGAAGGAGGGTCGTTGTGCGAGGACCAAGCTCGACTGTGAGGACCAAGTGGTCGTTGTGCGGGATTTGGACTGACACAAGGTCCTTGTCCCAAAAGACCAAACCGTCAACCACGGGCACGGGTGGCAACAATGGTCGCGGTTTAGTTTGGTGAACTCTGATCACTTCTAGCTCGTGACACGATTTTCGGGAATTGCTCCTAGCTTCAGCATCCTCATTCTTGTATGTCGCCGATATTATTTGGATGACTTCAATTTGCTTCTTTCTCGGCTCCCCCTGTCTTTTGGTTCATTTTTCTCAATGTACTCGCGCAAGTACCCTTCTTGAACCAAGCCTTCAAGAAACTTCTTAAAGGGTTCACATTCCTATGGTACATGTAATATTTCCGGCTTCGGGCGTCGTCTTTGGGGCACTCATCCCGCGCGGGATAGCGGAAGTAGTTCTCATGCTTGATGTGCGGTAGAATCCTGTAGATCGGGATGTTGTAGGTTGTGTAGACCACTCTGGTTTGCTCTCCTGACGAGTGTGTCTGCCGTCTAAAGTTCTTGTTAGAGGAACGATGCGACTTTCGAGGTGGAGAGGGTGATTTCCCTCTTGTCTTGTAGTTAGCTTCTCCTTGTTTTTATTTTATAAGGTTTTATAGGATTTATTATATCGATTTTTCTAATCTATACCCTTAGGGCATAGGTTAAGAACCTTTATTTAGAAATATTCAAGTGTAGTTTGATTATTTAACATTTTTAAAATTGTTTTCTAAGGGTTTATACTTTCCTTCTTAGGGTTTAGTTTTCATATTCGGTATTCTTATCCTATGTCCTTAGGACATAGGTTAGAAAAACTGTTATTATTTTTGAGAGTGCTTACAAACAATAGAATTCTATAAAAGGATAGAAAAGTAGATTAACTAACTAAGCATCTTTCAAGAAAAGCTAATCAACAACTCTTTAGCACTAGCTAGCTAGATAGATTTGCTATTTAATTAAAAGTGAGATTAGCACCCAAAAAAAATTAGAATAATTAAAAGTGAGATTAGTTTAGATTGAGAGAAACCCATTCCATATGAAATCGATATAGGTGCGCGCACATGCCTTTACATTATTTGATGAGTCAAAAGTGAAGGAGACACTCACAAGATTAAAGATAATTATTGAACAATTAAAAACCAGGGCTTCTAATTAACGTAACTTCACTTCCAAAGCATGTATTTAAGCATTGAATAGCTAGATTTATAGTTCAGTAAAAAATGTACGTACTTGACCTTAATTTTAAAATCTTAGTTTGCATTGAGGAATTATTGTATTGTTATGGGTTGAATAATTTTGAATCACTTTTTAAATAACCTCTTAGTAAAGTCACCGATATCATAACTTCACCTATTTTTTTAGTTTAGATTTTTATGTATTGTTTGATTTGTTAGAAGATTTTTTTACTTTATTATTTAATAATTTTTTATAAGAAAATGAATTATGTTACATCACCTAAAAGAGATAAATTTGTCCTAGAGCATCTTTGCGGATGAGATGCGATCGAATTAGAAGTAACCGGAAAGAAAGAGTTAGCGACGAAAATATCCAACAATATAGTCCGCAACAACGTTGGCTTTTTGAAGCACGTATGAGATACTCCAACTCTTAAAATGACCCAACAGAAACTAAATATTATTTCAAACGATCTTCCAAGAACAACTCCAATCTCCATGCACGACTTTAACAAGCTGTAAATTACCGCCTTCAAACAAAATACAGAAAACGCCAAGACAATATTAAGGATCAGATTCTCTCTCATTTAAATGTTACTTTGCTTTTTTTTTAAATCAACAAGACTACAAAATCTCTCCTTGGACCAAAAAAAACACTCTTATCCTAAATTTAATTCTAATTAATTGAGTGATGTAACAAGTCTTAGTTGAGATTTTGACAATTCTAACCTCATAAACAAAAAGGAATATTAAAAAAAGACAATAAGGAACTTTGCATAGTAGGTAGCATAGGGATAGATGGTAATTAAATGGACCCTCATCAATTATAAGAAGCGATTCTCCTTCCATTTTCAAACTTCCACTCTACTCATTTCTCTTTATCTATCCCCTCCTCTAAATTCTCAGATCCATCATCAAGACACAGAAGAAGATGAAGATGAAGATCATGAGAAGAAAATTGCAGCAGATGGAGGAGGCATCCAAAGGGATCGCATTGATCCCTTAATCAATTAAATTCTTGGACTTTATATCTTACAATTTATTTAGTGTGTTAGGGGATCATGCAATCTCTTTGGATTCTTCCTTCATTAGCTTTCCACTCTCCTCCGTTTTCTTTCATGGCGATTTTGGTGTGCATAAAATCATTATCAAGTCAGGTATCTCACCGTATTAAATTATCGGGTTTTCTAAGAGCATAGGATAAGAAGCGGAATTTGAATAATATTTGCTTAGATTTGTTAATTTAATGCTATTTTTAGTCATTTAGATTTTTCCTAAGTAGAGTTTAGTTTATAAATTTAGGGACAAAGGATAGAGATGCTTGAATTATATGTGAAAGCTTATTTTATATATATATTTTGTAAAGTACATATAAGAAGAATGTTGGAATTTTTTGATAGAATTTTGTAGCAGAAATATAAGTAATTAAGAGGGGTTAGCTTGAAATATTTGTCTTTGGACTGAATTTTAATTTCATTTGGACTTGTGGGGAAACAATCAATGGAGCAATATGCCAATATTTATTACTCCGTATGATAGTTCTGTATTTCTTTACAGATCTACCAGCGCTGTAGAGGTATGTAATATACGGAATAATTAACATGATTAATTTTAAAATTCAAAATCATATTTTTTTTCAAATATAATATTGATGATTGAGAAAATGTACAATCCAATGTTTATGGTTTTTTCCCTTGGAGTCGAACTCGGTTTCGTCTCTAGAGCAAAGCTTTGTTTCATCCTTTATATCCGATCATACTTGTCATTATAACATATTGTTGTTTGGTCTTGGGGATCGATTGTAGTTTTGTGCTTCGAATCAATCTTGGTTTTGTCCTTGTAATCAATCATATGGTATTGTCCTTATAACCGATCTTGGTTTCGTCCTTAGAAACAATCGTAATTTCATCCATGGAACTGATCATGGTTTCGTCGTTGTAACATATTGTTGTTTGGTCTTTGGAACCAATTGTAGTTTCGTCCTCAAAACTAATCTTATGGGGTCAATTGTGATTTTGTCTTTAGAGTATATTTTTGTTTGGTCCTTAGATCCGATCGTAATTTATTCTTTGGTCTAATCATGGTTTCATCCTTGGATCGATCATTGTCTTATCCTTGGAACCATTCATGATTCCATCCTGACAATCGATCTCGATTTCGTCCTTAGAACCGATTTTAATTTCTTCTTTGGAACCCATTGTGATTCCGTCCTTGGAACCGATCGTAGTTTTGTCCCTACATTCGATCTTGTTTTCGTCCTTGGAACCTATCGTAATTTTATCCACGGAATTGATATTGGGTTCATCTTTTCAATTTATTATTATTTGGTCCTTGTAAATGATTGTAGTTTCATTGTTGGAACCGATCATGTTTTCATCTTTAGAATTGTTCGTGGATTCATCCTTGAAACAAATCTTTGGTTTCGTCCTTGGAATTGTTCATGCTTCCATCCTTGAAACATATTATAGTTTGGTCCTTAATCGAAAGTGGCTTCGTCTTTAAAACCGATCTTGGTTTCATCCTTAGAACCGATCATGGTTTCGTCCTTGAACATATTAATTATAGTTTCAACAGAGGAACATATTTTTTCGTCCTTGTAAACGATCATGGTTTCGTCCTTGGAACATATTGTTGTTTGGTCATTCTTTCTGATCGTAGTTTCACCCTTGGAACCGATCGTATTTTCATCATTGAAACCGATTATAATTTTGTGATGCAAATCAATCGTTGTTTTGTGCTTGGAACGTAACCAATCATGGTTACATCCTTACAATCGATCTTGGTTTCGTTTTTGGAATCGATTATAGTTTCATTCTTGGAATATATCGTGGTTTTGTCCTTGAAACATGTTGTTTTGTCTCTCAAAGCAATTGTAGTTTTGTCCTTAAAATCGATCATGGGTACGTCCTTGAAACTGATCTTGGTTTCTTCATCATAATCAATCTTTGTTTCGCCCTTGGAGCCTATTAGGACCTTGGAACCAATCGTGGTTTCTTTCTTGGAACATATTGGTATTTGGTCCTTATAACCAATTGTATTGTTGTCCTTGGAACCAATTAAAGGTTTCATCCTTAAAATCGATCATAAAACGATCTTGGTTTCGTTCTTGGAACGATTGTGGTTTTATCATTGGAACCGATTGTGGTTTTGTCCTTGGAATGGGTCATAATTTTGCCCTTAGAACCAATCATGATTTCATTCTTGGATCCGATCATAGTTTCGTACTTGGCACATAATGTTGTTTGGTCCTTGAAATCGATCGTAGTTTCATCCTTTGAAGTGATCTTTGTTTTGTTCTTATAATCGATCTTGGTATTGTCCTTTTCAACCTACCAAATTTATTTGGTACATATTATTATTTCCTTATAAAAAACACTCATGAATTTGTACATACCTCAAGTATAATTATTTTCGGTCGGTTAGTTTTCTCTTAGTTTTTTTAATAACACATTCAAATTCCTAAAAAGAAAGAGATGATTGATGGAGCACAAATAAATTTAAGCGCTAAACGATAAAAAGAGTGATCGAATCAAAGGGAGAGAATAAGGGGACATGACACGTATAAGCTCGGAATTCAAGGTAATAGCTCTCTACCCTCTACACCCAGGCAGGCAAGATGGCTTCATCAATGTATTAACAACGCATATAATGAACTAAGAGCTTAAGGACCCTAGAGCAAGTGGAGCTCCCACAAGACTCAAATACAAACAATGTGCTCATCCTATAGTGTGGTCGGTTATCTTGCCTAGTTAGTGTGCGAGATCAATTCCAGATGAAGTCGCAACCAACGAAGACTCCAACCATTGATGACAATCAATGAAGTCGCATACCCAACCAACCGACTTATGATACAAGTCACATCAACCTCACACGTACTCCGCCAATCAATGGCCAACACCTCAAAGATCAATAAATCTCTCTCACATTAAATCCCGAAGTCCAACTGAATAATATCTTCCACCAATAGCAATGCAACACATCACACACCTCACACTCCACCAATCCACGGTCGACATCTTGAAAGTCAATAAGCCTTTGCAACATCGAGAAACTCCAACTCCCAACATTTCTCGACGTCTATAAATAGTTGAAGAAGGAAAATGTTGTAAAGGTCGAAAAACATCTCTAGCTTAAGATCTTTTCTAATTAATAGAGGCTCAGCGTGTTGAAACTTTCCGAAGAACTTCGTTATTTACGAGGGGAAATTCCTAAAAGGCTCTAAGTCTTTATTAGTAAGAGAGAAAAAAAAAACCAAAACTTGTAAGAGCGCGCGTACTTTGAGCGTGAATAATTAGACTACTATATATTCCGTCCTTTTGCTTTGTTTGTAGGCCATATTGACATCTCGAAAGTCAATATGGCCTATTGGACGAGTGGTTTTCGGTAAAAGACCTTGGAATCTTTATGAAGGTAAGAGAATTTATCAGAAAATTCCCAAGGTCTCGCATAAACAATTTAAAAAATTGCTCTGTTTGTAGCTGTTGAGAATCCTCTTCCCGAAAGTTGAGAGTTAAATTATACTACTATACAAGTCCTTGGGTTACTCATCCTATTGCCAATTGATTTTAGGATGGAACCCCATTGGTTTGTGTGTTGGGCTTACATATGCACGACCCCCTGTTATGGCCCACGGACTTTCACATGGTATCAGAGCCCGTGGATCCGTTCCATGGCTTGTCTAGGCTTGGGTTTAGCAGTTGAGCTACCCGCCTGTTATTTGGGTTTTTTTTGGCTAAAAAGAGACTGAGATGTCACCACCCGTCATTGTCACTATCACCGGGCTAGCTATAAAGACATTGAGATGTTAGACCCGTCAATTTGTCCAAGTGTCAACTGGGCCAGACCAGTTGTACTTGCGGGGGCGTGTTGAGAATCCTCTTGCCACATCGGGCTTGTATGTTGGGCTTATGTACGCCCGATCCCCTGCAATGGCCACGGAAATGATTACGTACCAATCAATACTAATTTATGTGATTAAATTACATACGAAACTGTTTTGTATGAAAGCCCACAATCTCTATGTGCAATGTGGCTTCTTAAACGCTTTGTAGTCCAACAAGGGAACAAATGGACGGGTGCACACATTCTTGCATTGTATGGGAACGCCATTTAATTTGCAATGTTGTACCACTCACTCACTTTTGTTGTGCGCACTCATTTCAATTTGTACGGAGACCACCACAATTGAGAATACGAGGCTTAAGGTTATTGTGTACGTTCGGATGCACTCACATTGGATATGGAAAAAAATATATTATAAACTATTTTGACTTCATCTAGATCATTTCAATTCGATAAAGTGCGATGAATCAATATATATACAGAGGTTTACACGTCTATGTATATATACATTAGACTCAACACATAACATGAGTAAAATTTCATCCTAAAACTAATTGATAATATAAGGAGTAATTCAGTATTTTTAGGTTTTGTTTTTTTTTTAAAATCAAATCCACTATTGAAAAAAATTCTTATAATACATAGTGATTGCAATATTGAACGAAATCTTAGCTATATATACCTTGAATAATTTTCAGGTGGGTGTTGTTATATCAGGTTGGGTGTCGAGTGTCGACCACTTACAAAGGACCGGGAGCAGAAGATGATAACGACAGAGATGAAGATGCTACTCTAGTTGTGTGGGCACATGATGTTGGACAAGCTAGGTCAAAGTAGTCAACATTAGAGATAAGAGATATGAGTCGAGACTCAAGTGGTCTAAGAATGTATAGCGGAGACAATGTAATGCCCTAGTGTTGAGATATGGGGGCTTGACCCTTTAGTTAGGATTTCCGCCGAGAAAAAGGACGCTCTAAAAATAGTTGAAGGGGGTATTACCAAAACAAGACCTAACCCTCTTAATTTACCTCCAAATGACGTTAGTGTCTAGAGGGTAGAATGATGAATGATGCATGTTTTACAACTGGACCATGCAACTGATCCAATACAACGTGGTTTAAATTTTATTGGACCAGTAGTGGCCCAATAGTATACATTTCTATCTTGTTTAATTTGTTACTTGTTAATATATATTTTCCCGTTTCCCTCATTGTTTTAGAAGAATTTTAATTTCAAGCTTAATATTTCCAAATCTCACCACCAACACTCCCGCCAAAATATAAGTATAATTACAAATTAGCATGAAAAAAAGTCAGCAGTTAAAAAAAATACATTATAAGCATTCTAATTTTAATTCTCCTATTCTAATTTTAATTTTGAGGAGAGGGACATTTTGTTATTACGAATGTGAGAAAATTCAACAAGAACAATAATAAGAGTGCACAGAGATTTACATGCATGGCTCACCAACGTCGTGGTTCGGGGGCGTTGTCCCCCGAACCCCTACATTATAGGTACTGATCAGTGATAGTTTCGAGTCATATTAACAAATTTTTAAATAGTTTTACCAAAAATAAATTGTTTTTACGGAGTATATGCTAAAATGTTCAATCTATTCAAAGCTTTTTGGATGATTGGTTTTTTTCTTTAACTGACGAATTTTTTTTTTAATTTCAATGTCAAATTACTAGTACAACATAATTAAAATGTTCAATCTATTCAAAGCTTTTCGGATGAGTGGTCTTTTTCTTTAACTGACGAATTTCATTTTTTTCCAATTTCAATGTCAAATTGCTAGTATAATAATATAACATTACTTGTTCTTTCAAATCTCATCTCATCTGTTCATCAAAAAAAATCTCATCTCATCTCATCCGATGAAAATTAATCATAGTAATTCGCCTACAATCACACACATTGAGAAGAAACAAAGTAAAAAACAAAACAAAAAACTTTATTGCATAAGGAAACTATATAAATGAATAAATTCGATCAGATGGAAATACTTCGCCTAGAAGGTGAATCCGCAACACGAAGAGTCTGATCAATGAGCTTCCTCGCCTTCCTGCTTCTCATCTCCATCCTCATGCTCTCACTCTTCTCGATCTCGTCGTACCCGCAATTACCATTATACCCTTGTCTCTTCCTCGTCGATATCCTCTTCACCGATCTCACGAGCTTCGACTTGAGCGTTCCCACCAGCTTCTCCAACTCCATCTTCACCATCTCCTAATTAATTCTCAACATATACCATCCAAATTATCATTCAATCAATCGAATTGGAAAAAAAATATGTATATATATGTGTATACACGTACCAGAAAATTAAATTAGCGTTTGAATTATGAAGATGAGGAGATTTTTGATGGGGAGAGTGTATGGATGGGAGCTGTTGAGAGTGCTATTATTTATATGGTAAATGTGAAAAAGAAGTTTTTGGAAGACAGAGATGATCAAATGAAAATTGGCCAGTAGTCCATTTCACCCGGATTTTTCTATCAAGAATACGTATATATATAGTACGTATATGAATATATAAATTAGGAAATATACAGAATTTTGTCTTGTTAACACGAATTCTTCAAATTAAAGAAAAGTTCAGTACCAATGTTTGGCTGTGTTTGGCCTTCATATGTCTATCTAAAATCAAAAAACTCGATGTTTTTTTATGTGTTGATTGGTCACAAGTCGCAAGCGTACATTTAAACCAATTAACCAAAGGTTTTTTAAATATAGATTGAAAATTACACTAATTAATGAAAATCCCCCCAAAAAACAAGATCTTATATACATAGAATTTTTTTTGGGTCAAAGTTCTTGTATGTTGTATAGATAATACTTTGATAAATTAAGACAATTTCAATATAGGGATCAAGTGGCTGAATTTGGACATGCATATATATACACCGGCCCACATAATTAGTCTTTAATTTTCTTAAAAAATTAAAATATAGACAAAATTTAAGAAAGAAAGAAATATATAGTATGGGTACGTACGGTGGATGTGATTAATTATTGATATATACATTATACGAGCAAAAGTGCACAATGCATGTGATACGTAGTGTTGAGTCTTGGTAGTAGCCTAGTAGGCCAAATCTCCAATTGGGATCACTTTTCTCCTAATTGATACTGTACTTATTTATTTATTTGTTTAATGTATATACTTCATTTGCAATGCATTGTGGATTTGTGGCCGTAGATTTTCGTCCACTTATGTTTGTCACGTGTTGTATATTTGGATGACATATAGAGAGAACAAAAACCATCGATATATCATTAATTTTTTAGATAATAAGTTTATAATGGTCAGCCTTATTGCGGATTTCATCACTGTCACGCTATATCTCTACTCCTCCGCAGTTCCGCTTACCGCTGATCCGGCCAAGTCGTTATGACCTCGTTCGTAAAAATACTCTTGGGCAAATCACTTCCTGTTAACATATATAGACTCCTAATTTCCTTTCCTTATAAAAATATATACGGTCTTTTTAACCTATACCCTAAGGATATAGGATAAATATATTTATTTTGAACTAAAATCTTAAAAAGAAAATTCTTAAATTCTTAGAAAAAAAGATTTAAATCACTAAATAAATAAAAACAATAAATCTTTCCAATATAAAATGTTTATTCTATGCTCTTGGGGTATAGGTTAGAAAATCCAAAAAATATATTGGCTCGACTTTTTTTTTTTTTTTTGGCTCTTTTGGACATATGCGGATGGGCAAAGGCGAAAAGAAGCATACGTATTATGGACAAAAAGTGATTTCATTGTCATAAAAAAAAGGCCTCTTCAATGAACTTGGCAGTTTGTCGTTGGAAATGAATCTCAAGTCTCAACCACTCTTCTTCGTTCATGGGGCTCAATTTATTCCTTGCACGACTCTTCCATACTCGCAAATTTTAATTACCCTTCGACGTCCCAATTTAAGCAGCTTAATTCCATGTTGAGATTTTAGCTACAAATTGTTCCTTTTGAAAACCATACGTATAGCCAAGCCAAGTAGCCAACCACTCTTTTTCTTCCTCCTAATTAATTAAACCCGTTTACTTATAATAGAACCACGTAATTAAGTAAATTAGGTCAAATTTGATATAGGTGTAACTCTGTCTAAGGCATAATGATCGCATCACACATTTTTATTATTTAAGAGGTCAAATCTATATGGAACTCTTTTTTGTACAGGAAATTAACTTTGGGTTGATCAAGATTAATTATGTCGATTTGGCGATATTAGGTCCAAAACAAAAGGTTCAAGTTGTTGTGCTTCATTATCATAGCCTAACTTGATCAGATAGCTAAACGGTCTGATATTAGGATAACTAGTTTTACCCGTCTTACCATGTACGACTACGATTCGATATTTTATAGACATTATAAATAAGATATTAATAAATAAATAAAAATATAATGTAAACTTTAATATAAGTAATTTATTACTCGTAGAATATATAATTTTTTAATAAAATATTATATTCTTCATATTTTATTACTTTTTATGTACGTAAATTTAAAGTTTATTTAATATTTCAATATATCTATTAAATATTTTATTATCTATTTTTATTAATTTTAAAAATTATAAATATTTATCGATAACTTTTTAAAAAAAGAAAATCACTATATATGTATAAATAAATTCGTCAAAAGATATATGTTAAAAGATTTATATTTATTTTAAAATATTTTATCTTTAATTTTAAATAGTTGTATAAGGAAGCTTTCGAAAGATATTGTTATACTAAATAGATATTTGTTTGATGTTAGGGATAAATTTAAATAGTTAAAAAAATTAATAGAAAGAATTTATAATAATAGAAGTACAAATTAATTTTTTAAATATGAGGTGGAGCCAGAATCGTTCTGGTGACTCGCAAAGATATAACTTTAATATATATAGTTATAGATTCACAAACCTTATATAAATTGTTATAAAAATCCGGGCTACGTAAATTTGGTCCAATTTTGATCGATCTGATCGATCACGATTGAATTTTAGTTTGTTTTTTGAAAACTCTGATTAAAATATGACCTTATACTCCGTATATAAGACATAACAAGTGTACGCAAAACTTACCATCTCTTTGGATTATAAATTTAAAACATTAAATTACATTAAATATACTACTGATAGAATAGCATGTGTGATTGGATATGGACATGGGTCCGGTTCTGGTTCCACCGAACCATGGAACCGGAACCGACCTTGGGTCGATTTTCCGGTGTCGGTCCGATTCCAATTCCGAGGCCGGATCCTAAACCGGAAATAAATAAATAAAATTAAATTTCAGTTTTCTTACTGCAGTTGCGGTTAGGCTATTTCTATTTTTTTTATTGGTGGAAGTGTGGAAGGCGGTTCCACCGGTCCGGAACCGCGGTTCGTTTCCCGGTTTCGGAATCGCCAATTCCCTAGTTCCGGTTTCCCGTCGATCTCGGAACCGGACCCTGTCTAATTGGAGATACAATGCAAGTACATTTTCATAGAAAATGTGAACTTCACATGTAGGTCATGGGCTTCCGTCCGACCCAATTATTAGAAATGAACGTGGGTCTATTATTAGTTATGGGCTTCGCTAGTTCACAACCCAGCTCATACATCACCAGTCACCACTTTCTTTTTCTTTTTTCTTTTTTTTTTGTGGATGATGATAAGTAGGCTGGAAAAAACCCTCAAAAAAAAGCTGGAAAAAATTTCCACTTTTGTAATTCTCCACTATTCATTTATGGAAATAGCAATTAAAATTTTAAAATTGATGGGTCAAATTTTTCCTCGAGAAAGACCGAATTCCAGAACATTTTCAAACCGTTACGTTTCGAAGGCGAGGAAGAAAACACGCTTCCAAGACGACAAAGTTGGACACGCCTCTTCTCAATTTCTCCCCATCGCCACTAATGGCGGCATCGGCCGCTTCGCCAGCGATTCAATCGAACCGCTCGCCGGCCGGAACCGCATCTTTCGCCGATGAGGTTGGCGCCGCCGCCGCCACAGATTTGGACTCTGAAGCGAAGCCTCTGTTTTGTGGTGAATCAGGGTATGGAAAAATGAGTAGTACCTTCTCCAGAACCACCAGGAGGAAGGAAACCGGCGCCGGCGCCGGCGATCGTTCCTTTTCTCGGAGGCATCAGTCTTTCAGCGAGGAGATCGGCCACGCTGCCGCCGAGACTTACCTCATCACTCGTCTCACCTTGAAGCTGCTCAGTTACCTTGGGTAATTCGCATTTGAGCTTTTCGTTCTGAAAATTTTCTAATTCACTTTGTATTTTTTGGTTCCGACAATTGGAATTTCTCTGTGACTTGGCTTGATTGCATAGTATAATTGAGTATTCATTGGCCTCCTTCGACTTTCAATTGGAATTGGTAATTAATACTGTGTGTTTGGCGGTATAATTTGTTGGTTGCACATAAATTTGCGGTGATCGTTGGTTTTGGTATGTTTGGAGCGGTTACTCTTCCTTCTGAGATTTTTTGCTCCTAGTGCACTTGGTGTTGGTTTTGGTTGCTTCGAAGACTAAATTCTGTCCTATTTTAGATTTCCAATATTTACTAATGCATTCTTTTCTTCCTGTAAGGAACTGCATGTACTTAATACTGATACTGGCCTGTATATTTCCCCTTTTTTGCAGGATAGGTTATCGATGGATCACTAGATTGCTTGGCCTAACATGTTATGCCATGTTGCTGCTTCCAGGTTTTCTCCAAGGTATGCTGCACAGCTGTGAATTGAGGTGTTAGTGTGTTTAGTCAGACTATTAAGAGTACAAAGAAGATTGGAAAAAGACTAAAACAACAGGAGGTATATGATTATGAAATATGTCCTTACTAACAAACTAAACCTGGATTGAATGTGGTTGAACTTAATCCAAGAGGCACAAACTAATTATATAGCTTGGATTCTAGCATAATTGAAAATTTCAAATATCTTGATCAGTATTCATATATACAGAGTATTACTGATGAATTGCAAAAATTTGTTGTCTGTCATTTTGCTGCAGTGAGTTATTATTATTACTTTTCAAAGCAGGTCCGTCGAAGCGTTATCTACGGAGATCAGCCTAGAAATAGGTATGTTTTGCTTTACAAATTGTGAATTGCTTGGAAGTTCCACAATTCACTTTTAAAAAAAATAAATAAAATAAATCTATAAAAATCTAACATTTTTTGTAAAATTATTTGTTTACATTCATATTGAATCAAAGTTTTGTTTGCATCATCTTCATTTACAGGTTAGATCTCCATCTACCAACAGATTGTGATGGAAAGCAACCAGTTGTAGTATTTGTAACTGGTGGAGCATGGATTATTGGGTGAGTTTTTCATGTCATACTTCAATAACGTTTTTTCAATTTATATCAAACTTTTAGGTTGTTTTTCTACTAAACTTGTGTTGGAATATGAAATACTTGTTACTTAGATAAACTTGTATTGCCATGAATTAAGTTGCTACCTTAAGTAGAAGATTTTTTTTTTGAGAATCATTGAGTAGAAGACAAACACTAATATCAGCAAATCTTTAAATTTTGTGGTTTGTTAGGATTACTGTCTGCTGCATTTCGTCTCTGTGCATAAAAATGGGAGTTCTCTCCTTTTTGATTTGCTGCAAGGGCTTGTTTAGTGTGATGTCATTATGATATACAATGACCTTATAAGTAATAATAACATCTCATCAAACGAAGTTTCTGTTTCTCTTTTCTTGGCTTCTATGAGTGTGCTCTTGGACTTTGGGTTGACTCTTTCTCTGAGGTGCTTGTTAAACTGAGTTATTTAATTTTTACTGTTGATATTTACCTTTGCATGTCTTGTAAGTTGTGTTAGGCTTTTTCTAGCCACCCTAGTCTACTGTTAGTGTTAATCATGTATCCTAGGGACTAGGTGTAATTACTGTCTTTTTCTCTCTCCTCTCCTTGTATTTAATCTGGCTTCTGCCATTGTAAATCTCAGATCTAAGAAACTCTTTTTTCTCATCTTCTTTTTAACTTTCATGGTATCAAAGCTCTAGGTTCTCCAAAAGGCCTAGACGTTTTTTCCCCCTCTGAAATTTCAACCTTCATTGCTGGAATTCTTTCATTCTCTCAGCCTTCATTGCTGAGAGATTTATTCCACTTAAGCTTCAGCCTTCATTGCTGAGATCTTTCTGTTGTTCAGCCTTCATTGCTGAATCTCATCCTACAAACCCTCTTTCTCTGATTTTTTCAGCCTTTACCGTTGTAAAATCATGCCTCCTAAAGAAGACAACTCATCTAAGAATGAACTTCAGGCCCTTAATTCTTCTTTCCGCTTCAATGGGAAGAATTATTTACTTTGGTCTCAAGCTGTGAAGACCTACCTCAAGGGTAAGGGAAAGGGTGATCATCTCACAAATGCCCCTCCAAAACCAGAAGAGTCCACCTTTAAAAAGTGGGATGAAGCAGACTCTATGGTTATGTCATGGCTGTGGGAATCTATGGAGCCTAATATCAGCATGACATGCATGTTCCTTAGTTCATCTAAAGAAATATGGGAGTTCCTCCAAAGATCTTACTCCAAAGCTAAGGATTACGCCCTCATCTATGAGATCCAAGTTAAAGCCGCTAGCACTAAGTAAGGGGATCGTTCAGCAAGTGAATATGCCTCTTTATTGCAAACATGCTGGCAGGAACTTGACCAGTATCAAGTTTTGAAACTGAAGTATCCTGAAGATGCAACTCTCCTCCAGGATTTCATCCAAAAACAGCGATGTTATCAACTCTTGGCTGGATTGAACTCTGAATTTGATCAAATTAGGGTTCAAATTCTTGGCCAAAAAGACTTCCCATCCTTGGAGGAAATCATCTCCACTATCCGTGCTGAAGAAACCAGAAGAGCTGTAATGTTAGAACAAAAGATGGTGGAAGGATCTGCTTTGCTTGCTAAAGGGAGCAAGAAGGATGACCGTTGGTGTACTCACTGCAACAAAGCTCGTCATACTAAGGAGACGTGCTGGAAGCTTCATGGGAAACCTCCAAGCAGAGAGGGGAACAACAACAACAAAGGAGGCTCTATTCCCCAAGCTAATCATGTAGCCGGTTCAGCTGAGAGCAACCCTCAAATTTCTGGAGGATTTAGTGCTACTGAAATAGAAAAATTCAGAATCTTCTTCAACTCTCTCACCAAAGAATCAGGTGGTACTTCTTTTAGTCCATGCACTCTTGCACTTTCAGGTAGCATCTCAACTCCTTTATGCTTAAGAACTTCTGAACATTCTCAACCGAACAAATGGATATTAGATTCAGGAGCCACTGAACACATGACCAACAGCCCACAAGCCTTACAGTTTCTCCAGCCTTGTTATAAGCCTAGACAAGTGTTAACAGCTAATAACACTACAGCTGAGGTTAAAGGTCAAGGCACCATAAATAAAAAAACTCAATCTCAAAAATGTTCTCCTTGTTCCTAACCTCTCAACCAACCTGATTTCTGTAAAAAAACTTTGTAAAGACCTTCATTGTTCTGAAATATTCACAGATTCAGATTGTATTCTACAGGACCAGGGCTCGGGGAAGATGATTGGTCTAGCTAAGGAGAAAGGTGGCCTCTACTACCTAATAATGTCCTAAGGAAAGCAATTGTCCAGATTTTGACCATGCCTTAAATACCACCTCCACCACTCCAGATATTTGGCTTCTTCGTTATCGTTTTGGTCATCCATCGTTTTACCTTTTAAAGCACTTGTATCCTAAAAAATTTCAAGGAGTTGATGTATCTTCCTTTCAATGTGATGTGTGTGAACAAGCCAAGCACACTCGTGTGCCTTTTCCCATTAGTAATTCTAGAAGTAGTGTTCCTTTTGAGTTGATTCATAGTGACATTTGGGGACCATCCTATATTTCTAACATTTCGGGGGCCAAGTGGTTTGTTTCCTTTATTGATGATTGTACTAGGGTTACATGGGTGTTCCTTCTTAAACAAAAATCTGATGTCAGTACCATTATTCCTATGTTTCTTTCTATGATTCATACTCAGTTTGAAACACAAGTTAAAAAATTCAGGACTGACAATGCAAAAGATTACTTCAATAACTCAATTTCATCCCTCTTCCAAACACAAGGGATTATTCACGAATCCTCATGTGTTTATACTCCACAACAAAATGGGATTGCCGAAAGAAAAAATAGGCATATTCTTGAAGTTACTCGTGCTCTTCTTTTTCAGCACAATGTTCCAAAATTTTTCTGGGGGGAGGCTGTTCTCACTGCTGTATCATTGATCAACCGTCTTCCTTCTAAGGTTCTTAAAAACCAAAGTCCTTTGGAAAGTCTTAGAAACACATACCCAGACTTCAGAACCTCTAATCTTTCTCTTAGAACCTTTGGTTGTACTGTTTTCGTCCATGATCATGGTCCACAAAGAGGAAAACTTGATCCACGTGCCATAAAATGTATATTTATTGGTTACTCCCCAACTCAGAAAGGATACAAGTGCTATAACCCAGCTACCAAAAAAACTTATGTTTCCATGGATGTGTCATTTGTTGAAGCTAAACCCTTCTATCCCTCAAATGATACCACCTCTCTTCCATTTGACCCTAATCTGAATCATACTCCATTACTCTTCCAGCAGCCAGCAGAAACCAACATTCCTCCCTCACTCTTCCAGCAGCCAGCAGCGGAATCCAACATTCCTCAATCACCCTCCCAACAGCCAGCAGAAACCATGCTGCCCTCACCAGACATTCATGATTTATCTGATCAACCTTCCCAACCAAACCTCTCTCACTCTCCACCACACTATCCTAAAGTTTATTCAAGGAAAAAGAGGCTACCTCCACAGCTTGACCAAGATTCTTCTCCAGCTGCTGATAGCACATCATCAGAAGGTAATTTATACAATTCTGATTCTCAATACATAAGTGCAATTATTCCTGATGTTGAGTTACCAATTGCCCTAAGAAAAGAAACCCGAAACTGCACAAAACACCCCTTGTATCCTTTAGCAAATCATGTGTCACTGGATCGCTTCTCTCCATCTCATCAAAAGTTCATTGTAGATCTAAATCAAATTCCCATTCCTAAGAATGTTTCGGAAGCTCTTAAGAAAAGGGAGTGGAGAGAGGCTATGAGAGAAGAGATGTGTGCATTAGAAAAAAATAATACTTGGGAGATTGTTGAAAAACCGTATGGCAAGAATATTGTTGGTTGCAGGTGGATATTTTCTCTCAAGTACAAGGCTGATGGGTCATTAGAAAGGTACAAGGCTCGCCTTGTAGCTAAGGGTTTCACTCAGACCTATGGGATTGACTACCAAGAAACGTCCTTTCTAATGACCCATCAGCCTTGTACTTGAGAGAAAATATCCACCTGCAACCAACAATATTCTTGCCATACGGTTTTTCAACAATCTCCCAAGTATTATTTTTTTCTAATGACCCAGCAGCCTTGTACTTGAGAGAAAATATCCAAGTCTACTGTTAGTGTTAATCATGTATCCTAGGGACTAGGTGTAATTACTGTCTTTTTCTCTCTCCTCTCCTTGTATTTAATCTGGCTTCTGCCATTGTAAATCTCAAATCTAAGAAACTCTTTTTTCTCATCTCCTTTTTAACTTTCAGTGCTGAATGTAGTTTCCTCTTCTACATCATGTGAGACAAGTTCTTTTCTCTGTCACTAAATCACAGTTCTTATCTGATCAAGGTATAAAGCATGGGGTGCTCTACTTGGAAAGCAATTGGCAGAAAGAGGTATCATTGTTGCGTGTCTTGACTACAGGCAAGTGTTTTTTTTATCTTCCTGATTAAAACTGGTGACTGATTCATTAAATTTTATGTGATTCTGCTCTTCCAAATGATATATGTACTGATTTTCTGGGGTGTAATAAGTGAAAAAAAAATCCACTATGATTTATGGATTGTAGTGATATTAAAGTTAGATTTTCTCAACAGCTTGAATGTCATTAAATTTGTTTGTCTTATGGGGAAGAATTATAAAGCAATTATGAATGCGTTGATGATTGTTATATGAATGTTTCACCAGCTTATGATTTGACTCGATATTTTTTGGGCACAGAAATTTTCCTCAGGGTACAATCACTGACATGGTGAAGGATGTTTCTGAAGGGATCTCATTTGTGTGCAAACACATTTCTCTCTGTGGTGGCGATCCTAGCCGGTAGTTGATCCGTCACAATTCTGTTTCTAAATGTGTCATCTTTCTGCAACAATTTTTTATTTATCACTTCGACTTTGTGTGAGTGTAGAATTTATCTTATGGGTCAATCAGCTGGTGCACATATCGCAGCTTGTGCTCTCATGTACCAGGCGATTAGTGAGGCTGCTGGAGAAACCATCTCATGGAGTGTCTCACAGATTAACACTTATTTTGGTTTATCAGGAGGGTAAGAGATGAAATCTCATTGGTATTTTACTGAAATGGATATGTCATTTCTGTAGTATATACAAACTTTCACCTCTTTTATCCTGCATCAGGTACAATCTCTCCAAATTGGTTGATCACTTCCATAACCGAGGTCTCTATCGTTCCATTCTCTTTGGGTAATTGTCTTTGCATTTCCACTTGCAAGCTCAACCTGTATATAACATTTTAGTTACATTCATAATACTAACTTAATTGATCAATTGCAGCATAATGGAAGGAGAAAAGTCCTTCGATCAGTTTTCACCTGAAATTATGGTACGTGAAAAGAGATCCACAAAAGCTTCATCTTTGCTGCCCCCAATCATCCTCTTCCACGGAACTGATGATTCATCTATTCCATCAGATTCCAGGTTTAAATATATTTTCTGCATTTCCCTAGACCAATTGTTTCCATAAAAATGCCAGCCCTTTTCTGTTCTTCATTGTCTTCTTTTACTATTGGTTCCTTGCAGTAAAGATTTCGTGGATGCCTTGAATAGCAAAGGTGTTCATGCTGAACTAATATTATATGATGGCAAGACTCATACCGACTTGTTTCTACAGGTAATTGACATTCTTTGAGCATAGAGTGCTCAATTATAGTGAATGATTTTATATTGGGATGTGATTTATATGTGGAAATTGTCAGGATCCTTTAAGAGGTGGAAAGGATGATCTATTTGATCATGTGGTGAGCGTTATTTGTTCTGATGATGAAGAGGCGCTTGCTAGGGTTGCAATGGCACCCAATAGAAGACGCTTACTTCCTGAGTTCTTGCTTCAGTTGGCTCGTAGGATAAGCCCTTTCTAGGATTCTTCTTGTTGTTGTACGTGTTGTTCATTGTATAGGCAATTCTTTCATTGGTTTGGTGTTGTATACTTGTAAGTCAAAATGTAATAATGTGGTATTTTATCCAAAGAAGTTATATTCTGCACGGCAAGTTTTCTACAACCCCATAATTTATTGCTGATTTTTAGTTCAAAAGGTTTTTGGTATTCTTCGTTTCAAGGATTCAAACGGAGGAGACAATCTCACTTTTATAGAAGTTACCCAGGGTTTGAAAAGTTAAACTTGGAAAATCGAAATGATCTTTTTGGACATTTTTGACTTGATGACTTCGTTCAAAATAGTTAAGTTTGTTCATGTTAGTAGGGTTGATAATTTGGTGGCCGGTAAAATTGGGCAACTTGGCTGCTAGGCCTTGTTTCACTTTCCTTACAAAAGTCCTTTCTATCCAAAAAAATTCATGTAATTCTCTCTAATTTTTACGTTTTTCGAGACACTAAAAATCAATTTTCGCCCAAAAAACCCTTTCTACCTCCAAGTAAAACAAGCCACTAATGAGATTATTCAAAACTACTCATAACTATTTGTTCTCATCCGTAAGAATGTTTTAAGACCCCCATTTAAGTAGGGTGTTCTAATTCTTACCTGTTATAAAAAAGTTCTCTCACATAATATTTTAAATAGTTAAAAACTCATGTTCGGACTCGCACCTTATTGAGTATAATCGAAGAGTGCAAACACCCAAATTATGATGGCTCCTTTTGAAATGAAAAATACTTCATACATTAATTCAAATAGCCTACAATTTTGAGGCGCTCCACATTCTCTAGACCCTTGCAATCAACCCTTTAAGTTTATCATCTTCCATCTAATAGTTAAAGAATCAAAACCAACACTCGAGGGGTTAACAAACACAACCCCCGAAGAGTGGTTGGAAAGCCAAGGATCCTAAAAAAGGCATAAGCCCAACCAAAACTCCTCTTCCACACCTTGTTTACAAGAATTGTATCTATCTTGGTAGCCACTCTTTCCGTACCAAGTTGCTCGTTAGACCACGTAAACTTAGCACCCAAGAAAGCAAGAATCTTCAAGCAAGCATTTTCCCAAAACTTCCGCTATCTCCAAAGGTTCCCCCTCATTTCTTCTTCTAAGGGAGAAATTTTTCGTTGAGTGGAGAATAAAATTCAAGTCCCCTAAAACAACCCACGACTCATGCATATTTTCGGCCGAAGTCTCTAAGACATCCCACAACAACCTTCTTCCTTGCCTTGAATTAAAAGCATACACAAACACGATGGATTTTACATGGAGAGGCCAAAGACTAATTTTATTCTCCATGTAAAATTCATCACTCCGCCCACCCCTGGATCCACCCCTGGTTGTAGTCTCCAAAATCTCCCAAAGACTAATTTTATTCTTAATAGTGAATTTATTCACCATGCTTATTTTAGGGGAACTATTAATTCATAATGTTCCAAGCTCCCATCCGAATGTCATCCATGAGCACCCAGCTTCGGGCTACTATAACTCTCACCTTGTAACACCCCCCTTCCTACCCTGGAGGTATTACCGCCAGTAACCCCGATTAAAACTAAACCGAAGCTACCCAAGGCTTTAAACTGTCTGAACAAACTAAAAACAAGGAATATGAAACCATTTAAAACCTAACAAAATTAAATAAAACTTTACAGCGGAAAAGGAAATAAAAGGTCTTATACAAGCCTTAACTTAAAAAGAATTAGTAAATAAATAGAACAACCTTCTATTTAAACAAAATCTTCATTCAGTCTTCCTTAAGTTCTTATTTCTGAAACTCAGCTTCGCTTTGAAGTAGTTCAACCATGATTTTCACTCAAGTATAGCCATTGGAAACCTTTCTTCAACTGCTGGAGCTTCAAACCTCTGAATTCGCCTCTTGAATCAACTTCCAAGAAGAAATACCTGATGTGTCGTATACAACGGTGGACACCAACCGACCAAATAAAAGAAAAGAAGAAGGACGGGTTAGTCTAATGAAAGACTAGCAAGCGGAGAAACTAACTTGGTTCTTATGGTTGTAACTAAACATATTTGCATCCAAATCTAATTAGACTCGGATTATGATCCAACAGTTAGCAGTCTTAGAGAGAATAAGAAGGAGACTTGCATAAACAAGAGAGAGAACACCACCGCTTGTGGTTCTCTTTAAGAAGCATAAACAATTGTTGGGAACTCATATTAACCACATCACATTTTGAAAGGCCTCCATCGACTAATCAGATTGACTTAATCAAAGTTTGATTAAGAATCATTCATAACCGGGATCAAGAATGGCTTTCCGACTGGACGAACCATTCAGGTATATTAATGTGTCTAATACACTTATCTTATATTACTTTCAAAACTTTTCACAAACAGGTTGGTGATTCATAATCGACTCGAACTACTGCCGAAATATTTGGCACCGTAGAGATCATCGGAGTATTTCATCCATGGTCATATACCCTATACCATGATCACATGACTTAAGCTATCCTGGATCTCTCATTTGCATATGGTGAGGTAGAGATCAGAGAGGCCTATTACCCTGACATCTACACTGCACCGCCAATTGCACTTAGCTAGAGTGCGCATCACCCCTCTCACACGAAGAGTAGGGGAAGAGTCATGACCCACCATTAGGATTAGGCCCCTCCTAATGTAATATTCTTTTAAAGAGAGGATATGGAACCACGTTCCCCTCCCTGAAACTACCTTAATCAACAACAATGTCTCAGCGTGAGACAGCATACAAGGTCACCTATAACGGACCTAAATCCAGTTCTACCGCAAAACTGAATAAACAACATGGTCATTATTTCTAACAAATATAACAACCTATCATATTTTATTAATCATACAAATTGTTCCCAACGCAAATATTAAATGGGATCCAATTCCTCATTTAATAACAATAACGCAAGAGAGAATCGTCCACTTGCCTTAGAAGGCGTGCTCAACGTCCCTAGCAATTCCAACAGTAATCTTTATCATCCTTCTGACAAATATAACAAAAGGATTTCTCAGCAACGAGCTTACAGAAACACTTCTTAGTTGTATTCTCAACTCCTACAACTTTCTAATCGATAAACGATTTAATTTCCGAATATCGATATATAATAAATCCTTAGTTATCATGCTTCAAGGAGCCATCTTGGCGGAATTATAACTAATTATCCGCTTCACTTTTGAAATAATTTTCTAAATAAAAATTGTTCATTAGCAATAGTTCTTAAATATTACCAAATCTCGGATCAAACGGATTAACAACGAATCCCGAGTAATTAACCGAAGTCCTTTACCTGTCAATCGGTATCTAAAACTTGTATTCGCTATAACTGAAAATCCTAACGTCCGTTTCTCGAGCGGTTTGAACCTGTAGGACCGTATCAACGTCAAGATTATAAAAACCATAAATTTAATTAGCAAAGCGGCACCGAAAGGCCCTTACGGTGGCTCCGCAACTAACCCGCTAATTAATTTCGATCGTATATACCTTCACTCGAGCCCATGGCTCGTTTGGCTCGATAGTGGCTCTATCCCCAAGCCCGAGGGTGGCTGGGCGTTGCCCTACGGTAGTCCTCTTTGTGGGTGGTGGTCGAACAAGCCAACGGTCGCCGACGGCGTGGCATAACGAGGCAGAGAGTGACCGGCGGTGACATATACTTCTCCCGAGCTCGCTGCCGTCGTCCCGTCCTTTCTCGTCGGTTCTGGTTCAGCTACACCAGCCCAAAGGGGAGGAAGAAGAAGAGGTGGAAGGTGGAGATGAGGAGGAGGAGGTAGATGGTGGCTGGCGGTGGTGAGTTGCTCCCGAATCCCTCTCTCGGTTTTGCTTTGAAAGGCAAAGTTGATAGACTTTGACTAGCAAAGAGATAAGTCTCGTAAATGAATTCTATCCCCAACCCTTAGTTGTTAAGAAAGAAAGGCGGTTAAATGGAATTTTCCGTCCCGGAACGGGACTCGCGTTAAAGCGGTAAAATTATGTACCTCGGGTGGAAAAACTCACTAAACGAAAAACGTCCCGTAAATTATGTAGACCAATAAAACCAATTTTCCATGATTTTATCTTGCTACCATCAATTTTTAAGGCTTCCGTTTCGTATTTTAAATTCCTTCCGGTACATAATTAAAAATACGGCTTATCCAATAAATATTCTTTTTCCACTGAAAAATCCTAAAATTCACATCGTTCCATAAAATCATTTTGTTATGGTTTTAGGATATCACCAAGAATTTTCTAGGATTTAAATTCCAACAAAAATATCGGATTAAGCGTTAAAACGGACCAAAGAGGTTAAAAGAATATCCGAGAAAAATTCAAAAATATCCTCAAAAACCACACTTATTACATTAGTACCTCCTTAAAAATGGTTTCGTCCTCGAAACCAAGGAGAACTCGGATCACAAGGAAGGATAGCATAAGCACATATACACACAACCACTACAAACCTATACAGAAGTTTGTAGTACCCCCTTAAAAAAATATGTTGTTACTTCTGCACGAAGCACAAAACAACCACTGCTTAATTACCAAACTTCTTCTTTACAACGTTCATGAACTTTGGAAAATGACTCAACATTTGTCATGTAGTTTCTCAAGTCTTTTCTTCACCTCCATTTTAGGCCAAGATAACCTAATCAAAGATATTTTCTCATTCACGATTCAACCTGGCCTTTCTTCACAGGTGTCATTTGGTTGAATATCCATCTCATTATTGTTGAATACATGAGATATATTGAACGCATACTATCTTAGAAGAATCACAAGGATGACATTATAGATAGAATGCACTGAAAGTGGCAATGCCAACCGATAAACAAGTTTACTAGTTCTTTCCAGTATCTCAAAAGATCCAACATAGCGAACATTTACGTTGTCTCGCATTCCCCAGCGGAATACGCCTTTAAAGGCGGATATTAGAACAAAAACGTCGTTCTTTACAATGAACTTAACATGCTCTCGCTTTAAAACAACACACGATTGTTGTCGATTTTGAGCAGCTAGCACCCTTGAACGTTAATGCGATATCAGTTGTTGTTCTCTTGGTCAAGTCTAGCCCATGAATAACCTTGTCAGCATTGTCATTCCAACAAATTGACAACCAACACTTCCAGCCCCTTAAATCCTTTGTCTTGTATGTAAAATTACTCAAACTCAAGCTAACATTCAGTTTACTCCATAAAGCTTGATGTCACTCCTTTCAAAACTTTGACATGAACCACCTATATTAATCAGAGATAAAAGTCTTTGGAGTTTTATGAAGATAAAAAACTTCATGCTTGAACACCTCAACTAACTTCTGTACTTTTTAAGTCATCTTAAATGCATTAAAAAGAAAACTCTAGGTGAGTTTATTAACAACTTCCGTATTGCATTTTTCTTTCATTAAGTCTTGAACGACTAATGACAAGAATCCATTGTAACATCTTCCCACTTCCATTCTGAAACAGGAAGAGACCATAACATTTCATCTGGTCTTCTATGCTCAATCAGGACTTCCAGACAAACTAAACATATCAAAATGAACTCGGTGACATTTCGCTTCATGGCAGTCCATCAAAAGTTTTATCTTAATCCTTATACATTTACTTGTTCCAAGATGAACTAATTAAACAAATAAATATGCTTCCTTTGAAATAAGTTTTCAAAGCTCATCAACCACAGATACACATGAACAGTTTCAAAACCAAGCAATCCATAATCTTGAATAACAAATTCCGGTGTCTTACCTTCTTGATCTTCTTCATTGATCTAAAACAATATTACTTTCCCATACTACTTTTCCTTGATTTGGTCAACAGATTTTGAATAACATCCTAGGAAATTCACACAACCTTATTGTCATCCAAAACTAAAAAAACATCCTAGGGAATTCACACAACAGATATTGCTAGGCTACCAACTAAAAATTAAAAAAAATAATTTTTTTAATAATATGTTTTTATCTTTTTAATAGTATGTATCACATTTATATGGATACCTAATATTATTTTAAAATGTGGATATGCAAATTGTACAATTTGACGCACATGCCCTGAATATTATTGTACGATAATGAGACTTAATGGAGTATTTAGTAATTAATATATTAAATTCAACATTAAGAAAGCTTAAAACCTATAAATTAAAAGATACCTTGCTCAAAAAAAATTAAAAGATACGAGTATGCTGACATATGTCGTTCAATTAGATCCTAATATATATTTTTTTTGTGTTTAACCCTAAAGAGGTATTATTTACTTTTGTTTTTATATTTTGTGTTTAATAATTTATAAGCTTTTTTATCGCTTAAATTAATTATTCTGCTTATGTCATTTTCGAACCCTATCTCTAAGGTATTTTATTTTCTTTTTTTTTGGTTGAAAGGTATATTTATTATCTTATTTCACTTACAAAAGTATTTTTATCTTACAAAACGAAATTCTTATCTCTAAGGTATTTTATTTCATACGTTAACAAACTTTCCAAACCCGTTCCGCGTAATTATTACCGCGTCGGGTCGGGTCGAAGAATTAGATATAGGCTCGTGCGCGTTTTGATATATCGTCATTATTATTATTATTTTATTTATTTTGGATGCAACTTACCTCCATTATTTTAAAGGCGAATAGTAGATTAGGGCTTTTGCCGATTTCCGATACCCAAACGACCATCGGCAATTCGATATTTTCCCCTTCTATTCTCTCCCAATTTTGTTTCAATTGTCAAGAAATATGCCATGGCAAGCCTAGGAAATCACCCTAAATTCAACATCGCTCAATGCAATGTTGGCGGTGTCGGTCGGCGCCCCCTTCAATCAGGCATGCCGTTCAATTGGCGGGAAGATCCCTTAATTGTCCACTACCGAGAATTCATCACGCGAAAGATGTGAGTTGAATAACCCTGCTTTCTATTTGTTTTTTCTCGAAAGAAATTGTCAGGATTCAATCCAATTTGTGCGTGTTCTCAGAGCTAAAGATTGTGTTAATTCAATGGTTTTGGGGGTTAGGGCAGAGGGAAGAAAGGGTTGGGATAGGTATCTACCAATTGGATAAGGGAAGCTTAATTTGCAGGTCTTTGGCATTGATGGGTGCAATGTTATTTGCTTTTAATATGTGAAAGACTTTGCATCATGATACTTACAATGAAAGTAGTCTCTGACGTAATTGGTTGAATTATCTTGAATACAACTTTTTTATGCAGTATGGGGTTAGGGTTTCCGCTTTGGCTTGGACCCAACGTGTTTAAATTTTATTGATTCTTGAACAATTGCTGCATTTTGGTTTTGTGTTGTGTTTTTTATTTTTGCATACTATATTGTTGCTTAAAGACCCCTTAGCTTATAAGGTTATTCATAGAACAAGGATGCACATTTAAGTTAGTGAATTTCCCTGCCTAGATCCCCTGTGAGTGGAAGTTTGAGTATAAATGTATATAGTTATTCAGTTTCAATATTGAGTTCCCTTTGTCAGTACTGATGAAGTGATAAACTTGAAGATAGAATCGTATTCTTGTAAGACAAGCTAGAAGTTTTGTCGCAATAAGGGATTTCAATTGCTCTGGTGTTCTGTTATTTTTTTATTCAAACTTGGAACCACTGATTGATCAGTTATATGACACTTTGTCTGTGGTTGGCTGACATATGTGGGAAATGATGCAATTATTAGAATTTATAGGTGTACGGTGCTTTTGGGAGGGGGAAGGAAGGTTTAGTTATATAATAATAAAATTATATTTGATATTTAAAAAAAAAACTGAATCTACTTTTGAATAATTATGGTCCAAATAAACTTTCTAGAACAGAATGATCATATGGAGATGGATTATATATTTATATCTATTGTCAAGGTTGGTAAAGGAGTAACTCCCTGGACATATTTTTTATATATATTTTTGGACTTATGATGGTCTTTGCAGTGCTGCCTATCTTGCTAAAGGAGCTACTCCTGAGTTACAATTCTACGGTCAACGAATATCTCAGCTCTCAGCTGAATTTGAAGCCAAACTGTTCACGGCTGCTAAATCTAAGGTTTGTATTTCTATCCATTATCAGGGGTGACTAAGTCAGGAAATAGCCCATCTCACTCATCAGATGGTTTGTGCTTGATATATTCTTCTTTGCTGTTGATTAATAATTTTTTTTCTTCATGATGACATGTTTTGACCCAGACAATGTTTTTTTTTTCTTCATAAAATTGTATTATGTATGCACAATTGTATGCCTTACATTTGGCCTAAGCAATCAAATATTGTTTCCTGACTGAAGTCATGACTTTTTTTTCGTTGGTAGGAGGACTATATGAATGTGGAAACTTTTGTTGAGCGCTTGCAGTTTTTAGTCCAAGAGATGTACTTAAGTACGTTCTCTGCTCAACAAGAGGCTACTTGCGCTATGCCTTCAGCTTTGCCTACCTTTTCTGCTCCATATCCCATGGAGCACATGAAACACAACAGTGCACAGTATTTGAATGCTGTTACTGATCCTATTCTCACTCCTAGCACGCCCTTCAATTTGGGCAGTGTTGATTACTTCGGTGGCCCCCAATTATCTCCTGATGTGATGCCCTCTTTAATTGGTGAGTTAATTTTGTGCATTCCTTTAAAACCATGCCATGTGTGTGTATATATAAATTTTCATGTCTAATTATTCAATCAAGTATCAATTACAGGATCACAAGCAAATAATGACTTCACTTATGGAAGAAAGAGAGCTTCTCAGATGATTTCATCATTATCTGATCAGGTCACATCAAAAACATCTTTCCCTGTGGATGGTATTCACAATATTAAATGTGATGACAGCAACCTGACATTTTCTGGAAGCGTTTTACAGTATGAATCTGAGGCGTCATTAGATAGTAATTGCAAAACGCAACATTGTATTGAAGGTAATGTTTTTTAACGACCCTCTGTCATTGTAAGTTTGCTATTATGGCTCGTTGTATATGTGTATGCCTTTTTGTCTTCTTGGTCATAAGTGTCTGTCTAGTTATAGTGTATCCACATTACTGCTCTTTGGTTTTTGTTCGTATTGCACTTCAACAAACTAATGATTTGAAAAGTTCAGGTCATACTCTGTTGATGATTGCGTAAAAAGTTGCAATTAGGATTGCTTGTTCTGTAGGATATACCATTCTTTAATTCTTTCTTTCTGATGTTCATTCCTTGCAAAGTAATTGTCGTCTTACATGTTGCTAGTTCTGACTGTAAGTCTATTAACCGCTTTTTAACCACTTGCATTAAATTTTTCTTATGGTGACACGCTGCTACATGTCATGCATGTGTTGACCAAGTAAATAATTTTAACCATTATCCAAATGTTTAACGTACCTCACAATTGAATCGTTTTACTATTTGCTGAGATAAAGAATTTTCATTTACTGACTGAACTTTACTTTTTTATTTTCTTTCATCAGCTGAGAATGACCCAGTGACATCTGCTAAGAAGAAACCCTCATACATGTATAACTTATCTGCAATGGATGGAGATCCAATGTCAATCAACTCTTACGGCTCAAATGCTGCATATAAGATGCTGTCTAAACCAAGCGGTGAAGTTATTGATGTCTCCCAACAGTATGGACAGCTTCAATATGTGCCTAAATCATGCTTCACTGAAAACTCTAGTGGAAATCGTCAAAGCTGCCAGAGGTTTGCACAAGACAGTTTTGCATTTGTAGCTGAACCCGATTTTCTGAAATCCTTGGGTCTGATGCCAACTTCTGATATGGATGGTCAGCATTCTGTTGAAGTTGATTACGTCAAGATCCTTTCTTGCTATATTAAACTTAAGAATAATCCAAAAGCCTCCTGTTTAGATCAAGATATGTTTCTGCAATGTATACATGCAAATACTTGCAATTATGCATGTGCTTGTAAGAGGCTGAAGTTACTGTTGGATCATGTTGACCGATGTCTCTCACCTCAATGTAGGATCTGTAGACCTGTTCTCAGTTTTATTAAGGATCAGCAGAGGAATGAAAGATGGAATTCAAGAATGTATCTTGATCAGATGTCAATTGTTGCTATGAATAACAACTCTTCTATTGATCCTGACTTATGTCCTGCCCCTTTCAAAGTCAGGAAGCTTAATAGTTTCTCTTCTAAAGGGGGTCCATTTTCAAGATCACATGAAGTTAGTCTTGAGTCTTCTCCCAAACTAGAGCAGTGTTCACCTCTTTTCTCTTCTAATTCTGGTGATACTGAGCTGAATATTGAGACTGATACTCCTCATACACAGTACTCTGCTAGCGTTTGTGATTCGATGGTTGATCCATTGGAGGAACGGAGATTCAGTTCCGAGAATGCATCTCCTTTATCTGAAGACTATGTTGATTGCAAACAGAATGAAGTGGAGCCTGAAACGAGTAACGAGGTCAAGCAAAAAACCCTTGAAAGTTTGTCCTCACCTTCTTCCAACTGTGGGGCCATTGTGTCTGAACATCAATACACTTCTCAATTAAACAATGCTGTTATCAGCAATGATTCAGAGGGAACTAAGATGGACACAACTGTGGAACCTCTTGAAAACACAAGTGCAATTGTGACAATTTCTAAGCCAATAAAACTAAAGAAGCAAGGTGTGTCTTTAACTGAATTTTTCACTCCAGAGGAAATAAAGCAACATGTGTGGAGTCTGAAGCAGAACATCGATCAGGTTTTTTTAATTACCTTCTTATCCTCATCTTTTCTTCTGTTTTTTTCTTTATTGTTGTTGGTTATTGATTAATACTACAGGATTTAATTAATTCGGATCCTGATGGACATTAGAAATCTTTTCTTTTGATATATGATTACATGATAATTTTTTTTGTTGACTGTGTAGTTCACAAAATTTAAGGGTGTAGTTATGTAGAGCAGGCTTCTTTCCCATTGATTAATATTAATTTGGTGATCAATTGTCTTTACTCTTATTGTTTGACAGGGATGATTACTAGTCTCTAGAATTTACGCCTTTAGTGTATATCTTTGTAGAGTGCTTGCCCCTACTAAATAAGAAATATGGATATTAACTTGTAGAGTTTTATACCTAAAATCATGTACGAAATGCAATTTGAGATGTCTTATGCTAAATTCTGGATTAAGGCTAAGTAGGCCTAGATATTCAAAGACTACGTGTTTGTTTCCTTGGCAAGATGCTATTAAAAATGTAGAATTGATGATATGTTGACCAGACTTTCTATTCTTTGGTTTGGGTATTGATGTTTTCCTTTTGAGAGTGACATTGACAATTAAGTATGCATCTGAATTAATTTATTACTATTGACCTGGCTGTGCACCAGACTGTAGCTGAGCAAGAGATTGGGAATACAATGAATAGTTGCATCAGCGAGAACTTTTGCCAGCTGTGCAACAAGGAAAAGTTGTGGTTTCCACCGATGCCAATTTACTGCTCAGCCTGTGGTAGTCGTATCAAATGTAGGGGCACATACTACTCCATGCAGGATGAAAATAGTGGCCAGGTGTGTTTCTGCTCTGCCTGCTACAACAAGTCACGTGGTCCGAACAAGTCCAAAATGGAGATGAAAAAGAATGATGTGGTTACTGAAGAATCAGTAAGAAGAAATTTTTGGTTCCATTTTCCAGTACTTGTTAGGTTACTCTACTTCTGAATTCACTAACCTTTTTCCTCGTATCTTTGTTCTCTATAGTGGGTTGAATGTGATAAATGCAAAGGATGGCAACATCAGATATGTGCTCTCTATAATGACAAAAGAGACTTCGGTGGAGAAGCAGAATACCTTTGTCCCAAGTGCTACTTAGCAGAACTGGAAACTGGAGATTGCAAACCCTTACCATGGACATCTTGTTTTGGTGCGAGCAACCTTCCACGAACAATACTTAGTGATCATCTTGAGCAGAGATTGTTTGAGCGACTTGAGCAAGATAGAGACGACAGGATGAAAGCAGCTGGAAGAGATCTTGATGAGGTGAGGTGTAAAACTCTAATTAGAATGGTGATATTCTCTGCTTTTTTGATACAATCTGCTTCCATAATTTGTGTTCATGTGGCATATGTTGAATAATTGTTGATTCACTTGCATGTGAAAATGTAGGTTTCTAGTTTCGATGTGTTAAACTCCTCAGAAAGTATGTAGTAATTTTGAGGAACATGTTTATAGTACAATAAGTGACTGTAGAAAACTATAAAATACAAGTGTCCACTCGCTTGTCTATATGTCATGGAGATTATGTATATGCTAACTTGTAGTGTGAAGTTGTAGATGAAATGATACCTGCTTTTAAGCTCCAAAAGCAGGCTATTTATATTTGAATACCTTCTGCATGAACTGTATAGAGCTAAAATGATAGAGGAGGTATTTTTTGTCAATTTGTCATCTTGCAAGTTTATTTAGTTTACAACAATGACAACAACAACCCATTAAAATTCCACACCAGTGGGGTCTGGGGGGTGAGATGTACGCACCCATACCTCGAGCTAGTTGGGAGGGTGTTTTGATAGACCCGATAGTCCCAAGAGGTAAAAATAGCACAACCAAAGACAACCATGCACATTCGTGCTTGCATAGCTGTAGTAGTGAACTATGTGAAGTGGGAGTATTTTATTCTCAGTTTTGTAGTGAACTGTGTGAGGTGAAAGTGTATTACTCTTAGTCTTGTATCACTTTCTTTTATTGACTTTAACTTCAATTAAAGGTACTGGAGGCTTCTGATATTACTGTTCGTGTGGTCTCATCTGTTGACAAAGTTCTGAAAGTTAAGCAGCAATTTCAAGATATCTTCCCAGACAAGAGTTACCCAGCAGAATTCCCATATAGATCAAAAGTAAGTAAAGATATTTCCGGAACTTATTTTTACTCTTTGAGGGGGTTTAAATTGATCTGTCCCTTTCTCTCTATAGGATTTCTATGGACTGGATACTCTTATAAAGAAATAATGATTTCTCTATGAGTTGACCATATATATTTTTATTTTTCATCAAGCTCTTATGGTTCGACTCTCGCTAAAGGAGTGTTGACTTCAAATATATTGGCTGTTGTAGCTGTTTATACTTGAAAAAGGACATTGCTTTCTAGTTTATGTGGTCTGTACATCTATTTTTGCTTATAGTGTGCAATGTCATATGCAGGTGATTCTTTTATTTCAGAAGATTGAAGGTGTTGATGTATGCCTCTTTGGAATGTATGTTCAAGAATTTGGCTCACAGTGCAGTCGCCCAAATCAGAGATGTATCTATATTTCTTATCTTGATTCTGTGAAGTACTTTAGGCCAGAATCAAAAAGTGTTGCTGGTGAAGCTCTTCGAACTTTTGTTTATCATGAAATATTGGTATGCAGTTCTGCACACTATTCTCTTAAAGTTTTGACACTCGTATATACTTGTATCATATAATATTTCTTTGTCAGTTGGTGATCTTTTCTTTTTTAATAATTGTTATTGCTCATACATGGTTGTTCAGATTGGATACCTGGAATACTGCAAGAAAAGAGGTTTTTCAACCTGCTACATCTGGGCTTGTCCTCCGGTGAAAGGGGAAGATTATATCTTATACTGTCATCCAGAGACACAAAAAACCCCAAAACCTGACAAGCTTCGACAATGGTAATTCACTTTCTCTAATTCCAACTGCCTATTCCACGCAGACATAATAATAAATGATCCACTTGAAATATAAGTGGGAATAGTTGGATACATGAAGATTTTCTCGGAGTTGATTTTCAACCCAAATGGGCGGTGTCTCCTTGTGTCCTTTGCTCTAACTAGAGAATAAAATTTTGAACGGTTCATCAACTTTATGAAATAAATCTAATTGAGAGAACTGAACCATAAGAAAGAGCCTCTTCCATGGTTGTTGACTTGCTTTATATACACAATAATAGCCACTATGTCTTTTATTCATTTGGCATCAGATGCATTGAAATTACTGTACTTTTTTACAAAGTGTGCTTATTGGTATCTGGTTTACAATGTAGGTATCGATCAATGCTAAAAAAAGCAGCCAAAGAAAAGATCATTGTGAATTCCTCAAATTTATATGAGCAGTTTTTTGTCCCCAATGAAGGATGCAACACCAAAGTTACAGCTGCTCGTTTACCATACTTTGATGGTGATTATTGGTCCAGTGTTGCAGACAGTATGATTAAAAAAATAGAGAAAGAATGTGGTGGTGATTTGCAAAAGAAGGTTATGAAAATGACACGGAGGACACTTAAGGCAATGGGGCATACGGACCCTACTGTCACTGAGGGTGATGCCAAAGATATCTTACTGATGCATGAAGTGAGTTCTTTGATTGCATTTCTGTTTAGATATGAATCTCTACAGTTGATATTAGTGTAAAAAAAACTTATAAGTGAAGCCATATCTACCTATTGTGGAAGTAAATTCATGTTTTTGTCACTTTATTTGCATTGTAGGTACCAGTTTCCTTGCACATATGTGCGTATATAAATGCTTGGTATAAGTTATGACGTGATGTGCAGATAAATTAGAACCCTAACAATTTTACTTATTTTTTCTTCCTATCTCCAAATTATATATGTTCCCAGTAAATTGTTAGTTGTTCCCATACTTGTCACACCTGCAATCTATTGAATATTATATTTTGATTTACCATTGGGTGTCATATTGTCAGTCTCTTCTTAAGACTACCTTTACTATGACGTGGAATTGGAAATATGCTTCTCGTTATATTTTTCTTTATTTTTATTTTAAACCACACAAGCATGTTCGGATGTTCCTGTTTATTGTCCACTACTTGATCCTTGTAGAAATAGCATTACTCACGAGGTTTCAAAACATCTATGATTTAGCATGCTTGAATTCTATAGACACTACAGTTTGCCTATTTCTGGTTGTAAAATCGTTTTCTGTTTGGTGATAGTTGGGACAAACACTTTCTTCTGCGAAAGAGGATTTCATCATCGTCTACTTACAGTTTATATGCACACATTGCCATGAAGTCATATCATCTGGAAAGCGATGGTACTGTAGTCTTTGCAAAAACTTCCAGCTGTGTGAAGGGTAAGTATCCCCGACTAGTTCCTTGTTTAAATTATACCTTATTTCCAATATTTGGCTGCTGATATTGTGGGATCTTGCTGTACTTGACTATAAATTACTTGTTGAAGTCGTGGTTGCAATATTTCTGGACCTTAGTGAAAATAATTTCCACATACATTTGAGTAGTGCTACTAATTATTAGTTGTACATATGTGCTCAGATTACTTTTCTTTCTTCCATGTTATGACTGAGCAAGTACATTGAGAATTCTCATGTTGGAGCTTTCCAGCAACCCAGTACCTACTTTTTGACCCTTAAACATCATGGTTAAATGCACTGAATCTTCGGGAGTTAGTTATGGATTCCATGTGAGGATGGCTGTGTAATATAGGCTTTGGGTCTTCTGGTTTCAGTTTCTGCCATTTTTGCAAATTAGTAATTTAGGTTACTATACAGTCTGTACTTTCTTTTCGCATCTCACCAGAATTCCCTTTGTCGTGACATCTTTCATATTATATCAAATGCTATTGTGGTCTTATATGTTTTAAACCTTTCGTTTCAGATGTCATGATGAAGATCAGAATCCTGAGAACACTCACATTTCAAGCAGTGGCCAGAAGCATGTGCTTTCACAGGTGTGTTTTAGATCACAAAGTTGAACCACCCTTATATGTTTACTCTACCACAATTTAAATCTCTCTCTTGTTTCTTTGTGATTTTCAGGAGGCAGTGGAGGGTGTGCCTACTGACACCGAGGACAATGATGCTATCATGAATAATTGTTTCTTAGAGAACAGACATGCCCTCCTGAGTTTCTGCCAAGGCAACCATTATCAATTTGATTCACTTCGCCGAGCCAAGCACTCCTCTATGATGATCCTGTATCACCTTCACCATCCAATTGGGGCTATGGCAGGGACCACTTGCAACTTGTGCCTGAAAGATGTTGTGGGCAAACGATGGAAATGTAACTTATGCCCAGATTTCATTGTTTGTTTGGCTTGCCAGGAGAAAAATGGTGCTGGTTGTCATACACATACTTTATCTCAAAAGCCTGCACCAGCAAATCAGGCAGTGGATACTGCAAAAGCTAAAATGGTGAGAAAGCTATAATTCCAAATTACATTGTTTGGTATTCTTTTTAGAATATATACTGACTGAAGATTGGTGTACAGGTTAAGGAATTGCTGGATGTATTATTACATGCTTCAAAATGCCGCCCGATGGAAACCAATCCTTGTAATTATCCAAACTGTCTTCTGATCAGAAAACTGTTTTCTCATACACGCCTCTGCACCACCAGAGTTGCCGGAGGATGCAAACATTGTAAGAAGACCTGGCAAGTACTAAAATTGCATTCACAGAGATGTGGGGATTTGAATTGCCGTGTCCCGCGGTGCAGGTATTGTGATAAAAACCCATATATTAAGTTGTTAGTTATAATTATCATCTTCCTTTTTCGATTTTCTAGTTAGTATCGTAAATTTCCAATATTTCAACTTCCCAGTTCTTAGGCATTTTCCCCATTTCCTCCACGCTGTCTATTTATAAAAGGAGAAGCACATCTTGTAAATGGGGAGGATTCCAAAAAAAGGGCTAAATAGCATGATTTTTCCCTAGGTTTCCTATCATCAGTTTCACCTCTTTTATCCAATTATTATTCGAGATATATAATCTTGTGGCTTTGCTTAATTGGCAGGGATCTGAAGGGACAAGACTTGCAGAATAACACAAAGCCGCCTGATACAAATCCAGAGGTTATGCAGTAACGCTTACATTCAGGCAAATAATTAATCTTGTATAGTGATGGTAACCTAATTTGCCAGTTAGCATCAAGTGTGCTGCATTTCTTGTCACAATAGAAGGCAAACTTGTACAGATAGGTGAGAAACATGAGATTAGAATTGGAACCCATTGAAAGTGGAGGGAATCACATGAAAATTTGCATAAGGATTATGGATAAAAGGCTTGTCTGTTTAGGATAAAGGGCTTTACAAGCACCCAGGTTTTGTATTATTGATTTCATAAGCCCTAGGTTAGGGTTTTTGCTTGAAATGTGAATAAGTTAGAATCATAAAGCATAGTTTTGAAGGGTTTGGGTTCCCCTATGGGCCGAAAAACGGCACTCAAGGAAGAAGAGAATCACAGCAGTGCATTCAAGAAATTTGTGTCCCTTTGAAGATTGAGGTTTTTCAAGTGTTTGGTTTGCATATTTTTCTCATCTCAATATCATCATATTGTACAGGGACACAAATTTTTTTTTTCACGAACTGAGTTGACTCGTTTTTTTCTTTTTCTTTTTCTTTTTCCCTGTTTTAGATAGTGTGTAGTGAACCTGATTTTTCAAGTATTCTCGCTTCAGTTCTGTTTATTTTTGGGTTCCGTAGCTTCACATGAAATGCTCACTTCGTATGTTTTTGTGTGCTGGATTGCCTGGTTTTGGCCTCTGATTATTTGAATGCTGACAACCCAAAGGCCAAAGTAGTTGTTAAACAGAATCGTATGCAAAAAAAAAATCAGGATTGTACAATTTTTTTTTTCTGATAAAATCACGGACATGTAAGATCCAGATACCGAAAAATTAGTAAGCTGGCCAACTAGCATTAAGATCCAGATACCGAAAAATTAGTAAGCTGGCCAACTAGCATTGGATGATAAACTAACTCACAGAAAAATCGAATCTTTATCAAGAGAGACATATGATTAAAAGCCACCGGGAATCTCACAAACCTTGCCTAATACAATTCCTCTGCTCAAGCCCCACATGTGTTTCTTGTGTGTTCAAGTCCTGCATGGGCGGAAACTAGGATCGAACCTGGACTTTTTATGTTCACTACTAGCACTCCAATTGCATAAATTGGAGATGAGGCGATATTCTGATAGTTGTTCGGGTTGTGCATTTTTTGTGTGTTCGTAGTGATGGAACTCTTTCAGGTCGTTTGTCACACTTTGCCAATCCAAGTATTTTGTTATCTTGCTCTCCAACAACCTTATACGCCTCACTAGCCTCATTAGTTTCTTAGTTCGATGTTTGTAATCTATGTTGTTTGGTTTTTTTAATGAAGTGATAATTTTCATTCACGGGTCAAAAAGTTACTTACAAAAGGATTTAGGCAACCCTAGATGTTACGATTTTCACCTAATCCAATCTTGGAGAACTACTTGCTCGATTCCCTAGTGTGCTTCTTCTACCTCGCTTTGATTTCTGATGTGGTTAACCATCTAGTGCACTCATTATCTATGGACCAATCCTCTCTCCTTGAAAGAATTTCCTATTTCTAGCAAGCCATACATAGTACATGGCTACACAATAGCAGTCTATCCATAATATAAAGGTGAAGCTAGATTTTTCTCGATAAACAAAAACAACAACATTTACCCAGTGGACTTATGGAAAATCTGGTGGGAGGGGTCAAGATGGAACTTAAAGCAACGGTGGAGCGACAAATTTTTTTGGGTATTCACTACTCTTGTTAAGTGTAGGCAGTTGTCTTCCATCCCTCAATGGAGTGATGCCTCTTACCAATCCTTATCGTAACGAAGTATGATCTTAAATGATTTAAGTAAACTCATTTGAGATTCCCTCGTGTTGTTTCTTTGGTTGTGCTGGCTACCGATGTACCCGGCCCTCTAGTATTATATTCAAATCCTTCCTCCTCAAAAAAAAAAGGTGATGACTGGATTCTCAACTCTCAAGAGACTCATTGGGCCTATGGCACAAGGACAAGTGTTTATCTGACCTTATTGGGCCTATTGCTGCAACTATTACATATATGGTTTTACTGGTATGTTATGTTCTCATATTTGCACTTGAATTGAATCAGAGAATTCCACCGAACAAGAAAACCATAGGGTTATCTCTCTACGCTTCCAAAGCTCTGCAACAATGGCAGCGGAGGCTTCTAGATCCAGCGGTTCCGCCGATTCATACATCGGCAGTCTGATTAGCCTGACATCCAAGTCTGAAATCCGCTACGAAGGCGTTCTCTTCACCATTAATACAGAAGAAGCCAGTATCGGTCTTCGTAATGGTGCGATTTTTCAATCTTCTGTTTTTTTTTTCATTCTTTTTCAAAGCCTCGTCCGAGCTTGGAGCTTTTGGAAACTAATATTGTTGTTATTGGGCGCGGTTTGCGAACGAGTTTCGATTTTCTGGCTTAGTTTCTTCACTTTTTGTATGTTTGAGTTCGGATCTTGTGTGTTAAGAACTGGAATTCATTTGAGGGATTCGGTTTGGTTTTCGGGAGTTTGATTATCCAGAAATGCCTTGTTATTGGCTATGTGGTGTGTGTGTGTTGAAGTTTGATGCTTTATGTTATTGATGACAATATTCTTATGATGATAAGTTATCTTAAGTTAGGGAAACTTGCTGTGATGATTCTCCACTCGGTGGACCAATACTTGTTCCTTTCCGCAAGGATTACTTGGCATTAACTGAATACAAGAAGCGTCTTTTTTCACTACTCATTATTGAACACAATTGAGAGAACGGATTATTTTTCATATTCCAAAAGTTTGTCTATGTTGCGGATCAACTATGAATGCAGTTGCAGTTAGAGATTCTGAACACAATGCAGGTTTTCGTTTTATTTTGGAAGTGATCCATTGACAAACTTGAAGGCAATTGTAATGGAACTTTGATGTTTGATATGTTTAGCATAAATATTATTCTGCTTGAGCTATTCTACTTGAGCTAGTCACCGTATGAAATAAATTGAATCTGAAGAATATGTTTTTGATTTAAAGAAATCAGTGCCGAAATCCAGCATTATATTGTAATCTTGCTTATTTTCATTACTTTTTCTTTGTTTCCACGACAAATGATATATACAATCGGTGCTTGATTATACAAATAGGATGCTGACTGGCTTTCTTTGGTTGCAGTTCGATCTTTTGGAACAGAGGGTCGTAGAAAAGATGGTCAACAAGTTCCCCCTATTGACAAAGTTTATGAGTACATAGTATTTAGAGGAAGTGATATCAAGGTAAGCTGGGCAGCAATATGGATACTCAAGAATGAAAAATATCAATCGCCAAATAAGAGTTGAAATCATATTAACGAAAATTTCTCATGAATCCTACAATGAAATTATGAATTGTCATAAAATGTGATATTATGTGCTGATTTTCTTGTACTTGATAGCATGTTGCCTTTTCTCTAGCATTAGATTCGTCACACACCCTTTTTTATATGAATCTCTTGGTGAAGTCAACGTCTTTCATGTGCAGTATTTGTTCATTTCTTCATAATAGCTTTTCCATATGGGTATTGCATACCTATTATTGTCTTGCTCATGAATCAAATTGTTTTGCTGAAATCTCAGTTGACACGTAATATATATAACTTCTATGCAGGCTCATGTTGTAATGTTACAAGGTCCCATTGTAGTCTGATATGCAGTTCTTAATCACACCTCTCTACTTATTACAGGATTTGCAGGTTAAATCTTCTCCACCGCCCCCGACTGCTTCCATACATAATGATCCTGCTATTATACAGGTAATAAGAAGAGAAATGCACAAGGAATACACTGTTTATGTTTATGTTTTTTCAATTGTTGGATAGTTCATTTGGATGATATTTTTTTCTTGTCCTTGGCAGTTATAGTTTTTTCAATTTTTTTTTCAACTGTTTTTTATCCTGATTTAACCCATGTTGTTAACTCGTTTGCCTCTTCCTGTGCCCTTTCAAAATAAATTAAACCTTGGTCCAACTAGTCTCAGTATAGTCAAGCACCAACAAGTACAAGCTTGCCTCATGTTAGTAATGCAGCTGTATTGGATGTTAGTACTCAAACTTCACAAATTTCGCAAAGTGGACTCCCAAGGTCACCTTTTCAGAGCAGCTTACCATTATACCAACCTGGAGGGAACATTCCTTCTTGGAGTTCTTCTGCAATTCCTCCCACAAGTGGGCCTATGATGCCTATGTATCAGCAAGGATTTTATGGTGCCCCAAGCAACCTTCAAAGTCAACAACAACCTATGCTCCAACCGCCACAAAGTTTTTCAATGCCTTCTCTAGCTCAGCAACTGAATGCATCCATGCAAGCTGGCCTGCCGGTGTCTCAACCTATGTTGCTACAACCTCCTGTCAGTGGAGGCTTTAATGTTCAGCCCAGCATGATTCCTGGGCCGTCGGTTTCAGTACCTGCTGATACATCAATGAGTATGCTTCCTTCTAAGACTCTTGCTCAGGTTCCACTTCCAACGTCACAGAGTCTTGGCTTGCCACTCGTGTCACCTGTGTCTAATGCACTGGACATAAAGACTGTCAACACAATTACTAACCAGATGAAACCTGTCTCAAGCTCCACGACATCCTACAATGACATGCCTGAACCTGTATCTACAGCTGTGGGGTCTTCTATTTCCCCTACGCTGGTGACTCCTGGTCAATTTGTTCAGCCTAGATCAGCTCTTTTTCCTGCATCTCAGCCAATGCAGACATTACATAAGGATGTTGAAGTTGTTCAGGTATCATCATCTGTACAATTGCAGCCTCCAGTCGTATCTTCACCGGCTTCAGCGCCAGTATCCGCAGCTGTGCCAAAATCAACAGAGTCCCAGACACCACTTCTGCCTCTTCCTTCGCCTGCTAACCGAGAGGTATCAGCTGTGAGATTTAATAATTTTTCTGGTATAGACAGATGATTGGTGCAACAATTTGTCCTTTCTGTTTGGTCTTGCATTGCTTGTATGTTGCTTTAATTATATTATTAACTACTGCTTCCTGTTTTAGCAATAAGCAATCACAAAATTGGCTGATTTGTAGTAATAATAAACATTTGATAACTTTAGTACTCATTGGTCTGAGATGATGTATTTTAACACGTTTTTTTTTCTATAGTTTGATCGGGCTCCTATGCACAACCACTACAACCACAGGGGTCGTCGTGGGAGAGGAAGAGGAAGTGAGGTAATGCTCTGATTCTATGTTATGTTTAGTCTATTCTAGCTTAGATGGGATGGGAATGCTTAATGCTTTCTGATCTTCTTGCAACATCAATTCATGTTTAAATATCATGTTCGGTAACTTTTCTGGAGGAAAGAGAAATGTAGGGGAATCTAGGGAGAAATTTATTCCAAAAGTTTTAATTCTGTTTTGTGGGCCAAAAAAAAGCTTATGATACAATCTAAAAGGGGAACAAAAAAAGAGAAACAAGTATGGAGGAGCACAATTGGTTCCATATGACTTTGCTAGCCCACCAGAATTTTTTTCTTGATGATGTAAACGGGTTTTGGGCAGCTTAAACCAAAGGAACTTGACTAGTTATCAGAAACGGAACAGATATCTTGCATTAAAATTTCCTGCTTTTATTTCTCATTGACACATTCTCCGTTGTTTATAAATGTTATTTCCACAATGTTTTGCAGCTTTTAAACGCCGCGACCAGGTTCACGGAGGACTTTGATTTTGAGGCAATGAATGAGAAATTCAATAAAGACGAGGTGTGGGGACATCTCGGTAAGGCTAAGGTTGATGATAATGAAGGTTCCCAGTATGATGACAATGATGTAGAGTTCCCACAGTTTGAGGCCAAGGTGAAGTCCTATATATTGTGTTATTTATATCATATTTTTCATGCTCATTGGCTTTCATACACTGCCTTTGAGATGGATAATTATTGTCACATAGCTGAATTTCAGTTTTTCTTGGGTCTTTCGGGCGTGCCCCCTTTCCCTTGGGCAGGGGTACCCCCATCTTGACCCCCAAGATTCTGCTGTAGCAGAAGTTACTGGGTCATCTTTTCTCTGTTGTCTGATATTTGGTGTTGTGCCTTGTGCTCAAACAGCCTGTTTATAACAAGGATGACTTCTTCGATAGCCTGTCATCCAACTCTCATGAAAACGGTTCACGTAATAATGGAAGGCCTCGATTCTCTGAACAAAGGAGATTTGACACTGAGGTCAGTCCTGATTTCTATCTTTATTTTGCTGTGTTTTGTAATCCTCTAATTGTCTTTGCATCAATCATCATCTCAGAGGTCTCCTATTTCCCTTTGTATTTCTTTCCAAATAGCTTTCTTCTGCTGATGTTTTGGCCTTTGGAAGGGTTTTTGTTATTTTCCATTCTGTTAAGAGCTTCATCAATTTAACTGTTTACTTTAACCTTCGTTGACCATTTGACTCTGCAGACATTTGGTGAATTCCCAAGTTATAGAGGAGGTCGAGGTGGGCGTGGGCCAGGCTATGGTCGGTTTCATAGAGGCGGTTATTATGGGAGAGGAGGGGGGTATGGCCATTCCGGGAGGGGCCGAGGGCAGTACAATGTCTACCGTGCCACCTAGGAACAACTTCTTGGGTAAGTCAAAATTGGTATTTGCTCGCTTCACCTGACTCTACCTTGTTAGCTTTTTTGGTGTCTGAATTATTGTAATAGACGACCAAAGCTTCAAGAAAAGTCCCGGTGAAGAGATGTGTAGATTTCAACAAAGTTGGTGGAGGTTAACTTCAAATATGCATTAGAGGGTTTGGAATGAAGAAGAAGAAGACGGTTTCGTTTTCTTGGATGTAAGAAAAACACTAGGCCTGGTTTATAAATTACTTTGTAATCAGCGGTGGTTTTTCATATCTAAAGCCCTGTTGGTTAGTCGATACTTGGTAGAGGCTTTTGATAAAATGTGTTCATGGGTTATATATGGCCACATCTGCACTTTAATGTCACGAGTGGTTGACAGACCTACTGTGTTTTTATGAAATAGTACTACTTTCTGTGTTTATATGCTGTGTCAATTTCTATGTATGGTGTTATACTTTTGGTGCATTTGCAAGACTATTTATGGTTTGGCATTGTAATGGCCTACGGTTTGAAATATAATGTAGCACTACATCGGAAATGAAATTTAGCACTGGCAATAAAGTAAATTGTAGTTGATCATAGCAAGATTGGTTTTATTTCTACCCTCGTATACAAGGTTATCAGAATCGGGATTCTAGGTTGGATCGTTGAGGGTCTTTTGGATCGGATCGTAAGATCGGATTGCTGAACCGTAAGATCCTACATTATAACTAAAAGTATGCAAGAATAACTGAAAAGATTGTATATTTTGTTATATAAGATGTAAGAAAATAATAAACATTATTAATGGTATAGGATGGACTAATCAACAATTTTAATGGAAATGATACGTTAACCGTAAAATTATTAATAATATATAGTTAAAATTGTCATTTTATAGGATCGTTAGAATCGTTGGTAGGATCGTTAGAATCGTTTATAAGATCGTTAAAATCGTATGTAAAATCGGAATCGGATCGAGATTATATTCTAAATCATTTAAGATCCTACTCCAATAAGATCCTACTTGGGATCATGGATCATTTCACGTGTTATGGATCGTAGGATCGTTAGAATCGTAGAATCGGATCGGGATTCTGATAACATTGCTCGTATATATGTATATGTAGTCGAATGGTTTTTCGATCACTACTAATACCAGTGCATGGATTAATGTAACGAGGCTACTAATTTTTCACCCCGCTTTATAAAGTTCGGGGCACTGTCGCTATGCGGCTTTGTTTCTGCTGTGTATTAGTTGAGGGTTGAGAAGAAGGATTTGAATCAATTAGGCTTCGTAGAAATGAGTCAAATTCGTACTAGTATTTGTAACTGAGATATGAGAACTATACTAGACAAAATACACTTAGTTTATGTATATCCAATCCAAAACTATGGTATGAGTGATTTCTATTTCAACTCGATTCCTGGTATAGGAATAAACGAGCCTTAGAGATTTTAAACCAGTAGAATGGAGGATGTAATTAGAGGCGGTGATATCACAAATAAATTGTACATTTGCTTCCTCAACCTCCCGCCATTATAAATGGCTAGTTGACGATGATATATCAATTTTGAATTATCATCTTGGCTTCTAATTATCAGATGCTTATAACAAAATTGTTATTAAAATTTTGTACAGTAAATTCTTTGTGCTCAACTATTATTTTTTCTTCCTTTAGAAATTATGACTTAGCTCGGTTCAATGTAGAATTGTGGAGGTTTGTAAAATCTAACAAATTATTTTTTTTAAATAAAGTTAATTATTTTTTAATAATCTAAAGTTAAAACTTACTCAAAAATTTATAACTTCAAACACTCAATTATTTTTTTTGTAATTTTAAAAAAATTACCCCATACCTAAAAACATTATCAAAAACCTCCACTTTCTTACAACTTTTATCCATGAGATTTTTCAAAAGCTTTTCGGAGTTCTCGCAAAAAAATTCTAGATTGCTATCTCAATCTCCAACAATTACGAATAGCTTACAATTATATATCAAATTATCAATTTAAGATGATCTTGACTTGAGTTATCTGATGCTTAAAAAAATCATTATTGAATTTTAGTATTTGCTTGGTGTTTTGCTTTGTTATTATGCTCTACTATTGTTTTTTCTTCCTAACCACCTCAAAAACAGAAAAACACACTTACCCAATGGGAGAGATCAAAGAAATGGGTGGAGGACGAAAAAAGAGTCCAAATCAGGATTCAAAATGGACAAAAGAGAAAGAAGCGAAAAGAAATATGGAAAAAACCTCTTACCAATATATGTAAACTCAATTTTGATGGGTCCAAACTTAGCACTAACCAAGCTGTATCGGGGTTTGTAATTCGGGATCACAATGTACAACTGCACAAGTTATTGGAATAGGAACCAGGAAACAAGGACCAATCTCGATTTTACAAGCAGAAACTCTCGTACTCCGGGAAGGAATTAAAGAAGCCAAGAGACTAGGAATTACAAGGCTTGAAATTGAAGGAGATAATCTCATTGTGATAAATGCCGTTAATGGTGATGGAAAATGCCCATGGGAAGTTGAAATGCTAATATCAGACATTATGGTCTCCCTCCAACAATTCATGGTTGTCTCAGTTCAACATGTGGGTAGAGATTGCAATGTTGTGGCCGATAAAATTGTTAAGTTGGGCCACAACATCCCTACCAACCTCCTTTTGGATAATTTAGAACTTTGAGTTCTCATCCGTAAGGATGCTTAGTACGCCCTCCTTAGAGGGTCTCCTAATCTTTACCTTATCAAAAAAAAACACTTGCTAAAATCTTATCAACAATGTTATAATATAAGGTAAAGTAAATATTTTTTAATATTGGGTGTTGGCCTCTCCTCATCTTTCCCAATTCCTCTCTAGATTTATTTGATTCCTTCTTGTAAATCCTCTTTGTCTTCTTCCTTTCCCATCGTCTTTGTAAATCCTCTTAGTTTGTTCTTAACTTCCTCTATGAAATTTTAGGGATTGGTGGCGTTATGGATCTGACCTCTAGATCTATTTGTTCCTTCTCCCTTGTCCCCTTTAATCTAATCGGTCCTAAAACCGGTTTGAAACCTTCCTCAAACTTATCGTTCATATACCTATTGATTTACTATGCTTCTTGTTCCGTCCCTTCTTCAGTTTTGAAGATTGAAGATTGAAGATTGAAGATTGAAGATCTGAAATTTTGAAGTTTGAAGTTTTGAAGCCTTAAATTTTGTTATGCCTAGGTTTGGTTTGTTGTTGTTGTTTCAAGATCACCATCTGGTTAGCCTTATTTTTTTGCTGGTAGCCTAGTTTTTGCCAATGGTTGTTGTTGTTGCAATAACTTATTAAAAAAATATTTTTTTATATTAATGTTAAAAGAACCTCCTTTCTTATAATGTTATTTTCATTAAAAATGTTAATAAAAATAATAAAATGTAAAGAAATTGGGCCAATATTGGCTTACTTTTTCCAGCATATAAATTGCTAAAACACCTAGTTCACGTTCGTCGAATGTAATTATAACTTGCATTACGTGGATCAAAAAATCGTATGCTCTCAGCTTTGCACTCGAATCAGAGAAATCCAAGAACAAGAAAGCAATAGGGTTCCCTCTCTCCGCTCCCGAAGCTCTTCAACAATGGCAGCGGAGGCTTCTAGATCCAGCGGCCCCGCCGATTCCTACATCGGAAGTCTGATCAGCCTCACATCCAAGTCTGAAATCCGCTACGAAGGCGTTCTCTTCACCATTAATACAGAAGAAGCCAGTATCGGTCTTCGTAATGGTACGAGTTTCCAATCCACTCTTTCCTGCTCTGTGCTATTCTTGTTGCCTTTTTGAAAGCCTAATGTGAGTTTGGAGTTCAGAGCTTTCGAAACTACTATTTTCGTTTTAGGGCGCGGTTAGCGAACGAGCTGCGATTCATACGCGTGGTTTATTGTTTGTATGAAGACGGATCTTCTATGTTAACAAGTTTCTGCAATAGGATGCCTATATTGCGGACCAACTAAGAATAAACTTGCAAGTAGAGAACTCTGAACTGAACACAAGCTGCCTGGTTTTTTTTTGTTAGGAAGTGGTCCATTGAAAATCTTGAATGCAATCCTAATAGAACAATGATGTTTGATATGTTTAGTATAAATAGAAAGTAGAATTCTACTAGAGCTATTCATCATCACCACTATGACCGTATGAAGCAAGTGGAATCTGAATGATGTCTTCTTGATTTAATAGCAATTAATGCCGAAATCCTGCATTATAGTCTATTCATGCTTACTTTCATTACTGTTTTATTTCCATGACAATCTTTCTTCAATAGGATAGGATACTGACAATCTTTCTTTGATTGCAGTTCGATCTTTTGGAACAGAGGGGCGTAGAAAAGATGGTCCACAAGTTCCCCCTATTGACAAAGTTTATGAGTACATAGTATTTAGAGGAAGTGATATCAAGGTAAGCTGTACAGTAATATGCATAATCAAAGTAAAAAAAATTAATTGAGAAACAAGAGTTAACGAAATTGTCTCCTGTTCGGTTATGAACATTCGAATTGTCATAAAATGTGCTGATATCAAGTCATACTTGATAGCTTTTTTTTTCCATCCATCATATCTCATGTCTTTTATGAATCTTGTATTGAGATCAACATCTTTCATGTGTGATTTCTATTCATTTCTTCAGAATAGCTTTTCTATGTGGGTATTTTATTCATCATCATCATCATTGACCCAGTGAGGCTCCGCTACAGCGGAATCTGGGGGGTCAAGATAGGGTTACCCCTGCCCAAGGGAAAGGGGTACGCCCGGATAGACCCAAGAAAAACTGAAATTCAGCTATGTGACAATAATAACTGAATTTAGTTAGAATGCACCAAATTGATATAGGGACTAAATCCATCTCAAAGGCAGTGTATGAAAGCCAATGAGCATGAGGATGCGCCCACTATGTGGGTATTTTATTCATCACTGTCAAATGCCCTATTGTTTATCTTGTCTCCTAATGCATGAATTGCGCTGTTTATATTCCTGTAGCAAGACTATAATATCTTAAGATTTTAGCTTTTAACAGATGTCTTACTATTTGCCTTTGGCCTTGACATCCCTCAATTTTCCCGGGGAGGTTTTGGTTCATCTACCGCTACCATCTTCCTGTCTTCCCTCCCTCTTCTGATAAACATACCAGTTAGGCTCCTTCCCCAAATGTCACATTATATATTGTTCATTCTTTATCATTGTACACTAACAATCCCAATTTACTTTAATTGCTCAATTGAGCTGTTACAAAAGGAGAAAGAAGGTGAGGGATAAAATCTGCAGAAGTCTAGTTCCATTTGCCAATTTATACTTGCCTTGCAAAGCTGAAAAAAAATGAAGAATTAGTAAAGCTAAAGGCTTTGTGGTTTAAATCAAAATTAACAAAAGAGGTATCTCTTGGAATTGGGAAAATATGAAGCATTATTAGTGGTGTATAATTTCTAATGGCAGGTTATTATTTTCCTTTCTACTACTTGCCACATCCTCACTGTTTCTTTTCTATCATTCACAAAGGGTTTTGTTTCTTATTCTTAATTTTTCAGTTTTTTTAAATCAAAACATCTATTTATATTATCCAAAAGGCAATATATTTGCAGTATTTTTGAAATTTAAAGTAAACTGTAGTATTCTTAGTAAGTTTTTTTATTGTGTGTGATAGTTATATATATACACATTTACACAAATGTACACATAATTAATGTCATATCATTCGGAATTCATTATAAGATACGATTTGCATACCCTATTTGGCGTATATTACATGTTACATAACCTTGTGACAATGTCAAATGGCTTCAAAGTTATGAATGGTCAATGTCAAATGACACTTAATAATCATCATTTTTTATTAACAAAAGTATTATCTGCTTGTGGTTGATAGGGTTTCATGTTGCAATGTTACAAGGCCACATTGTAGTCTGATATGCAGCTCTTAATCATGCCTTTGTGCTTATTACAGGATTTGCAGGTTAAATCTGCTCAACTGCCACAGACTGCTTCCATACATAACGATCCTGCTATTATACAGGTATGAGGAAGATAAATGTACAAGGGAAGCACTGCTTTATAATTGTTCAATTGTTGGATTTATCATTTGGATGATATTTATTCCTTGTCAAATTTGGCTTTGTTTGGCATCCAGTTCTTATATAAGGTACTTAAAACTCCTTTAATGTAGTCTTGTGCCAAACAAGTCTGTTGCTATTGATACATTGAAAGTGGATTTTGTGTGCCATATTTACTCTCCATTTTGTCTGTAAAGAGGGAAATTTATTTGGCCAAATCTCTTAATTTATCCTTTTTTATTCTTTCACATGTGATCCTGTGAAACTTGGTGCTTGCTATGGATTGTAACTTTAGTTCTGTACAACTTATTATCTTTCTTAATGTTTTCTAACCTTATTTAACCCGTGTTGCTAACTCATCTGCCTCTTCCTGTGCCCCCTCTAACTAGTCTCAGTATAGTCAAGCACCGACAAGTACAAGCTTGCCTCATGTTAGTAATGCAGCTGTATTGGATGTTAGTACTCAAACTTCACAAAGTGGACTCCCAAGGTCATCTTTTCAGAGCAGTCTACCATTATACCAACCTGGAGGGAACATTTCTTCTTGGAGTTCCTCTGCCATTCCTCCCACAAGTGGGCCTATGATGCCTATGTATCAGCAAGGATTTTATGGTGCCCCAAGCAACCTTCAAAGTCAACAACAACCTATGCTCCAACCACCACAAAGTTTTTCAATGCCTCCTTCAGCTCAGCAACTGAATCCATCCATGCAAGCTGGCTTGCCGATGTCTCAACCTATGTTGCTACAGCCTCCTGGTAGTGGAGGCTTTAATGTTCAGCCCAGCATGATCCCTGGGCAGTCGGTTTCAGGACCTGCTGACACATCAATGAGTATGCTTCCTTCTAAGACTCTTACTCAGGTCCCACTTCCAATGCCACAAAGTCTTGGGCTGCCACTCGTATCACCTGTGTCTAATGCCCTGGACATAAATTCTGTCAACACATTGATGAAACCTGTCTCCAGCCCCATGACATCCTACAATGGCATGCCTGAACATGTATCTACAGCCATGGGGGATTCTATTTCCCCTACGCTGGTGACTCCTGGTCAATTTATTCAGCCTGGATCAGCTCCTCTTTCTGCATCTCAGTCTATGCAGCCCCCAGCTGAAGTTATTCAGGTATCATTGCCTGCACAAATGCAGCCCCCAGCTGAATCAGCACCAGCTTCAGCATCTGTGCCAAAATCAACAGAATCTCAGGCACCACTTCTTCCTCTTCCTTCCCCTGCTAATCGAGAGGTATCAGCTGTGGCTTTATTTGATTTATCTGTTATAGATGATCATTGCAAAAATCTGTCCTTTCTGTTTGGTCTTCCATTGCATGGTAATTAGTTAATTATAGTATTGATGGTTCCTACAATTTCCTGTTTTAGCACCATTATTTGAAGTAATGAACATGAGATACGTTAATCACTCATTTATCCGAGATTATGTATTTTAACACCTGTGTTCTTTCTATAGTTTGATAGGGTTCCTATGCACAATCACTACATTCACGGGGGTCGTCATGGAAGAGGAAGAGGAAGTGAGGTAATGCTTTGATTCTATGTTATATTTAGTCTATTCTAGGACAATTGGGATGGTAATGCTTAATGCTTTGTGATATTCTTGCAACATCTATTCATTTTATTTGGTAACTTTTCCAGAGGAAAGAGAAGAGGAAATTGGGAAGCTAGGGAGAAATTTATCCAAAAGTTTTTTTTATTCTGTTTTATGCGCCAAAGAAAAAGCTTATGATATAACCTAAAAGGGGAACGAAAAAAGAGAAACAAGTATGAACTATGGAGGAGCATAAGTGGTTCCATAGGACTTTATTAACCCACCAGAAAAAAAAGTTATCTAGATAATGTAAACAAATTTTTGCACAGCCGAAACCAAAGAAACTTGACTAGCTGTCAGCATAGAATGGGCATCTTGGATTTGTCTCTCGCTTTTACTTTGCATTGACACATATTCTGTTGTTTATGAATGTAATTTCTATAATTGCAGCTTTCAAACTCCGCAACCAGGTTCACAGAAGACTTTGATTTTGAGGCAATGAATGAGAAATTCAATAAAGACGAGGTTTGGGGACATCTCGGTAAGGCTAAGTTCGACGATAAGGAAGATTCCCAGTATGATAACAATGGTGTTGAGTTCCCACAGTTTGAGGCCAAGGTGAAGTGCTATCTATTGTATTCTTTGTATTTCATATGTTTCAAAATTTACTCTTTACTCTGTTGTCTGATATTTGGTGCTGTGACAATGTCAAACAGCCTGTTTATAACAAGGATGACTTTTTCGATAGCCTATCATCCAACTTTCGTGGACATGGTTCACGTAATAATGGAAGGCCTCAATTTTCTGAACACAGGAGGTTTGATATTTATGAGGTCAGTGCTATTGTTTTTTGATGAATTCTTATCTTTATTTCGCTGCGTTTTGTGAACTTTTATTTGTACCAATCTTCTTTTGAAGTTTCCTATTTTCTTTGTATTACTTTCCAAATAGCTTTCTTTGCTGATGTTTTGGCTTTTGGCAGGGTTTTGATTATTTGCATCCATTTAAATTAGAGCATCAAAATAACCTTTTGACCATTTGACTCTGCAGACATATGGCGAATCCTCAGGGTATAGAGGAGGTCGAGGTGAGCCTAGAGCAGGCTATGGTCGCTTTCATAGAGGTGGTTATTACGGGAGAGGGTATGACAATGCTGGGAGTGGCCGAGGACAGTACAATAATGTCTACCGTGCCACTTAGAAGCCGCTCTTTTTTGTAAGTCTAAGATGCTTTTTTTCACCAGACTTACCTTGTTGCTTTTGTTGGTGTCTTGATCACTGTCATTGACTGGTAGACGACCAAAACTTCAAAAACGGTCCTGGTTGAGTTGTTGAAGAGACATGTAGATTTCAACTTAAGATGGTGGAGATAGTTTAGTAACTTTGAATATGCATATGATTAGAGGGATGGGGATGAAGAAGAAGATGGTTTCGTTTTCTTGGAGGCCTGGTTTATAAATACCTTGTAATCAGTAGTGTTTTTTCGTATCCAAACCCTGTTGGTTAGTCGGTTCTCGATAGAGTGGCTGGATTAGGCAAGAGGCTTTTGATAGAATGTCTAGTGATTCGAGAATGTGTTCATGGATTTTTTTTTAATGGACATATCTGCACTTTGTTGAAACAAGACTGTCTGGTTGTGCCAACCAGTTGTGTTTTATGCAATAGTACTACTTTCTTTGTTTATATGCTGTTGCAATTCCTAGAATTCTATGTGTGGTGTGACACTTTGGTGCATTTGCAAGACTATCTATGGTTGTATTTGTAGCTTGGACACAATGTTTAAGGACGTAAAAACTTAGTCTAAAATGCCCTTATTTTCTCCAGTAAACAAACACAACAAAATAAACGTGTGCACTTATTTTATCCCTTCAATAATTCATGGTAAAATTGGAAATAAATGACAAAAAAGCTTGTAGTCGTATATGATATGGAGGTAGCGTATTTCAATGCATAGCTAGATTGGTTATATTCACACCCAATCGTGTTACATTATGTACTCGAACATTTTCCATAGTTCATGCTTATTATAAATTTTGCGTACTCTTTCAAACACTAAAGTACTTAAGTATGTTATCAAAAAAAAAAAAAAGTAATTAAGTACATGGATTAATGTAATGTGGAGGTCTTAAGCTTGTAGCCCTAGTGGGTCCATTCTTCACAATCAGGACAGTCTCCATACCCCAGCTTGTATGCCTCTCCAAATGACAATGCAAAAACCATACTCCTGTCATTGGTTAGAATAAATCTTCGATTGATATTTTATCGTGTTGTATAACATCAAAAGTAACCAAACAACAAATAGGGGACTCAATTACCTGGATTATCGGCTCGAAATCTAATTGCAGTCCAACCGTTCTTGGGCACTCCAATGGTGTTCACTAGTGGTGGATCAACCAAATTGTACCCTTTAGGGCTTGTCTTCTCGTCAAAAATTCCTAACCCCCATCCAACGACGTAGAAACTATATCCATGCACATGCATTGGATGAGTCTCCGAAGCATTCATCACGTTGGTCCCTTGAAACACGATCTCAACCGTGGTGTTATACTCGATAACCCTAACCCTAGTCCCATTCAAATCCGCCATGGTGTAGTTATCTGTGATCATTGGATCCTCGGTGTAGTTAAACACATAATAGGGTTTGCTTGGGAAATCAGGCTTATACACTGATCTAAGTCTTTTGTAATACGCTTGTAGAACATCAATCTTTGGTTCATCAAATGTGATGTTGTTCAAGCTAGACGAGATCCTATTACCACTGGGCCCAGAGCACGACCCGTTACCTCGATCACAAGGCAACGTGTTCAATGATAGTGTCATGATAAGCCTTGTTTGGACTCTTTTAGGGACATCTATGGGGTATTTCTTAGTGGCTAGGGCTCTCAACCTCCTTGTAAAGGCTATGGCGGCTTCCTTATCGCCATAATCAGGTAGGTCAGGGAACGAGGCGTTGGCTATAGAAGGTGTGTAGGTTTGGGAGTATTCAACCAGGGCAGTGGTGGTAACGTTGGAGAAGACGAGCTCACCAAAGGCTCGGGATGCCATGTAGTATTGGCGGCTAGGGTCTTGGTTGGTTGTGACTAGGACGTCCATGGTTTGGCCCGGTGTGATCATGATGTAGTTTGTTACAATAGGTTTGATGTAGGCTCCGTCCATGCCCACCACCCAGAGCTTGTGGTTTGCCACCATGAAGAACATGTTCTCGTTTAGGACCGCGTTGATTATTCGTAAAAGATATGTCTTGCCATGGTCAACCTTCATCCGGAACATGTCTATAAGGATCAAAGAAAGTGAAACAGCTGGATCAAAAGTTTGAATTTAGTTGATGAATCGAGTTCTCGATAGGCATGTATAGTTTACCTTTGGATGAGCATGGCTTAGTGTTGCCTGGTTGACCATTGATAGTAAAGGCGTCAGATTTGTTGGTCTCGCCTCCATTGGCTAAGGCCTCTTTAATCACTCGCATTACATCCGCCTTGTACCAAGATCCTATGCATATTATGAATATAAAGATAAAAAATGTGTTGCTAAACATCAACCGTCGATCAATTTTGACATATATAGAAGAATTTATTTTAGGGTTATCTTCTAGCGTGAGCCACCAACTAGGTGAAATGAACCGGTTTGCTGCGTTTGCACCAATTGACTCGACCCAAGATAATCAGAAATAGGCTATTTTTTATTTGTTAGAAAATCGAGCAAATTAACTTAAAATTAAGATAAGTAATTAGTGATATAATACCAATGATTATGGGGACTTGAGCATGAGGGTTGGGGAAGGGATAGGTGTTGGGAGGCTTAGGATATATGAAGATTGCACCATGGACGGTGGCACGTGACCAGTCACTGTGCGCGTGCCACCATAAAGTCCCTTCTTCGTCGGAGAGAATGATCTCGTACGTGTAGTTTGCTCCTGGTTTGATCGGACACTGAGCTATGTACGCTGGTCCATCGGACCATGGATTTCTCGGTTGCTTTATCCCATGCCTACATTTCCAAAATTAATTAATTAATTAATTATATTAATATACATACATATTATATCTATAGATTTTTTTAAGGTAAGAATTTGATGTATCATACAGAACTGATATATCGAGAAACTAATGGAATCGAAAGTTGGACAATTAAACTAATGCGCAAAATAAAACAAACAAACAAAAACAACAATTGATTTTTCTATTGCCAATTGGTTTTCTGATGAAATCCCACTAGACTACTAGAGTTATGTGTTATGCTAGCACACATATACGCTCGTACAGATACATCCTCAACGTACCTACCTGTCAGCCCACATACTTTCTTCATATACATCTAATTTGCCTGGCTATCGATTTTCCCTTTAACTTGATTACATTAAATGATCATCCTATAACAAATTGGATGATTTTTTAGTTAGTGATCGATATGATTCCGAGATAGAAATTTGTAGACATTATAATGCGCATGATGCATATATACTATATATATGTTAAAATGGAATCATGCATGCGATAATATTGTCAAAAGCTAGTAAAGAAAGTTAGAATAAAGTTACCAATGAATGGTAACACCGTAGCTGGCTTGGTTATGAACATTGACTTTGATGCGATCTCCTTTGTAAAGATACAAAGCTGGACCAGGAAACATCCCATTTACCGTCATTATCTTCTTTGGGCTACAAAGCCTGTTGTATGATGTCTCTTTCACCTACAATACTTAATTAAATGTAACTTTCCATGTACCAATTCAAATTTAAAGCAGCTAGCAATGCCAAATGCCCAAATTGCATCAACTTGCCCAATATATACATTTGGCAAGAAAATGGGAAGCTGTATTATACATAGTTGTTGGCCGGATCTAAATGTAAAATTGATGTTCACAGCCAAGCTATATAGCTAGCAATTAATCCAATTAATTTTTAAAAAGTAAAACTACTAGCTTAATTTAATTTTTATTCTTGTGTTTGACTTCGACGTCGGAGTTCAATTCCTAGCTAGCTCGTAAGTTACATAATTAATTAATCATTAATTATGAAACTACATACTCCTATATGATAAGTCTTTTTTTTTTTTTAAAACACATATTATAGATAAGTCCATTTTCAACGGGGTCATAACTCATAACAGCTCATAATAGAATTGTATAAGAATGTACGTATTTCAAATTTTGTGATCCCTTTAACTTGGTGCTTCCCGTAATTATTTAGCCAATAAGTTATTAAAATTATAAAATACTACGTAATATTTTAAAGCAGTTATTATTACTAGTTATTCTTCTTTTTTTTTTTTTTTTGAAAACATGATGAAACAATCATGGAATTATTGGTAGTGTATATAGATCTGTCTGAGGATGTACAGTGAGAAATAATGAGAGTCATTGAATTTGAGTTGAGATTTTTAGAAAAATTAAAAAAGAGTGATAAAATCGTAAACAATATCAATTTTTTATGAGTTCAAATAACATATTTTATATACACTACTAATTATGCACTTTTATATGAACATGTATTTCTAGATAAAATACACACTTGCACTTTTAGTACAACACATATACATTATTAATCATGCACATTTTTTTGGTAAAATCTATTATGTACCATTATTATAGTCTAATTAAGTACCTCTTATGAACCAAAAAAAAATACTTATTATGCACTTTACCACCCCTAAGAATGCTCCTTAATTATTACCTTATATATATAATCCAAAATTCTATAAATCTAATTGATCATATAAATTATCGGCGATATTTTGTAGATAATAAGGGAGAGAGTACAATTAGGAAGCTCTCTTCTGAAAAAACACAGATGAAAACTACTCCACCGGTGGAGACACCGGCCAACACGGAGGTTAACAACGAAGTTATGATGGATGAGTCAAGCAAAGTGCGCCCTCCTGGAGATCCCCCGGATCCGAGAGGGTCGTGGAAGGAAGTCGTCGTTGGCGGCCCTTTTCAGAAAAAAACAACCATTGATGAGGAATTCCTTGAAGGAAAAGTTCAAATTCACTTCCCGAACGGGGAAGAAGGGGACCCTGCCATTTCAATTGCGGAAGAGGTCATGGATGCGCTTGCATCAGTATGGAAGTGCTCGGTGGTTGTCAAGCTCCTCGGTCATCCCATCTCTTTCCAAATCATGGAAAAGAAAATTAGGGAGATGTGGCGATCAGACCAACACTATCAAATTCTCGATCTCACCAATGGTTGTTATTTAGTTCGTTTTGGTCGGGAGGAGGAGTACATGTCAGCGCTTACGGATGGGCCTTGGACTATCTTCGGACGGTGCTTAATTGTCCGTAGTTGGTCACCATCCTTTCGTACAACGGAACCAATCAAGACTGTGCCTACATGGATCAGATTATCTGACCTTCCAGTCTCTTTGTACGAAGAGAAGATTCTTTTGAAGATCGCCTCTGCTATAGGTCGCCCCATCAAAGTTGATCAAAAAACTATGTTCACCAACAGGGGGAGATTCGCTAGAATATGTATTGAAGTTAATTTGGATAAACCACTAAAAGGGTCGGTTAGCATAAATGGTGACCGATTCTTAATCGAATATGAAGGTCTGCCGACAATATGTTTTGACTGTGGGCGGTTTGGGCATGTGAAATCATACTGTCCGTACAGGGACGAGAGCACCAAGAGATCCACATCTATATCAGCGCAAAAACATACTTCGGGGGTCTCAGGGAAATCTGGTGATCTTGGCGGAGCTATGACTGTTGGTAATCTGAGTAATAATGATCAGATTGCGACGTCGAGTATGATGCAGGAGGAGGAAAACGGAGAGGTGGCCGCCGGTGAAAGGAAGGGTTTGTACGGCGAGTGGATGAAAGTCGAAAGAAGGAAGGTTGTCATGAAAGGAAATAAGCAGCATGCACAATCTAACAGTCAAAGGAAAGTTCCAATGAAGGATAACCGAAATGGTACTGAGAAAGGGAAGGACAAGATTGTACAGGAGCAACGCCCTTTGTTTCCGCAAATCAACAGATTCGGGGCCCTAAAAATAGGGGGAAATGAGTCTGAAGATCTTATCTCTAAGTCGGTGGAGGAGAATTTGCAGAATTACAGGGGTAATTTGAAAGAGGTCATGAAAGGAAAGCATATCTCTGCTGAGGTGTCAAAGGATTGTTCGGATTCGGTGCATATGAAAGGTGTTGGGCCCCAACAAGTGCCCAACTTAGAAGGTGGAATTGAAAACGTTGAAGAGTCCATGGACCAAAGTGATAATTTGCAGGGTTTCAATAGTGGGCTGATTCAATCCAAAGCCCAAAATAAAAAGAGGAGTGTAAAAGTGGGCCGAAAAAAGGGGATATTCACTCCTATTAATGGAGATCAAGGTGTTACCAGTGGGCCTAAGAAGGGATCGCAAGTTGTTTTGACTAAAAGACCAAGACATAACTTGGATCATGAGGCTTCTACAGTCGTGAATTTGCATGAGCAACAGATTCTGAAACCTATTCAGGATAGCAAGGAAATTCATGAAGGGCGTCCTCTTGATAACAATCAACTCAGCTCATATCTTCCCACCGAATCACAAACGATTGTGGACGATCCTCTTGGTTGCATCGATGTTGATGCTAGTATGGCGGAGAGCGGGAACGCTCAAGGGCCATGTTGATTCCCTCTGGTTCCGTTTTCTTCTTTTATAAGTTGGTTATGATGAATTTATTAATGTGGAATTGTTTTGGTGCAGGTAAACCTAGTTTTCGTAGAGCTATTCGGTATATATGTAGAGCCCATGCGGTCGACATGCTTGCTTTGTTCGAACCTCGTATATCGGGCGAGAGAGCTGATCATGTCTGTAATCGTCTCGTTCGCTCGGATTTCTCAAAATTTGAGCGGGTAGAGGCTGTTGGCTTAAAGGGTGGAGTTTGGTTCTTCTGGAAAGACTCAAGGATTCGTGTTGAACGAATTGTGAAATTCCAGCATTTCATCCACGTTATTTTTTCCGATGGGGATTCTCTTGTGAATTTGTTCACTGTTTATGGCCCGCCCTCGGCAAAGCGTAGGGAAAGCTTTTGGAAAGACTTGGAATCTGCAATAAAAGGGACGTTTGGCCCGGTGATTGTTGGAGGCGACTTTAACTGTATTCTTTTTACCAATGAGCGTGAAGGTGGCTCGGGGGGTCTACATTCTGATTCTGAAACTTATCATCGTTGGAAGAACAGGCTAGGGCTTATTGACATGGAGTTCTTGGGGCCTAAGTTTACGTGGAGCAAGAGGTTATCTCGGTCGTCGGTGGTGTCTAAGAGACTTGATAGGGCTTTCATGAACATTGAGGGACGCCTACGGTGGCCAGAAGCTAGGGTACGCCATCTTCCGAGGTCCTCGTCGGACCATAATCCGCTTTTGCTCTCTTTCAACCCTAAGATTGGGATGAACAAAAAACGTAGGCCGTTCCGGTTTGAGGCCGCTTGGTTCTCCCACCCTGAGTTCTCGAATACGGTCAGAAACAGTTGGCATTCTAATTGGGACACCCCGGCAGCTCTTTCGGCGCTCAAAGAAGTGTTGGTGAGGTGGAACAAAAACGTTTTTGGTAATATTCATGCCCGTAAGCGGGAGGTTATGAACCAGCTTGAAAATATTCAGAATAATCCTAACAGGGCATCCTCTAGTGCTCTTTTGGACAGTGAGGCACGTCTAAAAGTGGAGTTAGAAATGGTCCTCGAACAGGAGGAAATCCTATGGTTTCAAAAGTCCCGAGAACAATGGTTGATGTGTGGGGATCGTAATACTTCTTTTTTTCACACTTCGACTATTGTTAGAAGGAAACATAATAGGGTTGAAGGCCTCCGTAACAGTGATGGAGCTTGGATTGACAAGAGTGAGGAGCTTGAAATGATGGCAGTGGAGTTCTACCGTAATTTGTATACTGAGGAGCCTATTGTTGAGGGCCCTAATACTACTATTCAATGCGGGTTTCCGATTGTGAGCACAACGGAGTGTACGTCACTCGTGAGGAGTGTTAGTAAGGATGAAGTTTGGAGAGCAGTCAAAGATATGGTCCCTTTCAAATCTCCGGGCATTGACGGCTTTCAACCGGGATTCTATCAGAAATGCTGGGATACAGTGGGTGAGTCCGTGTGGTCTTTTGTTAGAGACTTTTTCTCGTGTTCACACATGCCAGAAGGGGTTAATGACACGCTTATTGTGTTAGTGGCAAAAACGGAAAAACCTGAGCTTCTTAGTCAGTTCCGACCCATAAGTTTGTGTAATGTCCTGTACAAGATTGTTACTAAAGTCCTTGCGAATAGACTTCAGCCCCTCATGCCTATGATCATCGGCCCTACTCAAGGGAGCTTCATTCCGGGTCGAATAATTTCCGATAACATTGTTGTTGCTCAAGAGGTTGTACATTCGATGAGGAGAAAGAAAGGCACCAAAGGTTGGATGGTGTTGAAGTTGGATCTTGAAAAAGCTTACGATAGACTCCGTTGGGATTTTATTGATGAGACGTTTAGGGTTGCAGGTTTTCCGGATCAATGGATCAAGTGGGTCAATGAGTGTGTTACGTCTCCAAGAATGCAACTTTTGTGGAACGGAGAGGTTTCGACTCAATTTACTCCTTCTAGAGGGATACGACAGGGGGACCCTATCTCCCCGTATCTGTTTCTGCTTTGTGTGGAGAGGCTTAGTCACATGATTCGGGATCTTGTCGATAATGGAAGTTGGACTCCTATAAAGCTTACTCGGGATGGCCCTTCTCTCTCGCATATGTTCTTTGCGGATGACATCGTTTTGTTCGCGGAGGCTTCCGTTGAGCAATTTCGGATCATTAGGGAGTGTTTGGACAGATTTTGTAGCATGTCGGGTCAAAAAGTCAGCATTCAGAAGTCTAAGATTTTCTTGTCTCCAAATGTTAATGCTAGGATGGCAACGATGTTGAGGGAGAACAGTGGTATCTCAGTTACAAGGGACCTCGGTAATTATTTAGGTCTTCCTATCCTTCACAAACAGGTCTCCAAGGATACTTTCTCAGCCCTGATCGACAAGTTTAACAGTAGATTGGCGGGTTGGAAAACGAAGACGCTAAACTTTGCGGGGAGAACTACTCTCGTTAGATCGGTGCTCTCGTCTCTTCCAGTATATTCGATGTCTACCTTTGTACTCCCTAAAAGTGTTTGCAAGAGGATTGATAAGATAAATCGATCATTTATTTGGGGGAGTTGTGGGGAACATAAGAAGTTGCATAAGATTGCTTGGAGTGAGGTCACAAAACCGAAGAGAAATGGGGGTCTTGGGATCAAGACTATGAGTGAACTGAATTTAGCTTTGGTGGGAAAGCTGGGGTGGCGTTTTGTTACGGGGGAAGAGGGTATTTGGTCCGATGTACTCAAGAAAAAGTATGTTGATCGTGCTTTAGGTAACTCTCCAGGAAGTTCTTTCCTTTGGAAAGGTATTAAACAGGGCCTTTCTGAAGTTGTGGTTAAGGGAACGAAATGGCTGGTGAGAAATGGGAATTCTATTCGCTTTTGGCAAGATATCTGGTTGATGGATTACAGATTGCGTGATAGTGCTGTCGCACACATTGATGATGGGGAGATTGAGAAAATGGTCAGCGATTATTGGATCGAAGGGGCGGGATGGGACTGGGGATCCCTGACGCATCTGTTGCCGATGACTGCGCTGATGGAGATCGCTGCGGTGTCTTTAGTCCCCGAGGTAGAGGATGAGCTGTGTTGGGCGTGGTCTGGTGATGGAAATTATTCCGTCAAAACAGGGTACAGATTGTTAAAGAATGAGGATGGGCAGTTCGATGCTGATATTACAGTCTATGATCAGATTTGGAAGCTTAACGTAGCTGAAAAGATTAGATGTTTTGTGTGGCTGGCGTGTAGAGGCGGTGTCATGTCTAATGCCGAGCGAGAGAGACGCCACCTCACCAATAATGGTGGATGCAAGTCTTGCGAGGGTGCTGCGTTGGAAGAAACTTATTGCCATCTGTTCAGGGATTGCAAACAGGTGCGTCAAATTTGGGTTACTTTGAATGCATCTAACCTTTTTTCTGATTTCTTTCAGGTTCCGTTTGCAAGTTGGTTTCGCATGAATATTTTGGATAAGAGAAGGGTTGGAGAAGCTAATTGGAATGCTATGTTCGCTACGGCCATTTGGTGGATGTGGCGGTGGAGGAATGCTAATATGTTCAACGAACCGATGGATTGTCAAGACAAACCAAGCTTTATTGTATCTAAAACGATGGAGTACGTATTGGCTAAAGGTAAGTCTCTATCTTTGTCAATACACAACAGTAAATGCTCGCAGGTTGTTTCGTGGAATGCTCCTCCTGAAGGATGGATAAAGATCAACTCGGACGGCGCAGTCAATGCGGGGAACAAAGCGACAGCTGGGGGAGTGGCTAGAGACAGCAGCGGGCGCTGGATTGGAGGTTTCGTACACAACATCGGGATATGCACGGTACCAATGGCGGAGTTGTGGGGAATTCTCGACAGCTTGAAGATGGCGTGGGAAAAAGGGTACCGTAGAGTTATAGTTGAGTCGGACTCTCAAATTGTGGTCAATTTGTTGAGTTGTAGGGTGGCTAAAACCCACCCGCTCTCTAGCCTGGCATTACGATGCCAAGGCTTTAGGGATTGGAATATCCAACTCCGACACGTGTATCGAGAGGCGAATTCGGTTGCGGATCGTCTCGCGTCTTTAGCTTTTGACTTTCCTATTGGTTTGCATGTATTGTGTGCCCCGCCTGAGGGGATTAATATCTTGTTGCTTGATGATGTGAGGGGCCGGGCTATCCCCCGTTTGCTGACTACTTAGCCCTTTTATTAGTATTAATAAAACGCCCCCTTGAGGGGCCGGAGAGTACCGTCTCTCCTTCTACCAAAAAAATTGATCATATAAATTAAATTTTAATAAATTAAGCATAAGTTTATAGGCTGAATAATTAAAGGAAAACTAAAATATCGAAGTACATTAAAATAGAGTATTAATTTCTTTACCTAAAATAAAATAGAGTATTCATTTGGACTAATACGAACGTTGCTTAATTATGACTTAATCTAAGCTTTTTGCAACAATCGGTTGTACTTGTTTAAACGATCAAATTTTTAAACAACTAAAAAAAACCCATGATCGACGATGAACGATCGAAAGAACTTCAAATTTAGTATGCATGTAAAAATGTAAATACTTACAACCCAATCCAAGGTAGGAACAACTTTCTTCCGATGGCCTATTGTGATGCTCACCAGAGCCAGAAAGTTGAGCAAAATCAGTCCCAAAGCTTGTAACTTCTTCATGCTCATAAGCAAGCTTAATCCACTCCTTTTTAAAGGTTTTGATTTGATCTTTCTTTTTGTCTTCTTAATTGGCTACCTCACGGTTTCCCCATTGAATACATGGCCATGGGCTTCAACATATATATCTTATATAGAGAGAGGGACAAAATAATTAAAGGGTTAATTAGCATCATTTTGATTGATCTTATCTACTAAAGGAATTAATAACTTATGTAATTGTTTTTTTTGTCTTGTTTTGGCTTGCCCGATTCGATCAGTCAGCATCGCTTTACGTTCGAATTGGGTACTTCGTGATCCCATTTTGGGGAGACCCTCCCAATATCAGTTTTTTTATACATATATGTCGTCAATGAAATTCGAATTTCGAATCTTCTAGAGATCACTTAGCACCACTTTACCACTAGATCAAATAAATATTGATATAATTTTTGTAATTGTTAGCTCTCCCTCCGATCTCTCTTTTCTTTGAGGTGGAACCCACATCTATAATTTTTCCCATCATATTATGTAACCCTATAGAAATAGAAGTACGTGGTATCTAGCTAGCTATGAACACAAATTCAACCACATGCATAGACCTCATAAGTGATTGTTTCGCACATTATTAAAAAGGACCCTTAATTATGACTACGCCTTTTTGCACACTATTTTTGAACTTTTTACACCACTATACATTATGTCGTAACGATTTCACGCTATATTATGCCGTAACAATAAAATATATTAAAATAAAATATTCTAATCTCGTTTTAAAATTTCTTGCGTAACGTTTAAATACTACGGCACAAAAAAGCGTAATATTACATCATAAAGAAGCGTGAAATGTAAATTCTCTACAACAAAATGGACCGGACTGAAAATTGGCATTGGGCCGGCCCATCAGATATCACGGCACCACATGCAGTGAGATCACTACAAAACGTGCAGTGAGATCACTACACCACGTGCAGTGAGATTAGACACCCAAGAATTTTATCGCGTTTGAAATTGGGCCGACCCATCAGTATGTTTTTCTATTTTATTAATTAATTTGATATTATTAATTGATTATTTTATGTTTTAGTGGTTAATATTTTCAATTGGATTTTTTTATAATTTCTTAGAATTATTATATGGATTGATATTAATTATTTTATGTAATTGTTTATAATTCGAAATCATTTATAGTTATGATCGTAATAAATTTTATATACTCTACCTAAGAATGAACGATTCTAAATGAATATAATGTTTTCTTATAAGAATGAATGATTTTAAATGAATATAACGATTTCTTATAAGAATGACCGATTCTTAATGAATATATCGATTTCATAAAAGAATGAACGATTCTAAAGGAATAAAACGATTTCTTATAAGAATGAACGATTTCTAAAGATATATAACGATTTCTTATAAGATTAAACGATTCTAAAGGAATATATTGATTTCTTATGAATGAACGATTCTAAAGGAATATAACGATTTCTTATAATAATGAACGATTCTAAAGGAATAAAACGATTTCTTATAAGAATGATCGATTTCTAAAGAAATATAACGATTTCTTATAAAAATGAACGATTCTTAATGAATATATCGATTTCTTATATGAATCAACGATTCTAAAGGAGTATAACGATTTCTTATAAGAATGAACGATTCTAAAGGAATATATTGATTTCTTATAAGAATGAACGATTTCTAAATGAATATAATGTTTTCTTATAAGAATGAACGATTCTAAAGTAATATAACGATTTCTTATAAGAATGAACGATTCTAAAGGAATATATTGATTTCTTATAAGAATGAACGATTTATAAAGGAATATAACGATTTCATATAAGAATGAACGATTCTAAATGAATATAACGATTTCATATAAGAATGAACGATTATAAATGAATATAACGATTTCATATAAGAATGAACGATTGTAAATGAATATAACGTTTTCTTATAAGAATGAATGAATCTAAATGAATATAATGATTTCTTATAAGAATGAACGATTCTAAATGAATACAACGATATCTTATAAGAATGAACGATTCTAAAGGATTATATTGATTTCTTATAAGAATGAACGATTTCTAAAGGAATATAACGATTTCATATAAGAATGAACGATTCTAAACGAATATAACGATTTCATATAAGAATGAACGATGATAAATAAATATAACGATTTCATATAAGAATGAACGATTGTAAATGAATATAACGTTTTCTTATAAGAATGAAGGAATCTAAATGAATATAATGATTTCTTATAAGAATGAACGATTCTAAACGAATATAACGATTTCATATAAGAATGAATGATGATAAATAAATATAACGATTTCATATAAGAATGAACGATTGTAAATGAATATAACGTTTTCTTATAAGAATGAAGGAATCTAAATGAATATAATGATTTCTTATAAGAATGAATGATTTCTAAAGGAATATAACGATTTCCTATAAGAATGAACGATTCTAAGGGAATATATTGATTTCTTATAAGAATGAACAATTTCTTAACGAATATAACGTTTTCTTATAAGAATGAACGATTCTAAATGAATATAACGATTTCTTATAAGAATGAAAGATTCTAAAGGAATATATTGATTTCTTATAAGAATGAACGATTTCTAAAGGAATATAACGATTTCTTATAAGAATGAACGATTCTAAGGAAATATATTGATTTCCTATAAGAACGAACGATTTCTAAACGAATATAACGTTTTCTTATAAGAATGAACGATTCTAAATGAATATAATGATTTCTTATAAGAATGAAAGATTCTAAAGGAATATATTGATTTCTTATAAGAATGAATGATTTCTAAAGGAATATAACGATTTCTTATAAGAATGAACGATTCTAGAGGAATATATTGATATCTTATAAGAATAAAAGATTTTGAAACGAATATAACGATTGATTATAAGAATGAACATTTCTTAAGGAATATAACGATTTCATATAAGAATATACGATTTTAAATAAATTTTTCTTTTTTCTTATAAAAATGAACGATTCTAAAGGAATACAACGATTTCTTATAAGAATGAACGATTTTAAAGGAATAAAAAGATTTCTTATAAAAATGAACAATTCTAAACGAATATAACGTTTTCTTATAAGAATGAACGATTCTAAATGAATATAACGATTTCTTATATGAATGAATGATTCTAAATGAATATAACGATTTCATTTAAGGTTATACGATTCTAAATAAATTTTTCTTTTTTCTTATAAAAAATCAACGATTTTAAAGGAATACAACGATTTCTTATAAGAATGAACGATTTTAAAGGAATAAAACGATTTCTTATAAAAATGAACAATTCTAAACGAATATAACGTTTTCTTATAAGAATGAACGATTCTAAATGAATATATCGATTTCTTATATGAATGAACGCTTCTAAAGGAGTATAACGATTTCTTATAAGAATGAACGATTCTAAAGGAATATATTTATTTCTTATAAGAATGAACGATTTCTAAACAAATATAACGTTTTCTTATAAGAATGAACGATTCTAAATGAATATAACGATTTCTTATAAGAATGAACGAATCTAAATGAATATAACGTTTTCTTATAAGAATGAACGATTCTAAATAAATAGAACGATATCTTATAAGAATGAAGGATTCTAAAGGAATATATTGATTTCTTATAAGAATGAACGATTTCTAAAGGAATATAACGATTTCATATAAGAATGAACGATTCTAAATGAATATAACGATTTCATATAAGAATGAACGATTATAAATGAATATAACGATTTCATATAAGAATGAACGATTGTAAATGAATATAACGATTTCTTATAAGAATGAACGATTCTAAACGAATATAACGTTTTCTTATAAGAATGAACGATAAATGAATAGAACGATATCTTATAAGAATGAACGATTCTAAAGGAACATATTGATTTCTTATAAAAATGAACAATTCTAAACGAATATAACGTTTTCTTATAAGAATGAACGATTCTAAATGAATATATCGATTTCTTATATGAATGAACGTTTCTAAAGGAGTATAACGATTTCTTATAAGAATGAACGATTGCAAAGGAATATATTTATTTCTTATAAGAATGAACGATTTCTAAACGAATATAACGTTTTCTTATAAGAATGAACGATTCTAAATGAATATAACGATTTCGTATAAGAATGAACGAATCTAAATGAATATAACGTTTTCTTATAAGAATGAACGATTCTAAATGAATAGAACGATATCTTATAAGAATGAAGGATTCTAAAGGAATATATTGATTTTTTATAAGAATGAACGATTTCTAAAGGAATATAACGATTTCGTATAAGAATGAACGATTCTAGAGGAATATATTGATTTCTTATAAGAATAAACGATTTTGAAACGAATATAACGATTGATTATAAGAATGAATGTTTCTTAAGAAATATAACGATTTCATATAAGAATGAACGATTCTAAATGAATATAACGATTTCATATAAGAATATACGATTCTAAATAAATTTTTCTTTTTTCTTATAAAAATGAACGATTCTAAAGGAATACACCGATTTCTTATAAGAATGGACAATTTTAAAGGAATAAAATGATTTCTTATAAAAATGAACAATTCTAAACGAATATAATGTTTTCTTATAAGAATGAACGATTCTAAATGAATATAACGATTTCTTATAAAAATGAACGATTCTAACAAATTTGGGCTGGCCAGATTGGGCCCATCCCAGTCCAGATCTCACGCAACCTGGTGCCGTGATCTCACGCAACCTGGTGCCGTGAGATCTGCACTGGGTTGGGCCCAATCTGGCCAGCCCAAATCTGGCCCAGGTGTGTATAAAAGTCCACGCTTTGTTCTGCAGTTATATCACGGCGAACAACCCCGAAAAAATGTCTTGAAATTCAATATTTTAATACTTTTTAATGTTACGGCATGGTATAGCGTGAAATCGTTACGACACATTGTGCCGTGGTGCAATAAGCTCAAAAATAGTGTGCAAAAATCCCGAGTGTTAATTATTGCTCGTGTGAAGATATCTATCCTATGTCGAAAATTTAAATATTGAATTGCTCAGTGTGGAACCTCATAGACTTATATTATATGTTGCTCCTTGCCCATTATATTAGGCTAGTCCATCATACATATGTGATGACGCGATTTGAGCTAGTTGTTTAAGCTCGTCGACGATTTGTCCCCTATGTCGTGCATGTGTGTTGTGACGGTCTCCCTCTTCATCGATATTTAGCCCATCGGAATTTGACAATGGGAGAAACTTTTGATCGATTTAAATTATGGAAATATATGTCTCGCACTAAACTAACTTTAGCTATAACATTTTTTGGAGTTTTTATCCTTCTCCTTGTGATTAGGGGTGTAATGTCGAGCCGATTTTTGAATTGGTCAAGCTCGACTCGATTGGAAATAGGCGAGTTTGAGCTTGATTCGAGTTCAAAATTTTCATTAATTGAGCTTGGTTCATTTAATGGCTCACCGAACTCGAGCTCAGCCACAAGCATTCGTTTAATTAGTTTTTTTGTGAAACAAGTTTACAAATAACTTATTTACTTGATTATTTATACAAGCAAATTAGACTAAAAATTAAACTGTGTAGTTTGAGAGACCACCGAAGCTACATGATTCTACTTAAACTATATATTATACATAATATATAGTGGAGCTTGTTCATGAATATATGATCGAGATTGTTCATTGTTCAAGAATAAACGAACCAAGTTTTCTTATGTTTAAGCTCAATTGATTTATCTTTTAAGTCTTAAAATTATGTTGAAGCTCAACCCGTTTATAAATCAATCCGAACATAAACAAGCCTTAACCGAGCCAAACATCGAATTTTTCATTAACGACTCTATTCATTTACATATCTACTAGTGATTTACATTAATAATGTGAGAGGTAATTACATTTTTAAATCATACATATATATTGCCCTTATAATACTAATTTGAAATTCTTTGTTCAAAATTTTGTTTTGTCAAGTTTATAATTGTCATCGTTTGATATGCTAGTTGGATGCGGAGCCCCGTCACTTGAAACTTTTAAAAAGAGGATCCTTTTGTATCATTGAATAAGTTTAATTTGTAAGAGTAAGCATGACTATTTAAAATATGAAACCGACAATTATATTAACTAACATACAAACAAAATTAGGATCATTTGAAATGCAATCGACAATCATAACAATAACTAACATACAAGCAAATTTAAGAATATATATATAATAATATGCACTTCCAGCTGTTATCGATTATTTTATCATGCATATATGTAAAATTATTGATCTAGATTATTTTTCAATTAGCTAGGCAGCCTTTCAACATCTAGATTATTTAATGTACTATTCTTTCAAGTAGTTAGAGCTGAGTTTGACATTGAATCGAGTTGTATTAGGTCAGGTCGCTTGGTGCTTTGAGGTTTTTGAAGATCCTTATCTCTCGGTGGAGGGAAAGTCAGTAGTCTGTTTCGCACGTCCAAAAGGAATCGACCAGTTGCCTGCGCTATTCTTATAGTGCTTTACTCACCCCGACCTCAAACTCGTCTTAGTTCTTATTTTCGGAGTTTTGTACCTTTCATAGCTATTCCTGCTTATTTTTTACTCTCATAGCCATTTCTTGGCTGCCGTTTTTCTACGACCTCTCATATTACTAAATTTATTTGGTATTTCGAATTCTTACCTTATAAAAAAAACATCAAGATAAAATAAACATGAATTAATAGCACACATGCAAGCTTGGTACTCCACACGTACACCATATTACCTCATGAGACATATTATTAAAAATCATTTTCACCAATTACTCAATGTGATTGAAATGGAACATTTGTACATGCACGCCATATAAAAATATAGAATATTGTGGGCCAGGATAATTTGTTATGGATGTTAAGTTTAATTTTTTAACGGTACCAAACACCACTTTGTATTCCTTAACATGTAGATAGCGTTAAGTATAAAAGAGTTTCTGCTGCTTCTCTATTAAAAGTAATTATCGCATACAAGGGAAGGGAGCCACTCACTTGGTCCAGAATTGATTCTTCCTTTAGTGTTGTAACGAGAACGATAAACAACGAAGAAAGATATAGAGACTTAATTACGTGATTCGATAATAGAGTATTATATATGTTCATGAACAGAAAAAACTAAATTCTTTATTAGGGAGACTACACAGAACAATTTATAATAATATAGCGTTTCATAAGTATATATAGCGACTTATAAAACCCTAATCAAATTATGAGGCGTAAGCCTAAAACAGATTACGATAAGCCCGTTAATAGAATAACATACTATACGTTTTGTTGGGTGACACTGCACCCTAGCCCCCGCCAGGGACACGTCGTCCCCCTGGGGACCCCTGACTCGCTGACCGGTTAGCAAGACCATTGTCATGCAACTGATGAAACCCGAAATAAACCAGTGCTAGAAGACAAGAAACGAGATTACTTTTATACGACTGTACAAACACTTGCTTTTTATTTATATCTTTATCACGAGATTACAGATTGCGAGGTTACAAGCAACGAGATTACAATCAGTGAGATTACGCCCTAGATCTCTCTTAGAGTATTCGAGATCTCGATCTAACAAGGTTCGAGATCTCCTAGTTACAACAAGATTCTATCACCAACAGGTTGTTTAATTAGCGAGCTCTAGTAGCGAGGTCGAGGAGCTGATTTTGCGTGTGGTGATTGTGGCTTGCGGGGTGATGCAGTGAGATCTTTGATAGGAGCGAGGACTCTTTGGGTGACTTGAAGTCTTTTTGTGGACCTTCACTCGGCTGCAGCGCGGTCTTTAACGATGATTCAACACGTCGATCTTCAACGAACAAGATAGTTCTTGAGTTCAAGATGTTTTTCGACCCCTTGCTACCTACGAGATTCTCCTCTATTTATAGAGATTTGAGGAGTCGGGTTTTGATGTTTGCTCGATGTGGGACACCCGAGATTAAGCTCTTTGATTGGTCAGGAGTGAGGCAGTTGATTATTGGTTGGCAGAGCGGTGGTTGTTGTTTTTTAAGATGGGTGCGACAAAGGGCCTTGAGTTCAACCTCGGGAACCCCGTTGGATCCGTTAATCCTCATACCCCGGTCTCACCTCTTATTCTGCTATTTTGCGCACCATCAGCAGTGTTGCCCCTCGTGACTCCTGGTATTATTGGGGACTCCGCTTCCAAATCTAATGAGTACCGGTTAGCAACAGATTTAAAGCATATTAACAACGAGTATTCTAAGTTAATTAGGTCGGCAAGACTCCAGATTTTTTCTGTTCCCTGCGTTTTCTTTAAGGTGGAGAGAATTTAATGAGGCACTCCCCAGAAATTTATTAAAATAAAAGGTTAAGTTATAATTACATGAGATATAAGATTTTCAATAGCATTGTCTAAAACAAGTACAGTAAAATGGTCAAATAAATTAAATACATAAGTTGCCATGTCTAATGAAAAAAGAAAAAGTTATTACAACTTTTGGATATCTGATCAAGCGATAAGTCTCAAGAATAGTATTCAAAGGTTTTCGGTTGAGAACGAACCATAGACTTATCAAAGAAACGAATTACAGCTTAAGAATCCGTTTCCACAGCCATTGACAATTTGGCATCGTATTATAGATTTATAGCTTACCAGCACCATTCACCAATAATTGTTGTCTACGTTCTTATGCAAGCGAAACATACGAGCACCTCTGCTTTACTAGATGGCAACTCGTTCACGTACTTCAGAAAAAGACCTTAATTAAGTATATATATATATGACTATTCTTGCACTATAATACTTATAATTTTTTATAACAATTTAGTGGAAACACGAGCATATATATAAAGAATGGTTGATTTTGTATTAGATATACTGTTTTGTGCAGGATAATCGTACTAACACGTTACCTGCTAAAATAGGGAAATCCTAACCAAAAAGCAATCGTAACGCGTTATGAATTATGGACAAGATGTAGAATCAGATAAATAATGGAAAACAAATAGTAAGCAAGTTGATATGTGTATATTGCGATTGTAGTTGCCAATAAATCTCTCCAAAGTGTCTTAGAACACTCGAATGGAAGTGAAATGATAAAACAGAGATGAGTTTTTGCTTCTAGCTTATGTTCAAGGTGCCAGTGTCAATCGTGCCCTTATTTTCGCCTCAGCCTTGTTTTATAATCCTCTCCTCCGTTTTGACCGTTGGTGGAGCGCTTAGCATATCCCGGAGATTTCGCCCTCGTCGTTAATTACATAGTCGTTAGTGTCGATCATGAAGTCCGAGATTTCCGCCTTGCTTTGATTGCTCCATCGTCCTCTTTCTAGTAGTTCAATTGGATTGACGATGCTGGGCTCATAGCATTCTTTTTGGGCCGAATTTTGGAGGGCCCAACAATACCCCCATCAAAAACCCGGGAAAATTCCCGCCTCCACTTTCCTAGGGTTTTTGATTTCGTGTCTTGGAAGTTGTAGCAATTCATAACACGTCCAATCGGCCCCTATTTAAAGCGGTTATGATGGCTTTCAAAGACTTCAATTGTGCTTCTCGGTGTCCAGGTACGTTTTCCCCTACTTTCGCTTCTTCGTCTTCTTTTCTTCCCCCAACTATGGCGTCCTTTGACTCTCCTTCCCTCTACTGCCTTGAATCCACCCTTCCTCCTTCTCTGACATCTTCTGGTTTCCTCACCTCCTATCATCGGAGGGATAGTACTTCCGAGGACCCCCATATTTTTGCCTTTTCTGCGGGTTTCCCTTCACATGCAGAGGTGTTTCTCCCTCCCCCTGGCGTTCATGCGGATTTCTATGCCAACGATTGGGTGTGCTTGTATGAGTACCCTTTTCGTATTGGCCACCGTTTTCCATTTTCTCCTTTAGTTGTCGATTTCTTGTCCACCCTCAATGTTTCTCCGGGGCAATTACTTCCCCAAGTTTGGAGACTTCTACTTTCTGTTGATCAATTGTGCTCTTCCCAGGGTCTTCCCCTCAAAGCTGCCGACTTTTTCCTAAATTATCGTCTTTCCAAAGGCGGTCCGGGCCGTCTAACTTTGAAAACCTTTACCAACAAATCTGACTTAGTCTTTGACATATCAAAATCTGACCGGGGCTGGGCTGATAAGTTTTTCTTTGTGAGACTGTTTTCTCTAGGGATCGATACATCTTTCTTGAGAAGTCGTTGGCAATCAACAAGTAGTGTTTCCTTTTTGTACTCGTTGGTTTCTATTCAAGTCTAACCGCTACGTGTTTCTTGTGCAGAGTGTCTTGCTAGTCCTCAACCCCGCAAAGTGTCATATCAAGTCATCTCCCATATCGAGGCTCTCTCGCTGGAGGAAAGATCCTACCCCGATCTAGTAAAGGCGTGTTTTGCAGAGCCCGAAGAAACCGAGATGTCGAGTAAGTCTCTCTCTCTTATCCTTTATAGCTCCCACGTTTCCTGTTTTTTGTCAACCCTGTTTTTCTCGTGATGTCAGGTTCAAGGACTACCAGATCAACCGCTGCTTTGTCAACTCTGGAAAGGGTCGAGGCCAGGAAGAAGAGGAAAGCGGATACAACCTCCACGGCGGATACGTCTTTGATGGTGTCACTGCCTCCCAAAGTGATGGGCGACTCTCCCAAGGCCCCTCTGTCAAAGAAAGGTACATCCTCTCGCATGACGGATCTTCCCAGCACCATGATGTCCTTGGATATGGATGCGGAAAAATGCCTTAAATCTTTGATGCCTCTACAAGTAGACTGCCTCCATGGTTCAAGCCATCGATCTTCTTTTCCTGAATTTCTTGGCGAAATACTGGCGGCCCAATGGCAGGTATTCATCAAGTCCCTTTTTGCTCTTGCTATTGATTGTCTGGACGTCTACTTAATCCATACTTGTTGCCCAGGGACTTCAACTCACTCTTGCTGCTTATGACACCTTTAAAGATTACCCTGAGCAACTGGCTCAGAGTAAAATCAGCACGCAGCTTGAAAAGGATAGGTCTGTCATTCTAGGACAGGAGAAGAAAGCTCTGGAGAAGAAGGTCCTTGATCTGCAAGGTGGCCTTGTGAAAGCTCTGGATGACTCCAAGGCATGGGAGGACAAATTCATGGAAGTATCAAAGAAGAATGTCGCTCTTGCCCAAGAAGTTGAAGATACAGCCGACTACTGGTCGCTTAGGGCTCGCGTCGAGACGATTGAGGAATTTGCTGTCGGGAAACACTCCTCCTGGGATGCTACTAAGGAAAGGGAACAATTTGAGAACCTGTTTCCTGAAGAAGCCAACGCGTCAAAGAAATCCTCTCTCATCAACGACATTTCACTAGTCGCCAAGGATGTAGCCCAGATCGAGATGGATAACCAGAAGTCAGCCGAGAGCACAGACAAAGAATGATTCCTTTCTTCTATTCTCAAACTCCTTTTCTACCCCCAGTGTGTTGGAGCTTTTTGAAAACATTATGTTTTGTGTGGCTGCTTGTATTAGGGCCCAGACGTAGACAACTTTGTACCCCGTGTTGGTTTATGGGGTTATGTTTTATTTTGATAATGTTTTACTAGTTGCTATGGTCTTGGATTTGTGTTTGATTTTCTTTTGCAGGTAAGCAGGTTCAACGCTGAAGAAGATCAACGCGTTCGTGGGAAAGTCGACTTGTTTGAAACACGTACTCGAAATTTTAGCCATAGGCTCTTCGTTGTATAGCGCTTTTTATGTTAGATGCAAAGAGAGAGAGAATGATGTACTTGTCTAAATGTAAACTTTTGCAATAAATTCGTGAATCGTATTACAAATGAAAATTCCACTTGTTCTAGAATTCCTGTTACATGTTCTCGTCTCTTGCATCTTTTGCACAACGTTGCCTGATTATAAGGCGAGGGCCTATGTTTTGGCCTGTAACGTCACAAGGCGTCCCTTGTTAGTTTTTTCGAAACCGTTGTTCTTGTGTATGTACGAAGATGTAATTATATAATGTAAAAGGAGAAATTTTATAAGAATTACCTTATTAAAACTCGTGTGTTTCAAAAGTGATACAACTTCAAATTCAGCGCATTCCAGCTTCTGGGGACTGCCTTCCCCTCTCGTGATATCAACTTGTAGGCCCCTTGTCCTACAATCTCCGTGATCTAATATGGTCCTTCCCAATTTGCTCCCAACTTACCAGCGTTCAATTCTTGCGTATTCTGAAAGACTCTTCTTAATACCCAATCTCCTACTTGGAATACCTTGACATTAACGCGTTTGTTGTAACTCCGAGCTACTCCCTGTCTGTATGCCGCCATCCGAATCGATGCCTCATCTCGTAACTCGTCCACTGTATCCAGATGGTGTAACAGGTTGGATAGGTTTGACTCTTCGGTAGTGAGTCCATATCGGACCGTAGGCAGAGTAACTTCTATTGGTAGTACGGCTTCACACCCATAGACTAAGGAAAAAGGTGTATGACCCGTAGCTGTCTTAGGGGTTGTTCGATCTGACCACAAGATAAGGGGTAACTCGTCTGCCCATTTCCCCTTTGCTTCTTTGAGTCGCTTCTTTAAGTTGTTAATAATCACCTTATTACTTGCTTCTGTTTGCCCATTAGCCTGAGGGTAACGAGGCGTTGACATCACCAACTGTATGTTGTACTGCTGGCAGAATGATCTCGTCTTGTCACTGATGAATTGGGACCCGTTATCACAGACTATGGTGGATGGTATTCCGAATCTGCTCAGAATGTTTCTCCTTATGAAGGAGATGACTTGGGTATATTTAACTTCTTTGAAGGCTTCGGCTTCAATCCATTTGGAGAAGTAGTCAGTCATTGTCAAGATGTAAACACGTTGCCCCGAAGCTGGAGGAAGTTTTCCCACAATGTCCATCCCCCATTTCATGAATGGCCAAGGAGAGGTTATAAGATGCAACAACTCAGAAGGTTGATGTGGTATAGGTCCATGACGCTGGCACGTGTCACATTTGCGAGCAAACTCCACTGCGTCTTTGTTCATGGTAGGCCAATAGTAACTCATCCTGCTCACCTTCTTCGCCAAGTTGCGACCCCCTGTATGGTTTCCGCATTCTCCATCGTGTATGTCTTGTAACACCTTCTGTACTTCCTCTTCCTTTACGCACCGTGCGTGTACCCCTGACGACATCCACTTAAACAAGATGTTATTCTTAACAGTTAAAGTGGAAGCTTTTACCTTAAGTCGTTGAGCTTCTTCCTTGTCTTCTGGCAAAACTCCATCGCGTAACCACTTCAGATAAGGGGTTACCCATGACTTGTCTTCATCAGGGCTTCGAATCTCCAACATGTCTGCCTCTTTGGTTATAGATGGTGCATCAAGATATACGAAAGGTATCTTGTCATACTCCCTTGGGTCGATTGCGGATCCGAGGTTGGCTAAGGCGTCTGCTTGCGTGTTGGCATCTCGAGGAACCTGCCTTATCTCGAAATGTTTGAAGTGCTTTACGATCTCTTGGACCTTTTCCAAGTACGCCTTCATCTTCAAATCCCTGGCAACATACGAGTTCGTAACTTGATTCACAATAAGTAATGAGTCACATATTACCTCGATTTCTTGTACATTCAGATCTTTAGCAACAAGTAACCCTGCAATAAGCGTCTCGTACTCTGCTTCGTTATTAGTAGCCTTGAATGTACATCGGACAGCCTGGGCTATCCTATCCCCCTGTGGTGACTTCAGCACTACCCCCAATCCTACGCCAATCTGGTTCGACGCTCCATCTGTATGCATCAACCATTTGTCGTTCCCTGTTACATGCAGCACATCTTGGTCTCCATTCTCTAAAGTGGTAGGAGTGAAGTCAACCACAAAATCTGCCAACGCTTGAGACTTCATTGCTGTTCGGGGCTCGTACGTGATGTCGTAACCATTTAAGTGGATCAACCATCTCGTTAGCCGACCTGACAGTTTTGGCTTTGACATGATACTTTTCATTGGGTAATTAGTTCTCACGATTATAGAGTGACTTTCAAAATAAGGACGTAACTTTATTGAAGCCATTACCAAAGATAATACAAATTTTTCCATGGGGGAATACCTCGTTTCCGCATCAAGCAAGGTTTTACTTACGTAATAGATGGGCAACTGATCTCCATTTTCTTCTCGGATCAGGACTGCACTTACTGCTACCTCTGTCACGGCCAAGTACACATACAAGTTCTCGCCTGGCTTGGGTTTGGATAACACCTGCAGATTGGACAAATAATTCTTCAATTCTCCAAAAGCTTTTTCATGTTCTTCTGTCCACTCGAACGACTTGTTTTTCTTTAGAATGTCGTAAAACAATTTATTCCTGTCTGAGGATCTCGATATGAACCGATTTAATGCAGCTACTCGTCCTGTTAGCCTCTGGACATCCTTGACGCACTTTGGTGATTGCAACTCCATTATGGCCCTGACTTGTTCTGGACTTGTCTCGATTCCCCTCTGCGTGACTATGTAGCCGAGGAATTTCCCTGACGTTACTCCAAAAGAGCATTTGGTTGGGTTCAACTTCATCTTGTAAATCCGCAGAATATCGAATGCGTCTTTTAGGTGATTGATGTGATCCTCCGCCTTCAGTGATTTGACCAGCATGTCGTCTATGTATACTTCCATCGTATCCCTTAGTTTTTCCTGAAACATCTTATTAACCAATCTCTGATAAGTAGAACCTGTGTTTTTTAACCCAAAAGGCATAACTTTGTAACAATAAGTTCCTTGATTGGTTACGAATGCAATTTTTTCCTGATCGTCACGGTTCATCATTATTTGATGATATCCGCTAAATGCATCCATGAAAGTCAGGAGTTCATGCCCTGCCGTTGCGTCCACCATTACGTCTATATGAGGCAAGGGGAACGAATCTTTGGGGCATGCTTTGTTTAAATCGGTAAAATCTACGCAAACGCGCCATTTACCATTTTTCTTTTTAACAACAACCACATTCGCAAGCCAATCAGGATATTGTACTTCTCTAATCTTTCCAGACCCAAGTAAGGACTTTACCTCATCATTGATTACCTGATTTCGTTCGGGAGCGAACTTACGCCTTTTCTGTTTCACTAGTGGCACCTTTTTGTTGACATTTAAGGCGTGGGTGATCACGTCGGGATCAATTCCTACCATATCTTCGTTCGACCAGGCGAAACAGTCTTTGTAGGACCGTAGAAATTCCACTATTTGTTCACGTAAAGTCGGTTCCAGATCGGCTCCTATTTTGATTTTCTTAGATGGCTCTAAGGGATCGAGAGCCACCTCTTGGAGCTTGGGCGTCTCCGGCTTTGCATAGTAAGTGGTCGTTCTACAGTCCTTTAATTGCTAATCCGACGCCTTCTTCCTCGTCCCAAGCTGTAAGTTTTTGGAAGTCGTTGCTTTCATTGTTATGGAGTAACACTCCCTCGCCAGTTTTTGTTCCCCCTTAATCTCTTGAATCCCCCATGGTGTCGGGAACTTCACGCATTGGTGATAAGTGGAAGGGATAGCCCGCATATCAACTACAATCGCAAGAGAGATTTATTGGCAACTACAATCGCAATATAAGCAAGTTGATATGCGTATATTGCGATTGTAGTTGCCAATAAATCTCTCCAAAGTGTCTTAGAACACTCGAATGGAAGTGAAATGATAAAATAGAGATGAGTTTTTGCTTCTAGCTTATGTTCAAGGTGCCAGTGTCAATCGTGCCCTTATTTTCGCCTCAGCCTTGTTTTATAATCCTCTCCTCCGTTTTGACCCTTGGTGGAGCGCTTAGCACATCCCGGAGATTTCGCCCTTGTCGTTAGTGTCGATCATGAAGTCTGAGATTTCCGCCTTGCTTTGATTGCTCCATCGTCTTCTCTTTCTAGTAGTTCAATTGGATTAACGATGCTGGGCTCATAGCATTCTTTTTGGGCCGAATTTTGAAGGGCCTAACATATACTCTTGAGAATCTTTTGGTTGTTGTCCTTCTTCATCTTACATTCTTACTACAAGATGCTGAAAACAAATTCTACAAGAGAAGGGGAAAAGTTTGGAGATTACATGGAAAATGGTCTATACGTACGTTATTATTATTAAGACATTTTTATAATTTGTTCTCTAAAAACATAAGACAAAGATAATTAAATTTTAAAAAAAAAAACAATTTTGTTTATAAGATCAATTATTTCCTTTTTAGGGTTTTGTTTTTAAAACTAAAATTCTTACAATATGTTTTTAATTAGAGTAAATTTATATATAAAAAAAGTCGTTCTTACTGTATAAGGTAGTCACATGAAATTTGCTAGGAAAGGAGGATATCAACGTCAAACGTCATACCTGGATTGGGTGTCACACCGGTCGTTTCTTGGGTGAAACAACACACAGTTACACCTTTAACTTGTGGAATTTTTTGCACTCGCTAATAGATTAAAATTCTACGATTAGGACATTTACGAAGGAGGCAAGCAAGTGCAACACATCCCCATTAGGCCATTAATCATTCATGATCCTAATCAAAGTTAACGGAATTGATTGGGCTCCCATTAAATTATTTTTTCGTTGATGTCCGGCGTAATTCCGTGAACTAATAGGATTCTCTTTTAGTTCAAGTAATTAGTCGGATGTTGTTTGGTGTTTAAATAATTCTGTTCCTTAACAACCTTTGAGCCAACTAACTGGAGTAACTGCCCTACTATGTCTATGTTGAAGTAGCATTACACACTGAAGCGGAATTGCAATGTTGTTGTTGCATGTACTAAGAGTGACAGTCTGACCGGCGAAAGGCAGGTTTAGCCGTGTGTTTGCGAGTTCTCTCTGTGATTGTGTGTTTATTTATCCGTGTGTTTGCGTGATTTAAAACCGGATTACAAAGACAATAAAAGACAAAACAATCATATTTCTCTTTCTAAAATGGGATTAAGTGATAAGCATAATAAGGGTTATTATTATTTCCCTCTTTCTAAAATACCGTACCCAATTTTTTCACACTCCCCTTCCTCTTCCTCTTCATTTTTCTCCCTCCTCCTCACGTCTGCTCATCGAGGGCGGAGAAGCTCGGGTCACCGACCGCCGTCACCACCCCACCTGAGGATCTCGTCATCGTGCCGCCCTCCTCCGTCCACGTCCGCGCCATCGAATCCCTTTTCCGGCCTGCTCGCCCGCGCATTGTCTGGCGCCTCTTGAAATCGCCGCCGCCGCCCCCAAGCGCCGGTCTATTCCTCCTCAACTTGGTGGAGAGCCAATCGGGCCAGCTTCCCCTCCAATTTGATCGATTTTAACCGTAAATCATTGGTGAGTTTTCTTCCCCAATTTCAAACCCTAAATGGTGATTTTGTTGCTTTTTAGACAAATTGGAGTTAGATTTATGTGTCAAGTGATGAATGCAAGGCTCAGTCTGTAAATTTGTGAGTTTTGGTGCCACTAGATGGATATTTTAGGAGTGGGGGCATTTCTGTGCATTTCTTAAAAAAATCTGGGCAGATTTTGTAAATTCTGGGAATTTGAGGTTGTCTGAGGTGAAGAATTATCCTATCACTCTAACAGTATGGATCAAGTTATGGATTTCGATTGGGATGTGTGTGTGCGCGCCTTTAGTGAAGATTTGAGATGTCTGGCCATTCTGGTAGTACAATCTTGGACAAGGGTCATTGGAATTTGATTATGGCAATGTATTTGCGAGTGTTTTAGGTAGTTATAACTTTTAATTCTATCTTAGTAGTATTGGTGTCATTCTATATGTGAATGATAGGTGTGTGCATATCTTACTATTATGTGTTATACATATTCTTTCAATGCTTGTGTATACTTAAATTGTTAGTGGCCAATTTGGTTTCATGTAGTAAGCTAAATGTTAATAAGTTAGTTTCCTAATTTCATGTTTGATTTTTCTTCAAAGTATTATTTGAATTAGTGTACATGGAGTTTGGTTTCCTTCATTAACTGCAATGGCTGCATAACTGTAGTGGCTAATTGGCTCCTACGAGGAACAACCAAACCATGGCGATCTCCGACGTCGAGAAGATGGTGGCAGTAGGCCTCGTATGGGGCGCCACCAACGCCCTCATGCGCAAGGGCGCCCTCATCTGGGACGCCAAGTCCAAGCTCCTCCATTCCTCATTCAAAGGCTCCTCTTCAATCCTCCTCGCCCTCCGAAGCTGCCTCCATCTCATCCTCACATGGCAGTACTCGCTCCCTCTCGCCGTCAACCTCTCCGCTTCCGCCGCCTTCTTTGCCGTCCTTGCCAGTGATACCCCAATATCCCTCGCTGTCCCCGTCACTAACGCCACCACCTTCGCCGCCACCGCTGTGGGCGGAGTCTTCTTGGGCGAGGAGACCCGTATCGGGCGCGCGCTGTTAGGTACTTTGTTTATTGTTCTAGGAGTCTGGCTTTGTGTCGTGTAGATTTGACTATGTTACACGGAAACGGGAAACGGAAACAAAACAGATACAGGGAAATGTATCATTTCCATAATTTCACACTAAAAATGAGCTTTTGTGTTCCCGTTTTCAAGTTTCCGTCGTTTCCGGGTAACATAGAGATTCGATTGTTTATAAAAAGCTGTTGAATCCATGATGGATTTGGCTTGAAATTTTCTGGAATTGAAATGTCTGAGGTGCACCAGATTGATTGACTTTTATGAAACTCTTGTTGGTTGGTTGATCTAGGGTGTTTGCTGGATCCTTGTAGTGGACATGTTAGATGAAATGATTCATTCTTATTATTGTCAGTTGTTAGATGTGCTTCTATACAAATCTTGGATGTGATATCAGTTAGATGAAGACCTGGTTGATTCTGTTCCTGTACAATGACTTGAAATCATAGAAGCTGAAGTATTTTATAGTCAAATTGCACCATCGTGTATCCAAGTAGTGTCCAATTTATAATACACCATTCTGGTCTCTGGAAGAAATTTCTTACAATAGTAGTTACATAGTATTGCTAAGCTAAAAAACAATTCTAAAGAAAATCCAAAACTTTAGGAATTAGGAGAGAACGAGGGATTTGCCGAGAACAATGTCATCGGTGGTGAAATCAGCAGCTTTGCGGAATGTTCCCCGTCCGAAATCCAGGTCGTACGAGTCTTTGAGCCCTGCCACCAAGTCGAACTCCGGCGTCCATCCCAGCAAGCTCTTTGCCTTCTCAATTGATGCAAAGAAATGCTGTATTTTATACATAGGTAGTCAGTGATTAGTAGCCAGCCAACGTTAATTAAGTTGATTATCTTCAAAGAGTACAAATGTACCTGATCACGGAAGGGGAACGCCTTCTTCTTGCCAAAATCGAACTCCTTGGGGTTATAGTGGATGATCTCTGGCTCCGGGAATCCACCAGCCTGAAAGGAAACGAATTTAGTCCACTTAATATGTCACTTTAGTCTTATAATATGCTTCTAGGGCATACTATAGAAAAACCGTTAATTCATAATAGTACCTTTGCGCATGCCCTTGCCAAGCCATCAAAGGTGACGTATCTGTCGCCAGAGATGTTGAAGACTTGCTTGCTGGCCTTTTCATTAGCAAGCACCTTGACAAAAGCGACGGCCAAGTCCTTGACATGTCCAAGTTGGGTGATTTGGAGTCCGTTGCCCGGAATAGGGATGGGACGACCGGCTTTTAGCCTATGGAAGAACCACTCCTCAACCGGGTTGTAGTTCAACGGCCCGTATATGTAGACCGGTCTAATAGACGTCCAGTTTACCCCTCTTGTTTCAAGCAACGACTCCGTCTCCAGCTTCCCCTTGTGCCTGCTTTTAGGATCTCCCGCGTCAACCTGGCAACGAATCATAACATGTTTGTAGTGAGAACACTACTTATGGTAAGGAGAAATCTTTGTAGTGAGGAGTGATCCCGTCCATAAAAACTAACCTCACAGTGTGGTAAGAGGTCGGATTTCAAATACACACCTGCAGATGAGCAATAGATGTATCTGAGGGAAGCAACAACACTAGTGTTAGATGACATAAACAAACTTGATTAGACTTATATAAGCAATTAAAGTAAGTATACTAATACATACTGTTCTAGTTTTGGCAGTGCGTCCAATATTGGCTCCACTTCAACTGCTTCCCTACCTGGAGATTATGTTACAAGATCACACAGTTAATTAAGAAGCAAAAGGATGAAAATGAGTAGAACAAGTTTGTCAATCTGGAGTTACCATAACAAAGGAGTTAAGAAGAGTTACCATTTATGTCATAAACCACATCAAATCCTTCAGCAGCAAGACTACTCTTGACAAATTCAGAGTCCTGCCTGTCTCCTTTCAAGTGTAGAATCTGGGAAACCAGACTCAGTCAGATTTTTTGAATACCCTAAGGATTTGAATTGGCAATTATATATATTGCTACACAAGCATGTATGAATTTTGATACCTTGGAGGAAAAATCAGCAAAGTCCTGATCAGATTCACCAGGCAACTGTTGGGCGATAGGTGCCTTCCCTCTGGTGAACAGAGTTACCTGCCCATCGTATGATAGAAAGATGGTAAATAGATAGATAGATAGCGATGGACGATGGTGCACGATCATTTACGTAAAAGTACAAACTCACAAAACTCCATTTTTCATGGTTAAAAGGCAAGTACATTATCATCAAATGCATTAATATATAAAAGTACAATGAGGTCATTTCTCCAGGGGATGAATGTTCCATGACCGTGCTTAAGAGCCTGTTTGAATCGCATAGAATAATGTATTATCTTGCATTAGGATATTATCTTGTGTAATCCAACCAGACCCTAAATTACCAAATGTTAAAGTCACCATATGTTAAAAGTCCACCAAATCCATGCACAAAGTTGGTGCACTTCCAATGTGGTATAATCAGACACCCAAAACAGACAATTATATTTGAGCGGCCCATCAAGCAATATGTGAACTTTCCGGCCCAGTAGCAAAAACGGTCCATAACATAGAACAAAGTCTTTGTAAACCCGACAGTTAGTATTTTATTTTAGGAATAAAAGTATTACTCCTATATAACGTTTTATTTTTGATATCATCAAATCGTTCATTTTTATCATTTTATGTTACATACATTGAAACCCCAGCAAATGGATGTATCTGTTACCTGGTGGCCTTCTTGGACAAGGAGTCTAGACAAAAACACTCCAATAAATCGGGTACCGCCCATGATCAGAACTTTCTTGGCAGCCGATGCAGAGACATGCAATCCTCCCTTTGGCCGAGCCGCCTTTCTTTTATACTAACCAAGGAGAAAGAAGACACATGAGAGATGATCTAACAGAACTTATTCGTCGATCAATTCATTTCTAATAATTGGGATACCTGGACAGAGAGGCTCAATCGGGCTCCATTGAAGTCAGAAAAGGAAGAAGGAAGGGAAGCAGAAGAGGGAGGATTTAGCTGGGAAAGTGCCAAGCTCGCCATTCTTCCTTCCTTGCACTTTGTCTCTGCTTTGCTTTCTGCAGGCTCAACAGGAGGAGTTTAGTAGCCCTTCAAGTTGTGTTTTCATGTGGCCACGGTTTGATGTAAATTGGGATAAGAAAAATGGCCCCATTTCATTAATTTCCCCACAGCCTCTTGTTTCAAACCCACACTATCCTTCATCTCCACCCTCAACACTCATCAATCATCATCCACTTTATTCAATTTTTTTCCAAAGATTTATGCAATTTTGCGAGCCATAAATAATTAAATGTAAACATTTTTAATTTTTTTGAGATTAGAATATATATTATAACTCTTGCAATATTTTACTTAAATTATTTTATAATAATTTAGTGGTTGATTGGATGCGCCTGTCTTTGTTGGGTGAAACACAGTCACACCTTTAACTTGATGAATTTTTAGCGACCCCTAATAGGGTTCACTTTGGATTAAAATTCTACGATTAGTGCAACACGCCAACACATCCACATTAATCATTCATGACACTAATTAAAGTTAACGAAATTGATTGCCTTCACATAAAAGTCGTAAATTTTACTTTCATAATAATGCCCAACAAAACCGTGCCGAACAAAAAAAAACAATATGCATCGCTCAACACACCAGATCCTTTGAATAAATCTCAATCATCTGAATATAATTTAAAAGTTATATTAGGTTGTTCTCTCTTCACATCTACTAATAATTTTCTTCCCCTAGGATTCACTAATTTACAATAGGGTTCTCCACCAGTCTTGCTCCTAGGATTCACTAATTTACAATAGGGTTCTCCACCGGAACAAGGCCGTAGTATGTATAAATCGCTTACAATAATAGTGTAAGGTTTTGAGATGTTGCTTAACCTAATTTTCCAACGGGCGGAAAAACTTGTAACTTGCCAACTCGAATCACTTTGTTGAAAACTTACAACTCCAAGATCATCAACCCAACACTTGGTGGAAAATTGTAAGGTTTTTACAGAGAATTTTCAGAGTTGAGGGAATAGTTGCAATTAAAGCAGAGTCTCAGAAGCCAACAATGAAGCATTTGGCTAAATATGTTTGGGTCAGTTAGTAATCGGTGGACTTGCTTTCTCAGGCATCGACGAAGATAATCCTAGTACTAATCACATGATTCATACAAGAGGTTCTGTAAGATCATTTACAAGTCAGCCTATGACAAATCTCCCTTGAATAAGAGCCAATTAGCCTAGGAAAAAGACCTCAAATCCACCATACTAAAGGAATAAAAGAACTTATAGGCCAAGCAGAAGACAAGAAGGCATTTGACAAGGACTTTGCATTAACCAAGAGAATCATAAATCTAGAGTTTAAGATACAAACGGATTATAAATTTATAATCGTTCAAATCAACTTCATTCACTATAATTCTTGTTATGATTATTTAGTCATTTCTTATCCCTAACCATCCAGCTACAAATGCAGCTATCCCATTCCAACTTTCAAAGTGATAGTTCAACTTCAAAATGATCTCCTCTACATCCTAGAATAATGTATGGCACCCTAATCTCACTTACACAGATGCAAAAGACCTGCAATATACAATAAAGCAATGCATTATCAATGATAATGGATAAAGTGCGTAAAAGATACTTGCTAAATCCACACCAACCTAAGAGATGCCTATCAAGTTTGAATCCAAGTTTGTCAGAACTTCCCCTTTTCAAAGCAAGAGGAATGCATATGATGCCGGTCAATGTTAAGATGGATGAGTGGAATGACTAGGGGAGAGAAGGGCTCTCATTAATGCCCTTACTTGGGATAAATGGAATTAAACATATAAAGTAGTATAATCAGAGCCATGCACTTTCATGCTATGCAATTAGCAATGTGATCATGAAACTCTGAAGGTGGAAATCAGAAGCAAACTCTGAATGTTATCACATAATACATCAAGTGCTAAAATTGATGCAAGACTGAAAGACTAAACTAAATTAACATGCCTAAATGGCAGGGCTAGCCTTATGAAAGTCCTTTATCAAGAAGAAAGGGAAGGAACACGGGCATATTCATATCTGGAGAAGCAAACCCAGCAAGAAAACTACTGCTGGCTGCTGCAATCAAAGAACATAGAAAATCCGCCTTGCAGCACAGAAGACTAGGAATTTTCAAGTCAACATTTGATAGGATTTCATAGACGCCATACCAAAGCCTCCAAGATATAGTGACTCAACACTGTCACAGCAATAGCATAAAGATTGCAATATATTGACAATACTCCAGGATCATCCATGCAAAGTTAATCACAGAAGCTTGATTCAGTTAGTGACAATATCGTCATAGATCTCAACTCATCCATAGCCATATCACATCATATTAGAAATTAGCAAGCAGCAATCCAAAAAGATAACCACATTTGCAAATAACATACAGCACGCATGAATTGGACATACCAAAGACATATTCCATGGCCCCTTCTCAAGCTTCCAAGGTTCCAAACAATACATTATTTTCAACAAATAATCCACGCTTTTAAGTTGTTCATGCCACTGAGAAAGGGAGAAAGTAACATTCAATTCTTACATTATAAACACGGTGAGCACAACCTTCAGAAATAATTCTTCAGCCTCGCGCCTTCAGCTCAGCGAGCCTCCTGGACAAATCGTCCTCCTCCACCTTCTCCCCTGCACTCGGAGTTGCCATTGCATGCCCAGCCGCCTGAGGCAACCCTACCGACACCTCCAATCCGTAATCGTCGGCCACCTGTTGCATCAAACTGTTCACCTCCGTCTCCGGCGTCGACAACGAGGTAGTACCCGCCATGGAGCTCTCCATAAACTGTGACTGAACCTCCATGTTCACAAATTGCTTCTCGAACTGGTCCATCGTCTCCGACATCTTCTGGAGATTTCCCGTGTTGAGAGACGATTCGAGGGATTTGACAATCGTAGACATGGACTTTCCGATGTTCTGCATCTTTGCCTGGGTGTCGAGCCTAGCAGAGACGGCGTCCAGGCGGGAGGAGAGGCGGAGGTAGTTCATCTGCTCGGAGCGCTTGCGAATGGCGTTCTCTGCGTAGATTCTGGCACCGTCCATGTTGCCTTTCTCGATCGCCTTCTTCACCTTGAGCTTCTCAGCCTTCTCGTCCTTTTCGCACTTGCGCGCCTGGCGTTGGAGAGACTTGGCGGTGAATTTCAGCTCCATGATCTGGTTCATCAGCTTCTCTGTGTTCCCCATGGCAGTGAAGGAAATGATGGATTAGGCTCTTGGTATGAAGATTTGTCGATTCGAGATCTCTAGGGTTTGAAGGTCTCGATTTGGGGAGATAGATTACGAGAAAAGAAATATCCGAAAAGAAAATATAGAAGGGGGCAATTTGGTAAAAGGCGAGTGGAATTCAGCCGATCACATATGAATTGGCAGTCATTTTTCACATACGGGCCTATCAAAAAGCCCAATATCATCTTTAATGTTAAAAGTGTTAAAATTGGCCCGTTTGTCAAATACAATTATACTCCGTGGAAAAAAAAAGGGAAATTCCTTTTGGTGCTCTTAAGGTTTTGTCTTTTTCTTTTAGTGTCCAAGAAAAAAAACTTATTCCTCTTGGTACCCCTGAGGTTTTGGCTTTTCCCGTTGATGCCCCTCTCCGGTTCAAATTAGCTAATTTCAAGCTTACCATTATGTTCATCACCCTTAAATTAGTAGGATTCAACTCTTAAAACACTTAAATTCATAACCAAACTACATCAATTTGAATATTTAAACAATTCTCTATTTTAAGGGGTTGTTTAAAAATTCAAATTGATGTAGTTTAGTTATGAATTTTGATGTTTTAATAGTCAAATCCTACTAATTTAAGGGTGATGAACATAATGGTAAGCTTGAAATTGGCTAATTTGAACCGGAGAGGGGCGTCAACGGGAAAAGCCAAACCCTTAGGGGTACCAAAAGGAATAAGTTTTTTTCTTGGGTACCAAAAGAAAAAGGCAAAAACTTAGGAACACCAAAAGGAATTTCCCAAAAAAAACTATATATATTTCATTTTATAGATATTCTTTTCCTTCTGTAATATTTTCTCAATGAAAATTCCAAAATTTCAATTTCATATTGTCCAAAGCTTTCAGTTTCAATTTGATGTGAACTCTTTTCACAACAGCCTTATTAGGTTGGATTATGTTTTAAAAATTACAGCTTGTTCTAAAACGGATAAATACATTGAAAAGGGGAAAAGAATTTACAAAAACCCAAAAAATCGAGAGTTGCCTAACATACAAAAAAAATTAACCAAACCAAGGGTTAGGAATTAGGACTCAAAGATAAATTATTCTCAACCAAGGATCACAAAAAGACACTATATATCAGAATGAGATGAAAATCAAACAGAATACAAAAGAATTCTCCAGCATAACTCTTCCAAAACACCAGGAAAAGCAAGAACTACATGCTCAACAGATGTTTCCAAATTCTCCCTTTCCTGTTACGAAGCTTTCCTTTGGCTAGTATCCTGTCTTTACAATGGAGGTCGTGATCTCCTGAACACTCAAAGTATTGGCCACAACAGACAAATTTGTTTGTAGCCATCCAGATGTGATGGATGATCACATTCCATGTCAATAATCTGTGCTTTGACAAATCTCACTGTCCTTCCTTACATCATCAACAAGTCCCCATTTATGAAGCTTCTGTTTCATGGGCTATCTTCCCCTGGATATTCAATAACAATGTAATGTAGCCCCATTTCTTGGACTGAATACCTTCACACAGAAGCTTGCCATGGCCGAAACAGAACTCAGGAGAAAACAACATCAGCGTTCTGCAGTTCATGAACAATATTGTTTGTTGTAATAAATCCCCATCATCTCTTCTTATGTTTGAAATCCTTGGGACCAACAAGATCAGACATAGATGTCATCATCTCTTCATGAAGAATTGCTGCAGCCTCTAATTTACCCATCTTTTTCAAGGAATCAATCAGCGATCTGTATACATAAACTGATGGCTTGATTCTTCTACGCTTCATCTCATTAAAAAGCCTCAACGATTCCTCAACATTCCCACATCGGCCAAGGCTGTCAATCATTGAGCTGTACGTTCGTAAATCGGGCTGGATACCCTTCTCTGCCATTTCACTCCAACACATCACACACAAATCTATCCTGAAAGACTTTCCAAAGTTGTTAATCAAAATATTATATGTCACAAGATCTGGAGAAATTCCAGCATCTTTCATAGATGAATATTGGACTATCATATCATTCACCTTGCCTCCACGGCCTAAGATCCCTATAACAGAATTGTAAGTAAACAAATCTGGCTTGCATTCTGAACACTTCAGGAAGTCAAAGATGGTCAACACCTTGTCAACCTGACCGCACTCTGCCAGCGCAAAGATTATCCTGTTCATGATGATCAGGCTCCTTGGAAATGTAATCTCATTAACCTCACTGATATATTTGAGTAGCTCAACCTGGTCGTTCATCTTTGCAAAAGCTCTAGCAAGATGGAAGAATGATTTGGAACTCGGTGCTTTTAAGGATATCAATAAACTTTTGAAAATCTCCAGTGACAGATCAATGTCATTTTTCTGGCTTGCTGCTTCTAAAAGTATATCGTAGGCGTTAACACTCAGGAATATACACTTGTTATGCAATGATTGAAGAAGTAACCTAGCCATTTCTGGAAAGCTGTCTTCTCTACAAAATTGATCAATCAATGTACAAACTACACCATCAGAGTGCTTATTTTCAACTGCAGATAGAATTTGGTTGTATAACATATCATCTGTAGCTTTAACTTGGTCAGTTGCCTGTGTTGATATCAACTTCAACGATACAGAGAAGTTGCTTGAAGCTGTGAACGAAGGCCATATCCATGAGATTCCAACAGGGACTGGTGCAATATAAACCTGCATATAAACTTTTACCCATTAATCATGCTTTAGAAAGAAAACAATACAGCTTTTCAAATGAAAGACTCACCACTGAAAATATTAGGCCTGTGAAAATGAATTTGATAAAAAAGGATCTTACAAATAATCAATATACAACCATATCACTGCCCCATTTCAAGATAGGAAGTGAAGACAAAAACTTCAGTTGAACATTATGAGAGTCCTAAAACAAGTTTTGCTTAGTCTTCATCGTCCAAAAATCTATTTTCAATGATAGTCACTGTAGCAAACAGCAAATCCACCAGCCTCATTTCAAATGCAACCCCCTGGACTGATTAATTCTACATGCAATTAAGCAACAGAGATTTCACCAAACCGAGTGTGGATTTTCACAAATTAAGCACTTAACTACGAACACTAACAGACTGTTTAGCAACAGATTATTGAATAGAAAGAAAAGTGTAGGGAGGGAAATAGCTGAAAAGCTAAAACAAACTTATTTCTATTCAAGAAGACCTGTTCAAAGTAATTAAGACTACTGTCTAAAATTGAGGAAAAACATCCAACATAGCTACTGCAAATCATTGAAGTTGTATAAACAATAAGAAGAAGAGAGGAAGTAAGAACTCTAAACATACCAAAATCTGACAACGTTTGTAATATTGTGTCGACGTTGAATTCCTCAGTGGAGGAGGCAGGTGGGGGCGCGTGGGGGCGGCCGCCCCCACCGGCGACCGGAAATTCTCAGCCAGGCGCCAGCGGCACAAAAACAATGAAAATTTGGATCTTACAGTTGACATAAAGATATTAGAAACCAAATTCAATTGAGAAGGACAAGTTCAAACCGATCAATTTTGGAGACGAATTTGTAGGCTTTAACGAGGCAGACAAGATATGCCGGCGGTGAAGAATTCGAATTCCTCCCCCGAGTCCGTCGTTCCGTCCTGATTCTCTCTCTGTTCCTTCCTAGGGGGTGATGAACTTGGGCTTTACAGACAGGCCCGCTGGACCAAAAAAAGGGAACAGGCTCGTAATCGGCCCGATAGACAAAAAAAAATCAGTTGATTATCGGTTCGAATTTGGTAGAGTCGTTTAGAAACTCTATGTTTGAAGTTCTAAAACCATATAGTAATTTTGTCATTAAAAAATAATATAGTAATTTGTTGAACCCTACAAAAATAATTAAAGAGAGAAAAAAATTAAAAGTAGATTTCGTGAGAGAAAAATCTATCTTAATTATTGAGCATTTATTAAACGTTGAGATCTTTCTAACTCTACCCATAAAATTAAATTGCAACTCTATTGAAGGACATTTCTATTATTTATGGGTGTCTATTTTTGCAAAAGTGCCTATTTATAGATGGTTAAACGCAAAAATGTCTTATTTTTAAACACAACTTTCTTATAAAAGAATTTGTAGTGACGTGTGCTTTGTGAAATATGTATTTTCGTTTTTGTCCTTAATCAAACGTGATGATGTAAAAGTCATGGTTAAAATAGACCTTTCATGCAATTTTGGAGTATAGTCATATAGGCAGCATAGCTTGGGAGTTGCGACTATCAAAGGCCAAAATCATTGCTACATGGTGATTGAGTGAAAACAAGCATTAAAGGTGTGTTTGGATTACACAATTTAGTGCACACAGCACACTAGTAGAGGGCATCCTTTTTCAAGATTGAATGGACTCAATTTGTATTCAAACTATTCTTCCATTATCTATATCGGTTTTTCTAACCTATGCCCTTAGGGCATAGGTTAAGCATTCTTATTTAAGAAACTAAAAACCTATATGGAAATAAATGAACCCTATTAGAAAAAATTAAATTGTCCCATATAATAAAAATTAACAAAATCTTTTTATTTCAAGTGTCTTAACCTATGCCCTTGGGGCATAGGTTAGAAAAATCGTATCTATATTTTAATGATGTCATTTAGCCATAAAAATAAGGGCACATTTCACCCAAAATCAAACTTTTTAAAACCAACAAACAAAATATAAGAATTATGAAGCAAACAAACTTTTTGAAAAGCTAGGGGTTACAAACAGATAGCAGTGATCAAAGTGATCACAATTAAGCTAGAAAGCAAAATGACCAATACCATATGATGTCCATTGACACCCCCATAAACAATGCGACAATGTTCGCATTTGCTAGTAAGAAAAATCTTAGGTTACAAAACTAGAAACCCATACGACATTCACATATATAAGAAGATCGTCGTATGTGCATTAAAATGATCAAGCATGCATTATACCCCTCTCGGATAATCAATTGCTTCACTGAGGTTGCGCCTCTGGCTCTTGCTCTTCCACTACTACGTCTTGCTTTGAAGCTTCTTTGACATCATCTGCGTCTTCCTGAAAGTGCAGAATTGCAAAGGAAAATAAGGACGTGATTCAACTTTACAAGACATGTGAACTTGCATAAAAACATGAAATTATGCTAGACATTTACTATTGGAGAATGCTTTTTTGTTTATTAAGACTTGTTTGGTATTGATGTCAACACACCAAATACCAATATCAATATCAAACTGATATGTGGTGTTTGGAATATCAATTATAGTTTGATAAGAAGGTAACCTCCCAAAAACAATGGTCTACGAGATATGAGTTGCAAATACTAGATACCTCCACACCACTTTAATTATACCCAAATCTTAATATTCATACTAATATTGATATCCGATATCTCGTATACACAATATCAATGCTAATCGAGCCCTTAGATTTCTGTGTTTCTACGTTGATTCTTGTGGCCTTTTCTTTTCTAAGAGTGACAATCGATAGAAGGAAGGCGGAATTATACCGTAGCATCTGAAGTCCACAAGGTCAAGTTGTCACGGAGGAGTTGCATGATCAATGTGCTATCCTTGTATGACTCTTCACCTAGAGTATCTAACTCAGAGATAGCCTCATCAAATGCCTACAATATTAATTTACACTTAATACATTAGTCATATAAACCTCTAATTAACACCCTATAAGGAAACAAGACCTTAATCATACTTGTTTTGCAAGATTACAAGCCTTTTCAGCAGAGTTGAGAATCTCATAGTAGAACACAGAGAAGTTGAGTGCAAGTCCAAGCCTAATGGGATGAGTTGAGTTCAATTCCGCCGCAGCAATATCCTGATTTAAAACATCAATCACGTCACACATACAAGACTTAATGGCATGTTTGAATCACGCCCAATAAAGCATTAATTTTATAATGCTTTTTTGGGCGTGATCGGAACAAACCCTTAATTCAAAAATATCAAGTTAATATAACACACTTGAGCAGACTTATAAGCCACCAAAGTAGATTCAGCAGCCTCCTTCCTCTCGGTTCCGGTCTTAAACTCAGCCAAGTACCTATGATAATCTCCCTTCATCTTCAAGTAAAACACCTTCGACTCAGCAGCTGAGGCCGAAGGAATGAGGTGTGCTTCTAGAAGGTTCAAGATCCCGTCGCAAATCTTGCCAAGCTCAGTCTCTATTTTAGCCTTGTATTCCTTGATCGACGTTACGTGTTCCTGGTTTCCCTTGCTCTCTTCCTTTTGCTCGATTGAAGAGATGATCCTCCATGAAGCCCTTCTTGCTCCGATCACGTTCTTGTAAGCTACTGATAACAAGTTTCGTTCTTCCATGGTGAGCTCTTCACTTTCAACCGATTTTGCCACTTGTTCCATGTATTCAACCATTTCATCGTAACGTTCGGCTTGCTCAGATAGTTTGGCCATGTACACGTTTCCTTCCCTTGATGACATTGTTGCTAATCAAATTTAGATCTGAACATGGCAACAAAAAAATAGGCAAAATGGGTCAAGATACAATAATATTGATTCGATCATATAAATGCATATCATGTGATGAAATGGTGCAATAGTGCAACATGATCGATCATACAAATGCATATGTTGTTAGTATTGATCAATTGTGCTAAGGAAATAAAATTTGTATTTCTAAAATCCATATGTAACAATTATGAGTTTCGAATGTGCATGAATCTAGCTTCATTTTACCACTAGCTAGCCATATGCCCATATAATTAATCAATCAATAAGTAGGGAGAATTTGTTGTACGATCTTAGACAAATCGTTGGAATCCACATTATATGATATGAGAATGAGGAGTGAACACATTTTTTGATATTCAAGACCAAAATCAAGGATACATTACTCAACAAAGAATAAATAGATACAAAGACGATTGAGAATTATTGAAAACCAAACATGTTAGTAACAAAGAACATACTTTTGCTTGAATGTTCTTCGAAAGAGAGGATCACGCCTTGAGAGAGATAAGAGACTGAAAAATGTGGAAGGCTAAAAGATGGTAATTGTCATGGAAACGGGGAGGGAGGCGGAAGAAGAAGGCGACATGTGTTGGGTAGGAGATCAATTTGAATAGTTGTCTCTTAATTTGGATCTACAATTAATTGTGTTCGTGAGGACCGTAAAAAACAGCTATAATATAGGGGTTCCCATGAGAGATGCTAATTTTTTGGTAGTAACATCCAAATAAAGTTAAATAAGATTTTTCTATTTGTAAAAAAGGATATAACAAGATAAAGGGGAATAAAAACTACCATTTTCAAATAAATCATGTTGATGACTTAAGGTATGTTACAAAATGATATAGTATATTCGCCAATATGGTCTTATTCATAATGTTTGGAAGTTATAGATGTTTGAAAAATAAAATGCATCATATAATAGAATCGGTGTTCCGTGTTCATATACCATACAAACAACATCAACATCATCGATCAATCCAATATTAACCGGCCTCATGTGGGGTATGGGGGGCAATGATGTACACACCTTTGCTCCAATATAAAATCGAGTGGGTGTATGAAGAAGATCCAAATATTATCATTGCTCGGAAGACAAAATTCAGCTATTTGACTGTAATATTCGGGAATATTTTGATATTTTTTTAATTCTATTTTTACGCTTTTTGAATTTCGTGTTGGGATTACATAGCTCATAAAAAATCTCGGATATATAAAAATATTTAATTTTTAATTTTTAATTTAAAAATAATTATATTTTGAAAAGTTTTTAAGTTAAAAGTAATTAATAATAATTTCAGGATAAAGTTTATAGTAAAGGAGATTTTAAGGTGAAAAGTATAAATTTTACAAAATTAAACCGACTTTCCAGCCAACTTCACTTTGGCTTTATATATGATTCATTCCCTTTGATTGTACGTACGTACAAGAATAAAAAAAAAAAAGAGGGGAAGGGAGTTCGAGAGGGAAGGTAGGAGACGAAAAAAAAGAGGTGTGCTATTTAGATCCAGTTTGATACAAGTTTTTCCATCGGGTTTGATTGGTGAAGTACAAGCGTGTTTTGGTAAGTTTTAATTAGTAAATGGTTTATTTAAACTATACTAATTTTTCCAGATCTAGATCTACAATTTATTTTGATTTGAAAATCAGTCAATTTATAATTCTCAGAGGGTGTTTTTGATATTAGATTTATATTCGATAAAGGATTTCAGAGTAATTTTAGGGTTTTGCTTTGTAATAATATTAGGGAGACCTTTGATCCAGTTTTTCAAAAGGTTTGAACTAGAAGTATGTTCTTTTATATATTTAGTATGTTCTTGTCAAGTTTTAAAGGATTTGGAATTATACAAGAGAAGTTATAAAGCATCCTGACTTTTTGTTGATTTTAGGGTTAGAGTTTGTAAGAGTTAAAAGGCTATTATTATTCATTGGGGTATATATATGCATATAGGAGCGTGGGTCCTAGGTCGTGATCAGAGACAAGGGGAAGAGACAAACTATATGTTTTAGACAGGGGCCCACTTTGCGTGTTAGTTATTGTTTGTTGGCCTCAAGAATTCGTCTTCAAGGTAAGTCGTTTACGACTTGCTCAGTTGCTGTTCAATACTGGCTAGACTTCATGTGGTGCTTGTAGGATTGGTTTTGGGGAACTAGTCCCTATATGATTATTTTATGAAAAAGGTTTACTTGTGTATGATATGTGTGAAAAGAATTTCATTGGGCTTTCATTGAATGTGAAGCTTTCGAATATTTTCTCTATGTTGGTACCGTTCTCGGCATGGCCATGTGCGTAGTCCTCTGGGTTGAAGTGACGGCTACATATGGTTATGTGAAGAGAATCGTGCCCCTTCAAAAGAAATGTTATCTGTGTTTTGGGCAAGTGCTCCCGAGGAGGCTTGACCCAGAGTTAGAAGGATGGAAATTGTGAAGGGTGGGAGGTCGCGCCTCGGCACCTGGGGCGTAGGGTTGATAAGCGTCATAGAATGGAATGGAATGGAATGGAATGGAATGGAATGGAAAGCGGATGGTTGTATTGCTGTGTTTGGACTTATGTGTAGGAATGTGTGTATGTGTGGTTTGTTTGTTTGTGTATGTGTGATGTGTTGTTGTATGTGTAATCATGGAGAAGTTGAGTATGAATTTGGAATTGATATGTCTTGTATCCATGTGAATCTTGCAGGCGTGTGTGTTAGGTACTTGATTGGTTTTTAAACGTCTTACTAGTACCGTATGAATTCTAGCTTGTATTAGAATGGTAGCTGACCCTTCGGGGACTTGTTTTTTTTTAGTTTCAGGTAAAGACAAGGGACCCATGATGGAACCTCGGCAGAATGATGGAATAGATCGTTGAAGGTCGTGTCATTAGGATGGGTTCGTTTGGGACAATGATGGTTTACTTTTTGGTATCTTTCGAATACTGTGTGTTTTGATAAAGAAAGGGTAGTGGTATGTTAATGAAAGGTTTATAGGAAGTATTGTAAATTATGTTGTTTTGGGTTTCATGCATGTTTTCTATACTTGGGTTTTATAAATATCGGTTGGATGTTTTATTCATGTTTTCTCGTCGTGCCCGAGTTGCAAGATCCAAGTGAACTCGTTGTCAAACTAGCCTAGGTAGTACTTAGTAAGGTCTACTACCGAGTAACGCCCCTATTTAAAGACGGGGTGTTACATTGACAATGATAACTGAATTTAGTTAGAATACATCAAAATTGATACAAGAGTTATATCCATCTCAAAGAAATTGTATAAAAGTCAATAATCGTGAGGATGAGCCCCATAATATTCTATAAATAAACAATACTTTATAAGATTCTTATGGTTTGTTTTTTCAAAGATAAAACTTGTGTTGTTTGGTTACTAAATTCGTATGTATTTCAATATTTTTCCAACTCCCATAAAAAAATCGTATGTATTCGAAATATTTGCTTCGAAAAGAGATAAAAGTAGTTTCATTAGTTGATGAAAATTTATTTTTTATGTTTTGAAAAATATAAAGTTTATAAAAATATACATAAATTTTAAGAGTGTTAAAAATAGTGTTTGGATAAAAAATAGTTTTGAAAAACTAACTAAACACACCCAAAAAAGCATAAAGATCACAGTGACTAAAAAAAATGGAAATGAAAAACAAAATAGAACGACATCGTTTGATACTCCTTGCGCCTTCAATAAAGCTCAGAAAGCCCTAAAACCCCCTCTCTATCTGAACCAGTTTGGACTCCAAAGCGAGCTTCTTCTCCTCTTCTTCGTCGTCGTCGCTGAACACCAAAGTTCCCTCCCACACTCTCCCCGCCCCTCGATCTCTGCATCCTCGGCGCCGGGAAGAGAAGCGAATATGTCGGTGAGACTACTGAACCAGAATGCGGAGGTCCTCAACAAATCGGCGGCTCTCCATATGAATATCAATGCTGCCAAGGGCCTGCAAGACGTTCTGAAGACGAATCTAGGCCCTAAAGGGACCATCAAAATGTAAATTCAATTGCATCTTCTCCTATATTTGTGTGTCATACTGCGATTTGTTCTTCTTAACACCATCTCTATGCTCAACCCTTGTTTTGATGTGTTTTCTGCAGGCTTGTTGGTGGTGCTGGCGATATAAAGCTAACGAAGGATGGAAACACACTTTTGAAAGAAATGGTCAGTCTATATGCTTACCTGTGTTTATAATTTGATTTGAGTATTACTACTTGAGATTTGTGCTCACTGCGAACTCCTACTTTTTTTAGTACTTTGTAATTGACAGTCTAGGGTTTGCGTGCGAGTAATAGTATTGATAATTTATTTTTTAGGTGGATCATTGAAGAAATTTCGACTCTTGAGTGGTCGGTTTGAATTTGGGTATATAAATGTAGTTTATTGATTTGCCTTGTCCTAATGGGATTTGTAAGCTAAAATGACTTCCGTGCCCATCTGAGTGAGTGAGCATGAATTGCGTTTAAGGCTTCTTATATATAATGGTCACCAATGTCTCTCCTTGAGTTGTCCTTTGCATTCCACTTTCCACTGTTATTGTTCTGATTTCAGACGGCCTTGCTTTCTATGTAGTTACAGTTTCTCATGAGACGGGCTGTTTATTTTCATGTGTGATTGTATTGCATACACTATAAAAAATGCTTCTTAAATTTCTCAATACATTTACATTTACTTTCCCAAATTTCTCAACTATCTGATTTTTCTTCTTAATCCGAACCAGATTATTACCTGCACGCAGAGTCTGAACTACATTGAGGTTTTAATGAAATAAAAATTTGCTAAACTAGAGGGAAAATGAGGACTATGCAGCCCTTTGTTCTTTGACAAATATCAAAGTAAATGTTTAGTTCTATCAGAATCATCCGTCCCCCCTAATTTGCTGTGTTGCTTCCCAGTTGTGATGTATTGTTCTCTGCATTCTCATAGGCTAGCTCTGATGTTTTGTCTTTATCATAAATGCAGCAAATTCAAAACCCAACTGCAATTATGATTGCGAGGACTGCTGTTGCTCAAGATGATATCAGTGGAGATGGTACAAATTCGACTGTGCTTTTTATTGGGGAGCTTATGAAACAATCAGAGCGTTGTATTGATGAAGGTTAGACTATTCTTTTGATGAAATGTTCCACTAATGGTAATGATTCAGCTATCATACGTCTTACCAATATTATATAGCATATTTCACTCTTCAAATTCCTAAGAAAAATATAATTTTCTTAGTTTGTTAAAAATCTAAAATAAGTATGATCTGTTGGTGGTTTACTTGTCTTTGAAACTGGGTCGTCATCTTTCAGTGTCAACTTCATTAAAAAAACTTGGTGAGATATGCATTCTTTTCCTTTTCATATTTAGCTATTATAGGATGGTAACGATGGTTCTAGCTACGTTCTGGAGGCATCTGGATTCTATGTGCACTGGAATTGATTTAACTACTTGATCATTGTGTGAGGAATTAGGAAATTTATAGCCTTGATTTGCCTTCTTGACTACAAAAATTATAAATTACTCCCTCCATTTCATAATATTTGTCATTTTAGCCTTGTTTTTTTGTTACAAAATGTTTGTCATTTTAAACCTTTTGTCATCTACTTTACAATTATGCCCTTGTATTTATTGTTACTTTTTAATTAATGAGGGAAAATTTGTTAGTAGTAGCATTGAAAAATAAAACAAAATAGAATAATAAATAGGGTTATATATGTCAATTTACTACTTTTCTTAATAAGTGTGAAATGATCTAAAATGACAAATATTTTGTAACGGAGGGAGTAGTGTTTATACTTGTTTTTTAATATTTGGAAGATAGGAAGTGTTATCATTTGATAATTCTGCAGCCTTCCTGATATATGTGCTTAAGTAGTATAGAACTTGATTGATTGTTCATGGAGAAAAAAAATGTCAGTTGATTGATTTATCAATATGTTAACCTTGATGATTTTGCTCATGGTTTTCTGAAACATCATGAGCCTGTGGAACTGTTATACCTGCAATATGATGAGCATATGGTGCCTCTGCTAAAGAGCATGAGCACACAGAGTTACTTATTGCCTAATTGCGTGAGTTATTTTGTTTTAATGCTTGATGACTTATGTAGGCATGCATCCACGGGTATTGGTTGATGGTTTTGAGATTGCGAAAAGAGCAACCCTTCAGTTTTTGGAGAAATTTAAAACTCCTGTTGTCATGGGTGATGAGCCTGATAAAGAGGTTCTCAAGATGGTTGCTAGAACTACATTACGTACGAAGGTATAATATTCTTAATTCTCATCCTTTCAAAGTTTAATTGGCTTCATTGCTGCACCTATAAGTCATCCAATCAGTCATCTTGATGTGCAGTTATATGAAGCTTTAGCGGATCAACTGACTGACATCGTCACTAATGCGGTCTGTTATTCTTCTTACGGTCTTGTTACACGTGTATATAAATTTTGATACGATTCTTGTTGCTTTAATATTTTGCAATATGCAAACAAATTGAATATCAACAGGTTCTGTGCATTCGCAAGCCTGAAGAACCCATTGATCTCTTTATGGTGGAGATTATGCATATGCGACACAAATTTGATGTTGACACACGACTGGTATGTGTGATGCCTTGGTTATCATGTGATATATTCATTTTTATTGAGTCTTTTGTTTGTAATTGGTTGATATTTAATTAGGTTATACAAAATTAGAATAGAATACCAGTAATAGTGATAAATAAATTGCTATGTGGATATATTGTCTATTGATTCAGTTCAATGTTGTGGAATGACCACAGCCCATGCCTTTAATTACTCAGGTTTTAATATGGTTGTATGGAGAAATAATATTGCTTTGATTCCACTGTTAGGTTGAAGGTCTCGTACTCGATCATGGCTCTAGGCATCCTGATATGAAACGACGAGCAGAAAATTGCTATATATTGACATGCAATGTGTCTCTGGAGTATGAGAAAAGGTAACTTTTGGTCAACTCTGTATAGTTATAATTATGTTCATGCAATCAAATTTTGATAGAAGAAATTGTTGATAAGTACTGCATGTCTCTTAGCTTGATATATCTACTAGTAGATATCTTTTTGGCCTTTTTGTGTATTAATTAGATGTTAAGCATTACTTGTAAATGGTGCTTTCAATCTTGAAAATGCTGGTTTCTTTCCTTTTGCTTCTTATGGTACATTCCCTTTCCCATAAGAACTAAGAATGAACATATACTGTATGCTGGGAAGATTTTTTTATTTGTTAAATCTGCTTGCTGTACAAAGAGCAATCTATACCGTCATATGAGAAGTTATCATCCCTTTGACAATCTTGAGCATGCATGTTTCATGTAGGTAGAATTCTGTTGCTTGCCTCTGTTTTGACATTCTGTATTTTGCAGTGAAGTAAATGCAGGCTTCTTTTACTCGAATGCTGAGCAGAGAGAAGCTATGGTAGCTGCAGAAAGGCGATCAGTTGATGAAAAAGTTAGAAAGATCATTGAGCTGAAGAATAAGGTATTAAATATTATATATCACGTGTCTCGGTCTATGAAATTTGTGCAGCGTGGGATAAAAATTTCATGATTTTGAATATCTTGAGATAAAGGACCTGATTTATGTTAAATGTTCTCTCTAGGTTTGTGCTGGTACTGATAACAGCTTCGTGGTTATAAACCAAAAGGGTATTGATCCTCCATCCTTGGATCTTCTTGCTAGAGAAGGAGTAAGCACACAACTTGTCTTTGCATTATATAGATTCTATAGAATTTCCTTCCAATATAAGATGTCTATATTGGCTCCTTTAACATTCTCAAGCAAGTGAATAACATGGTTGCTAGGCAGTATTCTATTGGTAGTCCTGTGGATTACTTTTATTTGCTTGTTGGCTAAATGCTAGCTGTTTCTAATTGGCTTGTGACAGGAAAGCATAATGACTGTAAATTTATGCATGTGTCTCATTTTCTGCCTTCGTCCCTAGCTTACAACTAATGTATTTGCAGATAATTGCCCTGCGGAGAGCTAAAAGGAGAAATATGGAAAGGTTGATTTTGGCTTGTGGAGGGGATGCTGTTAATTCTGTTGATGACTTGACTCCTGATTCCCTTGGTTGGGCTGGATTAGTCTATGAGCATGTACTGGGAGAGGAGAAATACACATTTGTGGAAAATGTGAAGCATCCCCACTCCTGTACTATCCTGATCAAAGGTTTACATTCTTCTTCTTCTTGTGTATGAATACATAAATATTTTATTTCTTTTGTACTACCTCTCTTGAGCATTTTCTGCTCAGTTTTCCAAATTTTGTAATTAGTGCAGACAAAAGCATTAGAAATTAGTAAATTACCCTTCCATGACTCGCTCTTCAAAATACTTATAAGTTAATTATTTCCAAATACCTCAAATTAGACTTTTGTGGTAATTTGCTAAAATTTCATATAAAGGGTCCAGAAAATCAGGAAACAGTCTTCTAATGACCCCCCTCGTATGAACAAGCTGTATTTTTGAATTGCAGGACCAAATGACCATACAATTGCTCAGATAAAGGATGCAGTTCGTGATGGCCTTAGGTCTGTGAAGAATACGATAGAAGACGAAGCAATTATACTAGTAAGTAATCATAGTGAACACTTTGTTTGAAATTTCAGGAAACATGTGCTCAATCTGGCCTCAAGTTTTGATTTTGAAATATGAATGTTCAGTTTCAGTGCTAGTAAACTGGCTGTCTTACTGTCAATTAAACTATGGTTTTATTCAATGTAGGGGGCTGGAGCATTTGAAGTTGCTGCTAGGCAACATCTAATAAATGAAGTGAAGAAAACTGTTCAAGGGGTAATGAAGGATTTTTTGTTCCTCCAAATCTTTTGACATCCTCTAGTAGTTGGATCTCTCTGATGCTGAATTTGTTGGATTTGAGTTCCTTTAATGGACATTTCTTTTTTATGCAGCGTGCCCAGCTTGGTGTAGAAGCCTTTGCTAACGCTCTTCTTGCGGTTCCCAAGACCCTTGCTGAGAATGCTGGCCTTGACACCCAAGATGTCATAATATCTCTCACGGTCTCTCTCTCTTCTCTCTCTCATTGTTGCTTGTGTACAACTGTCAATATTGTGTTGTTATATTCCGGCTGCATCTGGTTCCATGTGATGATCAAAAAAGTAACTTGTTACAATTTTAAAACCATGTATAGGGAGAGCACGACAGGGGGAATGTTGTGGGATTGAATCAATATTCAGGAGAAAACATTGATCCCCAGATGGAGGGCATATTTGACAACTACTCTGTCAAGCGCCAAATTATAAACTCAGGGTAGGAATGACTTAAATACTCGTATATATATATATTTCTCTACTACATCATTCTTCTCTCTTCCTTTACATAACCATCTTATTTTATAAAAAAAATCTCTTGCAGGCCTGTCATTGCCTCCCAATTGTTGCTCGTAGATGAAGTGATTCGAGCTGGGCGCAATATGAGGAAGCCAACTTAGTTTTTCTAGTTGAGATTGGCTTCTAAACTGTAACTGTTTTTTTTTAATTGCTTTATGGTTTTCAATGCTAGATCTGATTTTGGTTTGAACTTTGAAGTGTTCACAAGGTGAGAAGATTTTGATTTAAGTGTTCCTAAGGTATTTCACTGGTTTTGACACTCGGGTTATATTGTAAAAGCTAAGATGATGTGTATTTGTGGATGCATCTATGTGTGTGCTGTTGATTTGGAGAGGGATCAAGGATCAGAAATCTTAAATGTGTACTCGGATCGTTTATGGAAAGGTTTTAGCAGGAACTACATGGTTAGGGTATGGCAAAACCAAAGTGATTTTAGCAGGAGTATTTGTTTTGATAAGTTAATGCTGAACTTTCTTTCTTGCAATATATTTCTCACTCTGCAAGAAAAAAGTGTATTTTAGTTCTTAAATTTATCTAAGAAATGATTTTCATTTTAGTGGTCGAACTAGTGATAGTTCCCGAGTTTTGCTCAGGAAACAAAGTTTAAAAAATTGGCAGAATACATATATGGCCCTCCCGACCTTTGACCAATTAGTCACTTTAACACCCCACCTTTAAAAATGTTCGATTGAGTACCTAAACTTGAACATTGCGACCTATTGAACACCTCGTCGCTGATGTGGCAATTTGCGTAAATTACAGTCTCTTATGAGCGAAAACTTGAACATTGCGACCTATTGAACACCTCGTTGCTGATGTGGCAATTTGCGTGAATTACACTCTCTTATGAGCGAGTAATGAGCTAAAATAACTATGAGGTGGCAATTATATCTAGCACCCATTTTCTTTTTCTTTTTTTTCTTTTTCTTTTTCTTTTTGGTCTTTCTTCTTCCCGTGTTTTTCCCCTGTGTTCTTTCCAAAGCCATTTACAGTACAAAAATTACACCAAAATGGATCTCCTAATCTCCAAATCACTCATCTCTTCTCAATTTTTTCAATTTAAAATCTATTTGTAATTTACTTTATCTACCTTCTTATATCTGATATGAAACTTGAAGGAAAAAATATCTTGAAAAAAAATTTCAGATCTAAAATTTGGGGTGTTTTGGCCTGGATTCTGAGAAGGCGCATCAACAAAGGGCTGAGGACAATACTCCTGCTACTGGAATTTTGCATATGGAACATGTACAACCCACGGTGAATCCCGAGTTCGTCGTTCTTGTCCTTCCAATGGTGAAGAAGAAGGATGCCGACAGTGAAGATTTCGAATTCTTTCTCCAGATTTCTTCGTTCTGTCCTGCTGAGTGTCGTCGGTGAAGAATGCCGACGGAGAACTCAGATCTGGAAGGCACCGGAGAAGAATGTCGGTGAAGAATGTCGACCGAGAAGAATTCAGATCTGGACCGGTGGAGAAGAATTCCGATCTGGAAGGCGGCGACGACGGACTTGCTGAACTGGGGCGCGGTGGAGGAGGGGATGAGGGGGAGCCACCTGGACGAGGTGAAGCAAATGGTGATGGTGAAAATTTTGGGAAGAAGATCATTTGGGGAAGAAGATAAAGTGGAGAAAGAAAAATAAAAGAAAAATGTTTTTTTAGTAAAATCTTATATTTTTTTCTTTCTAATTTAATGATTGTGGCAATTTTTTTAAAATTTTTAAAGATATTTTAAAACTTTATTACTTAAATATGTGATGTGGCAGTCTGACATGGCGCGCGTGCTACATACGATAAATTTTTTGATCAAACAGGTGCTTAATAGGTCACAATACGCAAGTTTAGGTACTCAATCGAACATTTTCAAAGGTGGGGTGTCAAAGTGACCAATTGGTCAAAGGTCAAGGGGCGTATATGTATTCTGCCGTAAAAAAATTATGTCATATCATATGGCAATTTTTGAAAATTTTTTATAGTAATTAATTTTTTTAATTTGGACTAATTTAAATAGATAATCACCTTTCCATTTTCCTTAAACACATATATCCAATATCTCATTATCTATAATGACACATATTTTCATTAAATTAATATAAGATCAACATATATTATCCTCAATTCTTATTCTCTTTTCCTTTTGACGATTTACTCAACTCATATTTCGAATTTATTAAACATTGATTGATCAATGCGCACTGACGGGGTTTTAAATCCATTCTATATTAGTGTGTAGTCGCCTCTTTCCGATCACAAAAAAAAAAATCCATTCTATATCATCATCACTTATGATTTGCATACTTGTACTTTATTATTTTTTCCTTGGAGTTGAAATTTTAGTTCTAAATCCTTATTCTTTTTTTTTTATCAGAAAAGAGGTTAGGGGAGAGGGCATCAATGTCTTGATGTCCTTCGCCCTAGAGCATCGTCGTTGATGAGGCCATGAAGACATGGGTCGTCTGCCTGCGCAACAAATGAGGCCTTGAGGTAAGTGTGAGCGATGTAATCTGCAATAGAGTTAGCCTCCCTAAAGACGCGGGTGATATCCCAGGATTGAAGCCGTCGGAGTTCAAAGAGAATATCAGTGAAGACGATCTCGATTTCCCACGGGCTGCAAAACACTCCTTTAATGGCGTCGACAAGGCATTGATTGTCCCCTTCAATCTCAATGTTTGAGCAACCTAGACGAATGACTTCATGGATACCCTCGCGAAGGGCAGCAACACACTCCTTCAAATCCTTATTTGTTTGATTATCATCCCCGAGTGGAAGAATCTTTTAACTGCTTTGATTACATCTAGCCCTATAATGCTCCAATATTTTTTATAGAAGTCAGATGGCATGTTATCAGGGCCCGGGGATTTGTCCTCTCCAATGCTGAATATTGCATCTTTGATTTCTTTGTTTGTGACTGGTCTAGTCAGGAGGTGGTTTTCTTCATTGGTGATCTCGTCTCCAATTGTTCCAAGGGCTTCTCGGAGTTTCACCTGGTTGATTTGTTGTTCTTTGTAACACTTCTCAAAGTCTGCTTTTATTTCTCGCTTTATGTTCTCCATCCCTATAATCTGGGTTCCTTCGCTTGTTCTAATTTCTTTGATGATGTTTCTGTTTCTTCTTCCTGTTGCTATTCCGTGGAAGTATTTTGTGTTCCTATCATTCAGTTGAGCACGTTTGTTCTTTGCACTTGTTTCCAGTATGTGGCTTGGAATCCGAGGAGCTCTATTCTTTTCTTGCTTAGCAGTTCTTTGTTAATGATTGTTGGATTATAGTTAGGTCTTCTTCAACTATTCTAATTTTTCGAAAAATGTTTCCAAAGGTGTTCTTGTTCCAAATTTTTGCTTTTGCTTTGAGGAGTTGGGGTTTTTTAATAACTTTATACATGTGCGATCCTTCATGGTTTGCGCGCCATGCTTGTTTAACGATGTTTTGGAAGTCATTCCTAGTGTCCATGCCATTTCGAATTTGAAAGGTTGTGCTTGGAAGTTGTTCCCGGAGCTTATTTCACACGAGATTGGGCAATGATCCGAGGTTGTGAAGGCATGGTTTTTGGAGTGGATGGTCAAGTGGTTTTGGATAATTTGTGGGTGGGCTAGGACACAGTCTAGTTTTTCATATGTGTTATTCTCTACAATCTTGGATTTCTTCCTTGTAAATTAGTTTCCTATTGTTGGTAAATCGATTAGGTTTCACTCATTTTTTAAGTCACTTAGTCTTTGGCAGCGCCTCCTGAATGGGAGTGGGCCACAAAGAATATGTCTGATTTGGTCTTCATCGTGTTCTTGACCTCCTCTTCAAAAAAAATTTATTTCAACTTGAGCTCTATCACATTTAGCCTGCAAATAATCATATTTATCTAACCAAACTGCTAATGATTGCAAACTCTCTGCTGCTTTTTATAACCTCTCAACCTCACTTTTTTGCCAGTTTTCTCTGATAGGCAGAATTGCACTCTTATAAAGCCATTGTAGAAGGGTAAAAAAGATACCTAAAAAAGGGGATTAGGAGCCAAAGCCGCAAAATATGATCCGAATCTTCTTTCGTTCGGATTAAGTCAATAGCTGTCGAGGTACAGGAGGTGATGAGCCCGAAAGAAATGCAGAATCAGTAAACGGATTCAACCATAAAGGCCCAAGGAATGGCCCCAAATATGCTGATATACAACGACGTGGAGATCCTAACATTAGGGCCAATAAACCGTGAGATAAAAACAAAAGAAGTTTTACAGTACAACTATCTTTGTAAATGGCTCTTGATCGCATTATTTCTTTTATAAAAATAAAAAAAATAATGCTAATAGAGGAGGGTGTGCTAAAATTAATGGCAAAAAAAGCCTCTTATAATAAGGTGGATAAAAGATGTTTCTGGTACAATAACACTACCACATAGTTGTGAGAGGATAGAATAGAGAAAGGGCCAACATTACCTTACGTCTTTTATAGGTTTGGTGGTCGGTGGTAGATTCAAGGCATTCACAATGGAAAAATGCCTAAATTTTATCCTCCCATATGAGTAGACGCCTGTAGGGGATGAGTGTTGGGAGATGCATGGTTGAAAGAAGAGGGTGATGAAGAGTGATAGCTTGCATATAGGAGTAGTTTAGATGCATGTTTTATATATGTTTTAGCTAGTTTTAGGTTGGTTTTTATGTAGTTTTTAGGTTTTTGTGTTGTCGGGTAGTTTGCGCTTGTTTGCTCGGTTTTGCAGGTTTTTAGGTTCAGGAGCAACAACGGGGCGAGGTTTGGATTGACCATGGCGGTGGTGGATGACTCGAAGAGGCTAGGAGGGATGCTAGAATGAAGATTGAAGGAGTGAAAATGAAGAGCCAAGATAAGAAGAAAAGCTCGGGATCAAGCCGAGCATTGCAAAGCCGCACAATCCAAACTGAAGGACAATTACGCTGGATAGCACATTGCGCGTCTGCGCTTTATGTCAAACCGAGCAATCAGGATTTTTCACGCGGGCGTTATTTGGGCCGAAGTTTTGGGCTAAGCTCGTGATTTTTGGGCTTGTATTATATCATGTCCGAGATGTGGCTTAAGATATAAGTCTTGAGGGTTATTTTAGAAGACATATATATACTTTATGTTGGTTTTTTTTCCTCATAACTTGGATCAAACTTTTGGAGGCTAGGGTTTTCTCTCAAGAGAGCAACTTTGAAACTCTTGTAAGTTTGTTTTCAATTCAATTATGAATTGCTAAATTTATTGTGTTTGGCTAGTTATTGAAATCATGATTTGCATATTGTTGTGAGATTTGATTTGATTCTCAACAAACTTGAATAGAATTTGTTCCCTGTGCTTAATTGAATCTAAACTAGGGTTTTAATAGATTAGCTACCTAATTGAATTTGTAGTTATAACTGAATCTGATTAATTACCGGTCAGAGTTAATTTGATCAAGAGTATACTTTAATCAATTTAGTACCGGTTGGACTATTTGGTTAAAGAAGGGAATAAATTCACAAGTCACTTAGATGTTTGGTTGCTCTAAGTGCTTGTTTCTATTGATAACTTGAATCGTTATGCTGTTGTCTAATTGAATCTAGAAGGTCTTCTAGGTTGTTAGATGATTAGGGTTGTTAGACTGGTAGTTCTATCAACTAAATCTGAAGTTTGGGTCTTAATCCTTAGTAGGGTCATTATTCACAATAGATTATTCAAGTGAGAAGAGAATCGAGAGAATCGATGATCAACAAAGCAATGTCATGATGGATTTAACTAGTTGAACACGCTTGTCTCTTATTGATTTAAATCATCTTTTGCATTTATATTTACTTTTATTTTGCATCTTAGATAAGACTTTCAATCATAAAACCCCCCTCTTGGTTACTTGACACATACGTAATAACATCAATACACGAGTCCTTGTGGGATCGACCCTTGCTTACCATTCTACTCAGATTGGTTAAGTTAGGATTCTTTGACAGGTAAACGACTGAAAAATACCTCATCAAAGAGACTCTCAAAAGAAAAGTAGAATGAGCGAGAGGAGGGAGATGAAGAGACTCTCAGAAGAAAAATTAGAGTGCAAGTGCAAGGGGGGTAAATGGTAAAGCAAATTTGTGGTTTTAAAGGCTTTTGGCGCTATCAGGCTGTCAAAGTGTCAAATCAATTGGGTTCCGAGACATGTGACAATGTGTGACATTCTCCGGTTTTGAATTATCATTCAGCTTTTTAATTATAATAGTGAGCCTTTCTTTTTAATTTTGGCCACCGTTATACATTTTAACATATATTTAAACTTCTGGATTTGGCTTAAATTACCCAGGTTTACAAAACTTTCATCAATAAAATTAATCTTAACAACTATAAAAGTTGTCTCTCTATGTTTAATAAATGCTCAATCCTTTTATAAAATTTTCTATCAATATTAAATTACAACAAGAATATAAAAACTTTTTGTAAGGAAAAAAAAAGCAAATGAAAGATACAACGTTATTCATTTTTTTAAGGACCCTATTTTTCCTTATTTCAAAGCGTTAGTGCACAAAAATTCGCCTTTATGCCCTAATTGAATGCTCCTCTTGACTCGCCTTTTGATCTCCCGTTCCAAACTCCTTCTTTAACCTAGAACTTACAAAACAATGGACAAAAGGGGCGGAGTCCCCCTAATCCACCTCCGATGCCTAAGTCAAAAGATCAGTTTGTCGATTGAATGTCGAGATAAAAGGTAAGACTTGCTAGCGAGTGCAATGATTTCTGAATAAGCTTACCGTACATGGCGAAGACATGTATTTATAGTGGAAGAAAGGAAATAGGGGGGTCGAAAATCCTCCCCTATGGTCGGGCGAAATTGTCTTGTCACCCAAGCAAGCGGGATCTTGCTCCCCAATCCACGTGGAAATTCTATCTTTTGACTAAGATAGAAACTTCAACTATAGCGATTTAATTACCATAATAAAGAAGATAAAAACTTACCAAAATAAATATCATATTTAAATAAAAATATAGCATAATAAATAAAAATACCTTTTAGCGGAAAATAGGCAACTATTAAATTTTATCCGCTCACAAATGCCCCACTTGAATGTTAGTTGTGTTCGATAGCGTCACAACTAAGACTCACGTACTATAGGAGAGGACCTATTCGAAGTGACCATGCAGATTAGTCGACGGATCCCCTTAGCGCATTAATATATTCGTATATTCGTATACACACTCTCTTATAGGCGTACATAATATATTCTCACTATTATTTTTAGGGTGGGCTGCAACAAACCCCAGTCCACCCTTAGATTCGTGCTTGCTTATGCATCATGTATCTTACACTCATATTGGGAGTGTTAGAAAGAGATCCTAAAGGGTCAAGAGTGAATTCATTAACCATTGAGGAAGAATTTAAAGAGGTTGTAGATATGTAGATGACTCAAGAAAGACCATCTATAAACATATATATTGTATAAGGGTTTGAAGTAGTTGGGGAAAATTTAGCATTCAGTTTAAGAGTGTTGTTATCTGCAATAATCTTTGTCTAAGAATTGGAGAAAAAGAGATGAGTGGCAGGGGCGGAACCAGGAAAAATACCATACAAGCTAGATTTATTAGCGATAGAGCAAAGGGGGCCATAGTTGGTCACGATTACAAACATGATAGTGGCAAACCTACAACGTAGGGACAATCGGTCGGGTGTTATTGTTATCAACAATATAATTATCAAAATCAAGTAATTCCTTTATAAATTTTTTGAAATCTATATTTATAAAAAAATTTAACTGCGAGGTAGATGTCATTCTAATAATTTAGAGACTTAATCTATGGAGGATTAGACATTGTTTATAAAATAATTAAATATATTATAAACCAAGTATTATCATAAACTATTACCTATGCTTTTATATTTTCATAATCAACTAATTTTATAGTTATTGATATATAAACTAATCAATATTGATGATAATTTAACGTTTGAGAATCTAATGATTAATATAAGCATATAAAAGATTAGAAATGTAGTAGGGAAAATTAAAAAAAGATGGGAAAAAAATGAAATAATGAAGTGGAGGTAGCGCAAGTGGTTAGGGAAAAAAGGGATATAATTGTTGTTTGTTGTGAGGATTGAACAAGGGACTATCAGTTTCAAAAGGCTAACATGTAACCACTGAGCTAGAATATTTAGACGCACTCTCTTACATGTGTACATGTATATTCTCACTATTATTTTTTAGGGTGAGCTGCAGTAAACCCAGTCCACCCTTGGATCTGTGACAGCATATACGTAAATCACCTATATGGTCGCACTAGTTCAAATAAATGATAGTATTATCTAATGTATCTATTTAACCGACGTTTTTTTCCCATTCCTTATTGTTAATTCCATCATATGTTATATATATAATATTTATTTGATGTTTTGAGTCCTTATTAAATCTCTTGACCAGGTTCAAGTTCATTATATAACGAATTTAAAATAATCTCGCGCACGTCCATGGCTTGTCCACACGCGATGGGGGTGGCAGCCCTACTCAAAGGAGCCCACCCGGAGTGGTCCTCAACGATAGTCTGATCGACTCACTTGACAACTCTAGAAGGCAAATGCAAGATTTGGGTAGGAACGATACGGTGGCCACAACCCTAGCCATGGGCGTCGACCATTTTAACCCAAACAAGGCCTTAGACCCAAGGCTTGTCTACGACGCAGAACACCATAATTACGTGGACCTTCTTTGTTCGTTCAACTACAAGAAGAACCAAATGAAGGTGTTCACAAAATCGTCGCCCTTTGATTGTTTGAAATCGTCAAAAGATTTGAATTACCCGTCGTTTATCGTGGTTGAATCGTTAAATGGATTGGAGTCAATTGAGAAGGTGTTTCAAAGGATTGTGACGAATGTGGGAGAGGGGCCCGCGGCGTATGTAGTGAAGGTGACGGAGGTAGACGACGTTAAAGTGAAAGTGGTACCGGGTCAATTGGTGTTTGGAGAGAAGTATGAGAAGGTGAGGTTTAATGTAACGGTAATAGTGGCGGGGAGGATGGCATGTAAAGTGGTGGAAGGTCGGTTAGATTGGTTGATAACGAGGGGAAGTATGTGGTTAGGAGTCCTATCTTAGTTATTATATAGGTTTGCCTTCGGACATCTACTCAAACAGCTAAGATCTCCCAGTAGTATCATAAACTCTTCATTTCGACTCTCATGGACAGTGTCCAACATCAAAACAATTACTATAAATAAAGTCCGTGTTATATATTGGCTAATGATAGTTATCACGCTCTTCACAATATGGTTTCTTTACAAGGGGTTGGAGTGTCCAATTCTATCATATTTAGCGTGAAGTTAATAATGTATCATATCATATATCACACTTAATTTGAAAAAAGGATATAATTGTTGTTTGTTGTGAGGATCGAACAAAGGACTATCAGTTTCAAAAGGCTAACATGTAACCACTGAGCCAAAATATTTAGACACACTCTCTTACATGTGTATATATTATATTCCCACTATTATTTTTTAGGGTGAACTGTAGTAAATCTAATCCACCCATGAATTTGTGCCTACATGTACGTAAATCGCCTATATGGTCGCACTAGCTTAAATAAATGATAGTATTATCTAATGTAACTATTTAACCGACGATTTTCCCCATTCCTTGTTGCTAATTCCACCATATGTTATATATAATAATAATAATAATAATAATAGTTTGATGTTTTCATTCCTTATTAAATCTCTTGATCAGGTTCAAGTTCATTATACAACGAATTTAACATAATCTCGGGCACATTCATGGCTTGTCCACACACGCTGGGGGTGGCAGCCCTACTCAAAGGGGCCCACCCGGAGTGGTCCCCACCGATAATCCGATCAGTAATGATGACGACAGCCGACTCACTTGACAACTCCGGAGGGCAAATGCAAGATTTGGGCAAGAATGATATGGGGGCCACAACCCTAGCCATGGGCATCAGCCATATTAACCCAAACAAGATCTTGGACCTAGGACTTGTCTACAACGCAGAGTACCATAATTATACGGACCTTCTTTGCTCGTTCAACTACACGAATAACCAAATTGAGGTTTGAGTGCTAATAAGCTTTTTATTTAGCGTCAACAACTCTTCTATGTTGGGATTCACATGTGCAACAACTCCGGCCGAATTTCAGAGTCAATAACAATTCAGTTCCCAAAAGTGGCATTTTTTCCCTTCAATTCGAATAAAAAAGGTCTATGCAAATTCGTGTAATTGTAAAGGACGCGGTTTCATCCACACAACCTTTCAATAGATTTAGTATCAGGACATTAATTGTGGGTATCATTTCTTACCCTTATATTGGATCACACTACATGCAAAGAAATGGGTTACAAGTCTTTATCACCTCTTTAATATACCACGCACGAACTATAAGATCACTTCCAAACTTGATTATCGTTAAACAAATCCTATGGCTCCATTCATTGAATGAATTTCTCTAAATCTTTACCCTAAGTAGATTTCTTCCTCTAGTAAAATATGAACATAAAAAGATAGTGGTCCAACTGAATAAAGAGAACCTTACATTATATGAAAGCAAAGTGTCAAACAACAATAGAAACTTACATTAATCTGATCAATACAAATATTTACTGGAAGAGGAGTAAAAATTGTTATTTTTATGGCACAAGTGGAGTCCCCACCATGTGTGGGCTAGACATCAATTATATTGCTAGCTAATTATTAGTCTTTTGAAATGTAATGAAAAAGATCTCTAATCAAAAATTTGTAAGACAAAAACTAAATGCATGATATATACTACTAAAATTAGACTTCAACTCCATATATAGTAATATATTGAATTAAATATATGACAACTTACCTGAGTCAGTGGTATAAATGTTTTCTCGAATATCATTATTACAAATAAACAACTAGTTATTACAAAAATAACAACTAATAACACATTTTAAGGATATAAACAACTAAGTTTTTTATTTACTTTAATTCTATAAAATAGTTTCAACTAGTTAAAAACCCATACTTTGTACGAAGACTATTATTAAAAACACCTCTTAGATGTAGAATTTTATTTATAGAACGGATAACTTCAATTTTTTCGAATAATTTATTAGGATAAAAGAATAATAATATTCTATCTTAGAATAGAAGATAAAATCTTTTACTTATGGTAGTTATGTACTAGGTTTTACTTTTCTGATCCTTGGCCTTCAATAGAATACGAAACCCAACTCGAAACCCTAACATCACAAACACGAAAACCTAGCCTCTATGGTAATGGAATTTGCAGCTTCGTTAGCCAACCTTCATGAACACTCAAAGCCCTTTACCATTGTTCACTTTACCAACAAAATCAAAATCGCACCATCCAACTATCTCACATGGAAAACTCAAATTCGAGCAACACTTGAAGGTAATGATCTCTTCAAGTATCTTGATAGGTCTTACCCTTTATCAACAGAGGAGACTATCGTTCAAGAAAATGCCACAATTAGAAACCCTGCTAGGTGGAAACGTCAAGATCGGCTCTTTTATGGCGCTCTTATTGACACTTTGTCCTCTCCGATTGCCATGCTTATCACTCAAGTAAAGACATGCAAGACCATTTGGGACACACTTAAACAAACCTATGGCATGACTTCTCGTGGCCACAAAAGACAAGTCAAGCAACGCCTTAGCTCACTCAAGAAAGGCTCCTCCTCGTCTTTGAGTACATGCATGCCATGAAATCGGCGACCGACATTGGCCCCCCACCCCGCTCCTGTGTATATATGTATAAGCAGTTAAACATATTTGTATTGGTGCTTGTCCAATGACAAAAAATGAAAATATATGAGAAGAAGAAAGCACTGAAAAGTGAGTAAGTCTATGTTTAAATTGCATAATTTAATACGTTTAGTTCTATTAATTTAATTGATAATCCAAATAAACCTAAGTTTTTTTCTCTTGCAAATAAGAATGGGAACTTATACCATAAAAAATTTCAATAATTTTTTTCATTTGAAAAATATGCTTGCTTTCCAAGCTTGCAACTACATCTTATTTTAAAAGTCAATTATAAATGATTTAAGTTCCTTGACATTGTATTTTGATTTATAGAACTTTATTGCGGTTTTGGAAGCTAATTTCGTGTGTGAATCGAGTTGTTTTGGTCGAGGCTATCCGTTATTGTTGTATTCAAGACCCTTGAAATTATTTTATCTCGGTGGAGGGAAAATCAACGTTTCATTTTACACTTTTTAGACAATGTCATAGTTGATTTCTGTTTTAACGACGTTGGTTTTCCCGAGTACTTTACTCATCTCATTATATAGTTTGCTTTGGTCTCCGTTATAATTTTTGTTATATTTTTTCATGCATGTTTGTTTATTTTTTTTCTTTTCTTTCCACGTGTTTGTTGCTTATGCTAATTTATGCGATTGTTTGTCCGTCTCTTAATTTATCGAATTATCTGATAATTCAAATTCTTTTAACTTATAAAAATAAAATCTTATTTTTCACACTAATTCAACTCTATTCAAAATACCCCATACATCCAGCTTATTTTATGAACTTTGACGAGTTTTATAAAACGGAGGGTCGGATTTTTCCCGTTACATTCTCATTTATAGTAGTATAGAAGTATAGATATAGATTTCTATTTTCTGAGCATACTATAGAAAAAGATTATGAATCTCGCGCACAATTTTAGTTACCAAAAGAAATTATCACACGGAATTTTTTTTGGAAAAAGCGAAAAACGAAAGAGAACGACGCCGTTTGATACTCAGTGTTCATTTGTTCCTTTAAAAAAAATTCATAATCAGTTTGAAAAATAAATAAATCCAGAAAGCCCTAAACCTCTTCTCTCTGAATCAGTTTGATTGAAGTCCAGAGCGGGCTATTATTCTCTCACTCTCCCCCCACCTTTCGATTTCTGTGTCATCGGCGCCGGGAAGAGTAGCGAAGATGTCGGTGAGACAACTGAACCAGAATGCCGAGGTTCTCAACAAATCGGCGGCTCTCCATATGAATATCAATGCTGCCAAGGGCTTGCAAGACGTTCTCAAGACGAATCTCGGCCCTAAAGGCACCATCAAAATGTAACCTCAATCGCATCTTCTCCTGTGTTTGCGTGTCTTACTGCAATTTGTTCTTCTCAACACCATCTCTCGATGCCCAACCCTATTTTGATGTGTTTTATGCAGGCTTGTTGGCGGTGCTGGCGATATAAAGCTCACGAAGGATGGAAACTCTCTTTTGAAAGAAATGGTTAGTCTATATGTTTACATGTGCTTAAAATTTGAAGTATTTTTACTTGAGATTTTTGCTCATTGTGAGCTCGTACTTTTTTTACAATCTAGGGCTTTCGTGCGAGTGTTGGTAGTTTCTATAATAATTGGGTTATTGAAGAAAATTCGACCTTGATTGATCATTTTGAATTTGGTGAGTAAATAGACGTAGTTTATTGGTTTGCATACTATTAACGGGAAGCACAATTGATTGATTATTTTGAATTTGGTAAGTAAAAAGACGTAGTTTATTGGTTTGCATACTACTAACGGGATGCAAATTGTGCTTCTGTGCCGTTCGGAGCAAGTGAGCATGAATTGATGTGTGGGTGATCGAGAAGGAAGGCTGTTTATATAATGGTGGTCATTGTCTCTCCTTGAGTTGCCTTTTGCATTCTCCTTTCCACTGTTATTGTACTGATTTTAGACTGCCTTGCTTTCTATGTAGTTACAGTTTATAATAAGATGGTCTGTTTGTTTTCCATGTGTGATTGTATTGCACACAATTAAAAGATGCTTTCTACATTTTTCAATACATTTACATTTACTTTCCAAAATTTCTCAACTTTCTGATTTTTTTTCTTCCGAACAACTCAACTATCTGATTATTACTTGCACTCAGGGTCTGAACTACTTTGAGGGTTTATTGAAATAAAATGTGCTAGGCTAGAGGGGAAAAGAAGGAGTCAGCAGCCCTTTGTTCTTTGACAAATATCAAAGTACTTGTTAGTTCTTTCAGAATCATCCCCCACCCCCTTGTTTGTTGTGTGTGCTCCACAGTTGTGAAGTATTGTTCTTTGCATTCTCATAGGTTAGTTTTGATGTTTTGCTTTATCATTTATGCAGCAAATTCAAAACCCAACTGCAATTATGATTGCGAGGACTGCTGTTGCTCAAGATGATATCAGCGGAGATGGTACAACTTCCACTGTGCTTTTTATTGGAGAGCTTATGAAACAATCAGAGCGTTGTATTGAGGAAGGTTAGATTATTCTTTTGATGATATATTTTACCAATGGTAATGATTCAGCTGTCATACATCCTAACATTATTATTTAGCATATTTCACTCTTTAAATTCCTATGAACAATATAATCTCCTTAGTGTGTGATAACTGATAGTCTTAAAACAAGTTGCAAAATTTTGGTATTAGTATCCTCTGTTGGTGGTTTGTCCATCTTTGAAAATGGGTCTTCATCTTTCATTGTCAACTTCAGTAAAAAAACATGGTGAGATGTGCATTCTTTTTCTTTTCATATTCAGCTATTGTCGGATTGTCTTAGCTTCCTTTCCATCTGGAGACATCTGGATTCCATGTGCACAGGAATTGGTTTAAATGCTTGATTATTGAGTTGGGAAATGTATAGTCTCGACTCCAAAAATTGTAAAATAGTGTTTTATTTTTGTTTCTTAAAATTTTTTAAAAATTGGAGGCAGTGTTTAAAAAGGCGAGGCGACGTCCGAGGCGATGGCCCCCCCAGATTGCCTAGGCGCGCCTTAGAGGCGAAGGCGATCGCCTTATACATAAAGATTTAGTAATTCACAAATATAAATATATAATGTTAAATAAAATCATTTAATAACATTTTAGGACATAAAAACATATTTATAAAGCAAAAAATCCAAATTTTATTAGTAATAAAACCAAATTTAAAGATAATGTAATAAATTAGTATGAAATTTTAGTTTTTAGATAGCAAAAAAAAGGCAAAAAACTACTAAAATAAAGTCTTTTCAAATATAAAATACTAAAATAAAGTTAAGGGTGGATCAATCATCAAAATCATCAAGATCTTCATCCTCCAGTTCAAGATCAACATTAGCATCCTCGTCCACTCCGGGGCTAGATTTATAGGCTTCATCATCTTCTTCATCTTCTTCATCTTCTTCATCTTCTTCATCTTCCTCTACTATGCGCAATGATTGCGTTTGTGAGCTGCCCTCTCCTCCATCAGAAAACTGAAATAAAATCTCATGTCTTAACATAAAAGAAGAGGAGACAGAGAAAGAGATAACATCAAAGAGGAAGAGAGAAAAGAGGGACTTACTTGTTGAACAGTCGAATTTCAAGTCTTGATGGAACTTGAATGCCGCCAGATGAAGAGAGATAGAACGAGAGAATGAACGTGAAGTCTGATCGTGTATTGGGTATTTGCATAGCTTAAGGATATAGATATATAGATATAGAGGAAATATAGGATAAAAGATATCTTTATGATATAAATTCCATATATAAATTCTATTAAAAGATATGACAGCCAAGAAGGATAGAAAGAAATACTTAGCTTAAGGAAACTATATTTAAAAGATAAGAAAAGTGAAAAAGAAAGATTATTAATTCAAATATTTAAAAAATCAGTATAAGGCAACCTAGGCGAGCCAAGGCGAGATGCAGCTCGCCCGGCGCCTAGATTGCCTAGGCATTGCCTTTTCAATGTTGCCTCGCCTTGCCTAATGCAGGCGACAGGTATGGCCAGGCGCGCCCAGGCGCGCCCAGGCGCGCCTGCGCCTCGCCTTTTCAAACACTGATTGGAGGTGGTATCATTTGATAGTGTTTTGTTTTTGTTTCTTAATGTTTGGAAAATTGGAAGTGGTATTATTTGATATTTTTGTGCCTTCCAGATAGCTGTGCTTAAGTAGGAGCATAGGACTTGATTGATTGTTCACGGAGAAACAAAAATATGTCAGTAGATTGAACTATCAACATGTTATCCTTGATGATTTTGCTCATAGCTTTCTGATTCATCATGAGCTTGTGGAACTGTTATCCCCGCAATTTGTTGAGCATATGGTGTCTTTGCTAAAAAAGCATGAGCACACAGAGTTACTTGTTACCCAATTGCATGAGTAATTTGTTTTTATGCTTGATTACTTATGCAGGAATGCATCCACGGGTATTGGTTGATGGGTTTGAGATTGCGAAAAGAGCAACCCTTCAGTTTTTGGAGAAATTTAAAACTCCTGTTGTCATCGGCGATGAGCCTGATAAAGAGGTTCTCAAGATGGTAGCAAGAACCACATTAAGAACAAAGGTATACTATTCTCAGGCTTTCAGTTGCCTTCATTGCATGCTCTGTGTTGTCATTCAATCAGCCATCTACATGTGCAGTTATATGAAGCTCTAGCAGATCAACTGACTGACATAGTCACTAATGCGGTAAGATGTTCATACCCATCAATCTATGCCTTCTTTCACTGACAATTGTGTATTAAGTTTTTAGTCTTTGAAAATGAACATTGACTTTTTATTTTTATAACTTTTTAATATGGTTCTGTACAAGTGTATCTAATTTCTGATAGTATTGTTCTTGCCTTTATATTTTATTAATTTTTACCCAAACAAATTGAATATCATAGGTTCTTTGCATCCGCAAGCCTGAAGAATCAATTGATCTTTTTATGGTGGAGATTATGCACATGAGACACAAATTTGATGTTGACACACGATTGGTATGTATGAACATGCCCTATTCATCCTTTGATAATATTTTTTGTATCACTTATTGTTGTACTTGTTATTAAAAGCACAAGTAGTAAAGCCTTCTATTATTGCAACTTTTTAATTTATTGTGAATACCAGTCTAAAAGTTGGTCAATCTGTTAAATATATCATAATGGTGGACAAGATGTCTACTGATTCTGCTTAATGATATTGACTGACCACGGTCTATGTCCTTCATCTATCTTGTTTTAAAGCGATTGTATGGATAATTACTGTTGCCTTGATATTTATTTAGTTGATTTTCACTGTTAGGTTGACGGTCTCGTACTTGACCATGGCTCTAGGCACCCTGATATGAAACGGCGAGCAGAAAACTGCCACATATTGACATGCAATGTGTCTCTTGAGTATGAGAAAAGGTAATTACTGGTAGACCCTGTATAATTCTATACATGCAATCTGATTTTATTGAATACATGGCTGAAAGGTACTTTATTTCAATTTCTCATACTCAACTTTTTCTGGTTGATATCTTTCTAGTCTCTTTATGTCATTATAATTAGTCATTAGCTGGTAAACACAACTTCTTAATTTGGTGGTTTAAACTTGCAAATGTTGGTTTTTAACCTTATGTTTCTAATGCCCCTCTCTTTCCTGTAAGAATGTATATAGTATGCCAAGGAGGTGATATCTTTGTTGCCAAATCTTTTTTCTGTGCAAATGGCTATCAAAATTGTCATGCCCCAGCAGCCCTTGACTGTTTTTAGGAGCTTTCACCCCTTGACAATCTTGAGCATGCATGATCGGATTTTATATAGAAATCTGTTGCTCCATTGCTCTTGCCTCTGTTTTGACTAATTTTGTATATTTCAGTGAAGTGAATGCAGGTTTCTTTTACTCGAGTGCCGAGCAGAGAGAAGCTATGGTAGCTGCAGAAAGGCGATCAGTTGATGAAAAAGTAAAAAAGATCATTGAATTGAAGAATAAGGTATTAAACACTATATATCATGTGTCTCAATCTATGAATTTTGGGCAGCCTGGTAAAAATTTCTTGTTTTTTAATATCTCGTGATATCTAATTTATGTTTGATGGCATGTCTCTAGGTTTGTGCTGGTACTGATAACAGCTTTGTGGTTATAAACCAAAAGGGGATTGATCCTCCATCATTAGATCTTCTTGCTAGAGAAGGAGTAAGCATACACCCATCTTCTGTTTATATTATATAGATTCAATAGTATTGCCTTCCAATTATGGATATATACTGTTGGCTTTTTTTATTATTTTCAAGCAAGTGAATGGTTTGGATCCTAAGCCGTATTTTTTTATCTGCTAAATGCTCACTTTTTCCGATTAGCTTTTGACATGAAATCATAATGTGTATATTTATGCATGTCTCTCATCTGATGCCTTTCTTTTTCGCTATTTTTTCCTAGCTTACAAGTTACAACTAATGTTATTGCAGATAATTGCCCTGCGAAGAGCTAAAAGGAGAAATATGGAAAGGTTGATACTGGCTTGTGGAGGGGATGCTGTTAACTCTGTGGATGACTTGACTCCTGATTGCCTTGGTTGGGCTGGATTGGTTTATGAGCATGTACTGGGAGAGGAGAAATACACGTTTGTGGAAAATGTGAAGCATCCACACTCCTGTACTATTCTGATAAAAGGTTTTCATTCTTCTTGAGTGTTTGAATAATTTAATATTTTTGTTTCTTTTGAAATACCTCAAATAAAGCAGCTTGTCGTAAATTATCAAAATTATGCAGAGAATATTGAAAACCATTTTTTTATTCAAAGATCTCAAATTAGCCATCAAAAATTTTATAGTTATGATTCACTAAACACCATTGACCTCCTCTTTGAATGTTGGATCATTCAGCAATATTAACAAGCAGTGTATCCGAGTTGCAGGACCAAACGACCATACGATTGCTCAGATAAAGGATGCAGTTCGTGATGGCCTTAGGGCTGTGAAGAACACCATAGAAGACGAAGCTATTGTACTAGTAAGTTATCATATTGGACTCTTTTGAGATTTCAGCAATCATGTGCTCAATCTGCAACCATATTGCACCACTTCTTGATTCCTGGCCTTGAGCTTATATCCTTTCAATTTTGTAAATGCCCATTCACTGTCAATGGTAGTAACATGCTATCTTATTGTAACTACAACATGATTCTATTCCATGTAGGGTGCTGGTGCTTTTGAAGTTGCTGCCAGGCAACATCTGGTTAATGAAGTGAAGAAAACGGTTCAAGGGGTAAGCAAGGAATTTGAATCCTGGTTCAAATATATTTCTTGATGACATCCTTTTGTAGTTATCTGATGCTAAATTTGTTGGGTTTGAATTCTTTTTAATTGGATAATGTTTTTCTGCAGCGTGCCCAGCTTGGTGTAGAAGCCTTCGCTAATGCGCTTCTTGTTATTCCCAAGACCCTTGCTGAAAATGCTGGCCTCGACACCCAAGATGTCATAATATCCCTCACGGTCTCTCTCCCCTCTCTCTTTCATTCTTGTTTGTGTACATGTGGCAATATTATTGTGCAATGTGCATGTTGTTATATTTCTGGCTTCATTTTTTTTCCAAGTGATGATCAAAAAAGTAATTTGTTTCAATCTTTAAACCATATACAGGGAGAGCATGACAGGGGAAATGTTGTGGGATTGAATCAATATTCAGGAAACAACGTTGATCCCCAGATGGAGGGCATATTTGACAACTATGCTGTCAAGCGCCAAATTATAAACTCAGGGTAGGACTTGCATATCAATATATATTACTCTATTATTATCCTTCTCTCTCTTCTTGCACATAACCATTAACTGATGAAAAATACCACTTTTTTTTTTCAAAAAAAAAAACAATCTGTTGCAGGCCTGTCATTGCCTCCCAGTTGTTGCTCGTAGATGAAGTGATCCGTGCTGGGCGCAATATGAGGAAGCCAACTTAGTTTTTCTCCAAACTTCAACCATGCATTCTTTTCTCAGCGTGCTTTATGGCTGACATTGCTCGATCTGATTTTGGGCAAGTGTTTACAAGGTATTTTCAGCTGTATTGACACTGAGGTTATTGTAAAAGTTCAGATGATGTGTGTTTGTATTTTGTGGGCACGTCATTTTTGGGGCTGTTGATTTTAAGAGTTTAAAGATAGAAAAAGTCTCTTTAATGTGCTATTTAGTTTTCCATGGAAACGTTTTTAGTAGGGTACGATAACATTATTTTACAGATTTGTTTGTGTTATTTTACAGATTTGTTTGTGTTGGTGTCTGTGTTTTATTTTTGGAAAAAAAAATGTAATTTTAATTCTAGGCGAGCCCAAGTAGTACATGGGGCCTACTTGGATAAATTAAGCCATTAGTTTTTTTAACCTTTTACACTTTTTCTAAATTGATCACACCATTAATTTCTATAAAGGGTAACTGTTTGAAGGAGTCACTAATGCTTTGAATAAAAAGTAGTAGAACAATCAAGCGAAACATAAATAAAAAGATGGTACAAACATAAATGAAGTCACACTTTGAATAAAAAGTACATAAATGAAAAGATGCTTTGAATAAAAAGTACAACACACTTTTAATGAAGTCTAACCATCAGTTATTGAACGGTAAGTAGCAATAGAGTGATAGACAAACATAAATGAAAAGATGGTACAAACATCAAACTTGGAAAGCATCAGCATAGACCAAAAGAGCTTCGTCCTTCATGACTTTGGCAGAGTAAGTGTATCCATCAATTTCCCTGTACAAACTATCGACCACTCTGCCTAGGTTAAATGGTAGCTCCAGCAGACGAGTCGACACCAAAATTGGCTTGATGAGTTCCTCGTTCATACTTTTCCAAGAATCTTCTATCATTTTTTGAAGTGCTACAACCGCTTCATCTCTGGTTACTCCATGTTCGTGCATATAGCATTCAACTCCGGATGCAACATGAAGACCTCGTTGTTGCTCCTCCTTCAAATGTTTATATGAACATAGTCATTTAAGAGCGCCGCCAAGATAAATGTTAAGCTATGTACATTAATTAGACTTGTCAAATGGGTCAGACAGTTGAGTTTTAAGTTTGGGTCATAGTGATATCGAGTTATATGAGAGTACTTGATGAGTAACAATGTCATCCATTAAACGACCAAAAACTTCGACCTCACTTATAACTCGAGGAGGAGGATTAATAAACCACTCATATGCCTTCTCATTCACGATTTCTGCCTCCATTCCTAACATAGCCGAGGCACAAACTATTTGGGCCACCGACGTTACTCTTGCATTGTTCATATACTCGTCAAAGCTCGGTATATATCTTTGATGTGCCCAATTTACCTCCACATAGTAGCTTCTTATGAGATCCATTACCTACATATACATGGTTTTGACAAGTCTTGTGAAGAATTTAACAAAGAAAACAAGGCTAATTAAGGTAATATTATATATCAGTCAAAGTTTGATCATAAAAAGTGTTCTTACTCTTGCTTTTGCGTAGCGAGCAGCATACACTCTTCCTTCTCTTGCCATATCCTTCTCAAATTCATCATACACATTAAAGACGCACTCGAACACAAACTTCATTTTACTTGGCAATTCATCAACCGCACTCTTATCCCACCTAATGTAAGAGTTTAAATTGATGCGATTGAGATGAGAAAAACATAAACATGTGTTTATGTGTGTATACATATATACATACATATATATATATGTATATATAAAGCTTGATTGTATATATGGGTTGGGAGGTCCCAATTTGGGTGAAAAACCCGATGACCCGAACCCAATAATGAATCAACCCGGTTGACCTATAAAGCTTAATGAACCGAACACAGAAATAGACCGGGTCGGTTTATTATGTGCTCGGGTCGACCCTTATCTTTACCCCTTTACTTGGGTGAAAAACCAAGTCTCACTATTCTTTCTTTTATTGGGTCGAGCCGATCAATGCAAATCGGTTTACCTTTGTGTACTTTATCGGTTAGTTTACGAACTCAAGATTTACCACAAAAGGTAGATCTCCCATAATAAAAGGATAAACGTACATACATGGTTGGAGGGTGAAGTTTCATAAATTATCATGATTTTAAAAAGTTCAATATATATATATATGTACTAAGCTCATTTACAACCATGTGCAAACATGATACCAAACTCAAAATTAAATCAAAATGAGCAGAAAAGTGCAAAATTTCCTGACCAATACAAAAGTCTAGTGGGATTTAGATATTAGGCATAGAGAAGGTCGCCAAACTTAGATATTAGGCATAGCTTCTCCAAATTTCCAACATGAGACATTGAGACTCTTTATTTTCCCACAAAATTCATAAGTTGTTTAGGGCCGATTTGATTTTCATTGACATATCCAATCAAAATTCCTATTTATAGTTTTTAATACGCATGTGTAATACCTCTCAAAGGCTTGTGTTAGAAGGCGAAGCTCATCAAAGGTTCCATACGCATCATATGTGTCGTCTAAAATCGATACCACAAGGAACACTTTTGACATCATTAAACGCGCTCGCGAATAGCGAGCCTCATAGTACATTGCCAATGCCCAATAGTGACATTCTAAGCTTCGGTCCCTTGCATACGGTAATTGTGTTTTCACATCCAAATCTTTCCACCACCTACAATTTCATATGTAACGTCAATACACAAATTTAAAGTTGTTATTGTACGTGAAGTCAAGTAACAATAATATATACTCCACCCGTTCCTCAAAAGTTGTCCTTTTAATCCCACTACACGAATATTAATGAATGAATTTTTTACCTAAATTACCCCTACATGTAGAAAAATGTGTCCTCTTAATCCCTCCTAGAAAATTGTTTAGAGCAATTATTACTCATATAAAGTAGGGATAAATTTGGAAAAAATATTAAAAGGACATGTTTTATGAAAAATGAAAAATGAATTAAAAGGACATGTTTTAAGAAACGGAGTGAGTATAATATATGTCAAAGCAATTTCTAGACTTGCCTGACAATTTGGCTTAACTCTTGGCGGTGGACCAACTGCAACATGTTGAAGTCGAGCTTTGCTAGGCGTAGCAAGGTCTCGTTTCTGGACTCGTTTTCTTGATAGAAACTTATGAAACGTCCAGTTTCAACTCTTTTGATTCCTTTATGGCACGCCTGTTTCATTGCATGAACAACTTGCTTATAAAGAAACCCATCCTCCAAATTGGACTGATTAGAGGCTACCGATTTAAGAATATCGGTGGTTAAGTTGAGTGCTTCATCCATAAACTCTTCATTGTGCATCCTTATATGAGTTGCCTCGTACAAGCTTAGTATTCCCTTTACATCACTTCTTAGGCTTTCTTGGAGCCTGCCTGGCTATCTTTAAACTTGTTGAACACATCTGTATCTGTATGCATGAAAATATATTTATGGAATCTATATATATGTAAACGCAAAAGAAATATTTTAATTAATTATATTACCAGATGACATTTTGTATCCGTGTTGTCTGAAAACAAGGAAGTGAACCCCGACTGTATAAAGATCATAGTCATTTTCATAATTGTATGTCTTGAATATGTGTTCGAGTTGATTTTCAACCTCTTGATCAAAGTAGTATGATATTCCAAGACGTTCAACACCATGAATCAACTCAAGCTTGTCTTGGTGAGTGACCGAGTCATCCACCAGCATAGTCCTCACTTGTTCCTTGAGTGGATCAATTTGCCTGGCATATCCTTCAATTTGCTTTGAATTAACAAATGCATGAAATAAATTTATATGTGATTATAATTCATCAATCATCATAGCAAAACTAGAAGAAACTAATTAATTAAATCCGTCGGTTAAAATTTACTATTTCAACCAGTATATACGTACCGAAGGATCGACATGAGATTGGAGGAAGCGATCTCCCCAGATATCTTGAGGGAACTGAGCAAGCGGCCTGAACACGTTTTCGCTAGTGGCATCCATTGTATATCGATCGATCAAACTGTGTAATATATGTACGTGGATGGATTGTGAATTGTGATATCAATGGGCATCAAGCCATCTACATTTATAGATCGATGACCTAGCTACTAGCTAGGCCGTATATTGAACTATTTCTATGGGCTAGTAAGCTAGTTGTTGGGCCCTCCGAAATTTGGCCCAAAAGGAATGGCGGAAGCCCAGAATAGTTGATCCGAATAAATGGGTAGAAGGAGAAGATGACGGAGCAATTAAAACAGAGCTAAAATCTCGGACCCCATGATCAACATCAACGGCTATTTCATTAACGACGAGAGCGAGATCTCCGGGATTTTGCCAGGCGTTTCCGTCTACGGTCGAAGTGGGGAAGAGGGTTATAAATAGAGACGGAGCAAGGATAGAAGGACACACGAACACTCAGACCCGGAATTGTTTACAAGAGCTCAAGTCTTTTTCTCAATCATTTTTCTTCGTTGAAAGCATCCATTTGTATCTACGAAGGATCCACGATCTCAATCATAATACAAATCTTACCATTCTTTTGCTATTATTTTTTATCTTTTATCTCGTTTTACTACTTGTTTGTAGCTTGTAACGTGTTACGAATTCTGTTTGGTTAGGAATTCCCGCATTATAGCAGGTAACGCGTTAGTGCGATTATCCTGCCCAAAACAATTGGCGCCCACCGTGGGGCCCTAGCCAAAGAGAGGTCACGCTAGAAGCAGCTACAGAATCTGTCAACGAGATGGACGGAATCCAAACTACTTACAGCCACATGGGAGATCTCGACAATCACGAGGTCAATGAGGAAACCAATAACCCAGGTGTCGGGAATATAGAAGGAGCTGGGAATGTGGATGGAGTTGAGCAAGGCTCCGGGAACACCAATGGCAACCCTGACACCTCCGAAGAGCGAGGAGGAGGAGGAAGCGATCCCGATGTCATCATGGAGCTCCGTGCGACAATGATTGCTCTCCAAAAGGACTTAGAAAGCCAGAAAGAAGCCAATGCTAAATTTACCGAGGTATACGAGAAGCAAATTGAAACTTTAACTAATGAGCGTAATTTGCTTTGATCTCAGGTAGAGTCAGCTCCAACCCGACCCCGCGGAACTGATGTGGTAGAAGGAGTCGCTAGACGATTGGATATGGATGACCCAAGTCTCGTAACACCTGATGTCGTCCGACCAGTAACCGGGTATCAAGTAAATGGTAATTCCCTAAGGGCGATACGGGAAGATACTGAGGTTTTCAATTACGGGAACGCCTCAAAGCCCTGGAAGATCGAATCACTCAGGTCCCAGGGGCACCTCAACCGATAGCAATGGAAAGAAGGGATGGTTACACCGACTCTCCCTTCGTGCCTGCTATCGCAAGAGTTGACATCTCCCGAAAGTATCACGTCCCTGATGTACCCAAGTACGAAGAGGTAACGGATCCTGATCCACACATAACCGCGTTTAAACAGGCTATGAATATAAGTATAGTTCCTTTTGATATGAAAGAGATTGTCATGTGCCGTTGGTTCGGGAACACGTTATCTGGACCCGTACTCAACTGGCATTCGCATTTACCTCTTGGAAGTATTTCATCTTTTGCTGAGTTAATTGACAAGTTCAGGATAAGATTTGCAAGCAGTCGACATGCTAAGAAGCGATCAAGCGACTTGTACCGCATGGTCCAGAAACCGGGTGAATCTTTGAAGAACTTCCTCAACCGCTATAACGAGGAACTGGTGACTATTGAGGGATACGATGCCGCTACAACTGTGGAAGCATTCCGAAGAGTAATCCTGAGTTATATCGTGAATTGACCAAATACCCTTGCTCGAATTTCAATGAAGTGCAGGTGAAGGCGTTAGCACATGTTCGACTAGAGGAGAACGACCTCTTTGTCGAAAAAACAGTTAGCCCTCACCGGCCGGACCGGAGACAAGGAAGGCGAGAATCAAGATATGTTCCATACCCCACTGCACCTCCTGCCAAAACAACCGTCAACACAACATTTGCTAGGCAAGGTGAAAGATATGAAAATCCTAGGTTGCTGCACAGACTTTCTCATTACAACTTTAGTGTGGACGCAACGGAAGTGGTCCGGACTCTTAACAGTATGGGAGATGCCGTCAAATGGCCTAGAAAGAGTAATGTACCATCACATGAAAAAGACAAGTCTAGATGGTGTGACTTCCACTTTGATCATGGTCACCGGATGGACGAGTGTATCACATTGAGGAAGGAGGTGAGCGAACTCTTGCGCATGGGGGTATCTCAAAGAATTAATATCAGAAAAAGTGAAGGAGCAGTTGGAACGCAACAAAGAAAACGCTAGTCCTCCTCCACCCCCAAAGCACACTGGAGTAATTAACGTCATCACCGGGGGATCGGAGATTTGTGGCATAACATACTCTACAGCAAAAAGAATCGCGAGGGATACTAGAAGAGAATGCCCTAGAGCTCCTTCACGAGTAAGTCTTGCCGTAATGCCAATTACCTTCGACGACGTCGAAGAAGAGGAAGTTCACCACGACTGTTTAATAATTTCTTTAACAATAGCCAATTTCCTTGTTAGAAGAATATTAGTTGATAACGGAAGCTCCACTAACTTACTCATGTTGGATGCCTTGTACAGTTTAGGTCTTGGGATGGATGACATTGTCAAAAAATCTACGACTTTGGTAGGCTTCAGTGGTGAATCACGCAACACGTTGGGAGAAATATCCTTACCAACCGTTGCAGGAGGAGTGAATTACCAGGTAAAATTCCAAGTACTTGATTGTTCTTCACCCTTTAATGTCATCTTGGACAGGCCATGGATCCACGGAATGAGGGTGATCCCTTCTACTTACCATCAATGTGTGAAATTCCCAACGCCATGGAGAGTTCAAGAAATTAAGGGGGAACAGAAGTTAGCAAGGGAATGCTACTCTATAACGATGAAAACAACGACTTCCAAGAACTCTCAACTTGAAACAAGGAAGAGGTCGTCATATTAGCAATTAAAGGACTGTAGAACAACCACTTACTACGTGAAGCCGGAGACGCCAAAACTTGAAGAAGTAGCTCTCGATCCACTTGATCCGTCAAGGAAAATCAAAATAGGAGCGGACTTGGAGCCAACTTTACGTGGACAATTGGTGGAGTTTCTACGGTCCTACAGCGATTGCTTTGCATGGTCAAACGAGGATATGGTAGGCATAGATCCTAACGTGATCACTCAGGCCCTCAATGTCAATGAAAAAGTACCACCAATCAAGCAGAAAAGGCGTAAGTTTACACCCGAACGGAATCAGGTAATTAATGATGAGGTAAAATCCCTGCTTGAATCTGGAAAAATTAGAGAAGTAAAATATCCTGATTGGCTTGCGAATGTGGTAGTCGTAAAAAAGAAAAACGGTAAATGGCGCGTTTGCGTGGATTTCACCGATTTAAACAAAGCATGCCCTAAAGACTCGTTCCCTTTGCCTCATATTGACGCAATGGTGGATGCAACGGCAGGGCATGATCTCTTAACTTTCATGGATGCGTTTAGTGGATACCATCAGATAATGATGCATCCCGACGATCAAGAAAAAACCGCATTCGTAACCAATCAAGGAACTTATTGTTACAAAGTTATGCCTTTCGGGTTAAAAAATGCAGGTGCTACTTATCAGAGATTGGTTAATAAGATGTTTCAGGAAAAACTGGGGGATATAATGGAGGTGTACATCGACGACATGTTAGTCAAGTCGTTGAGGGCGGAGGATCACGTCACTCACTTGAAGGACGCGTTCCAGATCTTGCGAAGCTACAAAATGAAGTTGAATCCAACCAAATGTTCTTTCGGAGTTACATCAGGAAAATTCCTCGGATACATAGTAACGCAAAGGGGCATCGAGGCGAGTCCAGACTAGACCAGGGCCATAATGGAGTTGCAATCACCGAAATGTGTCAAAGACGTTCAGAAATTGACAGGACGAGTAGCTGCACTGAACCGGTTCATATCTCGATCCTCGGACAAAAATAAGCTGTTCTACGACATCTTGAAGAAGAACAAGTCATTTGAATGGACGGAAGCACATGAAAAGGCCTTTAGAGAGTTGAAAATTATTTATCTAACCCGCAGGTACTTTCCAAACCCAAGCCAGATGAGAAGTTATACGTGTACTTGGCTGTGACCGAAGTAGCAGTGAGCGCCGTCTTGATCCGGGAAGAGAATGGAGACCAATTGCCCATTTACTATGTAAGTAAAACCTTGCTTGATGCGGAAACCAGGTATTCCCCCATGGAAAAACTAGTTTTATCTTTGGTAATGGCTTCAATAAAATTACGTCCTTATTTTGAAAGTCATTCTATCATCGTGAGGACTAACTATCCAATGAAGAGTATCATGTCAAAGCCAGAATTGTCAGGTCGCCTAACAAGATGGTTGATCCACTTAAATGGTTACGACATCTCTTACGAACCAAGAACAACAATGAAGTCTCAAGCCTTGGCAGATTTTGTGGTTGACTTCACTCCTACCACTTTAGAACAAGAAGATCAAGGTGTGTTACAGGTAACTAGTAACGGCAAGTGGCTGATGCATACAGACGGAGCGTCAAATCATGTTGGCGTAGGACTGGGGGTAGTCCTGAAGTCACAACAGGGGGATAGGATAGCCCAGACTGTTTGATGTACGTTCAAAGCTACTAACAATGAAGCAGAATACGAGGCGCTTATAGCAGGCTTACTCGTTGCTAAAGACTTGAATGTGCAAGAAATTGAGGTAATTTGTGATTCGTTACTTATTGTAAATCAAGTTACGAACTCATATGTTGCCAGGGATTCAAAGATGAAGGCATACTTAGAGAAAGTTCATGAGATCATTAAACATTTCAAACATTTTGAGATAAAACGAGTTCCTCGGGATGCAAACACGCAAGAATATGCCTTAGCCAACCTCAGATCCGCAATCGACCCGAGAGAGTATGATAAGATACCTTTCGTGTACCATGATGCGCCGTCCATAGTCAAAGAAGCAGATATGTTTGAGATTCGAGATCCCGATAAAGATGATTTGTGGGTAACCCCTTACCTAAAGTGGTTACGAGATGGAGTTCTACCAGATGACAAGGAAGAAGCTCGACGACTTAAGGTAAAAGCTTCCACTTTCGCTATTAAGAATAACATTCTGTTCAAGTGGATGTCGTCAGGTATATACGCCCGATGCGTAAAGGAGGAAGAGGTGCAAAAGGTGTTACAAGACATACACGATGGAGAATGCGGAAATCATACAGGGGGTCGCAACTTGGCGAGGAAGGCGAGCATGATGAGTTACTACTGGCCCACCATGAACAAAGACGTAGTAGAGTTTGCTCGCAAGTGTGATGCGTGCCAGCGTCATGGACCTATACCACATCAACCTTCAGAGTTGCTACATCCCATAACTTCCCCTTGGCCATTCATGAAATGGGGAATGGACATCGTGGGAAAGCTTCCTCCAGCTTTAGGACAATGCGTCTACATCTTAGCAATGACCGACTACTTCTCAAAGTGGATTGAAGCCGAAGCCTTCAAAGAAGTCAAAGATACTCAGGTTATTTCCTTCATAAAAAGAAATATCTTGAGTAGGTTTGGAATACCAGCCACCATAGTGTGTGACAATGGATCCCAGTTCATCAGCGACAAGACGAGATCATTTTGCCAGCAATATAACATCCAGTTGGTAATGTCGACACCACATTATCCTTAAGCCAATGGTCAAGCAGAAGCGAGCAACAAAGTAATCATCAATAACTTGAAGAAACGTCTCAAAGAGGCAAAAGGGAGATGGGCAGATGAGTTACCCCTTATTTTGTGGTTCGGCCGAACAACTCCTAAGACTGCAACAAGCCATACACCTTTCTCCTTGGTTTGTGGATGTGAAGCCGTGTTACCAGTAGAAGTAACTTTGCCCACAGTTCGCTATGGACTTACTACCGAAGAGTCAAATCTACCTAACTTGTTACACCATTTAGTCACGGTAGACGAGTTACGTGATGAGGCATCATTTCGAATGGCGGCATATAGGCAGGGAGTAGCACGGAGTTATAACAAACGCGTTAATACAAAGGCGTTCCAAGTGGGAGATTGGGTATTGAGGAAGGTCTTTCAAAACACGCAAGAGTTAAATGCTGGCAAGCTAGGAGCAAACTAGGAAGGACCTTATCAGATCACGAGAATCATAGGGCAAGGGGCTTACGAGTTGGTGTCATGCGATAGGAAGACGGTCCCTAGAAGCTGGAACGCGATGAACCTGAAGCTGTACCATTTCTAGAACATGTAGCGTAAAAATACCACGGGTAGGATAAAGTTTAAGAGATAAGGGAGACAAAAAGAAATTATTCCTTGGAAACTTCCTCGACTGTCTTCTAGGTTTTCCATCTCCACCTGAGCCACTTCTTTGGCAACTTGAGAGATCTCTTCAACAATGGAAGATTTCTTGGATGCGTTGACCTCGTCAGGGAACAAGTTCTCAAACTGTTCCCTTTCCTTTACGGCGTCGCAAGAAGAATGTTTCCCCGCAACAAACTCCTCTATCGTCTCGACACAGGCTCTAAGCGACCAGTAATCAGCCGTATCTTCGATCTCTTGAGCGAGAGCAACGCCTTTCCTCGATGCCGCGTTAAACTTGTCCTCCTATGCTTTAGACTCTCCAACAGCTTTCTCGAGGGCACTCTGCAGATCTGCAACCTTCCTCTCCAGAACCTTCTTCTCTTGCCCTAGAATAATTGTCCTGTCCTTCTCAAGCTGCGTGCTGATTTTGCTTTGGGCCAATTGCTCAGGATAACCCTTGAAGGCGTCAAAAGCCGCAAGAGCAAGTGGAAGACCCTGAACAACGAGTATAAAACCATCAAGAACTAAGACAGCTGGCAATAGAGATGAAGGAAAATTGTTAAGTACCTGCCACTGAGCCGCTATTATCTCGCCGAAAAATTCAGGTAAGGTAGACCGGTGGCCCGAACCATGGAGACAATCCACTTGAAGAGGCGTCAGAGACTTCAAACACTTCTCAGCATCCATGTCCAGGGACATCATGGTGCTGGGAAGATCAGTCATTCGAGAAGGAGCACTTTTCCTTGACAAAGAAACCTTCGGAGATTCGCTTGCATTCTTTGGAGGTAGAGCCACTGCCAAAGACGTATCTGCGGTAGAAGTTGTTTCCACCTTCCTCTTCTTCCTAGCTTCGACTCTTTCTAGGGTTGATAGTGCAGCGGTCGATCTGGTAGTTCTTGAACCTGACAGCATGAGAGTAACGAGCTTAGTGAAAAATAAAGGCGTTGAGACAAAGAGTGAGATAGAAAGAAGACTTACTTGACATCTCGGTATCTTTGGGGTCTGCGAAGCACGCTCTTACTAGTTCGGGGTAAGATCTGTTTTCCAACAAAAGGGCCTCGATTTGGGAAACGACCTGGGATGACACCTTGCGAGGCTGTGGAGTTACGAGATTCTCTACACAACAAACAACCAAGGATTAGACCTGAATAAAGAGTAAAGATTATAAGAGGGAAGCACTACCTGTTGGTCGCCATCGACTTTTTAGAAAGGACGTATCGATTCCCAGAGAAGATAGCCTTACGAAAAAAAACTTATCAGCCCAACCCCGGTCAGATTTTGACATGTTGAAGACTATGTCAGATTTATTGGTAAAGGTTTTCAAAGTCAAACGATTAGGACCACCTTTGGAAAGTCGATAATTCACAAAAAAGTCGGCAGCTTTGAAGAGGAGACCTTAAGAAGAGCACAATTGGTCGACAGATAACAGAAGCCTCCAAACTTGGGGAAACAATTGGCCAGGGGATACATTGAGAGTAGACAAGAAATCGACAACTAGAGGGGAAAAAGGAAAACGGTGGCCAATACGAAAGGGGTACTCGTACAAGCACACCCAATTGTTCCAAGGTACCCAAGTTGATGATGATGGATCCTCCGTGGAGGAACCACATAATGGGAGAATGTTCGTGATGATTCCGGGAGGTTTTAGGCTTCACTCACCGAAGAGAGGAGTCACTGTGCTTGGGATCAAGGCTCGCACAAAGAGGCCGGTGGAACCTCAAGTGCGCGTCACCCGAAGATCCACACGATCCGCCAATGCACCTCCCTAGGCGCTTGGCACTTGTCTTAATACACTTGTTGTTTGACTTTGTTGTTCGATCTTGATTATTGTTTCAAGCTTGTGTTAGGCTTGTTATGTTGTTTAGCTTTGACTACTCGGGGCATAGTATGGGAGGCCTACGTGCCTTCCCATGTATGCCCCGTTTAGGACCCGCTTGTATAGCCCTTCGAGGCTCATATTCTATCTATATACTCCGAATTTACCGCTCCCCTTCGGGGGAAAGCAAAAAAGAATCTACATAGATGCCGGAAGGAGGAAGAAATATTTCTGCATGTGGAGGGAAACCTGCAGAGAAGGCGAAGATGTGGGGGTCTTCCGAAGAACTATTCCTCCGGTGATAAGATGTGAGAATTCCGGAAGAAGTTAAGGAGGGAGGAATGGCGGTTTCGAGACAGTACAGAGAAGGCTTTGGGGAAGAACTAGAAGTTGCCATGATTAAAGGAAAAAGAGAGGTTCAAGACAAAGAAGCAAAGTAGAAGGAAACGTACCTGGACACCGAGAAGCATAATTGAAGTCTTAGAGGCCATCATGACTGCTATAAATACAAATTGATGGGACAAGCCTTTACACACTACAACTTCCGAGAAGCAAAAAATCAAAAACCCTAGAAAAGCGGTGGAGGGAATTTTCCCGGGTTTTTGAGGGGGTATTGTTGGGCCCTCCGAAATTTGGCCCAAAAGGAATGGTGGAAGCCCAGAATAGTTGATCCGAATAAATGGGTAAAAGGAGAAGATGACGGAGCAATTAAAACAGAGCTAAAATCTTGGACCCCATGATCAACATCAACGACTATTTCATTAACGACGAGAGTGAGATCTCCGGGATTTTGCCAGGCATTTTCGTCAACGATCGAAGTGGGGAAGAGGGTTATAAATAGAGACGGAGCAAGGATAGAAGGACACACAAACACTCAGACCCGAAATTGTTTACAAGAGCTCAAGTCTTTTTCTCAATCATTCTTCTTCGTTGAAAGCATCCATTTGTATCTGATGATGTCCAAAATGGTAAAGTAAGAAGTGGGCCCGGGGTACAAGGAACAAACAGACTCGATGGGATTCCCAAGGCTGATTCTGGGTCCCACACCCATACCCCTCTTTTATTTAAACAAAAAGTTCCTACCCCCACGAGGTCCTCCGAGGTTCCGAAACCTCAGAACGAGACCTAGACCTCGTAACCGACTCTACTGATACGCCCGCCTACCAGAGCCACTCAGCTAACGCCGCTCCCCTAAGCCAATCACCAACCGCCTCGCCTCTAGACCAATCAGAGGCCCTGATCTCGGGCGTCCCACATCGGACCATGATCAAAACTTGACCCCCCAATCCTCTATAAATAAGGGGATTCCCCACATGGAAAAGGGGTCGAAAAACATCTTGAACTCAAGAACTATCTTGCTCGTTGAAGATCGACGTGATCGAAACATCGTCAAAAGACCTCGCTATAGACAAGTGAAGTCCATAATAAGACTTCAAGTCACGCAGAGATCTCGTTCACATCAAAGACCTTGCCACCAAATCTCGCAAGTCGTCAACACCGCTTTCTCAGATCAACCTCGCACCAAGGTCAAGCAAGCGATACTTAGGAGATAGGATCGTCTAGCAACTAGGAGATCTCGAACATTGTTAGATCGAGATCTCGAACAACCGTAGGGGGTCTAGGGTGTAAATCTCAAGTATTTGTAGGCCTCGTTGGCTTGTAACCTCGTTGGCTTGTAACCTCGTTGTAAAGAAAATCATAAATAAAGAAGCAAGTGCAGTGATGAAACCCGAAATAAACTGTTCGCTAAAAGACAAGAGACGGGATTATTATATTCGATTGTGCGAACACTTGCTTCTTTATTTATGATTTTCTTTACAACGAGGTTACAAGACAACGAGGTTACAAGACAACGAGGTTACAAGCCAACGAGGCCTACAAACACTTGAGATTTACACCCTAGACCCCCTACGGTTGTTCGAGATCTCGATCTAACAATGTTCGAGATCTCCTAGTTGCTAGACGATCCTATCTCCTAAGTATCGTTTGCTTGACCTTGGTGCGAGGTTGATTTGAGAAAGCGGTGTTGACGACTTGCGAGATTGGGTGGCAAGGTCTTTGATATGAACGAGATCTCTGCGTGACTTGAAGTCTTTTTGTGGACTTCACTTGTCTAGAGCGAGGTCTTTTGATGATGTTTCGATCATGTCGATCTTCAACGAGCAAGATAGTTCTTGAGTTCAAGATGTTTTTCGACCCCTATTCCATGTGAAGAATCCCCTTATTTATAGAGGATTGGGGAGTCAAGTTTTGATCATGGTCCGATGTGGGACGCCCGAGATCAGGGCCTCTGATTGGTCTAGAGGCGAGGCGGTTGGTGATTGGCTTAGGGGAGCGGCGTTAGCTGAGTGGCTCTGGTGGACGGGCGTGTCAGTAGAGTCGGTTATGAGGTCTAGGTCTCGTTCTGAGGTTTCGGAACCTCGGAGGACCTCGCGGGGGTAGGAACTTTTTGTTTAAATAAATGAGGGGTATGGGTGTGGGACCCAGAATCAGCCTTGGGAATCCCATCGGGTCTGTTTGTTCCTTGTACCCCGGGCCCACTTCTTACTTTACCATTTTGGACATCATCAATAATATCTTCCCTCTTCTTGTGTCTACCCTTGAATGCGTTGAAGCTAGGAAGAGGAAAAAGATAGAAGTTATCCCTAATGCCGTTAATGTTTCCACATCTTTGGCCGTGCCTCGTCTGCCGAAGTCGTCGTCCACTCCAAATCGTAGCACTTCCTCATCCAAACATACTCTCACTCCCAACATGTCGGATCTTCCCAAAATGATGATATCATTGGATCTCCCAACCTCAAAGTGTCTTAAAGCGATCTATCCTCCCCGTTATGATGCTGATGAGTCATCCCTTATTGATATTTTTGGAGAATCCACAATTTCTCAGTGGTAGGTAATCTTGACGCCTTCCCTTACTCCCTACTTACCATCGTGTCAACACCTTTCTATGTTCGTAGAGTCTTCGTATCTGCTTGGATTCCTACAATGTGATTAAATATATTTCTGCCAAGCTGGATCGGGTTGAAGTCGAGTTGCTTTTCTAAGAAACAATTGAACGGGTCTCTGATAGCTAAGAAGGGAGAACTAGAGAAGGAGGCTCTGGAGCTCAAAGAAATTGTGAATGATTGAAGCACTAAAGCTCAAACTTGTTGTAGATAAGGAGGCATCACCATATAAAGGAGCTAGAGGAAGTTGCTGATTACTAGTCTTTCAAGTCTCACATTGAGATGATGGAGGAATTTTCAAATGGTAAACATTCGTCATGGAATCTTGCTCAAGAAAGAAAAGAGTTCGACACCCCCTACCCTTCAGAGTCTTTTGACAAGGCTCCACTGATTGTTGCTGCCGATGAAACTCTCCCTGTTGAGAAGGATGGACAAGGTGTCGATGACACTATAGAGAAGTGAAGCATGTGAAACTTTCCCACCAATCAAAAGCATCATCCTGCAACAAACTCTGCACCAACGACATCTTCCTCTCCTTTGGCCCTTGAATAGAATCCAACACATAAGCCACACTCCTCAACCACTGATACATTAGTACCTGAGGCCCAGTGAAGTTTGACACCCCAGTCTTCTTGAATTCCACGAGCCACTTGTCAGGCTAGGGCTCGCGATATGTCTCATCAACTTTACTACACGGACAACTACCTCTTGCTCTGTATTTTCGGTAGTCCTCCTAACTGAGCAGCTCTATCAGTACTCTAGCATGGTGCCCTCATCTCAGTCGTTTGACGTCCAACAACAACATTCTGATCATGTACAACTTCAATTCTCAATAGGTTCTGTAGCAGCCCTAAAAGCGTGGCTCGGAGCGCAGGACCCGTCTCTAGTGATAACCCAACTGGAGGTACCCCGACTCTAACATGGGCCCTATTAGTTGCAGGGCCTCCTTTAACAACAGACACACTAACGTCTTGATGGTCCTCAACAGCCAGACCATCTCTCTCAACAACTTTGTCCTGGAGAGGGATGTTCTGCTGCTCTACTTGCTTGACAACAACATGAGTCTCTCCTCTACCCCTAACACGGCCTCTACCACGACCTCTCGCTAACAATAACAACTCTAATTTTGGTTTGTAGGGTCATTTATAACAGAAAGTCTCACGCTTACGTAGAATTAATTCGATCTTATTAATTGGATGAACAAATAACATCGACTCTGTCGAGACAAAATGCATCCTTCAATTCAAATCACTATGATTAAATCGGCATATTTTGGATACACACGAGCTAGGTGTATATTTAAAGCATTATTCGGTAGCTTTTTTTAGATAGCTTCATGATCAACACAATACATGTACAATTAATGAAGTTCTAATTTACAAACTATGTAGAATTTCATGTGATTGAAGGCCGGTATGTCATTTTCATGTGTATACAAGTTGGCCATCTTCTATGGGGACCCCGGGAATTTATAGTATTGTCTATATGAAATTCTGAATTTTATAGGTATGCAAAATGAAAATTTTCATTATCATAGGGTATGTAATAAGTATTATATCTTTAGAAAGATTTATAAATTTTATATTTAGATTTTTTCTTGAAATTTATTATTAAAAATTGAGGATTTTAGTTCATAAATTAGAATTTTTAGTTTTTTACTATATGTTCTTAAGCCATAAAATAGAAAGGCAGACATGTAAATTTAGAACACCATCCATTTTAAAATTATTGTCATTCTAAACTCATTTTTTGTTTTAAAAGTATTATCATTTAAAAGTTTTTGTCACATACTTTACACTTATATTCTTGTATTTTTTTATTATATTTTAATAAATAAGAAAAGAATTGTTAGTGATATTATTACAAAATAAAATAAAATAGAATAATAAATAGGGACACACACGTGTATATATATATATATATATATATATATATATATATATATATATATATATATATATATATATATATATATATATGGGAGTGCTCCGGTACAATACATATTAGGGTGCAATATGTGGTTAGATATTATGCGTTGGATCAACCCAAATCAAAGGTTAATATTAAAGAATGAAAATGAGAAAAATAGGGGGGGGAATGTATAGGATTATCTCACGTTTAATTAAAAAAGGAAGGTGGCTGAAATTTAGGGGGAAAGAATAACAAATCGTTTGAAAAATTAAGATCAGAATTATAGAAAATGTCTTAAAACCCACAATTTTATATATATGGTAGTTGCATAATTTTTGGAATTGATAAGAATGAGAAGATTTATAGAAAAATTAAATAATCGAATTTACAAAGACAAAAACTCTGCATAATCATTGAATATCTATTAGTCGACATTTGAAAAACTCAATAAGATTGTTTGAATAATTATAGAGTCGTATAATATTTATAGCAGATGTTTGAATAACTCGGTTTGATTGTTTGAAAAACTCAATATGATTGTTTGAATAATTACAAAATCGTATAATATTTATAGCCAATGTTTGAATAATTCAGTTTGATTGTTTGAATAACTCAGTTTGATTCTTTGAATAACTCAGTTTGATTCTTTGAATAATTATAGGATTGAACATGTTTTAACGTTTGCATTATTTAGGTTGAATAAATATTCGTCTTATCATGAAAAACAATTTGCTATAGGTTGAATAATTACATATTAAAATAGGTAATAACGACAAAAATATGAATCTTATATGAGCATTGAATAAGATAAAAATGGGGATGGTTACATCTCGAATATATACTACAATGAATTTTAATAAGTACATCTATTTTAATGAAAGTACAAGGATATGTCGAAAAAAACTAATCATTGTCGTTGTCTGCAAACTTCACCCACTTATACTTCATCTTCATTCTTCAATAACTGCATAAGATATACATACATGAGTACCAATTCACGCATAACAAAACACATATATATGAAAAACAAGTTACACATGTTTGAATAACATGTCTACATGTATGAAAAACAACATATTAACAAATATGACTAAATTATTCAATGGTTTTAAATAGTAATATGAGCATGTATTGACATGAATAGTATATAGACTATTGAATAACCATTACAATGATTATGAAAAACAACAATTACTATTATGAAAAAGTTGTGACTCTTTGTAATATGTTATGATGTGAATAATCTTTACAATACTTATAAAAAACAATGTTGAATATTCGAAAAAATGTTTAAATTCTTCTATATTGTTATCAAAACATGTCTATATAAAAAAAGTCATGCATATATGAATAACAAAGCAAACATATTTGAAAAACAAGCCTCGAATATGTGAATAACAATGCAATGTATATTTGAATAAAACGTGGTGTATATATGAAAAACAAAACAAACATATATGAAAAACAAGCCACTTCTCACCGAACATGTACGCACTATCAAACCTATACGCCCTGTTTTCGTGCTTAATCGACCATCGATACCAAACATGGCACGAGATTGAACCAAGTAAATCGATCTCCAAACCCCTAGACACCGAACATGGCACAAGTTCGAACCCGGGATATTAATGTGTCATTGTTGTTCATTGTTGCGCCACGGATCTGCGTCATGACTCATGTCATCGCTGCATCGTGCTAGTCTCAGATTCCGATCGTGCCATCCACTCATCTTCGTGAGTCTGCAATGGTGCCATGAAATTGAAAATAAACGAAAGCTATGGATACAATGAAAAAGAAATAGGAAGAGATACAATGAAAAAGAAATATGAAGGGAGAGAAATGGATCTCAATCAATAAAATAAGGAAAGAGAAATAAATCATGGCCAAAAATATAGGAATTTTCAATTAATATATCAGATTGTGTGCAAATCAAGTGCAACTCACCCACAAAAGTTTTATGCACCCTATTTATTTTTAATCCTCACCCTTTATTTATCCCAATCTAACGGATGTAGATTAACCACATGATTTACTCTAAGAGAGTATTTTACTAGAGCGTGATTATGCTACTTTTTTTTTGGAAAGAGTAAAATTGTTCTAAATAATAATTATTGTTTTTTGGTTATCCACTAGTTTGTTCACTGAAGCTTCTTCTTGGTTACGTCCAGCTTGATTTGAGTTGTGCTTCTGACTTTGACGGGTGAGTTTTGTAAAGAGAATTTTTTTACATTCACTAGAGTTCAATTCCAAACCTCGTGAATGTGGAGCAAACTGCTTATCACAAGAGCCAACTTCCTTTGATAAATACCAATTATTGTGGGGAAAAATTGCTCCAAATATTCCAACCTTTCATTCGGTTGCAAACTCTACCCTGACCTTTCCAAATTTCACAAAATAACCTATGCTTTGGGGATAGTTGCACACTCTACCCTCAATGTGTCCACACTTTGGATTAAATTATGAATTAGTCCCTCACCTTTTCGTTTTGTGACAAAAATGTTCAATCCATGTACAAACAAAAAATTTCATTTATAACATATATAGAATTACAGGTTTAATTTTCTCATTTATAAAAAAATTTATATAATTACTTTTATTATTTGCTAATGTAAATCTCACCTTTATAATAACCACGTAAATCATTAAACCATAACTTTTACTTTATAAAGTAGTTCATCTTAATACTATTTTTATTTTTTTTTAAAAAAAAATCGACAAAAGTAAAAAAGATTTCATAAGCTTTTTATAAACTTATTTTATAGCTTCTCACCTTTATAATTAACCACATAATCCATAACTTTTACTTTACAAAGTAGCTCATTTTAATACTTTTTTCCATCATTATTTTCGAAATAAATTTAGACACGAAAAAAATAATTCATAACCCTTTTTTATAAAGTTTAAAAACTTATGTTCTAGCTTGTCCAACTTAGCCAATAAGATAGTGTACGACATATGTTTTGGCTTGTTTATTTAAACACAATGATACAAACTAATTAAATAAAAAATTAAATTAAACATAAATCTTAATTTCCTTTTTAGTAAATGGAAAACTAAAAACTCAATTATTTAGAAAAAAACAAAAACCCAAACAAGGCATTAAAAAATATTCTTAATTAATTTTTTTTGGAAAAACAAAAATTGGACTCGATTATTATGTTATAACTTAGAGTTTTCAAACTTATATAAAATAAGTTTATGAAAAATCTTATTCATTTTTTTCTAAAATTATTTCAAAAATAATAATGGACAAGATTTATAACAAAAAGAGATCTAAAACGATTTTTTTGAATGTTTTAATCATTATAAGGACAAGATTTATAATTTTTTAAAAATTATTTGTACCCGAGTTGGATATTTTTGTCACAAAATAAAAAGGTGGGGACTCAATTTACAAATTTACCCAAAATGTGGACACTTCGAGGGTAGAGTGCGCAACTATTCCCAGAGTATAAGATATTTTATAAAATTTAAAAACATTAGGGTAAAAGGTGTAACTGAACGAAAAGTTCGAATATTTAGAGCAATTTTTCCTTATTGTGAAAGTAGTGTTTTGTACACATCCGTAAAAGTATAATTTTTGCCTCTTAATTCATTGATCTTTATAAGGCAACACAAAGTTAGGGAAACTAATTTATATGCTAACTTGCATATGCATGCATGTGAAATTGCAATTGGTTGAATATGTCTATCAGTCTATGCATATTTGTATGCGTTAGATTTTGCTTTCTATGGTTGTTTAATTAGGCTCGCTCAAGTATAAGTATCTAGCTAGTATTCTTTCTTTAAAAAAAAAAGCGTAATTAGCTAGTATTGTAACCAAAAAAACAAGGTCCTACCAGAACCCAACGAGGGGTTATGTGCTTGGTTAGATCATTAATTAATTAATTTGTTCACTTTGATTATTTTTTTTTTGAATGAAAAGGTGATTCATTCAATGAAATTTTAAAAGGTGGTTACAGAGGTAGTTCTAGGTTTAACTTAGATATTATAAGCTTCTTTCAAGTCAATTCTCTTCTTCCATCTACCCAGAAATAGAGTTGTCTTCAATCAAGAAATCAGTTCAGTGAAGAATTGTGTTAAGTACTTTGGTTAAAAATTTATATATGTTTATTACCTAGATATGCACATAATAAAACTACGTACTTAAGACCTATAACTAGTTGTTAATAATTTTTTTTTGAGCAAAAGTTAAGAAGCATATATTATTTCTATATTATGGATGATTTCTTTGATATTTTCTCATCTAAATTTATATATAGATTTATAAAATTGCTATAACATGTATGTAAGGTTAATGATAATTTACATATTGTATAAATGGATATTATAGTACTGTATTAGTGTTTTTGATAATTAAGCAACAGAAAGTTTTTTTATACAGTATTCGAAAACAAGAAATAAAGACATATGTGCAAGACGCACGTGGCTTTTTCGGATCCCAAATCCTAACCCCACTCCGGTATCATTATTGTACTCTCTATTTAAGACCTAACTACCTAAGTGCCTGTCAAAACATATTATTCCAGGAACATGCCATGCGACATTGCGACTAAACTAATACAGAGTACTGTTTCCTGCACCAAAACTAACACAAGGACACAAAAAATGTAGATCAAAACTGGCAGTTTTAATGCATATAAAAATATCCGTGTATATTAAAATTGATACATTAAATATGTATTTGTGAATCAAAATTGTGTATTTACAATGTAAATATCAGTTTTATGTTTATCAAAATAATTAATAAGTAAATCTTCACTGGTCGAATGTTTGTATACATATATTTTTATTTGTGCATCAAAACTAATTATATGTGCATCAAAATAATCTTAGAAAAATGTGCCTTTTTTATGTATGTGCATCACAACTAACCGTATGTTTATGCACATGCATCGAAATTTACGGTATGTGCATCAAACACTAGTTAATTATAGGTGAGAACCTTATCTCTTTGTTGAGGGTGCCACGCTCGATTTCACGTTGCTCCGCTTCCCCAGGATTGTTAAACACCACTTCTTGATTCTCTAGGATCGATTCCAACACCATAATTGCGTGGATGGAGTACCCGTTTCCAACAGACGACACCAATTGTTAGTGCAAAAAACTTCGCCTTGAATGCACTAATTGATTACTTCTTATTCACCTTCCGTTCCAACTATTTCTTCAACCTAGAACCTGCAAAACAATGGACGAAGGGGGCGAAAACCCCCTAATCCCCCTCTGATGCCTAAGTCAAAAGAACAGTCGTCTATCGAGCGTCAAGGTAAAGACAAAAGTTAGAGAACTAAGCGAATATGAGAACTTCTGAATTGAATATGTTCTCCATACACGGCGATGACGTACATTTATAAAGGAAGAGAGAGAGAGTAGGAGGGACCGGAAATCAACCCTCTAGGGCTGACCCAATACCTTGTCACCCAAGCAAACGGTATCTTGCTCCCTACTCCAAGCAAAAGTTCGATCTCTTCGTTAAGATAAAATCTTCCATTATGTCCAATAACTACCATATTTAATTTTATATGAAAAGACTAAAAAACATAATAAATAAAATACCTTTATGGCGGTATATAGAGAAAATAATTATGACGATTAATTTTTATCCGCTCACATAAAGATATATACCGAGCTTTGACGAGTACATGGAAAACGCAAGTATAATGTCCACCACCCAAATAATCTCTTCATCCGCTGTGCTAGGAATGGAAGCAGAAATCGCAAATGCGAAGACATTCGACTGGTTTATAAATCCTGCTCCTCAACTTATACAAGGTGGTGAAGTTATCAGTCGTTTGATCACTTTGATGGATGACATTGTATCTCATCAGGTACGTGATTCTTCATGTATAGCACGTTCAATCACACTTTATGCATAACAGGGTCGTCCAATGGTTTTAAGAGACCCCGCACAAAAATGTTATAATTTTCTAAATTTAATTAAACGTAAGATTTTATCAACTTTTAGCTAATTTATTAGTAAATTTTTAGTCATTATTGTAGTTAGTCTATTATCATATAATTATATAATTAAGTTTTACTGATATTAATATGTGTAAAAAATAAAACAAAATAAACTAATAAAAATGAAGAAATAAATAAATATTTTAGAAATACAAATGAAAAATAAGTGAAAAATGAGATTCAAGATACTTAAGTGAAAGTGAAAAAAAGGCTTATGTTCTAAAAATAAATTAAAATTATAATTTTAGGGTATGAAATTTAAACCTTAATCAATTGCATATAAAATTAAATATTTTGATTGGTCATTACTCATTACTCATTAGACAAGCTTTTGATATACTCTCTTCTAGCTCTTTACTTTTGTTTTAATTTATGAGGCCCCAACAAATTGAAGAGAAGAAAAAAAAAATGATCTTTATCTTTTTATTTAGTCATTTATTCAAGTAATTTCTTTAGTTATAATATATGTCCAGAGACAAATTAATTAAAAATACATTAGACTTGTAAATTGTTTAAAAAAAATAATTGAGAAAAGGAGAGTGTCGGCTCTGAGAATCGAGCACTAGCCCAAATGCCCAATTTCCATATAAACACAACACGCTGCCTCTGTGACATCACAATTTTGGTAAAATTAGAGGATTATATTTTTTTATTTGTAGCATATTAGATTGGGCCCGAGGGCCCAAATCAAATGGAGGCCCTGTGCAGATGCACACCTTGTACCTGCTCAGGGCCGAACCTGATGCATAAAAATAATAAATATGTAATTTTAAATTATGAATATAATCATACAAAATTATGAATATATAACTCAAAATTATGAATACAAATTAGATATGTATGCAGTATATCACAATACTATTTATTTTACTTGAACTTACCTATGTATATATCACATAAATGTTTTGCTCGATCAAGTAGACTGTTATAAATTTAATACCAGTTGTTTATAATTAAGTGTGCATTGCAATTATGTATGTTAAAATATAGTTTTCACGTTGAAAGTTTAAAGCTAAAATTGTTTAAATATATAAGGTTAATGTGCTTTGCTTATTTTTTATTGGTTTTAGGATAAAATTTATTAGACTTATATATTTGTTGGGGTTTTCCTACCAAAAAAAATATATTTGTTGGGGTTCAATTGCGAATCACACATGAGAAGTTACGAGTGAAAACAAGCTAGCTAGTATATAAAGTTATGAGTCACTCCTTTTATCACCAATTGGTTTTGGGATGGAACCCCGTGAACTTGTATGTTGGGATTGGCAATTGGGCCCGTCTCCCCCGTCACAAGTGGTATCAGAGCCGATGGTTCGGCTTAGGAACCGGGATGGTCCGTCGTTCGGGCTTGTGAGGGATTCACAAGTGAGGGGGAGATTGTTGGGGTTTAATTGTGAATCCCACATGGGAGGTTGAGAGTGAAAACAAGCAAGTATATAAGGTTTTGGGCCACTCCTGCTATCACCAATTGGTTTTGGGATGGAACCCCATGGGCTTGTATGCTGGATTTGGCAATTGGGCTCGTCTCCCCGTAATGTGTATACAACTCCTCAGTCTATCTGTCCACACACTTTTTGTTGGGAAATCTACCCTCCCAGGACACTTGTACACTCACCGAAACCCACCGACACAAAGACACAATTTTACAAAAGTGACTTTGTATTATATAGTGAATGTACAAGATATTACAAGACGTGAGTAACTCGACACTCTTATATAATGGGACACCCACAACAATCGAGCCCTCTCCACATTAGCTAGCTCGATATACCACTCTTACCCACACTTAATCACTCCTACTTGAGTGATGATCCAAACTATTACACACATTCGCCTATTTATAGGCATGTCACCCTCTTTACATCACTAAAGAGAATTCTAAACTAAATTTATGGATCAGGATTATCCTGCTTTAGTAGTTAGCAGATTCAGTTGATATCGACTCTTCTTTTGGGCAAGAGTTCACAACACCACAATATATTGATAACCATTGCTATCTTAATATGAACATGAACATATCATACTAAATGGTTTACAAGGGGATTGGACTACAGTTCGAATCATCTGTAGCATGAACTGCTACAAAGCCTATTCCATCAATCACATACACCCACGTTTCATTTTTTAAATTATTATTTAATCCAATTAAAGTTCATAAATTAAACAAAAAATGAAAATTAAATTATATTGTCTTTCCTTATGCTTTCTTCCTTTTATGTCGCTCATCCATAGGGATGGCAATGGGGCAGGTTCGGGGCGGGGAATACCCTCCCCGTACCCATCCCCATTTAGTTATATGCTCCCTATACTCGCCCCATTACCCATCAGGGAATAAAATTTGTCCCTTTCCTCATCCCCGTCGGGGATTCCCCATCCGCGCTTGATTTCCCCATTTATAATCTCCGCTTGATTTCCCCATTTATAATCCTTGTCGGGGATTCCCCATCCTCGTTTGATTTTTCCCATTTATAATCTCTATCAGGGACTCCCATCCTTGTTTGATTTTCACCTTGTATAATCCCTACGAGTTACTCGTTTTATTTTCCATTTACTTTCATGTACACTTTCCTCTAAAATTCTATTGATACACCATTTATAAAATTCACCAATTAAACTTATATAATTAACAAGCCTTTAACAAGAACTTCAAAACACAAACAACAACAACAACAACATTTACCCAGTGGAACTTCCCTTACGGGAAATATGGGGGGTCAAGATGGGGGCACCCCTGGCTTAGAGCAAAGGGGGAGCGACCAAAAGACCCGACGAGACCACAGAGACCACATAGCACAGATAAGAAACAAGGCAACCAAAAGCCAAACACAGGACAAAAACGAAATCGAAAAGAAAGAAAAAAAAACATTAAACATAAAACCAAACAATAACGCCGAAGCCTCAGGGCCCCGTGGGCCGATCTGCTCAGGTGGCTAGTTGTCCACTACTCGAATTTTCTCCCTCCAGCTATCCCTGCAAACTACAAGATCTGTCAAGATCCCCAACTGGCTGACGTCTTGCCTTATACTATCCTTCCAAGATTTCTTCGGCCGTCCCCTCGCTCTTCGTACGTCTCCCAAGGCTAGGCTCTCACACCTACGAACTGGCTCCTCGGTGCCCCGCCTCTGAACATGTCCAAACTAGTGCAATCTGGATTCCCGCAGCTTATCTCTTATACTGGCCATCCCCACTCTACTTCTGATCACCTCGTTTCTGATCTTGTCTAGTAGCGTGTGCCTGCTCATCCACCTTAACATTCTCATCTCTGCTACCATCAACCTCTGTTCCTGTGCTTTCGTGGTGGACCAACATTCTGCCCCGTAGAGGATGGCCGGTCTGATCACTGTTCATGTGCTTTCCTTTTAGCTTGAGAGGTACCTTTTTATCACACAGAACCCCAGACGCAACCCTCCACTTCTGCCAACCCTCTGTATGCGATGCGTGATGTCCTCATCTATGCCTCCATCACTCTGCAAAACTGACCCCAGATACCTGAAACTTTCCTTCCTAGTTACGACTTCCCCTTCTAACAACACTTCCTCGTTGTGGGTTGCACCTTGCCCAAACCTGAACTCCACATATTCTCTTTTGGTTCTGCTCAGTCTGAAACCCTTTGACATAATATAAGGATAGTTGAATTACGAACGGTTCCCCAAGTGAGGATTCCCCTACAGTTCCTCCAGCAGGGATTCCCCCAACGGGTCCCCCGGTAGGGATTCCCCATGGGGTTCCCAATGGGGTCGGGGTCGGTTCGGGTGGTGGGGCGGGGACACCTATCCCCGTCCCCGTGCCCATACCCTTGCGGGTAATTACTTTTCCCATATTTACCCCATCCCCAATAAAAATCCCTCCCTATACCCGTATGGGGAATTCCTTCGAGTAATGGATAATCCCCGCCCCATTACCATCCCTCCTCAGTCAAGGCCCCAAATTAAATACGACAAGTGATATGAAGCAGTGTCATGAAAGTGAACTTGATCGAACAACTCTTGCGGTAGGGTAATCGTTGGGATCAGTATTGGAGGTACGCGAACAGAAAAGTGTGAACTAAATATATATAAACAAGATTCACAAAGAGTACCATACACACAAAGACATATAATTAATGGATTATCGAAAAAGTTTAATTAAGAGGAGTTGGAGCACCGTACAAGCATCACAAAGCACTGTGCAGTGTGCACACACAAAAGTTTAATGATGCAATTACTGAATTTGATTGAATGTTTGAAAAAAATAAAACCTTCAAAGAATTCATGAGGAATCCCGTAAACTTGAGAGAAGATTTATTTGGATTAAGAAAAGAGTTGGAGCAAGAATGATTTTCGATCTATGTAAGTTTACAAGAAGTAGTTGAATGGTCAATGGAGTTTAATAGGTTGGGACATAATGTAGTTTTGATAGGCAGTCTTAAATCCTAATTTCAATAATTTAATTATCTAGTTTTTATAATTTAATTGAATTGAATAGTAATTAAATAAGATGACATGTGGGCATATATTATTAGTGTAGTAGGCTTTGTAGCAGCCTATGCTACCGATGATCCCAACTGATTGAACTATAGGATTCCCAACACATTGATCCAATTGAGGGCCCGTTTGATATCGATATCAGATTTCGGATATCGGTATCGGTATCGATATCGGTATCGATATCAGGTTTGTGTATGAGATTGATATCTATGATGTTAGGTATATTATAGATATGAGTTGATATCTTATATCTATTGTTTGGCATGTGTTATTGAGATATGTATGAGATATCAAATTAAAAATTTGATAAAATAACAAAAACGTTTTTCAAAATTTTATTTCTATTTTTTATGACATTAACCATCTATCTGCACAAATCCGCATCATAAGAACAAATCAAATTTTACAAAATTTTATTTCTATTTTTAATGACATTAACCATCTATCTGCACAAATCCGCATCATAAAGAACAAATCAAATTTTATATAATGAAGAAATGACAATTGTTGCACAAAAAAAATTAATTATTTAAATTAGGTTTGAGATCCAACTCCAAAATATTTGCACAATAAATAAAATTATGTGGCAGAAGAACAATCTAAACAAACTGTGTACCGAGCCACCAATTAGCTAGGTTTGAGATCCAACTATAACATTCTCATCAAAGTCGAATCTGGGCGGAGGAGAAGAAAGGAGTAAATCTGGGCAACCTTTCGGCAACGTCGGATGTAAGCGAGGGCAAAATAGATCTGAGCAGAGAGAAGAAATCCAACAAAATAGATCTACTAGAGAGGCAAAAGGTGTGGTTTTTTTTAAAGAAACGAGAAAGAGTTGCGGGGGAGAGGCGACAACTTCAGATATCGCTCATACCGTTCTTTTTTTTCGGTATATCAGGTGATAGTGAAATGAAGGTATGGATATATCAAAGATATCAATTGATATCTATATATAAACATACCAAACAGCAGGTATGGGGACCCATATCTCATATCTATATATCAGTACCAAACGGGCTTTGATATCATTGATAAAGTACGATTCTTTTGCCATGCTCATACGGAATCTGATTAATCTTTTCTTTTTGCCTCCTTTGTGCAAATATTATATGAGAGACAAAGCTTTGTTTTTTTAACGAGGGATCACCTTTGGTGGTAAACCCCGGTCAGCGAACTAACCGGTAAAGCGCACGAATCAGGTAAACCAGCTTACACCGACTGGCTCAACCTAGTGGTAAGAAGAATGGTGAGACTTGGTTTTCCTCCCAAGTGTAGGGGCGGAGGCAAGGATCGAATCTGGAACCTCCCAACATCCCCCCATGCCTCTTATCACTAGGCCACCCCATATGGGGCAAGACAAAGCTTTGTGCTTCCACATCGAAATGTCATTTATTTCATATTTGCTGAGAAGTTGAGACAAGCTACAAGATCAAGCCAAAGCACTCTATTCCTAGAATAAAATGGATTTATTTAAGCTTACTAAAAAAAGATTTATTTAATGTACATGCTCACAGTAAGCATGTAGGCTTGGTGGTCACCAAAAACCAGCTACCTTGTTATGTGGATGGAAGGGAGGCATACATTTGAGTAGAAAGGCGGGGCTTGAGCTTAACTTCAAGCGGACGAGCTTTAGGCATTGTGATACCTAGGCCTTCAGCCATATCAGCTGGCTCACCTGTGGGCGTTGACAGATCAAAGCCTTGTACCAAGCTTGCAACGGTTAGGTGCATCACTTGTAAGGCCAACTCACTACCCGGGCAAGATCTTCTCCCAGACCCAAAGGGGGCAAACCAAAAGTCCCGTCCTTGAGTCAGAACTGTTTCATTCTCAAGAAACCTATTAGGATTAAACTCATGTGGGTCCTTCCAGATGCGCGGGTCACGGTGCACCTTCCACACATTGAACAACACTTGTTCACCTTTCTTGATCAGTTGCCCTGCAACGCAACAATCCTTAGTTGCCCCGTGGGGGAGTAAAAGGGGCGCGGCTGGGTAGAGGCGTAAAGTTTCCTTAACGATGGCCTGTATGTAAACCAAGTCATTTATGTCTGAATCCGTCACCCATTTGTCTCTTCCGACTACTCGGTCAAGCTCTAGTGTTGCACGTCTCAAGACATGTGGATGGTTCACAAGTAATGCCCCGAGCCATGTTAGGGTCACAGATGTGGTGTCCGTTGCCCCCAGGAACAAATTCTGAAACAATTCAATTTAATTAAACAAAAACAAACAACATTAATTGATTTATTACTATATATAATAATGTATTCATGCATAAATACATGCATACATACATACATGATATACACGTTTGCTCGCGGCTTAAAACATATACAACCCCCTGTACTTGTGCAAATTTGTCAGATAGACACCCCACCTTTGGTTTGAACCTATTGAACACTTAAACTTAACAATTTGGACCTATTAAACACCTGGTCGCTGACAATCTCGTTGAGTGTAACACACGCATGTTGACATATTCCAATTTTTTGTCCAAATGTGTGCCACATAAGCTTATTTTGCCACATAAGATGCCACATAAGCCAAATCTTTAACACCATTATTTTAATAAAATCAGAAAATATAAAAAAGAAAAAAAGAAAAAAAAAATTGCACAAGTACAGGGGGCTGTATATGTGCGTTTGACTTACACGTACTTCGCCACGTCAGCGATCGAGTGTTTAATAGGTCCAAATTGTTAAGTTTAAGTGTTCAATAGGTCCAAACCAAAGGTGGGACTATCTGACAAATTTGCACAAGTACAGGGGGTTGTATATGTTTTAAGCCGTTTGCTCGCGCACGCACATACATACATACATACATACATACATACTCATACATGCATAAATACATATACACGCATAAATAAACGCCTAAATAAATAAACGACCCCTTGAACTTGTGTCCATTAGTCACTTAGCCCCCTATACTTTGGCCCTATTCGATTGAACCTCTAAAGTTGTACTTTGGGAACTATTTAACCCCTAATCGCTGAGACTTTTTTTACGTGTGTTGTACGCACGCTGATGTGTACAAATATTTTGCCACGATGGTGCCACGTATATGCCGTGTCATTTGTTTTAATTAAAGTAAAAGGGGAGAGAAGATTAAAACAGAAAAAAAAGAAAAATTACAAAAAAAATTGAAGTCATCTTCCTCAATGAGCTTTTGCCATGGAGATCCCTTCTTGCACAAAATTCCTCCCAGGCCTCTCTCCTTCACTCATTCCGTGTTCCTTTCTTTTCCTCTTTAATCTTTCCCCAAAACAAGCATAAATCATTTGAAACAATGGGTTTCCTTCGATTTCATTAGGAACAAGAAATTTCAGGGGATTAAAGCAGGACATGGGAGAACAAGAAGAAGGTATTGGAGAAGTGGGTCATTGCACAACCGGTTAAGAGCTGAAACTCCAGCCGGAGAAGGTCGTCGGCGTTCTTTCAAATGTCTTCTCCATCGTCGTCTCAAGGCCAGGCCCTGACGCTTCCCGTGACGATTTTGGGGCTTTTGCCCCAATTCCTCGATTCCCTAGAGATTGAAAGTCGAGAGGAATCAGCCAAGGTAGCCTCTGTGATTTGTGGGTTCAATTCCTACAGAGGTTTCTTGGTAGGCGCTGGAATTATAACCCAATTGGTTAGGGTTTTAGAATGCAGTGAAGGGGAAAGACCTTCAAGGGAAGAAAAAAGAAAAAAAAAAGGAAAGAAAAAGAAAAAGAAAAAGAAAATGAAGCAATCCTCACTCGCCTAAATACCCATCTAAAAGAGCGTGAAATGTACGTGACTTGTCACATCAGCAATTAGAGGTTCAATAGGTCCCAAAGTGTAACTGTAGGGGTTCAATAGAATAGGGCAAAAGTATAGGAGACTAAGTGACTAAAGAACATAAGTTCAGGAGGCTGTTTACGTATTTAGTAAGATCGACATGTACCTTGACTAAAGCATTGATTTTAGTATCACTTGTGTAGTAATCTGATTTGATTTCTCCTTGCTCAACCAACGATATCATGGTATCGATGAGATCTTGGTGGTTGCCCGGTTTGTGATGTTGCATCAGCCTTTTTTGGCGATGTTGGTTAATCCAACCTCCTATAAGAAGATCGGATTCTTTAGAGACAAGCTTCATCATCTTGATGTGGCCTTGAGGATCCAAGCGCTCCAAGAATGGAAGAGGAATAGCGTCAGACAAAATGAACTGGCCTGCAACGTACATGAGATCCCTAATGGTTCTATGAGCCTGGATAGCTTCTTTATCATCCTCCTCAACGTCATCACAATAAGCATATCTTTTGGTGGCTACCATAGTTGAGATGATGTTCATGTTGAGACGGGAAAAGTAGTGGTTAAGCTGGATAGGCTTGTTAGATAAGGCGGATATGTGTAAGTTTTGGATGAAGGCGGCCACCTCAAACACTCGAATATGACTAAGATCACTAAGCTTTGTGCTTGATAGAAGCTCCACCATGACTAGCTTTCTCATCTCTCGCCAATAAGGACCATCCGGACCCAATCCAAACATGGCATAGTTTTGACCTATGTATTTCCTAAATACATACATATACATATGCATCATATGAAAGTAATTAGTAACACATGTACATATAATAATGACTAGGGAAAGAATTAGGGGTGTATTTATTGGGTCTGTTGTAGCCCACCCAAACATATTAGTGGAAAAAAAAAGAGTAGCAATATAAGATAAATCCAGCCCACAAGGTTTTTAATCTTGGTTCCGTTCCTGATAATGACGGAAGTCTATATGACTATATCAATAGATCATGAAGGTAGGTATATATAACTTACCCTAGAGCGGAAGCGGGTCGAGAAGCCAAGAACTTGTCATTGGTGGTAAAGCATTCCTTGAGGGCTTCCCAGGTGCTGACGACATGGATGCGATGGAATCCGAATCGGAAAGTAAAGACAGGTCGGCCGTACTGGTCAGCTAAGCCGGCCAAGGTCCGGCAAACCGGAGTTTTCCCGCAGGCCAGCAGCCTCAGCGCCACGACTAACGGATTCATCATCACATTCTCATATTTGTAAACCACCGCGGCCACCGCCACCACCACTAACGTTACAATACCAACCACCAAATCCATCATTACCTACCGGACTCCCTCGACTAATTATGCAACACCCTCTAACACAGTACAATATAAATACTCCCTTGGTGAGAGGCTGCGACTATTTCGATTGTTTTTAATTTATAGTGCGTGGTATTTGATATTGTTTCTCGATCCATGTTTATCTCGAATTATCGATCTCCCCCTTTTTTATTCCCCATTTGTATCATTAATATTAAATATCATGCTAATTATTGGAGAATCATTCATCATAACACGTGTTTCATACTCACACGACAGGATTGACGCAGCATTGCACAATAATTTTTATATTAGTATAAAGCTAAAGTAAAAATGAATTCATTAAGCTCACTATGCTACATAGCAGTACAGCACAATATAAGTACAAAGAAGAATGATTCGATTTCACAATAATTTTTATATTAGTATAAAATTAACGTAAAAAGGAATTGATTAGGTCACTAGGCCATAAAACGATATAAGTACATAGAAATTATTGGTCGTTGTTCGGTGTTGTGTATTTTGTTCTTTTTTTTGTTTTTTTTGTTTTTTTTGTTTTTTTTGTTGTCATTTGTTGTTGTTCATTTGTTCGGCTATCTAGTTATATCTCGATCTCTCGATTTACTAGGCTTGTCAGGTTCTTTAAAATTATTTCCTTATAAAAAAAATAAATATAAATACCTAGAAGATCGATGATTCGATTTTATAATAATTTTTATATTAGTATAAATTAATTAAGTAAAAGTTAATTAATTAAGTTCACTCAATTAATTTCATCTGCCTGAACTCTAATTTGTCCTTGCTTACATGACGGCCCTTTCCATATGAATATTGGAGAATCATTTACATGACAGCCTTGATCCTTATTCCTTGCCATACAAATCTATCTATCTATCTATTTATCTATCTATCTATATAAATAAAATCACTAAGAAATAGAGCCACCACATTGCACCACGTCATCTTTCGCCACCTGTCGCTTCCATATTTAGCCACGTATAATTTTGTCATATGTCATTGTTATGTAATTTACACATTATTAGATTTTTTCCAAAATTATATACCACATGTCAATATTATTCCACATCACTTACATTTTAATTACACCTCATTCCAAATTCTATATAGGTTTTGATTCTCCTTTTCGTCCCGCTGGCTTCTCTGCATTCCCTACCGCCGATCACCTTCAACCTCCTTCGTAACCCCGACTACCACATCCACATCCACATCGATCACCCACACTTCCCTATCCCTCTACCTCGCCAACGACTTCGACATTTGGCCGAACTATGATGACTATGCACGTGATGTCATTGTTGGAGCCCTTGACAACGAATCTAGTCAGGATGTAGCAACTTCGGTGGTTCCAACTCTTCCACCTATGCGCCGGACGGTTGATAAGGAAAGGGTGAGGCTTTGTGGGTCTTCGACGAATGTGTGCAGCGAGAAGATCGTCACCACTAGAGGGAGTTCTACAGGTATACCATGCGGCTCAATGTGATCCATTTTGAATGAGATATGAATGAATTTATTTTTTCCTACCAATTTTTTTTAAATTTTCGATTACGTATCTTTTTGAATTGATTTTGGATATAGAAAGTTAGCTATGATTTCTTTTATTAACAAAAAAAACGTACAAATCAATTGACCTCGATTACCTACAATGCCTTATATTATAGATCAAAATTTTCTCTCTAGAATGTCTTATATTGTTGATCGGAGGGAGTATGTTAAATTAGTGCTATAATTTTTTAACAATAACATTAGATAAAATTTAATCAGTTTTTATGCTCTCTTATATGATTTAATACTAGCATTTGTTCCTGTACTTTGTACGGATTTTGATTAAAAAATGTTATCTAATAAAGAATATGTTTTTAAACTTGCCAAATTTTAAGATCTCCAAATAAAATTATTAATTGTTAATATTATTATATTTAAAAAGCTATTTTATAATGAAGATTATGTTTCTATCACTTGCCAAATTTTAAGATATTTAAATATAATTGTATATTAGTAATATTATTATATCAAAAAAATTATTTAATAATGAAAAGTATATTTCATTTCAAATTTTAAAATCTCTAAATATAATTGTATATTAGTAATATTATTATATTAAAAAATTATTTAATAATGAAAAGTATGTTTCATATCAAATGTTAAAATCTTTCAATATAAGTATTAGTAATATGAATAGTAATATTAGAAACATTAGTGTATTCAATAAAATTGTTCCATAATGGATTACACACTAAATAAAACTTGTTAAAATTTAAGGTCTCTAAATGTAATTGTATATGAGCAATATAAGGAATATTGTTATAATATAATATAAAGGTTGTAAATACTTAAATAAACGAAAGAAAAAGAGGTAAATTAAAAAATTAAAACGCCTTTGTGTCATAGTTAAGACGATAACACGTAGGATAGAGAGATTCGACTTTAGTGACTATGACACATATGATAGAGAGATTCGACTTTAGTTATAGTATATTGATTGATTACTGTGAATATCTCGGTTATTAATTTTGATAATATGTATTTCTTTTTCATCTAATTTAACAATAACATAAAATAAGATCGACATGAATGAAATACAACGATCGGAATCTGCAAGGGGCGATGTTGAAGCTAGAGGCGAAAAAGGATTTTACTTAAACCTATCACTAATTAAATTTAGTGAGATTGTATTTTACTTAAATCTATCACTAATTAAATTTTATCTAACTTCCTAACAACAATTAATTAATAAATCTATATTTTAGATAATTTTCAACCTACTAGGATCTTCTCTATATGGTAAGAATATAATTAAAAAAATGGTGAAGACCTAGCAAAATGATTAGCTAGCACAAAGAAATTAATACAACACCAAAGCCCATAAAAATTGATCGTGCCTCATAGTGTTTGATGGAACTATGTTCCGAATTGAGATATATAGAAGGCTTAATCGGGATTACGAGGCCCATTAATCTACATTTATTCAAAGCAACATTTATTTCATAGTTTTATGGTTGCATACAAATTTATTTATTACGAGCAATGGTAATTTATTTTTATTGCCACACATGTTGTTTGAACCATATAACATGCATTAAGAGCTAGATAATGAGAGGAATGGCAAGCAAGGGTTTAGCTTTTTGCACAGCCATACCAAGCTTTTCATCCATATCTATATTCTCTGGTTCAACACCGTCTTCCAACTTCCAATCAAAGGAACTAATCAATGATCCCAATATTAGATGAAGTATCCGAATCGCCAATGTTAGCCCAGGGCATATTCTACGCCCACCACCAAAAGGAGTAAGCTCAAAATGCAGCCCTTTGACATCAATCTCCGAGTCCAAGAACCTCTCTGGCTCGAAATAGGTTGGTCTCTCCCACGTGCTTGGGTCGCGCCCAATGGCCCAAACATTGATCAATACTTGTGAGCCTTTTGGAAACTTGAAGCCACAAAATTCGAGGTCTGAGATTGCTTCTCTTGGGACTAGGAGGGGCAATGGAGGGTGTAGCCTAAAGGTCTCTTTTACTATCGCTCGTAGGTATGGAAGCCTCAGAATGTCCTCTTCCTTGACAAGATTTCCTTTGCCTACAATCAACTTAAGCTCTGCTTGTGCTTTCTTTAGCTTGTGTCGGTCACGAAGTAGCTCTGTCATTGCCCATTCTACTGTGCTTGAGGTAGTTTCAGTTCCACCAGCGAAAAAGTCCTTGAATAATAAAAGATGGTGTTTATATTACTCGAATAATTTTATCATGGAGAGAGAGAGAGAGAGAGAGAGAGAGAGAGAGAGAGAGAGAGAGAGAGATTTACCATTAGTGAGTGTGTTATGTAGGACATGTCCAACTTGTCTACATCACCTTCTCTCATTTTGAGGAAGACGTCCAAAACATCACTAATTTCAGTACAAGGATTAACCCCTTTATTGGCCAGCCGTTGATCAATTATGTTTTGAAATAAACTGATCATTTTTCCTTGGTACTCCTCCATTCGATGCCTAATCCTCTGCAGGTCTAAGCTTTTTATCATGGGAAAGAAATCGCCGAGGTTGGGATTTCCAGCTTCATATATAATTTGTCGCATGTTTTGCTTGAAGTCGTGATTGAACCTTGAATTAAGTTCAGCTAAATCCATAGAGAGGAAGGTGTTGCAAACTAGACTTAGATTCGAGAAGAACACTTCTTGGCCAATGTTGACCGCAACACCAGCTTCACAACATCCTCGGATGTGGGAAATGAGCTCCTCCACGTTCTTTTGCCGGAGGTGTTGGCTTGCATTCAAACTTTTATTTGAAAAGGCCTACAAAACAAAATTTTCAATCAATGAGACTTTTTTGTTTCCCTCAAATAAAAAATAAGATTCTTGTTTGTTAAACCAACTGGGAAGATTGAGGGAAACAATGTCTCGTGTTAACAAACAAGAACCTCTTACTTGAGGAACACCTTCACTACCAATCTTGAGGAAGATTGAGGAACACCTTCACTACCAATCTTCCCCCGCCAGCAACTTCGACTGCTGCTGATGTTAAACCAACTGGGGGCCTTCCTGCGTCGGCCCCCAGAACCTCTTACTCCGTTGCACTTGGGTGAAGTCTCAAGGTCCCAAACCCATTCCTCTCCACTATGTTCATGGATGCGACAGTGGGGATATACACTTCTTTGACGATGATGTTGAAGACTTGGTTGGCAAGTGGAACAATTCGCTCATTGGAGTTACGATGGGAGGTCGGGTCTCTTATAAGGCAATGGAGAAATACATTGCTACCAACTGGACAGGAATTACTCTCCCCAAATTGCTCAGGAAAGACAATGGCATATTTGTCTTCCAATTCTCCAAACTCGAGGATCGAAATTCTATCCTTGAACGTGGTCCTTGGATGTTGGGAGGGCAACAACCCCTTATTCTCAAAACCTGGTACCCTGGAATGTCACTTGACATCTCTTGTTGTGATGAAATTCCCGTTTGGGTCACACTGCCTGATTTGGACGTTCGTTTCTGGTCCGAACATATGCTTGAGAGAGTTGCCTCTGCCATTGGCAACCCGATTCTTACGGACTTTCACTCAGCTAACCAAAACAGACTATCCTTCGCCCGGGTCTTGGTGGAAATCTAAGCAAAAAAGGCGCTACTCTGAGAGGTGCGTTTCATTGGCAAGGACCAAGAGACCATACACCAAAATCTGCAATATAACTGGTTGCCCACTCGCTGCCCCAAATGTAAGGTTTTCGGCCACAATTGTAATGCCCCTGCCCCTAGCAATCCCTCCAATCCTCAACCTTCTCAACCTTCTCTTGGCAGACCCCCCCAATCTCACAACAAGGACTCTCTTGAACCTTTACTCCCTACTCCACACCCATCACGACTCCTCTCCTCCAAGCACAAAACTACTGATCCTCTCACCTCCTCTTTACCGAATTTTTTGCCTAAACCCGCAGCCTCGGCTCACACCAATCCCCCATCTTCTGCAAACCACGCCTCTCCTCCAACTAACGAGGCTAACCCCCTGCCAACCCTGCAGCTTCTGGGCCACCGCTCACCTCGGCCTCGTCTATGGCCGACTCTGCCATTCCGGACAACCAGGCCACCCCCCCTCCTTCTCCTGCTGCCAATAGCCCTTTTCCCAATCCCCCTCCTCCTTTCTCTCACACGGCACCCCAACCACGCCCAAGCATTGAAACTGACAAGATTCATTCTCCTCATGTGCATACTTCTAATGGTTAAGCCCGCCATAGGTTGTTGGAATATTCGGGGCCTTAACGGCCCCGCCAATCATGATGAAATTCGAAGCCTTGTCAAAATTTTTTGCCTTAACGCCATTGCTATCCTTGAAACCCGTCTTAATCCCGATAAAGTCAATCGCACCTCACAAAACTTGATCAGGGGTTGGAAATCCCACTCTAAATCTCACCTCTCCACCAACTGCAGAATAATTGTCTTGTGGGACCCTTGCATTGTCCAACTCTATCCTATCTACTCCTCCTCTCTAATCCTCCACTTCAAAATTCTCTCCCCCTGCATTAATGCCTCTTTTCATGCAACTTTCATCTATGCCTTTAATGATTCTCATGCCAGGGAGGCTTTTTGGAATGATATCATCTCCATCCACTCAACTATTAATGGCTCGTGGGCCCTCCTAGGAGACTTCAATGTCATTCTTTGCCCGAATGAGAAAATCACAAGACAAGACATCCAACCCTTGCAAGCTCCTCAGGAACTTCCAAACTGCCTTTCTACGACACACCTTCTTGACCACCCCTCCTTTGGGTCCTTCTTCACATGGAGTAACCGGCAAGCTAGTCGTCAAAGGGTTTGGTGCAAGCTCAACCGAATCCTCACCAACTCGGCTTGGTCCTCTGCTTACCCCAACTCAACCGCTCACTTCGACTTGCCCGGTATTTCTGATCACTCACCGGGCATTTTGCATCTCTCGTAATCCAATCTCAGCCCTAGACCTCCCTTCCTCTTTAGCAATTTGTGGAACCTTCATGAATGTTTTCTTTCCATTGTGGAGGAAATCTGGCATCTCCCACTTCCGGGAAGGCCTATGTACAGAATCATATCAAAACTGAAGCTCCTCAAATCCTCTCTTAAGAAATTCCCCAGTCGCAAATTTAAGGATCTCCACTCTGATCTTCTTTCAGCCCAATCTGCCCTCAAAACAACCCAAACTGATCTCCTCGCTCGTCCCTTAGACTCCCAACTCATCAAAACCGAAACCAATCACCTCTCTTCCCTCAAAACCACTCTCCTCAATCTCAAAACCACAACGAATCATCTTGCCAAGATTGACTGGCTCCGATTCTCCGACCATTGCTCCCCTTTCTTCTTCAAACATATCCAAACACGTCGGGGCCATTCCAAAATTCTCTCTCTCACTCACAATGGCGCCACCCTTACCAGCCCTTCTGATATTAATTCTCAAATCATTCACCAATCTCCTTGGTTGCTCGGCCCAAACTTCTCCTTTTAACCATGTTTACCCTCTCCTCGGACCCTTGCTCTCTAATGACGCAGCCAACCGACTCATCTGTGTCGTTTCTCTTGAGGAAATAAAACGGAGCTTCTTCTCCTTGGGTGATAATAAGTGCCCCGGCCTGACGGATATATCGCTCTCTTTTTCAAAAAAACCTGGAATGTGATTGGAAATGATATGGTTGCTGGCATCACTGATTTCTTCCAATCCAGCAAATTCATCCGCCGGCTCAATCACACTATGATCTCGCTTCTCCCTAAATCTGGGGACACCTCCTTCATCTCTAATTTCCGCCCTATCTCTTGCTGGAACACCATTTACAAAGACATTGCCAAAATCTTAGTCCACTGCCTCAAAGATACCCTCCCTGACCTCATTATTGAGAATCAAGGCGCCTTCATCGCTGGTCGTTCCATTCGGCACAACAACCTGCTTTTCCAAGAGCTCCTTAAACACTATGATAGAGCCAACATATCCCCAAGATGTGCAATAAAGATCGACTTAAGGAAGGCCTTTGACACTATCGAGCATGAATTCATCTTACAAGCACTGAAGACCTTCGGATTTCGCAAGCAATTCGTCGATTGGGTACGTTTCTGTATAACTACAGTCACTTTTTCTATCAACATTAATGGTTCGCTTGAAGGTTTTTTCCAGGAGCAACGCGGCCTTCGCCAGGGCTGCCCGCTTTCACCTTATTTGTTTTCTATTGCAATTGAGTACCTCACCAGGCTCATCCAAGCCAAAACCGCCAACCCCAATTTCAATTACCACCTCAAATGTGAGGCCTTGAAACTCACCTGTCTCTGCTTCGCTGATGACCTCTTCTTCTTCTGTCGTGGTGATCTCGAATCCACCCTTGTTCTAAAAAATGCACTAGATGAATTCGGAAGCATCTCTGACCTTCACTGTAACCCAGCTAAATCCAATATTTTTTCGGTGGAGTCACACTCAATGAAAGGAATCGGATTGCTCAGGCTCTCGGCTTCAGCATTGGTGCTCTCCCCACCACTAACCTGGGCATTCCCATGGGCAGCAAGCGCCTCAGCGTCTCCGACTACTCCCCGCTTATAGCCCGAATCACCTCTAGAATTCAGTCATGGGCGGCTTGTTGCCTATCTTATGCCGGCCGCGTGCAACTCATCCAATCCGTGCTCTTTGCCATGAGTAATTTCTGGTGCAATACTCTTCTTTTACCTACTGCCTTTATTCAGAAAATTGAAGGCCTCGTTCGGAATTTCCTTTGGTCGGGTAAGGAAAGTGGTCGCAAGGCTCTTGTTACGTGGGAAGCCGTTTGCAAGCCCAAAAAAGCTGGCGGCCTTGGCTTCAAAGAAATGCTATCTTGGAACAAATCTTGTATAGCGAGGTCCATCTTTGAACTTGACACGAATCGCCCCAGTATTTGGGCCAACTGGGTCACGAACAGCTACTTGAAACGTTCTAACATTTGGAATGTTGCTCCCAACCCCAACCACAGCTGGGTTTGGCGTACCATTATTCTTGTCAAAGACGAGCTCCTTCTCTCCCAAAATGCTCAAAACATCTCTAACATTATGTGTGGAGCTAACTGTAAATACTCTACCACTGGTGTCTATCTCTTCCTGCGTGGCCCTTACCAAGATCTCAGCTGGTGCTCCGCCATCTGGGGTGGTCTTAGCGCCCCTAGATGCAGCTTTATTTGCTGGCTAGCTACCCTCCAAAAGCTCCCCACGCGCAGCAAACTCATGGCCTGGGGGCTCGCCAGCTCTGACTCATGCCCTTTTTGCAACGCCGCCCCGGAGACCGAAAATCATCTATGGAATGACTGTTCTGTCATCAATTCCATCCCCACCACCATCCTCGATTGGCTCCGCATTGATAGTCGGCTCCCAAATCTGTCCTCATGGCTGAACTGGCTTACCACTGATCCTGTCGCTAGCCGCCCGCTTCATGGCTTGCCAGGAACACTCATGGCTTGCCAGGAACACTCATGGCTTGCCAGGAACACTCATGGCTGCCATCACTTCGTTCGTCTACTACTCATGGCTTGCCAGGAACACTCTTATCTTCCAACACCAGCAATGCGACCCTGGGCGTGTTGCTGCGGAGATCATTCAACACATCAAGCAACGTGTGAAGGTGAATTGGAGTGGGAACATTCAAATGTCCTCTAGAACTTTTGGCATCTAACTTGTCCCTTTTGGCTACTTTTTGGTTACAGTGTCTCCCCAGATCTTGCTAGCACTTAGTGCCTTTTGTACATCTGGAACCTTTGTTACATTGTACATTCTCACCCTTTCAATATAATCGTAACCTTTTCAAAAAAAAAAAAAAGATTTCGTCAAAAAAAGGGGACCGATGACAACTTGACAACCATAGTTTAATAATAGGAGTAAGACATACTATAGCATTGAAGACAAAACGACACATACGGAGAAATGACTCAAACGAGTGATTATATGTCATACATGAGAGTTGCAGATTTTACGGATGGTTCGCCATGTAAGATCAGGGGGCATAAACGCCAAAGAGAATTGGTGGTGGTGAAGGGCACGGACGGCGTCGGGCACCCATCGGTTGCAGAAGATGTGATCGTGCTTCTGCAGGACTTGTTGGGCCATGGACGGCGACGACACGACAATCGTAGTAAGACGTCCCAAATTGAGAGACATCAAGGGGCCATGGATCTCGGCGAGTTTAGCTAAGGATCGGTGTGGGATTTTGCCTAAGTTGTGGAGGTTACCAATGATGGGCAAGGGGAAAGGCCCCGGTGGCAGGTTTCTTTGCCTCTTTCGTAACTTTCTTGTGTAGAGGCAAAGCTCAACTGCTATCAAACTCAGTAGGAGCAGAGAAAAATACATCAAGAAACCCATTTCTCAAATTGAGTCAATGGTGAGAAAAGATGAATTTAGGAATTGAAGAGGAATGACGGAAAGAGAGGAGAGAAAGATCGCGAGAACTCAATCTTGGGTTTTATTCCATTCTATTTAATTTCTTTTACATTACATAGAAAGGTACTCACATAAGTTTTTATATGTTTTTATGAGAAAGGTACCCACTACCCACTAGGACTTGTCTTAAAAAGTGCCAGAAGTACCATGTGCAGTGCAGGATACCCAATTACAGAGAAAGCACTCGTTTAACATGTGCAAGATACACCTGCCATTTTCAGGTGCCAACCACTCCACTGTCATATACTGTATTTATATGCAAGTGCGTTTCGTTTATACATTATTCCAGGAATGTGGCACATGCATTCCATTTTAACAGTTTGGGTGGGGAGACAATGAGATACAATGAGGCAGATTTGAAAAATAAAGTTAATATTATTTATTAGAGCTATTAAAAGTTGAGCCGTTCGAAAAATTCGACCTGAATCGCCCGAAAATTTGAACCCGAAATTCAAAATAAATTGAACCCGGTGACCCGAAATCCATTGGGTTGAAAAACGAAACTCATTGGGTTGACTGATTTAGTATATTTATAGAATGTATAAAATTTGTTTTGAAACTTATAACATATTTTTTATAAAAATACATAAAAAAATAATATGTTATAATTAAATTTTATTAATTAATTAAAAATTGATTTTAATAATCATAAAAAATTCGATATTTTTGACCCACTAGTCAACCCGGTCCGTCCAAAAACCCGCAACAATCCAACCTGATTCACCTGTGACCCGTAACAACCCGAACCCGACAAAATCTGAACCCGAAATGACTAAACTATTAGATTAGTGTTAGGAACTAACATTGGAACACTGAGCATCTCCATTAATTTTGATTATAACAAACACCATCAGGGATTAAGCCTTTTTTCAAGTATTTCAAGAAAGACAAACTCATACATCAACAATGAGGGAAACAACACATAATGTCATGGAATTGTTTCCCGCATATGGGGAATATCAAAAGGGAAAAAGGGTCTTTGGTAAACTGACTTGGGCGGCAAGTGAAAGGACAAAAGCGTCTTTAAGAGGAAATAACTCCAAAGGGTATGCGCGCTATTCATTAAAAATTATGCCTTGCGCCCCATGTGGAAAAGGACAGAAGGGTAATTTGCAAGAATCCATCACTATAAGAAGAAAACGATCAAGCTAGGTCAAATGAGATAACTCATCGAATGAATAATACTCATCTGAAAGCAACGAGAGAGTGAGAGTGATCCAAGAGCAACAAGGAAGAATCCAAGAAGAAGAAAGTCCGGAGTTGGTCAATGGTGAGTGTGTGAACTTGACAACAATGTAGAAGACAGTTCCAGTGCTAAAGGGAACTACACCAGGAAGTTGCGAGGTTTGATTTCTTTGTTTAAACGTTATAGTGAGCTTAGGAACTAGATAGTGAGATTCGTCAATATTGTTGGAATTTGGTAATTGCTAGCAATAGAGAAGTTCATATTTGTGTCTTGTAACTAAGGAAGTATCGTTTAATAAATTTCTCATTCAAAATCCACCAAGGGAGGTAGAGGTTTACCCATTCAACTTGTTCATTGAAATGGGGTTCCTCTATAAGGAATCGTGTCCGTAGTTATTGTGTCTTTTAGATTATGCTTTAGCTTTTTCGTTGCGTAAGGGAACTGTTCTAGCCCTCGATTGTTAAAATTAGCACGCTTCTATGATCCTACAATTGGTATCAGAGCAATGTAGGAAGTGCTTCATCAATTTGAGAGGAACAAACTCTAAAAGTTGGTTCCAAGGCCAAAAGACAAGAATATCATTAGAACTCAATGGGTGTTCTGGAACAAGCTTGATGAGACAGGAAATGTGTCTAGGAACAAACCTTGACTTGTAGCTCAATGATAAAACCAGAAGGAAGGAATCGACTATGAGGAAATGTTTTCTCCAGTTGCTAGAATTGAAGCAATTTGTCTTCTCATCGCCTTTGCAACATTTAAGGGATTCAAACTATTCCAAATGGATGTAAAGACATCGTTTCTCAACGACTATCTTCAAGAAGAAGTATATGTCAAGCAACCACCCGGATTTGAAGATGAAGACCATCCAGATCATGTTTACTTTCTTGAAAGAGTCTGTATGGACTTAAGCAGGCACCTCGAGTATGGTATGACATGTTTGCAAAGTTCTTGTTATCCAAAGGCTATCAAAGTGGTTCAAGCGACAAAAACTCTTTTCCTAAAGAAAGAATCATGTGACATCTTAATAGTTCATGTTTATGTTGACGATATTTTGTTTGGTTCCACTAACCCCTTGCTTACAGAAACGTTCAAGAAATAAATGAGTAGTACGTGAATTGAAGATGAGTGTGGTAGGAGAACTAAATTTCTTCTTAGGACTACAAAGAGATGATGGGAAAGTATGGGATGGAAAATCAAGACTCATTAATACTCCGATCTCTCCCAACACACGCCTTGATGCAAATGAAGGAGGAACATGTGTAAATCAAAATTTGTACAAAGGAATGATCGGTTCCCTACTCTATCTCACAGCGAGCCAACCTGATATCATGTTCTCAATATGTTTGTGTGCACAGTTCCAAGCAAATCCCAAGGAGTCTCACATGAAAGAAGTTAAGAGAATCTTTAGATACCTCAAAGGAAGAGACAACCTTTGTTTGTGGTACTCAAGGAACAGTTCCTTCGAACTTGTTGCCTTCTTTGATGTCGACTTCGCAGGACATCTTGTAGATTGAAAGAACACTTCTGGCATGGCACAATTCTTGGGAGATTGCCTTGTATCTAGGGGATTAAAGAAGCAGAATTCTGTGGAGCAATCCACCCCTAAAGATGAATACATTGTCGATATTGCTTGTTGTTCCTAAATACTTTGGCTCAAATATCAACTTCAAGACTACGATATGTCTCTCGAAACTATCCTCCTCAAGTGTGATGATACTAGTGCAATTAATATCTCTAAATACCACGCGTTTCACTTTGTTGGGTGTGGGTGGTCAGTGATCGGTGGTCATCACTTTGGCTTTTCCATGGAGCTATAGAAAGCTCACATGATTTGCTTGTTTTAATAAGACATGTATTTTCACGTTTTAAAGATCGTGGTGTTCTTACTCTTTGATCGCTTTGTAATTCCACCATATTAAGAGGAATAGCAGTATCTCGATTTGTGTGGGTGAATTTGTTGTTTGGCCTTTTCTGTTGTTTTTTCTATTTTGAACTTTCTTAATTTGGTTAAGTACGTGTCATATGTGAGCCAAAGAGTATCACGTGATTATTGTCCAGTATCACGTGATTATTGTCCTCTTACTTTTATAACACGATTTTAATTTTGATCTTAGTTGGGTACCTGTCATATGTACCGAGTTTCACGATAGTTGCTTTGTCTCTACGCTTTGTTTTACCGAATCTTTGAGACAAAAAATATTAAAAGACCGATTTTACCGGTCTTGTTCCCATGAAATTTGTTAGAAATTTTTTGTGTGAAGTTTTAAAATCCTATAGTAATTTGGTGAATCATAGAAACAATAATTAAAAAATATCAGAATTAGATTTATAAGAGGAAAATTTTAATAATTCAAATCTTTCCAATTCTACTCAGAATTTTTTTACAACTCTATTGCAACTAAACCCCAATTTTTTACTCTTAGGGCCTCAACAACTTTTCAAAAATCAATATTTAAATATATTTAGTGAGCGTGAGCGTCATTTAATAGTTCTCTATTTTTTTTCCTCTACTTATAATTAGTGATAAATGATTAACTTGATAGGCATGAATAATCTGAACACTAAATGACCAGAAAAGTGATTGATGCTAAGGGAAAAAGCGATGCAGATGATATGTAAAAATTCAGAATTCGAGGTAATAAAATGATGATACACTTTAAAAATCGTGCACCCTACAAAAAACTTACAAAGTCGGATGGTCCCTACCCATGTGCACGCTCAAATGGACAATGCGGCTTCACCACTATGCGAAGAGCACGCTAAATCAACTAAAAGTCCAAGGACCCCAAGTTGAACGAATAACTCCCGAAATATCCTAGTACAAATTGCGCGCTCATCTCACGTAGCCTCCGACAACCCTTCTGGCACAACTCGTGAAATGAATGACGGATGAGACAATCTACGGGAACCTTAATCAGTGATGATGATCAATGATGTCGCACAACTCGCATTCCACCAAAGCTCGAATATTTAACAAATTTCTCCCACATCGGATATTTTGAAACTCCAACTAGAGTCGCACCTTCAACCAGTGACAATGCAACATATCGAACACCTCACACTCAACCAATTGAGCCAAGCAACTGCCAACACCTCGAAGATCCAAAAAATCTCTCACATCGGAAGATCCCAAGACTTCAACTGAAACCACATCTGTCAAATTCCAATGGGGTGATATTAAACATGAATGATGTCGCACACCTCGCATTCTACCACACCTCGAATATGCATATTTTAAACATAGGAGAAGTAACCCACTAACTTATATAATAAGCATATTTTAGTCCCAATTGTAGTTGTGGGATGCATATCTCCCAACACGTCCCCTCAAGTGCAACTGGTCTGTCCCATGCCAGTTGATACTTGAAGAAACGGACCCAGGTCGGACCTACTATAATACCATATCAAATTCCAGCGGACCGATATTAAACGTGGGGGTTGACATGTTTTTCCGTGCATATATATGCTTTAGGACTAACTCATAAGCCCAATAAAGTTCCATCCTAAAATCAATTGGGTATAGGGTGAGTAATCCACCAACTTATATATTAAGCATGTTTTAGTCCCAACTTCATATGTGGCATGGCATTTTATCTCCTGACAAACCAGGCAACACGTCGCACACCTCACATTCTGCCAATCAACAGTCAACACATCGAAGATCAATAAGGTTCTCCCACATCGAGGAATTCTAACTTTCAGCCTCTCCCAACGTCTATAAATAAGTAAAGAAGGCAAAGGTCACAAATATCGAAAAACATCTCTCTTAAGATATTTTCTTATTAATAGAGACTCGATGTGTTGAAACTTTCTAGAGAACTTTATTATTTACTATGGAGAATTCTAAAAAGTTCTAAGTCGCATATTGTGAAATAGAAAACCAACTTATTATAAGTTCTAGAATAAACAAAGAGATTATGCATACACTAAACACAAATAATTAAAACGTAAAAACTTCTTTAAAATGAATAAATCATTCTCACACGGAATAAAGAATAAAACTTTTACATATATATTTTATATTAATTTAAGTGATCAAACTTTAACACTTAATTCATTTCAAATTTCTATCCTAACCAGTAACCAGCCTGTAGAATGACCTGTTCGTGAATCATGGCTCAAGAATTTTTTAATCTTTTTATGAAGTATTTCATTCTGCCAATATTCCAATACACGACATTATAAATAGTGATGTGCATTGATATCACAATCCATCCACAACAAACATATATACCAACAATATATTATACATATTTTGATCGATCGATTATCTTGACAATGGCTTCCACTAGCGAAAACGTGTTCAGGCCGCTTGCTCATTTTCCTCAAGATATTTGGGGCGATCGCTTTCTCCAATCTCATGTCGATCCTTCGGTATGTCATCTTTATATTACTGTACCTCGTAATATGGATGGGTGTGTAATAACGGGGATTGTTTTTTGCTCAAATATCGATATTTCATTTATCCTATATACATGTTAATTTATATTTTTTAACTTATTTATTAATTTGTATGAGTCTGGCCTTATTTCAAATATTTAATACTTGTATAACTAGGTTGAAATCATTATTTAAAAATTCAATTATTATTTCAGGTGAAGATTTTAAGCAAAATTGGTAAAGCAAATTTTTTAAAAAATTCTAGCCTTTTGCAATTCATTTGTGAAGATTTTATACATTGACTTTGAGATGGATTTGTCTCTATATTAATTTTGGTGCATTTTAACTAAATTCAGTTATTATTGTCACATAGATGAATTTCAGTTTTTCTTGGATCTATCGGGCGTACCCCTTCCTTGGATAGGAATACCCCCATCTTGACTCCCCAGATTCTGTTGTAGCGAAACCTCACTGTGTCAATGTTATTGTTGTATATTTATATTGTGCCCTAAAAGGTTCATCATTATAATCATTAATATATATATATATATATATAGTATGTATAATTATGTATATTTTCTCAGCAAATTGAAGCAAATGCCAAGGAAATTGAATTACTCACAGAGCAAGTGAGGTTTATGCTAGTGGATGAGTCTCTCAACCACAAAGACAAGCTTGAGTTGATTAATGATGTTGAACGTCTTGGAATATCATACTACTTTGAGCAAGAGATTGAAAATCAACTTGAAAGCATTTTCAAGACTTACGACCATGAAAATGACTATGATCTTTATACAATCGGGGTTCACTTCACTGTTTTCAGGCAACACGGATACAAATTGTCAAGTGGTAATTAATAAATTAGTTGTAACATTTCTTTTACATTTTCTAATTAATATTTTGCATAAATATAAATGTCATGCGTTCATATAGATGTGTTCAACAAGTTCAAAGACAGCCATGGAAAGCTCCAAGCAAGCTTAAGAAGTGATGTGAAGGGTGTGCTAAGCTTGTACGAGGCAACTCAATTGAGGATGCACAATGAAGATTTTATGGATGAAGCATTTGACTTAACCACCGATATTCTTAAATCAGTAGCCTCTAATCAGTCTAATTTAGAAGATGGATATCTCTACAAGCAAGCTGTTCATGCCATGAAACAAACGTGGCATAAGGGAATAAGAAGAGTTGAAACTGGGCGTTTCATAGGTTTCTATCAAGAAAACGAGTCTCGAAATGAGACCTTGCTACGTCTTGCAAAGATCGACTTCAACACTTCGCAGTTGGTCCACCGCCAAGAGTTGAGTCAAATTGTCAGGCAAGTCCTAAAAATTTTCAAAACGTAATATTGTTTAAAAAGTTTCCCACGTCTAAAAATCGAAACATAAAAAGTCTAGTGTATAAATCCATGTGTTATTACATAAAAAGTCTAGTGTATAAATCCATGTGTTATTCTTAGACTTGGATCTGGTTTCACTATAACTAAAGAATTGGCCGAAACCGGGACCGTACAATACTAAAACCGCACTGGCGGAACCAAAATTAGATCGAACATGAGATCGTAGAACCTTGGGTTGTGGTCTCGGTTTTGCATTCTGTCTCTTTCCAGTAGGTGAAACTATTAGCCCAATGAGGTTCCATCCTAAAATCAATAGGCAATAGCAGGACCAATTGGCAATAGTAGGAGTAATATATTAGTCCAGATGTGGGATGGACATATTATTGGCCCAGTTGACACTTGACAACACAACGGGGCGGGCCCAAGATCGAGAGAGGCCGTTAGGCAAATAGCTCTGATACCATATTAGCCCAGCGGGGTTCCATCCTAAAACCAATTGGCAATAGGAGGAGTAATCCGCTGAGTTATATATTAGTCCAATTTACTCCCAACTTTCAGATGTGGGATGGTTTTAGATTCCGGGGACCGAAAGAACTGGTATCGTGTCGGGGGTTTTACCACTTAGCATATAAAGTCAGGATCTACCATTTTTACCCAAAAGCTTAAGCCATTGGGTTGGGTTTCCTCCTTCTTTATATGCTAGTGTGTTTCCCCTTATATTCCCGATGTGGGGTTTCTCCAACAGATGGACATATTCTAACAGAAACCAAGAGATGGAATGCCAACCGGCGGTCATGGTTGGACAATTTTTTTTATATTATTATGGATCATTATGGTCGGTTTCAGAACAAAGAATAATTGGCCAGACTCCGGTTATGGTTTCGGAGAAACCGAACCCGTGTCTAGTTACTCCTATTGTCAATTGATTTTAGGATGGAAAATTAATGGGCTTTATGTGTTGGGCCTAATCGCATATATTGTACACTGACGGACGTGTGGACTTTCACGTCCTAATTGGCGCGCCATAATTTAACATTGTTACTCGATTTCAACTACAATGAGAATTGTAATTTTGGGTATTGACTTAATTAAGTTACATGTGAAATTGTAGGTGGTGGAAAGATTTGGATTTGAAAACACAATTACCATATGCAAGGGACCGAAGCTTAGAATGTCACTATTGGGCATTGGCAATGTACTATGAGGCTCGCTATTCGCGAGCACGTTTAATGATGGCAAAAGTGTTCCTTGTGGTATCGATTCTAGACGATACATATGATGCCTATGGAACCTTTGATGAGCTTCACCTTCTAACACAAGCCTTTGAGAGGTAACTATAGGAATTTTGATTGGATCTCTCTTTAATGAAAATCAAATCGGCCTTGAACAATTTTAAGAGTTTTTGTAGAATATAAAGAATGCCACATCGAAAAAATTTAAGTTATGCGTCTTAGCACCAGTTAGATTCCATCTAAACGCTGGAAGGTCTTACCCCACCTAGCCTTCCAGCCTGTCTAGTTGACCACCTAATCCGTCTAAGCACCTGTCTAGGTGCTAGTCAGTCCCTCCCCGTCTAAGGGCCACCTGACGTTTTTTAGAACACTGATAGTATATAAAGAGTCCCACATTGTTGATTGGTTATTCATAAAACTTCACCCTCAATGCATGATTGAACAAGGATTGGCAATGTTTAACTTGTATATTTGCTAACCTTCAATTGCATATATTTTTTCTATTATGTATTTTGAATGTATGAAAACAGAAATGATTGAACAAGGATTGGTTAACTGAAACAATCCTGAACGCCATGGATGATGCTCTCATTATGAATGTGGAATACTCAATACAATCAATATGATATCATCCAATACTTCCATATGTACATAAATTAATCATGCTTTACATATATGTATACACACAAACACACATGTTCATGTTTTTTCTCACCTCAATTGTATCAATTTAACCTCTTATATTAGGTGGGATATGAGTGCGGACTGTGCGGTTGATGAGTTGCCAGGTAAAATGAAGATCGTGTTCGGGTATGTCTTTAATGTGTATGATGAATTTGAGAAGGAGATGGCAAGAGAAGGAAGAGAGTTTGCTGCTCGCTACGCAAAAGCAAGAGTAAGAACATGCTTTTTATGATCCATAATATATTTTTGATTATATATACATATTATAGAATATATATTATTAAAGTTCGTGGGCCGATGAACTAGTGATCGTGTTAGTAATAGGCCTAGTATACAACCTCAATGAGGTTTCAATCCAAAATCATATGATAATGCGCAGTTTTAGTTTCGAATTTCAGATATGTAAACATATTCACAACACGTCCTGCAAATGCAAACTGGCCTGGTTGACACTGAACAAAAGGGTCTACCTAGTGATGGATACGGGCCGGGCTGGGCCGGGCCAGGGAATCCGGACTCAAGACCCACCTGGTATAACACCGGGCTCAAGTGGGCCGGTCCCCGTGTCGGGCCTTGGCGCTAAGGCCCGTGCCAGTTTTTTTCACATAAATTAACTAGGCCGAGCCGGTCCGGGCCGTGCTACATTCCCCCATCCTGGGACCGGCTCATGGCCCGGGCAGGTTTAGCCAGGATAACTGGCCCAACCGGGCCATTTCGGCCCATTTTTCCGGGCCGGCCCGCACTTCTGTCCATGACTAGGTCTAGCATCTCATCTCTTATCTTTGATACTATATTAAAGTATGTGGGCCAATAAACCAAGGGCCGTGCATGTAGCGGACTTACCATAGAAATCCATCAAAGTTTCAATTTAAAACCATATGAGAATTGATGTAATAATTCATAAGATTATATATTAGACAATTTTTAGTCACAAATTAAATTTTAAATGGGAGAATATATTCTCAACATATATGCACCTTATTAGCCTTGCTTGCTTTGTTAATTGTTCAGAAGACTTGCTTAACTTTTCACTATCGTTATTTACTTATGTAGGTAATGGATCTCATAAGATGCTACTATATGGAGGTAAATTGGGCCCATCGGAGATATATACCGAGGTTTGACGAGTATATGAACAATGCAAGAGTAACATCGGCGGCACAAATAGCTTGTTCCTCAGCTATGTTAGGAATGGAGGCAGAGATCGCGAATGAGAAGGCTTTCGAGTGGTTTATTAATCCTCTTCCTCGAGTTCTAAAATCCGTCGAAGCTGTTGGTCGTTTAATGGATGACATTGTTTCTCACCAGGTACGTACCCATATAGTTCATTAATCACTATGAGGTACAAATGATTTCATATCTCTATTAAAATGAAATAGACCGGTTAAAATATATAGCTTGACATTTACTTGGCGAGGATCTTGATTAACCATGTCTATATAAACTTCTGAAGGAGGAGCAACAACGAGGTCTTCATGTTGCATCCGGTGTGGAATGCTATATGCACGAACACGGAGTAAGCAGAGATGAAGCGGTTATAGTACTCCGAAAAATGATAGCAGATTCTTGGAAAAGTATGAACGAGGAACTCATCAAGCCAATTTCGGTGTCGCCTCGTGTGCTCGAATTACCATTTAACCTAGGTAGAGTGGTCGATAGTTTGTACAAGGACTTTGATGGATACACTTACTCTGCCAAAGTCATGAAGAACGAAGCTCTGTTGGTCTATGCTAATGCTTTCCAAGTTTGATGTTTGTAGCATCTTTTCATTTATGTTTGTCTATTGCGTGATTGCTACTTACTGCCTGATAAATTAAGAAGTTAATATTCATAAAGTATCCTCTGAATCTCCGATGCTATGTCTTTCCCTTGATTGATCACCACAGACGGATGAAGGATGAGTTGAAGGGAGACACGAGTTGTCTGGTAAAATTACTTCATCAGAAACTGTCGATAAGTTACGTTTATTTGTCACGATCTGTGCTCTTAATCCGATTGTACGATTTGGTAATTCAAGAAAATAGGAAGGAAGATAATGGAAGAGATAGAAGTAGAAGAAGCTATAAGAGAATTCAGAGACAGAAAGAATTGGCAATTTCATTCAATTTAAAAGGTCGTTATAAACTTCCCTACATTGTATACTATGTACTTATAGTGTGCCCGTGTGCCCAGTTATATTCATGGTTTTGAGTTGTATATTCATAGTTTTGTATCACTATATTCACATTTTTGAGATGCATATTCATTGTTTACATATTATATTGTATTAATGTTTATAACTCGCATATTCATATTTATATATTATTGTATTTTTGAAGTTTTCTTAATATTCTTTCTCTTTATCATGCTTATAGAGTTACATAATCATTTTATGGAAGGAAATAAAGGTGGCAAGAACTTGTGATTTTTGAGTCAAGAAGAAAATTCAACAATATTTAGATTGATCATCCACAAACTGAAGAAAATATTTATTGCCATATAACGACGGGGTAGAAGTCGGTCCCCAAACATTAGCATACACAATTTAAAAAATAGATGCACTAGACCCACGACTAGAAAGGAATGGTAAACGATGACTTTTGCCTAATTGGCAAGACTCACAAACACTTGGTAATGTTTTATTTGAAACGGGTAATTGAAAGGTAGAGACAAGACACTTTAAGATAGTAGAATTAGGATGGCCAAAACGATTATGCCAAGCTTCAAGGCTGCTACAAATGGCATGGTAGGCAGTCCGTGGTGTGGTGGAGGGAGAGAGGCGGTAAAGTCCACCTTCAATGGTTCCTGTCAAGATGCTCCGACCCTGCAAATCCTTCACAAAACAACCATTAGAATGCAACTCAATCATAACATTATTGTCTCTAGTCAATGCAGCAGCACTTAACAAGTTCTTATTGATTTTAGGGACAACTAGAACATTATTCATATGCAGCTTAGAATCACCAAGTAAGGTTGAGCCAACGTGAGTAATTGGGACGGGTTTACCATCACCAAGAGCCAAGTGATCCATACCATCATATTCGGATCGGACCGATAAATTTTTCATGTTGTTTATGACATGGTGGGTTGAACCCGAATCAACAACCCATACTGGTCCAGGGCGGATGACGAAGTAACATTGTTTGCAAACTTCAGAGGAAGATAGTTTGGTGGATATGTGGCAGCATCGAAACAATTGTAACAATTTTTGGCGGGATGTCCGATGTGATCACATATTTGACATATATGCCAAATTAAATTCTGTGATGGCATATACGAGTTAGAGGACTACTAGTGATTGCCTCCACCACGGCCTCGACCTCTATCACCACGACCGCGTCCACGAGAAGAGGAAGCGCCACGACTTTGACCAGTGGTTGAGACTTGATTAGCGGTAGGAGTTGTAGATGACTCGGTAGATGGAGTGGACAGTGTGCATGGTGGAGGAGGAGGAGGAGGAGGAGGAGGATAGCGGACTGATTCAGCTTGGAGACGCTCCTCTTCCTGGAGTAGAAGACCGGTCCGTGGAGACGGGTTCCAAGCGAACATCGTCGCTTTACATGGACCATAAGAGGCGTCAAGGCCATGCAGAATAGAGGAGACAACATCCTCACCTTGGACAAAATACTGACATTCGACGAGGGAGTAAATAATAGACCGTTTTTTCTCAATGTAGTCCATCATGGACAAGGCACCCTTCGTGAGATTTTGCAACTGACCTTTAAGTTGCATGAGATGTACACACGAGTTTAAGATTGGAACATGCTACCAATCATTTTCCAAGCATCGTAGGAGGTTGATGCTCGAGCAACATAGCATAACAACTTCTCGGACAAGGTGGACCGAATCCAGACGAGAACAAACCTATTCGATTTCCTCCAAGCTATGTAGTCAGCGGGAACTTCGACGCCTTCCTTGGGGGCAGCCTTGGGCGCCTGAAGCACATAGGAGTCCAGTTCATAGGCTTCAAGCGTGGAAACAACGATGCTTCGCCATGGGTAGTAGTTGGTTCGATCGAGTTTGATCGATAGGTTTGGGAATTGCAAATGGGTGGATTTTCCGGTGGAGAGAAGGATGTTGTTATTTGACTGATTTTGAGCCATGGGAACTGTGATTGAAGCAAGGGAGGCCGATGGCTAGAAAGAACAGACAATGGAAAAAAATTTAAGAGAAAACCCTAGCTCTTGGTACCATGTACGAGTATGAACTGGAACGTTGTATTATTGCCTTAGACATATTACAGTATAGAGGCGGGTTCAAGTAAGAAGGCTATTATAGTGTGAAGTGGTGGATAATTGTGGTACGTTAGATGAGATTTATTTTACGGTGAGATCTTGCTTCTCCATATAATGTCTCATGGGGGGAATTTATAGGAAAATTATAGAAAATAAAAAAAATAACCACCAAATCAGATTTACGTGATTTACTCCTACCGTAATCCATAGTAATAGGAGAGAGAAATTGAAGAAATAATTTGGCTAAAAATAAGGATGTTGTTTCCTTTTACACTAAAAATGAAATTAAAAGAAAATTTTATTAATTAATTAATTTGGATAGAGAAATATACGGATTTTGAGATCTTATAAAACCATAATTAGGAGAGAGAAATATAATCGGATAATTCAAACTCGTTTTGTACAGCTAATATTCATATATTCAAATCTGTGTGTAACATATTCATTTTTATACAATGCATATTCATGTGTATGTTACATATTCAACACATTACATATATTCATTTTTTGTATACGTGATATTCATTGCCTACGATAGTAATGTTCATTTATATTGTCTAATTTTATCTTTCACTCCTGTTATTACTAATGATATTTATACAATGAATATGCACTTGTTCTATAATGAATATGTAATCGTGAATATCGAATATGAGAAAATGAATATTAATTGTGTCACTAACTAAATATAAGGATACATATATCACCACCCAGTTACATGAATATCACCACCGAGTTACACGAATATCACCACAAAGTTACACGAATATCACCGACTATATCACAACCTAGTATTGCACTAACAAAACTAAGTACAATGGTATTGGCACAACATGGTATTCAACGCTAAAATATTGTCATCATCCTCTTTCGGTCTCATTAGCGTCGGTTCCCGAAGTATCTAGATCAGCAAGATGATCATGATCCAATCTTCTTAATGCACCTGCGTAAAAAACAGCTAATATTATGAATATAATGATTCAAACCATGAACATAACCATATAAAAACATGAATATACATATAAAAGCATGAATATAAGCAACTTAGTTATAACCAATTAAAATTATGAATCCCTTCAACTGCAAAATTGAATGTTGCATGTTAAACGATTGAATATAACTAATGAAAAGCTTGAACAAGGTAATACAATCATCGAACATAATGTATACCATTACATGTTATTGGGATTTAGTTACATTTAAATCTATGAATACAATCAATCAAATTAATGAATATACGATATAATAATCATGAATATAATTAACAAGTTTTATGAATGTACTTTATACATTTATAATTACTCACTAAAATTCATGACTATGGTTAATAAAAAAGCATGAATATACCAGATCAGAATCATGAATACATATAAATGAGTTAATGAATATCGAAATTCAAAATATACATACCAGTTTTGAAAATACCTTCCATGAAATGCTAATTCCAATTATCCTTATAATATAGAAGGACTGACACTGATCATCATACCTAAAAGCATGAATATAGTCAAATAAAACAATGAATATAACTACGTAAAAACATGAATATGCAACCATATATACCAGAGTATAGATAAATGAATATGAACATATTAAATATGAATATAATAGAGTAGATTACGAATTGCGCATAATTGAATTAAACATATTCAAATTTTGAAAAACATGAGCTCTTTTTTACAAGATGTTGTTAAAATAGTCAAAGAAAAGAATGATTATAACTATAGAATTAATGAATAAGCAACGATGAAAGCAAGAAATGCGAGATACAACATATTTGCTCTTGTCCGAATTTTGCACTTGCCAGAATATAGCAACATAAATAACGAATTGTTGACTCTGATCGACGAATGCCCTCGCAATTTTTGCGCTTGTTGGAATTGATAATAGAGAAACGAGTAGATCCGACCTTCGAACCCTAAAAAACACTTAGATCTAAACGAAATCCATGGAAGAGAATCAAACCTCCGACCCAGAAAAAAAAAACATGTAAAAATCTCTTTAAACTAACCAGAATAAGTCGTCGACGGAAAAAAAAAAATTAAGCGCTTGAGAAGAGAGCACGAGTTTGCCGGCCATGGTGTACTTCTGAGAGCAAGAACGAAGAATGGGGAATGGGGGTAGAGAAATAGCAGAATGAAAAAAGACGATATTTATTCTCTATCAAATCTTCTTTCCATAAATTTTAATTTAAAAAATCAAACAATATCATGTTCACTCCTATAATTAAGGAATTGGGTTTAATCTTGTGTACACACCCTACACTATTTTTCTAACAATTAATCTGGACCATTACCTAATTTCTAATCCTACGCTCTATATTACTCCATCTATTCTTACACTAAGAAGCCTTCTTACTAGAACTTAAATTTTACAGTATATATACAAAGGGAAACTTGTTCTCCAAGTGCATATAGAACAATATATTCCTAAGAGATAACAATATCGTCCTAAGAGATCATTAGGGATATATAGTTAAGATTTGCACTATCTTTTACGAGGGAAAATTGCATTTAACCGCCCTTTATTTTATACTTATTACATTAGCCCACCCTTTATATTTTTTTCAATAAATAACCACCCTTTATTTGTAATTATAGAACATTTAACCACCTTTTGACAAATTTCGTTATTATCTATGTTAAGTGAATAAATGACCTTTTTATCCTTCTTTTCTAATTTGATTTGCAAAAAAAAAATGAATAAAAGAAAAACTTGTTTTGCAACTCGGAGTCTGGTATTTGGTTTGCAGTAGCCTCCTTGTATCAAGAATGCATTCATGAGCCTTGACTTTACTCTCTTGACTTTACTCTCTTTTAGATTTATAGCTTCTCATCAAATGTTTGCAATTCTTCATCAATTTTGTTGGTTAGAAGTTACAAAACAGATTGAACACAAAAAACCCCAATTTATAAAAATTAGGGTTCTTGCACGGTTGTTACAAATTTCTCAATTTTAGATACAAAATTTCTAAGGCCGAACATATATCTTCACAATTTCCTCAATTCATCTCTTCTTCTTCTTATCAAATAAGAATCGATCTTTCTCGCTGACCAGATCTAGTTCTTTCGCCACTCGACGATGTTGCAAAGACGGAGCTTCGTTCATTGATGGAGAGCTCCATCAATGACATCTTTTGACAGATATCTGGAGACTCAAAAGTAAGGCAGAGATTTGAGAGAGGTGAGACGAGAGAGTCGAGAAACAATGAGGGAGATGGTTGTGAACGATGGACAATGAGATGGAGCAGGGGCGAGATCTTAGAGAAGAAGGAGATTGTGAATGGGGCTTCTTCAATGGAAACAATTTTTTTAAAATAAAATTAAAAAAGAATTGCAAACTATTCATCCGATAACAAAAAAGTGCTAGTTGCATTGGCAAACAATGGATTGGAACAACGTAAATTGCATTATATTCCCCCGCCTAACTTCTATAATACAATGAACTTGACCATTTTTCAACACTTTCCCTCGTGTGTACCTTCCTTACATTGTCCAAATTAAAAAATCACTAGTGGAAGTACAATATCAAAGTAATCATTTATTGGCAAACAATGGAACAAGTTGCATTCCTTACCTATCCTAATCCTTTATTATAATTATCTTAATCACTTTTAGAGTTTTTCCGGCGTTGCGCATAATAATTTCAGACAACTTGCTTGCCTGCCTAACAAGACAATGTAATACACCTTTCAATCATTCATCCCATCTTGCACGTGATGATTTCTCTACAATTTGCCCTTAAATTAATCCTTTTTAAGGATAGAGTAGATCGATATAAAAAACCCATGGGCTGACTGGCTTTGTGGTTAGTCAAAACTATGGAACTCTTCGTACATCTTTGAATAGAATAAAATAATACGTACCCCTCTTTTCTTATCTTAATATATATCAATCAATTATTATTAAATGGCTCCATTCAATCCATATCCATACTACTTATAAGAGTTTGGTAATATAGACACTATCTAACCGTTGATAAATAATACTCAATATAGTCTAAAATATTAGAAATTCATCGGATCCGTTTAGAATGTCTAATTTTTTTTAATAGAATACGGATTAGAATCGTCAAAAGTATTATTTGACTTGCTTACAGCGTAGGGCTGAGCACGGTTCGGTTCAAATCGAAATTTTAAGCCGAACCGACCGAATCGAACCGAAACCGATATAATTCGGTTCGGTTTACGGTTTAGGAATTTTTCAAATTTCGGTTTCGGTTCGGTTCGATTTTCGGTTAAATTTCGGTTCGATTCGAATTTTCCAAAGAATAACCTTATATTTATGCAAAATCGACAAAAACCGAAACCGAACCGAACCAAACCAATTCAGTTCGGTTTTCGGTTCACATAAAATGAAATTTCGGTTTTCGGTTCGGTTTTTGTCGGTTCGATTCGGTTTTGAACCGATGCTCAGCCCTACTACAGCGTCCACTAGGTAACTAATTCTAAAGAGGAAAAGGGAAATCGTCGCCCGAAAAAATATAATTAAATAATAAATTATTTAATGTCCTAGTCGCCGTCGGCCATAGTTTTTTTTTATTTCTTTTATAATTATTTGCAGGCAGAGGGCACTATAAATAGATGGCCATGAACATTGAGATACACAATCCATTCACAAATTAAATATCAAACAGTTTACACTACTCTCTCAGTTGAATCGATACAATGGCTTCCACTTGCGAAAACGTTTTCAGGCCCCTTGCTCATTTCCCCAAGGATATCTGGGGTGATCGCTTCCTTCAATCTCATGTTGATGCTTCGGTAATTAATTTTACCAACGATTTTTCTTACCTGTTTTCTAAGACAATTTTTTTTTTAAATTTGACTTTTTATTTATTAACTTATTAAAAGAGTTCATTAATTTTTTTTGGCTTAGTATACATTATAGAAAAACCGTTATATTCTGATCGATTTTATTTTCTTCTAGCTTGCTATATATATATGGCATATAAATTAATCTATTTGATGCATTTCATAATTCACAGCAAATTGAAGGATATGCCAAGGAAATCGGTCCACTCAAGGAACAAGTGAGGACTATGCTGGTGGATGACTCGGTCACTCACCAAGACAAGCTTGAGTTGATTAATGATGTTGAACGTCTTGGAATATCATACTACTTTGATCAAGAGGTTGAAAATCAACTCGAACACATATTCAAGACATACAATTATGAAAATGACTATGATCTTTATACAGTCGGGGTTCACTTCCTTGTTTTCAGACAACACGGATACAAAATGTCATGTGGTACGTACGTCATTATTTTTATCTTCTATAGTTAATTACATGCACGTAATCTTATATCTTGTTAGGGCTTCTTTTTAGGGTTTTAGTTAGTTCTTAACCTACATACATATAACAAAATTTCATGTATATAGATGTATTCAACAAGTTCAAAGACAGCCAAGGCAAGCTCCAAGAGAGCCTCAGAAGTGATGTAAAGGGAATCCTAAGCTTGTACGAGGCGGCTCATATGGGAATGCACAATGAAGAGTTCATGGATGAAGCACTCGCCTTCACCACCGATGTTCTTAACTCGGAAGCCTCTTCGTCGAAATTGGATGACGGATTTCTCCACAAGCAAGTTGTTCATTCAATGAAACAGGCATGTCACAGGGGGGTCAAGAGAGTCGAAACTGGGCGTTTCATAAGCTTCTACGAAGCAAACGAGTCTCGAAACGAGACCTTGCTACGACTCGCAAAGCTCGATTTCAATATGATACAATTAGTCCACCGCCAAGAGCTAAGCCAAATTACCAAGCAAGTCTTGATCTTTATCTACCGTCTCACATATATGAGCTTAATTTGTGTGTAATAATCATCAATTAACTTAATTTGCAGGTGGTGGAAAGATTTAAATGTCAAAACCGAGCTGCCCTATGTAAGGGACCGTAGTGTTGAGTGTCACTACTTGGCAGAGGCGTTGCTCTATGAGGCTCGATACTCTCGAGCCCGTTTAGTTACTTCGAAAGTCTTGCTTATGTTAGCGATTCTAGACGATACGTATGACGCATATGGAACTATTGAAGAGCTTCATCTTCTAACAGAAGCTTTTGAGAGGTGGGATAAGAGTGCAATTGATGAGCTGCCGGGTAAAATGAAGATAGTGTTCAAGCATGTCTTTAACTTTTATGATGAGCTTGAGAAGGAAATGGCAAGAGAAGGAAGAGAGTATGCGGCCCGCTATGCAAAAGCAAGCGTAAGAATGCTTCCTTAGATAGCTAAATAGCTTTAATTAGCTTGTTTTTTTAGATTATATTAGTCCACGCAGTTTTACTCTAAGACTCGTTTTACATGAACTTAAATTTATATATGTGTCCATAGGTAATGGATCTTATACGATGCTACTACGTGGAAGCGCGATGGGCCAATGAAGGATACGTACCGAGCTTCGACGAGTACTTGGAAAACGCAAGAATTACGTCCACCGTCCAAATCGCTTGCTCCTCGGCGTTGCTAGGGGCCGATGGGGAAATCGGCAGTGAGAAGGCACTCGAGTGGCTTGCAATTACGCCTCCTCCTCGAATCGTACAAGGTGTTCAAGTTATTGCTCGTTTGATGGATGACATTGTATCTCATCAGGTAATTCCGTAATTAATGCATTTGTTGAGAGTTCTGATACCATGTCAAAGTCAATAAGCTAAAAACCCATGGTCATATTATAAAACCAATTGACAATGAGTAGAGTAAATCATAAGATTATGAAACCAATTTCATATATATTGTATATATAGTTATAGTTATTAGTTAGTTAACCTGACTTTTTCGATGATGTAAACTAATAAAGGAGGAGCAAGCACGAGGTCTTCACGTTGCATCCGGAGTGGAATGCTATATGCATGAGCATGGAGTGAGCCGAGACGAGGCAGTTTTAGTCCTTAGGGAAATGATAAGAGATGCTTGGAAAGATGTAAACGAAGAGATTGTCGCGCCAATCTCTGTGCCACGTCGCGTGCTTGAGATACCGGTCAATCTCGGAAGGTGGATGGATTCGCTCTACAAGGACATGGATGGGTTCACTCATCCCGCCGAGGTCATGGAAGATGAAGCTCTCTTGGTCTACACCCAAGCTTTCCAAGTTTGATTCTATACATATTATACATGCTTAATGTTTTCAATTGTGTGGAATAATCAAGTGGATTTGTAACCATTATTTCCCAATCTGTCAAGTTGGAGTCCAAAATAGAAACGGGCGTGGAATTTGGCAGTTTGATTAATGTTTGATATTTCCATTTATAGTGAACCGGGTTCACTTTATTTTCTCTTGACCGGCTTTATACCCGGCTTGTTATAAATAATATGTTTGTTCTTGCTTTCCAAGTTGAGAGGGTTTGTCTTTTGAGTAATAGCTTGAGAGTTATGAACTTCCTCCAATTACTATATATGTTGAGCAATTTCATTGTGGAATGAAATTTGTTGCTAAATCGTTCATATTTGGACTTAATGGACGTTTACCATGTAGGCCCATTAAGCCTACTCCCACGTTTTATGGCCCACGATGAGAAAAGCCCACTTCTACTTGGACATCCACAACCTTCGGTTATTTGGACATGTTAAATGCAAAATTGTGCTATAATTCCTATAACGGTTTTTCTATCCTATGCCCTAAGGGCATAGGTTAAGAGACTAGTTATAGAAACTAAAACCCTAAAAGGAAATTAATAAACCCTAAAAAAATAATAAAAAAAAAACCAACATAATAAAATTCAACAAATCATTTCCATTTTAAGAATCTTAACCTATGCCCTTGGGGCATAGGTTAGAAAAATCGTTCCTATAAAGGCCAGTTCAAATTACCGCAGTTAATACATTAAAATTTATTCAATATATTATTTAATGTTTTTTTTTTGATTCGGTAAGATTTAGGATAGCCTAGAGCATCCATGAATGGGTGAGAACCGTGAACAGTCCTAGGGAAATTAATATTATGGCTTCGTCGCCAGTGGCAGTGGGTGTCGAAACGACGACCTCGAGGTTCTTCCCCCAAGGATCAACCGTTGGACTGGATTCCTCACCCAATATATTATTTAATGTAACTTACGCATTAAATGTACCATTCAAATGGTCAAATGGAGGCAAACACTCTTTTCTTTTATCTTTTAGCTCGAAAAAAGGGCAAGGAAAAGACATGGGATTAGCAACGATCACCCACACTAGAAAAATTGTTTGGATATTGATATTGATAATAAATACTAAAACAGCCTTTCTTTAGTGGGGTTATCGGCTATCCTATATATCTTTTCCGAAATGGAATAATGTTTGACTAGAAAGCATTATTGAACTAACATATGCAAAACACTGAAAATAGTATATTGAGGAAACGGGTCTTGTTGAATGACATATAGTAGTCATATAAATTTCCTATCTTGTAAAAAAAAACTAATACAAAATAAGTAATATACCCGTTACTTACCCAAAATTCCTCATTGCTAATTAATTGTAAGAGCTTTTCACAAAAGTCTAAATTAGTAACAAGAATACAAATTTTTGTTACGTTGCTCGGCAGTTGGCAGGGCATGGCACTCAAAATTCCTCCAAATATGACAACCAAACGCGGCCCAAAATTGGGCGGGGCCCAAATATGGCCTCCCTCTAAAAACCCAACGACCATCACACAATTCCCCCACTTGGATGAGATAAGATATCAAAGCCCGCCACGCGGCACCCGTCTGTGGTTTCTTCACGATAAGGCTGCCAACTCCCCCACAAAAAATCCCCCTCTTAAAAAAATTGACCCTCTATTATGTGGCTAATAGCAGACTAAGCTAATCGCCACCAAGATCCAACGGCCAAGATCCGCCTAAAAATCATTGTCAATGAAATTATGGGCGTAGATTGAGGGCGAGTGGGCAGAGCTGAGGATCTGCATTATATAGGGGATTAAAGCAACAGGGCTCATCCTCTCAAAACAGGAAGCTAGTTTGGTTGTTAAAAAAACTAACTCAGAGCAGATCAAAAACCATGGCCGCTTCCATGATGTCCTCCGCCACCGTCGTCAGGCCCAGCGCCGCCCAGGCAGCCGTCGTCGCCCCCTTCACCGGCCTCAAGAACCTCGCCACCTTCCCTGTCACCAGGAAGTCCTCCAACGACTTCAGCTCTCTCCCCAGCAACGGCGGCAAAGTCCGCTGCATGCAGGTATACACATATACATAGTAGTTTAATTTTTTAGTATCAATTTATTCACTCATATTATATAGATGTTAATTAATCTTTTGTTGATTGTGAGAATTTATCACTCTTTGTTACCTAAACATATATATATATAAGCAAAGTATATAGTATTGTTTTGTTATAACGTATTGTATTAGTACACATTACGTTATGAGTTCAGTATTGGTATCATTATTGATTCGATATTGATGTATGGGTCCACCTTCATCAATAGTCACATTGTGAGTGTTAACATGTATAGAAGGTAACAAGAGATTTGGATTGTGATTAAATGGGACTTTAACACTAGAAATTTAAGATTGACATTGTAAGAGTTCTTGAGTTGAAGCATAATTAAGAATTATAACAATTGACATTATATATGTAGATTGGGGTCGTGCATACGCAAGTCTAATACACAAGTCAATTAAGGTTTCATACTAAAATCAATTAACGATAAAAAGAGTAACGCATAGGCTTATACATACTAGTCTATTTTATCTTTCAACTATCCATATATGAAGGGTATTCTAACATGGAGAATGTAATTAATTAATGCGCGCAGGTGTGGCCACCAGAGGGAAAGATTAAGTTCGAGACCCTTTCCTACCTTCCACCACTCTCCGAGGCCGATCTTATTGCCCAAATCAACTACCTTATCGTTAAGGGTTGGATTCCTTGCTTGGAATTCGACGTCGGTGTAAGTAGTTCATCTCTACTACCATTGCTACTACTACTACTACCGTTATTGTTATTAATATTGTTACTGCTGCTACTATTGCTCTATACCAATCTTACTTACATGTATGTATGTTAACTGAATAAATGTGCATGCCCGTATGTAGCTTGGACACGTGTACCGTGAGCACCACCACAGCCCAGGGTACTACGACGGTAGGTACTGGACCATGTGGAAGTTGCCCATGTTCGGATGCACCGACGCCACCCAGGTCGTCGCCGAGCTCCAGGAGGCCATCAAGACATACCCACACGCCTTCGTCCGCATCATTGGATTCGACAACGTCCGCCAAGTGCAGTGTGTCAGCTTCATCTGTTACAAGCCACCCCGCGCTGAGGGTACCTACTAAGTTTGTGGGTCATCATTCGTCGATATGCAAGACATAGGGCTTGTTTGAATTGTGTCTTTTAATTAAGGGCGAGCATGGGTCGGTTGAAACCGAAATTCTAAGACGAACCGAAACCGAAATGATTCGATTCGACTTTCAGTTTAGGAATTTTCCAAATTTCGATTTCAGTTTCGGTTCGATTTTGGTTCAGTTCAAATTTTCCAAAGAATAACCTTCTATTCATATAAAACCAACAAAAATCGAAACTGAACCGAACCAATTCTGTTCGATTTTCGGTTCACATTAAATGTATTTCGATTTTCGGTTCGGTTCGGTTCGGTTTTAAACCAATGTGCAGCCCTACTTTTAATTCCCTTTTCTTCAAGTTCATCGTCTTTCTTTTTTTCAATCCATTTTGGCCGGGAAAGATTTACTGTTTCCCATTTTGTTGTTTGTGTTCGTCTGCAAGTCGGATATATGTATCGTGGAATGGCGCATATGAGTGTTGTGAGTTGTGACTCTCTTTACAATTTAATAAGAAAGTATATGTCTGTTCCTGACTATATATATCTTGTACGTGTAACGTGTAATATAATATGTATTCAACTCCATATCACCATATGAAATGTGTCTTAGTTAATTTTCTACTTCCATTGCTCATAGAAAACTCAAATGCTCAAGAAGATGTAACAAAGACAAGTTAACTAATATTACATCTAGTCAAATGAGGTAATTTGTGTATGCACATTATATATGATAACTAATCCGTATATATGTGCTTGAAAAACCACAATTAATTGGTGAATTAAAACCCATGTCATTTGATGGTGATATTGGTGGGTGGATGATAGACTCATAGTCATGTAAAGATCGAAGAGGAGTGAAAGATAGAGAGATTTGGGATTGAATGTTTGATGGTATATGTGTGGACAAGCTGCATTTGTCCCTACAAGCTAACCTTATCATTGAACCACCAATAAGAGCTTGATTTTATTTTATTTTATTTTATTTTATTTTTATACCTCCAATTGGACAAAATTAAATAAAAATATCTACTTTAGTATGCATTACTAACCATAAAAAAATAACTACATACCTTTCTTGACATTTATAATAACCGATGTGCTATAAGTTTTCCAAAAAAATCTTTAGTAGTAGTGCTTTTTCTATTTGAATATATGTAGGAAGTTTTCTGATAAGATGAAAATGAATCTCTAGAGTTTTTCCTTGCTGCACTCAAATTTGTGTGCTTTTTTGTTTTGAGAAGATTGTTACCATTAGTCAAATATGATAAGATAGCTTATTATAAAAAGCTTTCGAAGCTAGCAAAAGTTGGTTTTTATAATGAAAGCAAATGAACAATTTCATGAGGATCTAGACTTTATCATAATTCAATTCGGCCTATTATCACTGAAAGCAATTCGAAGACTAATAATATTGATCAATGACTGATAATCTTTGAAGGAGATCATTTCTTAATTTTGCAATGAGATTAATTTTTCAAAATATTTGTTTTTGTTTGGTCTTTAATTTGTTTCACGAGGGATTAACATAATACAATTTTCGTTTAAAGACTAATTAAGGTTGTAACCAAGCTGAGTCGAGCTTTAAATTGTTTAAGCTTGGTTCCCTTAGTAATAATAGGTGAGCTCGAAAATTTTATTTGAGTTCGGTTCATTTAAAGGCTTACCGGGTTCGAGCTTGGTTCGAGCTCAAAATTTTATTTGAGTTCGGTTCATTTAAAGGCTTACCGGGTTCGAGCTTGGTTCGAGCTCAAAATTTTATTTGAGTTCAGTTCATTTAAAGGCTCACCGCGCGTGCACGAGCTTGGTTCAAGCTCAAAATTTTGTTTAAGCTCGGTTCATTCGGTAATAGGTGAGCTTGAGCTTAGTTCGAGCTCAAAATTTTATTTGAGCTCGGTTAAAGCTCACCAAGCTCAAGTTTGGTTCGAACTCAAAATTTTGTTTGAGTTCGGTTCATTTAAAAGCTCACCGAACTCGAGCTCGGCTCACAAGCTGCATGTTTGGTTTATTTGTGAGAAAAGCACTTGAACATCTCATTTACCTTATCATCTACACAAGTAAATGAAACTAGAATTTCTATCAAAAAAAATGAAACTAGAATTAAACTACATAGCTTGAGAGACCATAAATTTTATATAACTTTTACTTAAATTATATGTTATATATTATTTAATAGAGGCGAGTTTAGGAAAAATGAGTATTAGAGTAAAACGGTGCAGACTAATCTAGATAGTTGGATCATATCATAATTTTTGTATTTCATATTTCAGTAGGGTATATCCATACTTTGATACTTGCATATTATTTTTTATTTGATTGTATTCATGCTTTTTTATGACGTCATTGTTGTTTTTATGATCGTATTCATGTTTTTAAGGAGAATATTTATGTTTCTAAGGTTGCATATTCATGTTATCTATTCATGAAAGTTGCATATTCATGTTTTAAAGTTGAATATTCATATTTTTAAAGTTCATATTCATATATGTAAGGGAAAAGAATTTTGATGCGTTGATCTAATTTTAATCCAATGGTCTAGATTAGTTCGTACCATTTTACTTTATTTCACCCTAAACTTAAATTACAATTGATATATATATAACATATGTATACATAATATATGATATATAATATACAATGGTGCTTATTCATTAATGTATAATAGAGCTTGTTTATAAAATATATAATTAAATTTGCTCATGAACAAATGAGTCGAGTTTCTTATGCTCAAATTCGGGTTATTTATTTTTTGAGTTTTTTTTTGGTAGAAGGAGAGGCGGCACTCTCCGGCCCCTCAAGGGGGCATTTTATTAAAAAGGAAAGAAGGGCTAAGTAGTCAGCAAACGGGGGATAGCCCGACCCCTAACATCAGCAGAAAGTAAATGAACAACACCCTCGGGAGGGTCACACAATACATGAAAACCTAAGCTAAACGAAAAAGCTAACGAGGCAAGAAAATCTGCAACACAGTTTGCTTCTCTATAAATGTGACGGAACTGGATAGTCCAGTCCCTACTAAGTAAGCCTTGGCATTGAGCAACCAGGCTGAATAAGGGGTGATAACGATCCACATGTTTGCTTAAAAGTAGACACACAAGTTGTGAGTCTAACTCTAAGCAAACCCTCCTGTAACCCCGATCCCAGGCTAAGCGAAGACCCTGCAGCGCTCCCCATAACTCAGCCATAGGAGCCGTACAAATACCAATATAATGGACAAAACCAACCTGCCATTGCCCATGCGAGTCTCGAATAACTCCTCCAGCCGCCGACAAGCCATTATGTTTAACCGAGCCATCAATATTGATTTTGACCCAATTGTCTCTTGGCAGTTCCCACCGAATGTAAACATCAGTTTTTGCCAGCTTCTTGTCACCATTAATTAGCGCCGCTCTATCATAATCCGCAACTTGGCCAAGCACAAAAGTTACCCGATGCCCTGAAAAACAGTCGTTTTGAAACACACAACTATTACGCCATTTCCAAATCCACCAAATTGAGGTAACAAAAATGCTAGACCATGCCATCCCACTTTCATGAGATTCTCCACAAGAAATATTAATACGAATCCAAGCAGCGAAATTAGACTCGAAAAATACTTCCCTGGCAAGAGGAGGGTGGAGATCTTCCCATAAACATGATGTAATACTACAGTCACGTAAAAGGTGGATCAACGACTCCTCCTCGGTTGAACATATCGAGCAAGTGGCATCAACGGCAAAATGTCATCGAACCCGCTCTACATTTGTGAGGATGACCCCTTTAATAACTGATGATGCTCAAAATAGCAAAGCAAGAGGTGGGCCCGAAGTATGGATGTCAAAACAGGTCAAAGGGACCCCCGAGGATGATCCTGGGGCCCACAACCATACCCACCTTTCGTGTTAACAAAATTCCCACCCCACGAGGTCCCCCGAGACCTCGCTCCGAGGTCTCGACCTCGTAACCGACTCTACTAGCACCCGCCCACCATGACCACTCAGCGAACGCCGCTCTTCGGGCCAATCACCGACTGCCTCGCCTCTAGGCCAATCAGATCCCTTGCTCTCGGGCGTCCCACATCGGACGATGACCAAAACTCGACTCCCCAATCCTCTATAAATAGAGGAGAATTTCGTATGGAAAAGGGGTCGAAAAACATCTTGAACTCAAGAACTATCTTGCTCGTTAAAGATCGACGTGATCGAAACATCGTCAAAAGGCCTCGCTATAGATAAGCGAAGTCCACAAAAAGACCTCAAGTCTCACAGAGTTCCTGCTCACATCAAAGACCTCGCTACACCGTCTCGCAAACCTCTTGCACCTCATTCTACCTCACACCAAAGATTCCGCTACCCCACCTCGCTAGTCAGTTGCGTAGCCCCGCCAACTCAACCTCGCTCAAAGGGACCGACAAGTGACACTTAGAGCTATCTAGCATCCAAGAGATCTCGGACATTGTTAGGTCGAGATCTCGGGTAATCATAGGAGGTCTAGGGTGTAATTCTCGCATAATCTATTGGCCTCGTTGAGTTGTAAATCTCGTTGTAAAGAAAATCATAAATAAGAAAGCAAGTGTTTGCACTTTCGAATACAATAATCTCGTTTCTTGTCTTCTAGCGAGCCTTTTATTTCGGGTTTCATCACTGGCGCCATCTGTGGGAACTTCTTCATCCTAAGCAGTTTCCCGAATAGTGCAAACCTTGGCTTTAATCCTCCCAAAATGGCCTACCCAAACAACTTCTTTCCCCAACACCCAGATAACATGCCTGAGACCGCACAGTGGACAGGCACGGGGCCTCCGGGCTGCCCGTTTGTGGTTCCTCCGGGTTGGACCTACACTGCCCCGCAAAACCCGTACCCATTCCAGGGGTACGAACAGGGGGGGTTTCCCCTAACCTGTATCCGGGGTACGGACAATACCAACAGGGTTACGCCCCCTCACGCGTCCCCATGCCACCCTCGGGGGAGCCCCACTCTGAATACGTACCCGCGTACGTCCCTGGACGTGTACCTGGGCGCGAGACGTCAACCAACGGCTCGTCCACGGAAAGGCCTTCGCGAGATCCCATGCAGATATCGCGTTCTCGATCGCGACGTTCGAGAATGCAGGACCCCAAGCTGTCCGAAACGGCGGGAAGTGCTCTCCACCCCACCAACAAGAGGCCAGCAACGACAAAGCATCCCCTGAAGTCGAAGTCGCATCGACAGCCCGCCGAGTTTGGATATCGTAATCCCTTCGTGGTCGAGATCCAAGAGGCACCCATGCCCAAGGGTTTCCATTGGCCACAAATGGGGCTTTACGACGGGACGGCCAACCCCGAAGACCATATAAAGCACTTCGCCATCCAGATGAATGTCAACTCCTACAATGACTCCATCTTCTGCCGCATCTTCCCCACCACTTTAGACAAGGCCGCAATGACGTGGTTCTCCAACCTCAAGGTGGAATCGGTGGCCTCGTTCCCCCAGCTATGCGAGTCCTTTATCGCACACTTCAATGGCTCGAGAAAGCGCAAGAAAAACATGCGGGATCTTCGCGGTATCGAGCAGGGCGAGAGCGAGTCGCTGGGCGCCTTCTTCACAAGATTCACCACCGCAGTCGCGGAGATTGCCCACATCGACGAAGCATCGGTGCGCGACATCCTCATGGGCAACCTGTGCGGCGAGTCCTTTAAAAATTTAATTTTTCGCAAAAACCCGACGACGTACGACAGCCTGTGTGCCAGAATCACAACCCAGGTGTACGCCGAGGACGCCGCCAATCAAAGCTCGAGGCCGCGAACCGACAAAGAAATCGTGACCGAGGCAAAGGGAAAGGCGAAAATGGTCGCGCCGGCCGCAAAAGATGCGTATATGACGCAGGCCCATGACCGGCGCGCCGACTACAAAAGCAACAACATGAATAACAACCGAAACAACAACAGGAACAACAATAATAACCGCGGAAGCGGTGGCGGGGGTTGGAGTTTCTTCGGGGGAAAACCACGAGGTTACCAGGGCAAAGGCGGTCCCGCGTACAACCCAAACGAAAAGAGGCGTGTCAACCCTGCATCGGGGGCCAATACCGAACAACAAGGCCCGGCCCAACCTCGGACCAGCAACGCCGAGCCGCACACCGCGGGACAAGCACGCCCCAAGCAGACCGCGGCCCCCGATGGATACATTCATACCATCTCGGGTGGACCCTCGCTGGCGGGGTCAAGTCAGGCGGAAAGAAAAAGGTACGCAAGGGCGAGTCACCACGAACCCTCGGTGTATAGCGTTGCCCAAACCTCGCGGTCTCACGCAAGCTTGGCTTTCACGTCCGAGGACGCTGAAGGACTCCACATGCCGCACTCCGATCCCCTAGTGGTCCACACTCAATTGGGCTCGAAAAAGTAAAGAGAGTGCTAGTGGACACGGGATCCTCCGTGGACATTATGTACTACGGAGCCTTCGAGCAGCTGGGCATCTCCGCGACATCTTTGAAGCCTTACGCGGGGAAGCTCACCTCCTTCTCGGGAAACGAGGTCGACATCGCTGGTCTCATTGACCTCTGGATGACACTCGGCACCGGCTCCACAACAAGAACCGAGATGGTGGAATTTACGGTGGTTCACCTTCCCTCCGCCTACAACGCGATCATAGGAAGGGTCTCCCTGATGAAGTTTCAGGCGGTGGTTTCCATCTACCACCTCAAAATGAAGTTCCCCACCGAACAAGGAGTTGGGGAAGTAAGGGGCAACCGAGAGGAGGGCCGCGTCTGCTACGCGACCTCGGCAAAGCAAAGGAGTCCCGTGTTCATGGTGGACTCCGTCGCCGAGGCGGACCTCGAAGTCCGGGATTTCACCATCCCCACCCCCGAGGCAGAAAGGAGGGTAATACCCCCCTTCGGAAACAAATCTGAGAAGATCTATCTAGGGGAAAGCCTCACCGGGACATCTGCAACGTCCCTAGAAGCCTTACTCACTGGGTCACGCGACGTGTTCGCCTGGACCGCCAAAGACCTCCGGGGTGTTCCTCGGACACTGGCCCAGCACTCCCTGAACGTCGATGTCGCCACCCGCCCCGTGGTACAAAGACGAAGAAAAATGAATGAAGAAAGGGCAAACGCTGCTAATGACGAGGTGGCGAAGCTGCTTGCCGCAGGGTTCGTCCGTGAGGTCCAATATCCAAGGTGGCTGTCCAACGTCGTCCTGGTCAAAAATCCAGCGGCAAATGGCGAATGTGCGTGGATTTCAAAGACCTCAACAAGGCATGTCCCAAGGACAACTACCCCCTACCCTCGATTGATGAGCTCGTCGATTCAACAGCGGGTCACGAGGTCCTGAGCTTCCTCGATGCATACTCGGGACACAATCAGATCTCGATGAATCCACGTGACGAGGAAGAAACCTCCTTCATCACGCAACGAGGAACGTACTGCTACAGGGTCATGCCCTTCGGCTTAAAGAACGCAGGGGCCACATTTCAGCGCCTCATCGACCGAGTCTTCAAGAACCACCTGGGGAGGAATGTTTCGGCTTATGTCGACGACATCGTAGTACATAGCAAGAGCCCCGAGGAACATCTGGTCGATCTCGCTGAGGTTTTCGACACACTCAAGCATAACCGCCTCAGCCTGAACCCCGAGAAATGCGTCTTCGGCGTGTCTTCGGGGAAGTTTCTGGGTTTCATGATCAGTGAACGTGGCATCGACGTCAACCCCGCCAAGGTCGAGTCGATCCTCTCAATGACGTCCCCAAGATCACGGACCGAAGTACAGCGGCTCAATGGCGCTGTAAACTACCTGGGAAGGTTGCTCCCGCTTAGCGGACAAATCCCTTCCCTTCTTCGCCGCCCTCAAAAAGAATGACAAGTTTGTTTAGGACGAAGGCCTCGAGGTTGCATTCACTGAGCTAAAGACCTTCCTGTCAAGGCTCCCCACCTTATCACCCCCGTTGGCAGGTGAAGATCTGCAGTTGTACGTCGTGGTGAGCCCAGAAACAGTAAGCGCGTTGCTAACACGCGAGGCCATGCACCCCGTATACTTCGTAAGTCGCGTGCTTTAACCTACGGAGCAGCGATACTCCCCGGCGGAGAAGATGGCATTGGCAGTTGTGACTGCCGCGAGGCGGCTTCGCCCTTACTTCCATGCACACCCCATCCAGGTCCTCTCCGATCTGCCGCTTCGCCAAATCCTCCACCAACCCTCTCTATCCGGGCGTATGACAAAATGGGTGGTCGAGCTCTCCGAGTTCGACATCAGCTACCTCCCAAGAACCGCAATGAAGGGACAGGCCCTCGCTGACTTCATGGTGGAGGTCACCTTCCCCGAAACCGACTCAAGCTCGGAGGAGTGGCAAGTCTTCGTCGATGGCTCACGGTGCGACGCCGGTGGTGGGGCCGGGGTATTCCTCGCAGGTCCCTCAATGGAAACAGAGTATGCCCTCAATTTTGCTTTCGAGGCCACTAACAACGACGCCGAGTACGAGGCCATGATCGTCGGGATCGAGATGGCGCTCCTTAGCGGAGCCCGAAGAATCAGGGTCTACACAGACTCCGAGCTGGTAGCACGACAGCTCAATGGCCAATACGACACCTGGACGGGTTTCCTACCTGGGACTCAGAGAAGGTAAAGACCTTGGTGTCGTGCCTAGAAACGTTCGCGGTAGAATCCATCCCACGCACCTCGAACACGAAGGCGGATGCTCTCGCGAGATTGGGATCGGCCCTTCCCTTGGAAGTAGGGAACCGCGTGATGATAGAAAGACAGCTGTCGCAAAGTGTGACAAACGAGGTCCTTTCCATCAGAACCGAAGACTGGAGATTCCCATTGACACGATATATGGAAAGCGGCGTCCTGCCAGAAGACCCCGCGTTGGCCAGGAAACTAAAAATGTAGGCGGCTCGCTACTGCGTAGTCGACAGCCAGCTCTACCACCGAGGTTACGCCGAGCCCAACCTGCTATGCGTGCCCCCCGAGGTCACGGATCACATCCTCTACGAAACACACGAGGGGGTCTGCGGTGGCCACCCAGGGTGGCGGGCCTTGGTCCATAAAATCATTCGTTTAGGATACTTCTGGCCCACTCTCCGACAGGATGCGAAGGCTTACGTCCAGAGATGTGACGGCTGCCAGAAGCACGCGAACCTCCAGCACGTCCCAACTGCGCCCCTCCACTCCATCCACGCGCCCTGCCCATTCGCGATGTGGGGAATGGACATCCTCGGACCATTTCCCAAAGCAGCAGGCCAAGTACAATATGTCTTGGTCATCGTCGATTACTTCACAAAGTGGATCGAGGCGCAGGCCATGGCGAAAATTACCGGGGCGAAGGTCTGCGAGTTCCTGTGGAAGAACCTCGTCTGTCGTTTCGGCGTCCTCATGACCATCATGACAGATCATGGCCCCCAGTTTGACTGCGAAGAAACCCGTACCTTTTGCTCCGAGCTGGGCATAACCCTCAAATTCTCTTCCGTGGCCCACCCCCAATCCAACGGCCAAGTCGAGAATGTCAACGCCCGCATCTTAACCGACCTGAAGAAGCGCCTGGGTGTGGCCCAGGGCCGCTAGGCCGAACTACTCCCACTCGTCCTTTGGACGTACCGCACAACCGCGCGTCGCGCGACGGGCGAGACACCCTTCGCCCTAACTTATGGGGCAGAGGCGCTGGTCCCCGTGGAGACCCTGGTCCCATCGGCGAGAGTCTTTAACTTCGACGAGAAAGAGAACGAGTCAAATCTCAAGGTCGAGCTACAACTCAGAGACGAATTGCGCGAGACAGCTGACCTACGCTCCCGAGAATATAAGCGTCGTGTGGCTGTTTATCACGATAAAAAGGTCAGACCACGCTCTTTGGCCACGGGAAACCTCGTCCTGAGGCGTACCGAGGGTGGCAAATTAGATCCCAACTGGGAGGGCCCGTATCTCCTCGGGGAAGAGGTCGCACCCGGAGCTTTTAAGCTCAAAGACAACGAGGGGCGCACCCTGAGCAAAACGTGGAACATCGCCCGGCTCAAAAAATACTACGTGTAAACTCTCTCAACATCTATGGTTGTGTTTTGTGAATAAGAGGATTGCAGGCTTTTCAAAAATAATCTCTCCAAAAACTCTCCCAAAAATGAGAATCTTGTTAAGTCCATCCCTCGCTTCCCGCTTGGGGTTGGCGAATCTCGTTAAGTCCATCCCTCGCTTCCCGCTTGGGGTTGGAGAATCTCGTTAAGTCCATCCCTCGCTTCCCGCTTGGTGTTGGAGAATTTCGTTAAGTCCATCCCTCGCTTCCCGCTTGGGGTTGGAGAATTTCGTTAAGTCCAAACCTCGCTTCCCGCGTGGTGTGGGAGAATTTTGTTAAGTCCATCCCTCGCTCCCCGCTTGGGGTTGGAGAATTTCGTTAAGTCCAAACCTCGCTTCCCGCGTGGTGTTGGAGAATTTCGTTAAGTCCATCCCTCGCTTCCCGCTTGGGGTTGCCGAATCTCGTTAAGTCCATCCCTCGCTTCCCGCTTGGGGTTGGAGAATCTCGTTAAGTCCATCCCTCGCTTCCCGCTTGGTGTTGGAGAATTTCGTTAAGTCCATCCCTCGCTTCCCGCTTGGGGTTGGAGAATTTCGTTAAGTCCAAACCTCGCTTTCCGCGTGGTGCGGGAGAATTTCGTTAAGTCCATCCCTCGCTCCCCGCTTGGGGTTGGAGAATTTCGTTAAGTCCATCCCTCGCTTCCCGTTTGGGGTTGGAGAATCTCGTTAAGTCCATCCCTCGCTTCCCGCTTGGTGTTGGAGAATTTCGTTAAGTCCATCCCTCGCTTCCCGCTTGGGGTTGGAGAATTTCGTTAAGTCCAAACCTCGCTTCTCGCGTGGTGTGGGAGAATTTCGTTAAGTCCATCCCTCGCTTCCCGCTTGGGGTTGGAGAATTTCGTTAAGTCCAAACCTCGCTTCCTGCGTGGTGTTGGAGAATTTCGTTAAGTCCATCCCTCGCTCCGCTTGGGGTTGGCGAATCTCGTTAAGTCCATCCCTCGCTTCCCGCTTGGGGTTGGAGAATCTCGTTAAGTCCATCCCTCGCTTCCCGCTTGGTGTTGGAGAATTTTGTTAAGTCCATCCCTCGCTTCCAGCTTGGGGTTGGAGAATTTCGTTAAGTCCAAACCTCGCTTCCCGCGTGGTGCGGGAGAATTTCGTTAAGTCCATCCCTCGCTCCCCGCTTGGGGTTGGAGAATTTCGTTAAGTCCAAACCTCGCTTCCCGCGTGGTGTTGGAGAATTTCGTTAAGTCCATCCCTCGCTTCCCGCTTGGGGTTGGAGAATCTCGTTAAGTCCATCCCTCGCTTCCCGCTTGGTGTTGGAGAATTTCGTTAAGTCCATCCCTCGCTTCCCGATTGGGGTTGGAGAATTTCGTTAAGTCCAAACCTCGCTTCTCGCGTGGTGTGGGAGAATTTCGTTAAGTCCATCCCTCGCTTCCCGCTTGGGGTTGGAGAATTCCGTTAAGTCCAAACCTTGCTTCCTGCGTGGTGTTGGAGAATTTCGTTAAGTCCATCCCTCGCTTTCCGCTTGGGATTGGAGAATTTCGTTAAGTCCATTCCTCGCTTCCCGCTTGGGGTTGGAGATTTTCGTTAAGTCCATCCCTCGCTTCCTGCTTGGGGTTGGAGATTTTCGTGAAGTCCAAACCTCGCTTCCCGCGTGGTGTTGGAGAATTTCGTTAAGTCCATCCCTCGCTTCCCGCTTGGGGTTGGAGAATTTCGTTAAGTCCAAACCTCGCTTCCCGCGTGGTGTTGGAGAATTTCGTTAAGTCCATCCCTCGCTTCCCGCTTGGGGTTGGAGATTTTCTTGAAGTCCAAACCTCGCTTCACGCGAGGTGTTGGAGAATTTCGTGAAATCCAAACCTCGCTTCCCGCGTGGTGTTGGAGAATTCCGTTAAATCCATCCCTCGCTTCCCGCTTGGGGTTGGAGAAACTTGAACAAAATACGCGAGGTCCGAGCAGGGCTCGTGGCCTCGGCACAGTCGTTGTGCGAAGTCCGAAAAAGGCTCGGGACCTCGGCGAATTGTTGTGAAAATCCTAGCAAAGCTCGGGATCTCGACACATAATCAAAAACACCCGATGTGACCCGAATACCACAATAGTTGTGACACTCGGGCCATTGGGTTGGGTAGATAATGTGTGCGAGCATATACGAGAAAGCTAGAACAAACAAGCAATCATAAGGTAAGGAAAATAACATAAAAAGCTGGGGCACGTGTGCCCAGATGTTTAATTACAAGCCTCGCAGGGCCACCAGCAAAACAACAAAACAAAAAAAAACAGAAGCAGACAGCGACATCCTTTACATCTTCGAGGCTTCGGTGACAGGGTCGGAGGTCTTCGGAGGATCTTCAGGGGTTTGAGCAGTAGGTCCTTGGGGAGTCTCCAGGGCAGGGGCGGCGATGGCAGAAGGCTGGGAGCTAGGTGCATCTTCCTGAGCGATGGCTGCCGAGGTAGGCGCCTCGCTGGCCACAGTTCCATCCTCGTTGAGAAAGAACTCGCACTCTCCCTCAGGCTCTTCCCCTTCAAGTTCCCCCATAGTCTCCTGATAGTTGGGGATGAAGAACTTGATGCGGGGGTCGATGTGCCCATACTTCGCGACCGCCTGCTTAACCCCCATCCTGACGGACTGCTGGAACATCTTCCTCACACTCTCCACCATCTCGGCCTGAAAGGCCTCGGACTTCACATACCTGGGCCCCTCGAGATCCAGCTCCTTGCTAAGCTCAACGACACGCCCTTGGAGCCTGGTAACCTCCTCCTCAGCTTTCCGAAGCTCCGCCTCCTTCTCTCTGAAGAATTGGTGTTCCTCGGATAGCTGGCCTTTGAGCTTTTTGACCTCGTCCTTGAAATCCCCGTTCTCGTACTTCAAATCCTTGTTCTCCTCCCTCGCCTTCCTCAGCTCCTCCTTGGCCCTCGAGGCGTCCTTGGCCTCGTCCGCTGTCGCGATCTCCGCTGCGCGAACGCGTTTCTCGGCCTCTGCGAGGCTCTTTCCCCTCTTCTCGAGCTCGACGTCCAGCTCTTGGAGCCTCGCCTCCATCCTGCCCAGGTTCCTTTGGAGGAGGACGACGCGGCCGCAGTTGTAGTTCGCGAAGAAGGTATTCTAAAGCAATAAAAGAGCACGTAAAAACAAGAACAAGAATAATAAAGCCAATAAAAAATAATGAACAAAAAAGAGCAAGACATACCATCGCGGAGTAGCGGAGGATCTCATCGTTGAGGGCTGCCTCTGAGAGGTTGTTGCCCATGCAACCTCGTCGGGCCAAACTGACCTGTCCCAGTCTTCGGACACGCCCCGGGAAGGACCAGGGCAGTGGAACTTCTCAGCATGAGGCCCGGTGGCCGAGATGACTCGGCTCGCGAGCCCAGGGCGTTCGACCATCACGCCCCCCGGGGTTTCCCCCTGCCCATCCTCCTTTCGTTTCTTCCTTTTCTCCCCCCGAGGAGAACCCTCTTCCTTCCTTTTGGACCCGGCCTTATCCCCGGATCCTCGAGAGTGATGGGAGGACGTCCTCGCAGCGTCCCCCTTGAAAGCCACCCCCCCGCTCGTCTTCATCGTCGGCGCCTTCAACGTCGGGGTTGTCGTCTTGCTTTGCGGGGCGGGAGGCCTCGCCTGCGAGGTCGGATCCTTTATAACGACCCCATGTTGGCCTTGGGGTCTCGGAGCGTTGGAGGAAGAAGTCACAGGCCTTTTGCCCTGTGACTTCGAGGTAAGAGCGCCGAGTAGGTTCACTGTCAGAAAAAAGGGGGACGTAAAAATTAGATAAGAAAAGCAAGAAACAAGTTAATAACAGTAATAAGATAAAATAGGCCAACGAGGTTATAGGCCTCGCTCCTCAACAACAAAAAGAAAAAAAAATCAGGAAAGAGGTTGAGTACCCTCGTTTCCCTCGCTAGGAGGAAGGCTGAGGCTTAGACCAGCCCGCTCAAGCTGGTCCTGAGAAAGATACATCGGGTGCGGTGCTTGACTCGCTGTGGCGTATCGGGCCCTGAGCGCCTTAAGCTCATCAACCTCCAGCGGGGTTACGCACCGAACAAATTCGCCCGGCGTCACCGGAAAGTTGAGATATCTCCCGGTGGGGTCGCGAACCAGGAACCAATTCGGCTTCCACAACCCGACGTTCGAAGGGGCCGTGGTGATCTTGATGAGAGGCGTGCTAAGATTGATAAGGCTTTAGGACCGAGTGTCTCTCCTCGCTAGGAATAAAGTTGACAGGAAGTCGAGTCTCGGTCCGTCCCCAAGTTCGCGACTGCGAATCGTGTAAGCACACAGCAACCGTCAAGCATTCGGAAACAGCTGCGCGGGGCAGATCTTCATGGCCCACAGATAATAAACAATATGTTGGGCCAAGGGCAGCCTGAAGCCCGCCTGAAGGCTGAAGAGGTGCACAACCAAGCACCTGTCGTAAGACGCCAAGGAGTGGCCCCCCTCCTCGGGAAGCACCAACTCAACCCCCTCGGGCCAAGCAAAGTCCTTGGCAATGTCCGTAAGGTCCTTCAGCTCGAGCTCAGTGACCACCCCCTCGGATAGACGAGCCTCGGCGGAACCCGGGGTCATGGGGATCCGTTCCTCCAGGACACTCGGGACGCGGGACACGACGTCAGTAATATATGCCGCAGGGAAGCTCGGAGGCACGTAAGGAGGCGGCACCGAGGTCGTTTCCACACCCGGCCACACTACGACCTCAGTACCAACCTCGTCTGGGGTGGAAGACGAAGCCATTTCAATGCCCGACGACGTTCGAAGATGGGAGAAGCTCGAATTAATAGAGACCTCGGAGTCGCTTGAAGAAGGCTCGCTGAAAACCAGCGAAGGGGACCTCGGATTCTGAGAGTCGCTGAGTTCTACGCTTCCCGCGGACTCCGAAACCTCCTCGTAAAAAACCCCTTGGACTCTGAAAGCGAAGCCGGGCGGAGGGCTCGCAGAGGCTCTCCTAGGCATGAAAAGAACGACGTCTAGGCCGCGGAAGGCTAGCACCTGGAAAAGAAAGAAGCGTTGAGACGTCGGACACTATAACCAAAGAAAAACAAGGCGAGGTCACGACCTCGGGAGAAAAGCAACACGAGGTCACAACCTCGGGAGAAAAGCAACACGAGGTCACAACCTCGGGAGAAAAGCAACACGAGGTCACAACCTCGGGAGAAAAGCAACACGAGGTCACAACCTCGGAAGAAAAGCAATTGGAGGTCGTAACCTCGTGAGAAAGAGAAATTCCGGATCACAAAAGGTGAGGAGCCACGTGGCGCCCTAGGGACTACTCTGACAAGATAGGACGGCGAGGGAGAAGGCGAAGCGCCAAAAAGGGAGAAGTCGAAGCGCCAGAAAGAGGAAAGAGAAGGCGAAATGGAAGCTAGTGGTGGAAAACGGCGGTGGAGACTCTAACGTCCCATCAATCACTCGTCAGGACGTTTGGGTTTCCAAGAACTTCAAAATTCAAAACCACCGAAAGAGAAAAAGAGTCGGCTGTCGGTTGGGGGGCGAGAGGTTCAAGTGCATGGCATTCGCCACCCCCACCCCACCGTTGTTTCGCCACCATGGCGCCGGTGCAAAACACCAAGAGACAACCACTGCCCGCTAGGGCACAAGGCGAAACAAAAGAGAAAAGAGGAGAAAGGAGCAAAGAAGAAAAAAAAAACACAAAAAAAACGGCGAAAGAACGCATGCGGAAACTCACGCCGACTTCACCACCGTTGTTTCGCCACCGTGACGCCGGCGCGAAACACCAGGGGACACTCCATCGCCTCTCCAAAACGCGGCATAAAAACAAGCAGGGAGAAATCAAAAGCGAGCAAAAAGCAGGAGAAGAAAAGTCGAAGACTTACTCGTTCAGAATCGGCAAGGAAGAAGCGGTGGTGCAACCGGAAGGTGGCTGAGGCTCGCCGGAAACCGTCTGGAGAAACCGCTCGCAGGAAGCCAAAGAGACAGAAAGAGAGAAGGCGAGAATTTTGGAAGAAGAAATAAATGGGGAGGCGTGTGAAGTACGCACTTATAAAGGGCAGGCTCGGATCTCCCCTACCCAGTTAGGCTTATTGGGCATGTCCCTCCTGAGCGGCCCATTAAGCAAAACACGAAAAGCAAGCCCAGAAAAGCCTTACCTTTGCCAACCAAAGAAAAGCTAAGTGTAGAACCTCGCAAGATGCCCCCCAGGAACCTCGGAGATCCTTGAAGCCTCGCAAAAATGCCCACCCACCTCTCAGAGCCTCGCACCTCGTGATCTTTGAGAACTTATGCCCTGCGGCCCTCGGGGCGAGGTCCCCAGGCCATGGGGTTGTGATGATGCTCAAAATAGCAAAGCAAGAGGTGGGCCCGAAGTATGGAGGTCAAAACAGGTCAAAGGGACCCCCGAGGATGATCATGGGGCCCACAACCATACCCACCTTTCGTGTTAACAAAATTCCCACCCCACGAGGTCCCCCGAGACCTCGCTCCGAGGTCTCGACCTCGTAACCGACTCTACTAGCACCCGCCCACCATGACCACTCAGCGAACACCGCTCTTCGGGCCAATCACCGACTGCCTCGCCTCTAGGCCAATCAGATCCCTTGCTCTCGGGCGTCCCACGTTGGACGATGACCAAAACTCGACTCCCCAATCCTCTATAAATAGAGGAGAATTTCGTATGGAAAAGGGGTCGAAAAACATCTTGAACTCAAGAACTATCTTGCTCGTTAAAGATCGACGTGATCGAAACATCGTCAAAAGGCCTCGCTATAGATAAGCGAAGTCCACAAAAAGACCTCAAGTCTCACAGAGTTCCTGCTCACATCAAAGACCTCGCTACACTGTCTCGCAAACCTCTTGCACCTCATTCTACCTCACACCAAAGATTCCGCTACCCCACCTCGCTAGTCAGCTGCGTAGCCCCACCAACTCAACCTCGCTCAAAGGGACCGACAAGTGACACTTAGAGCTATCTAGCAACCAAGAGATCTTGGACATTGTTAGGTCGAGATCTCGGGTAATCATAGGAGGTCTAGGGTGTAATTCTCGCATAATCTATTGGCCTCGTTGACTTGTAAATCTCGTTGTAAAGAAAATCATAAATAAGAAAGCAAGTGTTTGCACTTTCGAATACAATAATCTCGTTTCTTGTCTTCTAGCGAGCCTTTTATTTCGGGTTTCATCAATAACTAGCCACATAAACAAACGAGCATGTTCGATTGCTTGGACTTTCCAAACTCCTTGATAAATTCCCCGGTCAACTTCCTGCAAGCCATAATCCGGCCTTAAAAACGTGTAGGCTGAGCTCACATTAAAAGCACCTGAACTTGAAAATTTCCACGTAATAGTGTCCAAAATATTGTCATCTTCAATCACTGCAGTAGAGGCTAGCAAAAGTAAATTAGTGGAAGGCAAAAGACTAGCTAAAATACTCCAATTCCAGCCCACTCCATCAGTCCAAAAGAAACGAATGGACTCGTGCATAATATTATGAGGTATTGGACAGCGATCCACATTCAACAGTGGTACATCTCCAAGCCACACATCGAGCCAAAAACGCACCAATTTACCGTTGCCAACACACCACCGAGTTCCCGGTACAACAACCTGGCTAACGCCAATCTTTATGCTCTTCCAAATATAAGACCGGGAGGCCCGTTCAACAAGAGAGGGTCGAACATACTTGGCACGAAGAACATCGACCCATAACTTATTATTTTCCGTAAGAAATCGCCAACCGAGCTTACCCACAAGAGCCATATTAAGCTCTTTCATGGATCGTATTCCCAACCCACCATTGTGCTTAGGCCTACACATCTCATCCCAGTTGACCAAGTGAATACGCCGACTATTTCCATCATCGCCCCAAACAAAGTTCCTTGTCAGGGTGTCAATTTTTCTACATACTTCAGCAGGCAACATAACCGTCGCCATAGAATAAACCGGAATTGAAGAAAGAACCGATTTAGCCAAAGTAACTCGGCCAGCCATACTAAGAAAACGACCCTGCCAAGCTTTCAACTTAGCATTGATCTTCTCAATAAGCGGGCCAAAAGTCTCAGTCTTAACCCGGTCATGAAAAAGAGGCATACCAAGATATTTCCCCAGATTCCGAGTCACAGTGAAGCCGCTGGCCCGCGTGAGCTCATTGATCAAACCCCGTCCAACATTGGGAGAGACAAAAAGCTTTGATTTAGCAACACTGACTTTCTGCCCTGAAGAAGTACAAAAAACATCTAGAATCTCCTGAATCACACGAATCTGAGTAACAGAGGCCTCAACAAAGAGCATAATATCATCAGCAAAAAGTATATAAGAGAGAGCGGGGCCTCCACGGGAAATTGTGTCAATATCAAAATGGATTTTTATTGATGCTACATACAGAAGACCGAGTCTAGGAATGAGTGAATGTGCAATATGGGTACAACCGTACAAGCAAATCATATGGTCAAATGTTAAGTTCTAAACTCTATGGAAGGTAAAATTCTTGAGACATTCATATATCTATATGTATTTTGTGTTTCAGTTATGGGAAGTGTAATGTTTGCTAATCGATATTTGTAATATTGTAAGACAATCACAAGTATAATGCAAAGCACACACCATAGAATACGTAGGAGCAGCACACGAGCCATGACATTGTGCTCTTGAACTTTCTAGGACCACCCTAAAACCATGACTAGTTTATTGCTTGATCCGCTTGACCGCGTATTAAGTATGGCTCTCAATGGATCAGTTTTAAGTGTTATTGCCGGTCTTGTGCATCCTAGGCCTATTGCCTTATTGGGATGATATGCTTCTGAGCTTGAAAATCCTTCTTTGTGCTAAATGTAGCTTTTGACTTAATAAGATACTTTGATGATGAACGATGTAGTCTTAGAGATAGGGTTGACATAAAAGCAAACATTAGAACCCTAGAGATGTGTCTTGTCATTTCTCTTGCACTGTTGTGAACGAGTGAGGGTTTTAATCTTCAGAGCTCTCCTCTTGCAATTTCACTCTGGCTCTTTGATATTTCGTGAGACCGAAGAAGGAGGAGGAGGAGGAAAGAAAGAAAGGGGAAGAGAGACAGTGAGGCGAGGGAGTTGGGAGCCTTGGTGGTTTGAGTTCTTCGTGAACTCGTCCAATTCCTTCTCTATTCTTCTTGTTGGGGCTACATTCTATTCTTCACTTGTGTTTATTGGCTCTTCTCATTTGTACGTGTGCTTGTTTTGTAAACTTATGTTTGTTGACCTTTGATGCCTAGTGGATTGGACGAGTCCCCTTTTGAGACTCCATAGGTTAGGGTCCTCGTAAACAAATCTTTGCTTGTCCATTGTGTTCTTTCATTTTCAAATCAAACCTAACAATCAAAATGGGCCTGATATTTTAAGCTTAACATGATGAATTATTTAAGACATTTGAGCAAACAAATGGTTTGATACTGTTTCAAATAAAAAGAACCCTAACTTCATTAGAACAATGAAATTTGACAATATGTGAATATTATAGCAAGATAATGATGATTTAGGATAGCACGTGAGGTAATGACAATCTAATTGAATTTTTGATGTGTTAAAGTCCGTGGGCCAGTCAAACAAGGGAAATGGGCCGTCTATGCGCGTATAGGTCTATTATATAAGCTCAATGGAGTTTCATTCTCAAACCAATTGACAATAGAAAAAGTAATTCACATAACTTATATACTAGGCTTTGTTTAATCAAACTTCCAATGTGGGAAGCCATGTCTCCACACGTTCGCTCAGTTCGCAACTGGCAAAGTCCATTTGAAACTTAACTTCACGTCTTCTGGCCGATATATCCCATTAGTGTCTTAAGGTTGACAAGCTTAATCAACCAGGAGTTGGGACCTAAAATCAAACCGCTCTAATACCATGTTAAAGTCCGGTGGGCCAATAATATCGGACGGGGTGTTCCTCCATGTGCACATGCGTAAGAGGCCAGTACATAAGCACTATGAGGTTCTGTTTTAAAATCAATTGGCAATAGGAGAAATAACGCATCAAGATTATGTACTAGTTTTTTTTCATCAGACTTCTGATGTAGCAAGTCCTATTTTCACACGATAGGGTTAGGTGATTTTTTTAGGGGTTTAGAAGTAAATTTTTTGTCCATGGATCCTTGGCCATCCACAAATAGAGTCATCTATCTATTCCAATAGGTTGAAAGACAAGATAATTAATGGTCATTTGCTTTCTACTAAGAATGATGTCAATTCCATAACAATGAATAAATTTTCTAGGAAACAATAATGGCAATTGGGAAAAAAATTCTACAATAACAATAGAGATGGATATAGCTTAAGAAAGGAAAATGTGATGGAATAATTGAAACAAAGTGTGACTTTTGTCATGTAAAAGGTCATATTAAGGAAAGGTATTGATAGCTTGCATTTAGGTAGTGTTTAGGATGCATATATATGTTTATTTTGCATGATTTTAGTTTAGTTTAGTCTATTTCGTAGGTTTTTAGGTTTTCTAGGAAATTCGGGTTTTGCTCTTGTTTTGTTCGGTTTTGCAGATCTTTAGGTAAGCAACCATGGATGGGACAAAGTTTAGTGGACTATGGTGGAGTTTGATGAAGCCTATAGTGATACAAGTGAAGATTGGAAGAACCAAGACCCAAGAGCTTGATGGATAAAAACGCCTAAAATTTGGGCCATGCATTGGAGTCTTGTTTTGACACCTCTATCTTTCAATGCTTGGTTTGGGAGCTATAAAGGTCGGATGAAGCTAAAGTTGGTATCACTGGAAAGCTAACTCAAAGAGATATAATTCATATTTTTACTCTGAGTCCAAATTCCAACTCTAAGTGAGTCAAAACAACCTCTGAAGTGTCACTTGAATGCTGAAGCGAGGCAATTGCGCGGGTTAGCATGTAAAAGCGCGGCCGCGCTTTAAGAGTTCAAGCCGCGCAATTGGCTTTCTACGCGGAGATGTTTTGGGCCAGATTTGGGCTTAGTTTTGGGCTTGGTTTATGTATTTCCGAGTTGTGCTTGTATGGGTTATTTAGATTTGTTTCCTTGGATATCTTTAGTAGTATTAAGAGATGTTAAAAACTCTTGTTAGTTTCTATCTTTTTCATAACTTAGAACATGATTTTGGAGGCTAGGGTTTTTCTCTCTAGAGGCAACCTTTGAACCTTTGTAAGTTTTTCTTTAATTTAATTATGTATTGTTAATTCATTGTGTTTGACTAGTTATTGAAATCATACATTGCATAATTTTGTGAGGTTTGATTGATTCTCAACAATTTGAATAGGTTTTATTCTCTGTGCTTATTTGAATCAAAGTTATTCTAGGGTTTTGTTAGATTGGCCACCTAATAGAATTTCTAGGTTAATTTACAACTAATCTGATTAAGCCCCGTTCGGGATTGATTAGATAAAGTAGCAACTATAATTGTTTAGACCCGTTTGGGCTATTCAGTTGTAGAAGGGAATAAACCACAGATAACTTGATTATCTGTTTGCGTCGAGTATTTGTTTCTATCGATACTTTGAACTTAAAGGTGTCGTTTAATTGAATCTATACGTTGTTCTAGGTTGTTAGATGATTAGGGTTGTTCAGACTGTTAGTTTTTTCAACTAAATATAAAGTTTTGGGTAATAATCCACGATAGATTATTCAAGTGAATTGAGAATCAAGAGAATCATGATCAATAAGCATATCTATGATGGATTTAACTAGTTGAACACACTCTCCTTATACTTGTTTCTTACAATCAACTTTGCATTCATATTTACTTTTTAGTTTGCATCTTAGTCTAGATAATCATTCACAAAAAAAAACCCATATTTTAGTTACTTGGCATCTAAGTAACAACACAAATACACGAGTCTCTGTGGGATCGACCCTTACTTACCATTCTACTCAGTTTGGTTAAGTTAGGATTCTTTGATAGGTAAACGACTGAAAAATACCTCATCAAATTTGGCGTCGTTGCCAGGGACTCGTTGCTATTTGTGTTTTACTTTGTGTGCTATTCATGGTGTTGTGAACCTATCTTACGGTTCATAACACCCGTGCTACTAATCTATGGCTTTGTTCGATTGTAGACAGCTGCAGGATGAACACTTCCATGACTATTTTTCAAGATTTCAAGACCATGTGTTTGAACTTGGTGCTTGGGGATTACAGTATAGTGATAAAGAGGTAAACATGGGAGTTATCCATGGTATGAATCTTGAGACAAGGGGATTGGCTGACTACATGAGCAATGGGAGGCTTTTATTTATGGGACTTGAGGAATGCTGGGAATTCTTCTGTTTCATGAGCCATCAAAGCTTTCTGGTTGAGTCATCTTCCCAACCACCCCAGCTGGTTGATAAGTCTCTTGAGGATATAATCAGGGATATCTCAAAAGGGTCGGATACTATAATCAAGGAGCACTGTGAGTCTTGTTCTTCATATTTTCATTCCACAATCTCATGCCCTTTTGAGTTGTGTGAAAGGAATGGTGGAGTCACATTGGAATCAAATGATCATGAGTCAAACATCCAGATACAAGTTGCGGAGCAATCTAAGACACTTGATGTGGGTTATGAAGACGCATTTGATGCCCAACATGAATTTACACCTATAAGGCAAGTTGAGCAGATTATCACAGATCCAAGGGAAGTTTGTGCAGGCATAGAGATTCTTACAGAGCCTAAGGATCTTGAGTCATTTTCCCCCATGTAGAGTAAATTGCTTGGGGGTTTTGTGGTTTTGGAAGAAGACTCGTTTGTTGACAATGATGACTTCTTTGCTGATGAAGTAGACAACCATAAGGGAGAAAAACAATATGATACATCTATTAGGTCTCCCGCTGTCATGGTGTGCCCTATGTTAGGCCTTGACATCCCTTGCTTCAGTTTCCCAACCTTCTCACATCAAGAGCTTATGGAGTTCCAAGATAAGGAGTCAAGTCTACAACATAAGGTGGAAGATGGAGAATATATGGAGTTCATCTTGGATATAAGTGGTATTGCTGACAAGTGCTTTGATTCATACTGTATGTATTTTCTAAAGCCACCACTTGTGCTGAATTTCTTTGAACAAATGCCACCTCATGAAAATTGGACACACATGTTTGATAAGTGGAAACGGTTTTTAAATGGTATATTATTCACTTTCAATTTATCATTGTGCTACTTATGTTTTGGTGAGATGTGTGCACAGGGATTTGACAGGTTGCTAAGGGCATTGACAATGTCTAATCTTGTCAATTTATGCTTAGGGTCAAGCTAATGACGTTAAATAAGCGCTTCTTGGGAGGCAACCCAAGGATTAGAGTAGTTTTGTTTTTCAGTTTTAATCTTTTGCTTTTCAGGTAGTTTTGTTTGTCTGTTAGATATCCAGGTCCGAAGATTAATAACCCGAAGAAGCCTTCACCACCACTGTTGGATTACCCGCCACACTACCCGGATAGTTAGATCTTTGTGAGTTTTCTCTTTCCTTTACTTTTTCCTTTACTTTGGGGACAAAGTATGTTTTAAGCATGAGGAAGGGAATTACTTGTTTGCATTGCATGTAGTTGCATTAGTTTAGGGCATATTTAATTTTTGCATGCATTGATTAAAATCCTGAAAAACGAAAAAAAATCAGAAAATTTTGAAAAATACAAAAATATTGCATTTAGGTTCTTATTTCCCCATTGTTTGATACCTCTTGTGTTTCTATGCTAAGTATAAGTCCTAACCCATGATTTGCATGATATGTTGAAGTTGAAATGATATGAGCATGATCATTGATTATTTACCTTGACTATAGGACTGAGCATGTATATAAGCTTGAGTTTTAGATTCATTCTGAAGTTCTAGACAACAATTTGCCTTGTGAGATTTATTTGGCCTTTCATTGATTATATTTATTCTCTATATTTTTTGAGTGTATCACCATGATTTTCTAACTCTAGAACTTGCGTTTAGACTCTTTTTCAAGACTGCTTTATATGATTGAATGCATGACATTAAAAGGATTGAGGCATTGTTTCTTATTAGCCTATTATTTCCCTTCCTGCCTTACAAGATCCATATTTTGACACCCCATTTCTTTGAGCTTTAAGCCTGTTTTTATGAGCTCCACAAAATTTTCCTAGCCTATTAAGCTTGACCTATTCGGGATTTAGGACTTTAGGTTGTGTTTTTGTTTTGTGGGAATTTTGTATAAGTATGGGGGAGATTGAAGAAAGAAAAGGTGGAAAAAAGAAAATACAACTCTAGTGTGTAAAGTGAAAAAATGAAGATGAAAAGTATGTTGCAAAGCAAAGAAAAGTTGATACAAATGTTAGTAATCATGAGTGAAAAAGAAAAGAGTTGAAAAAGAGGCAAAAGTGAAAAAGAAGAAGTAAGAAACAAAGAGCTTTGATGTGTAAATGGAGTTGGTGAAGGAAGTTGGGAAGCGTTATGAAAAGTGAAGTGTGTTGGTTTTCGGTTTAGGATTAGTTCTTTATCCCGGATTTAGCACCAGATGACTAAATATTATCACTTTCAAATTCTCTTTACCTTGGCCCCATTACAACCTTTAAAAATTCCTCATGATTTTTGTTATGTGTTTGATCCCCGGCGGTGGAGATTTAGGACGTTGATGCAAGCTTATGGTAGTCTAGTTTTCATGGTTGATTTTTTAGTGAAACACGTCATTAAACACTTGAGAGTTTGAGAGCAAACACATTACCCATGGTGAGGTCTGCAATGAATGAATAATCTTTTCTCTATGCTTAATGTAATGCATGCTATGAAGTCTTGGTAAAGTTTTAATTATATGTTGAATTGCTTGTTTGATTATGAGATGGATGCATGATTGCATTGATGTGGTGTGATTTGGATTTGTGTCTTGCTTGAGGAAAAGCAAGGGTTAAGCATTGGGGAATTTGATAGCTTGCATTTAGGTAGTGTTTAGGATGCATATATATGTTTATTTTGCATGGTTTTAGTTTAGTTTAGTCTATTTCGTAGGTTTTTAGGTTTTCTAGGAAATTCGGGTTTTGCTCTTGTTTTGTTCGGTTTTGCAGATCTTTAGGTAAGCAAGCGTGGACGGGACAAAGTTTAGTGGACTATGGTGGAGTTTGATGAAGCTTATAGTGATACAAGTGAAGATTGGAAGAACCAAGACCCAAGAGCTTGATGGATAAAACGCCTAAATTCGGGCCATGCATTGGAGTCTTGTTTTGACACCTCTATCTTTCAATACTTGGTTTGGGAGCTATAGTGGTCGGATGAAGCTCAATTTGGTATCACTAGAAAGCTAATTCAAAGAGCTACAATTCATATTTTTACTCCGAGTCCAAATTCCAACTCTAAGTGAGTCAAAACAGCCTCTGAAGTGTCACTTGAATGCTGAACAAAGGCAATTGCACGGGTTAGCATGTAAAAGCGCGGCCGCCCTTTAAGAGCTCAAGCAGCGCAATTGGCTTTCTACGCGGAGATGTTTTGGGCCGAGATTTGGGCTTAGTTTTGGGCTTGGTTTATGTATTTTTGAGTTGTGCTTGTATGGGTTATTTAGATTTGTTTCCTTGGATATCTTTAGTAGTATTAAGAGATATTAAAAACTCTTATTAGTTTCTATCTTTTTCATAACTTATAAAATAATTTTGGAGGCTAGGATTTTTCTCTCTAGAGGCAACCTTTGAACCTTTGTAAGTTTTTCTTTAATTTAATTATGCATTGCTAAATTCATTGTGTTTGACTAGTTATTGAAATCATACATTGCATAATTTTGTGAGGTTTGATTGATTCTCAACAATTTGAATAGGTTTTATTATCTGTGCTTAATTGAATCAAAGTTATTCTAGGGTTTTGTTAGATTGGCCACCTAATAAAATTTCTAGGTTAATTTACAACTAATCTGATTAAGTCACATTCGGGATTGATTAGATAAAGTAGCAACTATAATTGTTTAGACCCGTTCGGGCTATTCAGTTGTAGAAGGGAATAAACCACAGATAACTTGATTAGCTGTTTGCGTCGAGTATTTGTTTCTATCGATACTTTGAACTTAAAGTTGTCGTTTAATTGAATCTAGACGTTGTTCTAGGTTGTTAGATGATTAGGGTTGTTCAGACTGTTAGCTCTTTCAACTAAATATAAAGTTTTGGGTAATAATCCACGATAGATTATTCAAGTGAATTGAGAATCAAGAGAATCAATGATCAATAAGCATATCTATGATGGATTTAACTAGTTGAACACACTTTCCTTATACTTGTTTCTTACAATCAACTTTGCATTCATATTTACTTTTTAGTTTGCATCTTAGTCTATAATCATTCACAAATAAAACCCATAATTTAGTTACTTGGCATCTAAGGAACAACACAAATACACGAGTCTCTGTGGGATCGACCCTTACTTATCACTCTACTCAGTTTGGTTAAGTTAGGATTCTTTGATAGGTAAACGACTGAAAAATACCTCATCAAATTTGGCGCCATTGTCGGGGACTCGTTGCTATTTGTGTTTTACTTTGTGTACTATTCATGGTGTTGTGAACCTATCTTACGGTTCATAACACCCGTGCTACTAATCTATGGCTTTGTTCGATTGTAGACAACTGCAGGATGAACACTTCCATGACTATTTTTCAAGATTTCAAGACCATGTGTTTGAACTTGGTGCTTGGGGATTACAGTATAGTGATAAAGAGGTAAACATGGGAGTTATCCATGGTATGAATCTTGAGACAAGGGGATTAGCTGACTACATGAGCAATGGGAGGCTTTTATTTATGGGACCTGAGGAATGCTGGGAATTCTTCTGTTTCATGAGCCATCAAAGCTTTCTGGTTGAGTCATCTTCCCAACCACCCCAGCCGGTTGATAAGTCTCTTGAGGATATAATTAGGGAGTTTGCATCTTAGTCTAGATAATTCTTCTATTTTATTTACTTTTTATTTACTTTTTAGTTTGCATCTTAGTCTAGATAATCATTCACAAAAAACCTCATAATTTAGTTACTTGGCATCTAAGTAACAACATAAATACACGAGTATCTGTGAGATCGACCCTTACTTACCATTCTACTCAGTTTGGTTAAGTTAGGATTCTTTGATAGATAAACGACTGAAAAATACCTCATCAGGTATTACAAATGAATCTAGATAATTGGAAGTTTAGGCAAAATGATAGGAAGCTAATGTTGTCGAAATAACATTTGATACTGCTCTGGATGATGATAGTTATGAAAGCAAGATCGGTCAAGCTTTCGCCCATTGCGGAAAATTGATATGTTGGATACAATGCATCAAGAAATGGTTAGAATGTTCAAAGGCAATGAACAACTTGCAAGTTTAGGTTCATATTATTCAACAGATTTTATAAGTAGGAATTCATCATCGATTCTTCTTCACAATTTGTAGGTGAAATTTTTAATCCTACATTTGTTGTCATGAATGTAGGTCTAAGTCTGATATTGCATCTTCAATTGTAGATATAAGTGATCATTTACATCAATCCCATCCTATAATTTAACCCTCTAGATTGCATTTTGTGCCCGTCCATGTGCTTGCAATTAAAACCAAATGATAACAAGTAAACAAAGAAAGTAGCAATAGGAATCAACAAATGAAAGAGCGCAATTATACCATGATCATATATAGAGAAACAAACAACGTTTTCTCTTCATCCAAAGGAAATTACAAACAGAACGCACATTGTGCAAGATAAAAATGGAGGGAAAAAAACTTGTTCAAAAATCAAAAGGCAAGCAATCAAACTTAGTAGGTACCCTCAGCGCGGGGTGGCTTGTAACAGATGAAGCTGACACACTGCACTTGGCGAACGTTGTCGAATCCAATGATGCGGACGAAGGCGTGTGGGTATGTCTTGATGGCTTCCTGGAGCTCGGCAACGACCTGGGTGGCGTCGGTGCATCCGAACATGGGCAACTTCCACATGGTCCAGTACCTACCGTCGTAGTACCCTGGGCTGTGGTGGTGCTCACGGTACACGTGTCCGAGCTACATACGGGCATGCACATTTATTCAGTTAACATACATACATACATACATACATGTAAGTAAGATTGATATAGAGCAGTAGTAGCAGCAACAGTAGCAGTAGCAATAACAATAGTAATAGCAGTAACAGTAGTAGTAGTAGCAATGGTAGTAGAGATGAACTACTTACACCGACGTCGAATTCCAAGCAAGGAATCCAACCCTTGACAATAAGGTAGTTGATTTGGGCAATAAGGTCGGCCTCGGAGAGTGGTGGAAGGTAGGAAAGGGTCTCGAACTTAATCTTGCCCTCTGGTGGCCACACCTGCGCACATTACATTCCCCATTAGATATTATGTTCATCACTTCATCACATTTATAAATTAAATTTAATGTCAAATTCTTAAAATCCTAATGTTTCAACTCAAGAATCTATATAATGTCAATCTTAAATTTTGATGTTGTCACATTTCATCTCAATTCAAATCTAGCTCGTGTTACACTCTATGCTACACTCACAATATGACTATTGATATTGGTGGGCCCATATGTCAATATTCATTCAATAATAATACCAATACTGACTCATAACATAATGTACTAATACAATACCTTATAACAAAGAATGTAAGCACATTACATTAGGTAAGAGGAGATATTTTATATTTATGACTAAACTGTCAATGTGTTGAACCTACGACATCGGGTTTTGGAAACAATCATACGTCTGTAATGCATTGTATGTTTCATAATAGGTCTCATTCTTCTACCCGTTCTCGGAAGTCGATGACTATTCATAGCTATTACCTTGACGGGTTACTTTATACACTCCAAATGACAGACTAACAAAATTAACAAAAGAATTGACATCTATATGTATATACAATATGTATATATGTATATGTATATGTATACCTGCATGCAGCGGACTTTGCCGCCGTTGCTGGGGAGAGAGCTGAAGTCGTTGGAGGACTTCCTGGTGGTGGGGAAGGTGGCGAGGTTCTTGAGGCCGGTGAAGGGGGCAACGACAGCTGCCTGGGCGGCGCTGGGCCTGACGACGGTGGCGGAAGACATCACTGAGGAAGCCATTTGATTTTTACTTCAAGAGTTGTTCTCTGCCTTACAATAATTTTCCCTGTGTTTTGAGACTGGTTATATAATGAAGCTCCTTTGATCTACGGTCACAAGTTTTGGAGGATATGGTTTGAGCAATCTTGGCCTTTGATTTGGGTTGTATAGGATAATCTTGCACGGGGTAGCTACCACACATACCGGTCTTTCTTCATCTTTTGCCTTATCATCGTTGAGCACCACAGCCTTTTGACACGTGTCAATTGGTCATTGGATTCTTTCCCCTTTTGAATTTTTGAATTTTTCTTCGGGAATGGATGGGCCCATGATGACAATATGTATCATAAAACGTTACATGTAAGTTGTAACGTACACTAGCAAAAGAGGACAATTTAGGGGATAGACAAGAGTAGTTTGGGATAAATGATAGCCAAGAACGTACATTAGGGTGTTATTTTGATGATGAAAGAAATGGAGATGAGGTTTAATTGTATGATGAAAAATATGTGGCATTGATGAAGAGAAGATAATGAGACAGGGAGATCAAGTGAAACTTATCTTTTGGGGGTTTAAAGTGGATCATCATTGATTTAATCAGAGGCCAAAGATGATTAAAAAAAAAAATACATGTCTTTTTTTATAAGGTATTATTGATTATGATCGTCACAAATGTTACTTGGCTCACCTAGAGTATCCATTATTCTAAGAAATTGAAAATAATGACCTCAAGATACTACCCTAAACCTTCGAACCAAATGCTACATATCTTTAGTTGAAAAGAAGTCAGAGAAACGAAAGATTAAAAAGAAACTAATTAAGTCTATATGATAAAAATTAAAAATATAGTTTTTGCAACATATTTCCTGTGATGCATGGATATCCCATAATATGTAGAGTCTGTAGAGAAGCTTTTGTTTATTGAAAAATAAAGCTAGCACATCCCAAATAGCAGATTTATAAGGATTTCTAGTTTAAGATGGAACAAGAATGCCCATGCGTGAAATCTGATGCTGTTAATGATAATTTGTTTTTGAATGTGTAAATTTCAAGACAGAAAAAATTGAAATCAAATTATTGGGCTTGCTGAGGTGCTCAAAATTGGGCCAAGTAGATAGCTATGACCCAATATAATAGGCGGCCTAATAGATTGGTGTAAACTTACTCTTTCTTATGATAATAATAATGTTAGAGCATTTACAATGGTAGTATGCCCCGGTGCATGGTGTAAGAATTATTATAAAATATATCCTAATTTGTTTGTTCCAAGAAAAGTTGAGGCATGAAATGAACCCCAGGATAAAATTAATGAACCCCAGTGCAAACGCGTGTGTGCACCTCTCCTATTACAAAACGCACCGTATTTGTAAAAATTTAACCAACCAGCCACGTTTTGAGGCTTTGCTGAGCCAAAAAAGAAATGAAAAGGGTGCCATGTGTCGCGCTTGCAGTGGGCGAGCGCGGCCCACTCAGTGGGCGACACGTGGCGCCTATGGGCAATTTAATTGCCTCTTTGTTTAAATTGCCCATTTGGGCAATTTAAACATTAAAAAAAATTAAAATTTTTATACCAAAATTCATAATATTTTTTTCTCTTTCCATAGACATCAATATTGTATATATTTGACTGTATTAAATTTAACTGTATTAAATTTAAAAGTATATTTTTTGGGTTGGTTAGGTATTTTTAGAGTTGTGTAATTATCTTTTAAAACAATTGTATATATTTGATTACATTACAAAATTATTTATTATTCTAATTATATGTCCTAGGCTAATATAGATCACAATAAACCCATAAACAGAAAACATTGTATACTTTTTTTATATAACGAGGGGTATATATGTAATTTTTAGTAGAAAAAGGGGTATAGTTGTAATTATATATGGAGAGAGAAAAATATTGAAAATGGAAAAAATAGGAGTTCATGGGGTGCATGGATGTAGAAATAAATTGTAATGTGGTGCATAGCTGATGTGGCAGAGAGAGAAATGAAAAAATAGGGGTGCATGGTATTGTAGTAGGAGCATGGTTGTGGATGCTCTTACTTGGCTATGTACTTATTCGACAAGACAAATATTCAAATATTGCATTAATTTGTTTTGGTTAGGCGGTTAGCAAGTCGTTATGAATCGGGTGTGCCATGCAAGTTTATACCAATCAATTAGGTTATAGGTTAGCTTTGGGTCACAACTCACATGTTGAGGCGTTCAGCTACTAGTGGGGAAAGCTTAGACCTGGGCAAACGTGGACCCGGGCCGGATATGGGACGGGTTTGACCCTAAGATTTTGTCCATTTATGCGGACTCGGACCCGGGCCGATACGTGGTTACGGGCTGGAAGCCTTGTCCACGTCCGCCCATATTGGCGGACCCGGATAGCCCGCTAGCCCGTTGGACCCATAAGTATTCTAGCAATTCAAGCTAGTAATTACAAAAGGTATAAATTTATAATTATTTGTTAAGACTTAATTGTATATTAGTATTTGACCCATTTTGATATTCAATCCGTGATCTATTCAAGTCTAGCAAGCCAACCTTCATTCTGAAATTGTATTGGGCAAGGGAGGATTATTAATTTTCTTCAAAAAAAATTGAAAGATAAATATCAATCCAAGAAAGACACAATACAAAAAGTAGATTTAAGAGATAAATACAGGAAAGAAACAATATAGGAAATATATAAATATCAATCCACGAATCCATTAAAGCTAAACAAAGCCAAAAAATAACCTACAACGAGATTTTTTTATATAATACAAGAAAGAAGAAAACTGCTAAATTTGAAAAAGGATTCAATGTTTAGAAACAAAGATGGTTGGAGGACGATTGTCGGAAATACGGCTCTAACTGGTGGGGTACTGGGATGTGATGATAGGCGACCGAGTGAAGAAATGGGGAGAGATAGGGTTTCGCCGTTTGGGATTCTGAGAAAAATAAAGAGCCGGAGTTCAAAAATTGAAAGAGGCAACAATATAAATCCATAGCTTTAACTGGGTCGTCCATTATATTTGGGCCTGGGTCATTTATGCATGTATCATGGGTGGGTAATAAATTTAAAATCTAAATATATTTTTCAGAATATATATATATATATGGGTCGGGCTTATCGGCCCTATAAGGCTAAACTCCTAGTCCATATCCGGTCCAATGGGTATCCGGGCCGGGCTTTAGCGGCCCTTTAGGGCTGACAATTTTGTCCATATCCTCCCATTTTCATGGGCGGGCGGGCCGGGCTGGGCGGGTCGGTCCGCTTTTGGACTATTATGCATTCATAACCGAAGTCATTACTCCAAGATCTGAATCTGACAGAAGGAAATGGACAAAAATCTACAGCGTGGGTTTTTATCATCTTTTCTATCTTTCAATATCAACCACAATCAGTGAACCTATACTCCAATGAATGAATGAGCACCTAGCAAAAATCTTGGCCTTTCAAGACAACAAGAAGTGTCCACACGAAATGGAAATCACCAAAAGAATGTGAACAAATTCATTGCACAGATAAAATAGATTGACAAGAACAATGCATATTCACATTATAAATAACCATGCCAACACAGATTGGCTCTATACAAAATACCTTAATCTTCTCACAAAGTCTATAGTACAAAAAAACAACCATTGCTCCTCTCAATATTAACACAATCAAACCTCTCTCTACAAACAAATAGAGAGCGCTCGACAACAAAGCTCCCTAACTCTTATCAAACTAATCACATGATTGAATCCAAACAGTGAATTCCAGATCTATATACACTGCATCATGTTAACTCTCATCTTGATTTCAACTTCTCTACAAAAAAAAATCCTCATTTCCCATCATAAATTGTTGATTCGTGTTGGGGGATTTTTTTAAAAACCATTTTTTTGTTGTTGTTATTGTAAATTTGTAATACATATATATATACAGTTTGCTTACTAGGCGACAGCGGTGATGCCTGAGTTCTGGCGATCCCTGCTGAGGCAGTCAAAACCTTCTACTCTAACAGGAGCAGGCTTGAGGGTAAACTTCATTCGAGCACATCCTCCTTTGCGTGCAGATGGGGAAAGTGGTAACGGAGAGCCTGATGATGGCAACATTTGGAGGGTGGATAACGGGGAAAGTTTTTCTTCCCTGAAATTGGCATCCTGAACTAGTGGGTTAGATACCCTTGTTGGAGGGGATCCTGTGAAAAATGGAGGTGGTGATGATGCAACATCCTTTTGGTCTACACCATAACCATCCTGTAAAAATTCACAAACAAAATGATGTGGGTAAGATTTTTAGCAAACTTGTAGTTCTATGATTCTACTGCTGATGAGAGGAGGGGTACAAAGATGATATCATATGTACTTAACACAGAATAAAAGATAAGACACAAGATTTTGGCATGGAGTTTGAGTCTACATATAAATAAGCACACACTCAATAGAGACAAACTATAATAAATTGTAATTAGAACATAAAGAATAGTCTCTTGGTCCAATTTATAGACACTTAGATCATCTTCAATTTGCAAAAATATTACATGTTGTACTAACACAGATTCAATTCTTCAGAAGCCCTTGCATCATAACTTAAGTCTCCAAGATAATGATTATGGAGAGAAACTGGCTTGATTACCTAACCTCTGAGACCTGAGGGAAAATATGAGTACATACTTGTAGATATTAATAAGTTGATTCAAACATGTTTGACAACAGAGCAAGAAACCAATTTATAAGTTTGGTTTAAATGAGTAGTTTAATTGTTAATCTTATATTCTTATTCCATCCAGTGTAGCTAAAACAACCCCCAATAAGCCACAAACTAAATGCTTTGATCTCTCTTTTCAGCAACTCAGCTACACAAAGATCTGGTCAGCTATAAGGATGATGATTACTGAACTAATCTAGGAGATCATGAATGATAATACATGATATCAAATATAAACACTATACCAATAATCAAAAGATTTGTTCAGATCTCGATTGTGTTTCAGTTTATCCAGCACACAAACATATATAAATATACCAAGATTCAGACATCAATTATAAGAAATTCAAATCATATCAAGGACCCAGAAGATCAAAAGGAAGCTAAAAACAAATTTAAAGAGCCAGAGATCAAAAGGAAGCTAAAAAACACTACCTTGGTTAGAATCATATCAAGGAGTTCCGCCCCTGCTTTTGAATCTAACTGTTCCCCAACGCTTCTGTTCAAACAAAGAGAAGGAAAAAAAAAAAGGGCGTGAGAAGTGTTTTCTCAGCATCAATTAAACAAAGAAACAAACAGATGCATAATCAGCAATAAAAGAAAATAAAATTTCATTCTTAATGAATTTAGAAACAAAAATCTCACCTCTTGCACCATCTCAAAGACATGGGGTGATGATTAGCCAAGAACCCAACTCTTCGGGGCTTCGGGCAAACCACCGGATCCTTGAGATCGGAAAGAGAAAGTGGGACAGAAACAGATCCTCTCATCTCTTCACAACCAACCATGGCGTTCTGTTGAATATCCCACCGGTTCATCCTCTTCGGATCTCACACAAACAAAGAACGCCTGCAAGATCACCGATAATAGAACCATTAAATCGCAGCTCAAGCACAGGGAATCCATCAATCCAGATCAAACAAGCGAAATACCCAAAAATTATGCGGAATTTTTTTTCAATTCATAAAACAGAAAAGGAAAGGCAGAAAAGCAAAACACGGATCTGAATTCTAAATATGAAATAGTGAAAGATCTGGATCGGGAAAAAAATGAAATTTGGCCAGATCTAACTATAATACTATGCTACACCCCTACTAGAAGAACAAAACAGAAACCTAATTATAGAAATTGAAATTACTGGAAACTCCGAATTCGGAATTGCAGATCCAACGGTTAGCCACAACGAAAAAGGCAGAAATTGAGAAATCGATATAGAGCAAAAGAGCAAGATAGAAAGAGACCGACCTCGTAGGAGAGATGGATGGAGAGAGAGAGTCGGTGGGCGAAAATGGCGAAGATGAGAAATGGAGGAAATTGGGAATTTATTAATGGAAAGCAGGTGGGCGCGCTGATTCACGACCTAGTCATCACCCGTCACAATCACTCTGAGAGAGCGAGAGGAGACGCTGTCGTTTGAATTCGATTCGAAGATAGGGCTAGCGACGAAACGACGCCGTGCGCTCTTCGCTGGATAAATTTTGTTTTTGACAGCGTGACGTCAGTTTCGTTAAATTGCAGGAAAACATAAGAAAAATGTTTCTTAATCTTAATAATACTGTATGAAATAATTTTTTTTGAAGTAACTCATGCTAAAATTATTTAGAACTTTTCATATAGCGAATATTAGATATTTATTAAAATTTTCGAATTTTTAATCATGTATACTACATATTTATTCATCTCATTTGCCTAATCTGTATTGTTCATTGCACGAGTGTAATTTTTTTTTAAAAAACATCATTTTGATTTGAATAGTTTTAATAAAAATATAATATTATTATAATATTCAACATGTTAAATATATTTGATTTTAAGGAAATATTTTTTAAAAACCAAAACAACAGTGAATTTGTAACTTTATAAGCTCCTCTAAATATAATAATTCAACTTGTAAAAAAGACTTATGAATAACAAAATGCTAATTTAAAACGCCCGCCCCTTCAGAAATTCTGAACGCCCCGACTTTTATAGGGACGCTTACGGGTGTGGGTCAATATTTTTAAAATTTTGGGTTACGGGTCGGGTCGGGCCCAACCGATAGGTTGTCGGTCGACCCGCACCGCAGACCCGCACCCTTTGAAAAAAATATTAGACCTGCACCCTTTCTTCTTCTTCAACTTTATTCACTTTCTCAGTCTTTTCTCTTCGTCGGAGTCAGGAACTCTCTCCGCCTCTACCATCGCTGAAATTCTACTCCACGCTGACCAAACCCTAGCTTTTCTCCACCGGCGACTCTTCCGCCACCAGCGTTTCTGCCACCGGGAAGCCGTCCCCGTCCTCACCATGTGGTCACCACTAGTTAGTTAGTCTAGTCCTCCCTTGAAACTTGAAAGTGTTTATTGTTTAAACCCTAATATTCAATTTTTAGTAGATATTAAAACATAAAATTAAAGGAGTATGTAAATGTCAATCTGTAATACAATGCTCCTGGATTTGACAACTTTCTAATACAATGCTCTTGGATAGAATAAAACATAAAATTGTTATGTGTTCGACTGTTATGTCAATAATAATATTCGGGTCGCGAGTCGGGTCGGGTTAGCCCATTGAGCATCCCTAGACTTTTACGTTGGTTACCTCGACCGACACACTATCCCATTGATCGAGGTAACCGACAATATTAATTTTAAAAAAACTGTGTTGTACATGATGGGGCTCGCGCTGGTCACCTCGACCGATGCGTCCCACAGTCGTTGGGAGCAACGACACTATTCAAAGGAGGTTATAAATATGGTGTGGGATGTGTGAGTCGAGAAATGCTCGCCAGAAGTGAGAAGAAAAAAAGGAAGGGGAAAAATTATAAAAGAAATTAGGAAGTTTTTTGGATGTTATAAATCTAAAAGTCGTTCAAAAACTCCACCTCCATATTCATCACATCATATACATTTAAATCAAACGACGATGGAAGCAACTGTTATTGTTGAGTTCGAGCAAGAGGATATGTCGGTTTAGCCAACGACTCATGTCAAATTAGATTTTGATATATTATATTTTAATTTAGTCCTTTTAATTATGTTTATTTATATAGTAGGATGTTAGAATTAGATTTAAATTTATTGTAATATTTTTTATTTTCTATTATGCATCTCAATTTAGTCATTTTAATTATATTTATTTATAGAAAGATGTTAGAATTAGATTTAAATTTATCATAATATTTGTATTTTATATTATGCATATCAATTTAGTATAATTATTTGTGCGTACATTGGTCCTGATTATAATTTTATTTATCCACTACACTCTATCATTCCACCCACCCAAACCCAAATCTCAACCCCTGATTACCATATTGTGAGCGTCATCTAGTTTCCCACACACACCAAACCCACCTCTTGATATGATGACACCGGAGACTGGCCCACGGTCTGACCCAATTTTCCTTAATATGATTTCATATACCCTCTCTGAGTCCCGCCTAACCCCCACCAAGCCGGACCTTCCCACTTTCTACCTCAGCCCACCCACTACCAGATCGAACCTTCTTATCATGAGGCCGAACCTTCCTACCACCCAGTACCCCAGAGGTATGAACCTTTGTACCACCCAACACCCCTTGAGGATGAACCTTTTTACCCCGAGGTCGAGCTTGCATTGATTGAGCCTTCTTATCACCAATTGATGAAGGATCGATCAACTGATTAATTTGAGTAACGCCTTCGGGCTCCATTTGATAATATATGTCGTACTGGGTCCTTAACTCTTGGACAAACTCATGTCACATTCGCATCCATCCATCTGTCGTATTCCACCCCATTTGAGAAGCGAGCGTCATATACTTGCAATGACCGTTTCCCGGAACATCATACGCCTCGACGATGAATGTCAACAAGAAGGCGGGTACATGAGGTATGAGATTTATTCCTCCAAAGTGGCTAATGAGAGAAGGAGTTGTGGGTGGAAGAAAACCTTATTCCCAACATGGGAGGCACAAACAGGTCCGCATCATCTGGCTTGTTATCTTCCTTTGGCTCGTCATTGACCTCGACATACTTATGGATCACCTGACGTTGCACGTGTTTGACCATAGCTTGCCTTCATAGTAGTCTGCTATCATCTTCACCCAAACAACATATATCGTCACCTTTTATGCAATCATCATCGGGCTCGGTCGTCAAAAGGCCTTCCCATACCAGTTGCTTCCAAAAAGGATATATAGATCATTGAAAGCTCAATGGCTTACATTGGTTGATGCATTCAAGGACTTGGTGAAGGTACGAAAGGCCAAGGGCAGTTGCCCATCACAGATCGTCGCATATCGAACGATATCTATTCTTATGGGTTTATAGGGGCAATGACGTACTTGAACAAATGTTTAATAAAGTTGTTGGATACCATCATTGGGAGGAGAGAGAATACCGTTTGAAGCGGTTCAACCATGTGATGGATGTCCAGCGGAACAATGGTATGATCCCTCTCCATCTGCCCGTGTATGTTGATAATCTGGATTCTAATCGCGTTTTGTATCTTCCTCAATATAGTGGTGAATTCTCCTATGGACGTTTTCAACTAATCTTCAGCGTGGAGTCCCCTTACAAATATTTTAAAATGAAACTTCAATTTTCAAAACTTGTATGAAATGTAAAAATAACTTATTTTACCTATTTGTGGTCCTCGGAAAAGGTTGAAGCGTTGGTCGATGAATGCCCTCACAATCCGATTGCGCCCAGGGGTGAGCCAGTTGTTCTGGAGATATGTAAACAATAGTGGGTTGAGCTTTGATCGCAAAATCTAGAGTCGCGCCTCGTACTCTCCCAGTTTCGACGAACAGATGAACTCTCATGCTTTGTTTGCAAACCAGTCCGCTGTATTGTCGGTCAAGTCGACCGACAACCTGTCGGTCCCCTCGACCGACAACCTGTCGGTCCCCTCGACCGACGAAGTTGTCCTGATTCCGACTTTTTGAGGCTTCGGCAGTGCGTGACAAAACTCTATAGTATGATTAGTATCTGATCTCTAAAAAAAAGTCAAATTAGCTTAAACTATACTTCGTACTCAATAACGTGAGTAGTGAGTACGTGCGTATTTAGTAATAATAAGGCTTTGTCATTTGTTCTAACATGATATCCACAAATATAGTAACATATTACCTTGGCACAGACAAGGTTGCCTCTTCAATTAATAGAAATTCCTATAATATGTTTCTTATTATAACATGATAACCCAATTACGAAGCATCGAAAATGATTTAGTATTTGTTTTTTTTTAGGTTTATAGTAAATTTAAAATCAATACCACAACGTTGAGGATATTTTGGAACTTCTAACATCTATACTAGTTAATTATTATTGCTATAGTTTAAATTATTCAAGGGATTTAATTTTTAGTGTGTGACTACTAGCACAAAAACTTTATAAGAACAAATTATTACTTTAATAAATGATTAATTATTGTTGCTTAGTATGATGGGAAGGTAAGGGGCCAGGAAGGAAGCTGCCCAGCACGAGGTTTGACCGCGAGGGATTTGACTGCTTAACTGGAATGCAGTTTGCGCAAACTACTCCGTGTTTCGCGTATTAAGCCGTGCCACGTGGATCACTAAATTCAATTTTGGAAAACAGCTTTGATATTTTAAATCTAGCGCTGCAGGAGACCGGCCTTTCACGTGGGCCCGGCTCTGCCTGGCGCCGAAAGCCGAATTTAGTCAGCGTGTCGGCTTGGAGCCTGGTTTACGTGTCTTTATAAGCACCAAAAGGAAAAGGGGAACAAAAAAAAGTAGCTTTATTGAGACGCTGAGTTGTCCAAATTAATTTTGCTCGTTACATAAAATTTTGTGACTAACAAAGTTAGCATGTGAATCCAATATCGAATTTTATAGAGAGAGATTATTATAGTAGTGGCACAATATGTATAAATTGTTAGAATAGTTGGAAAAATATCGGCCTCTCTATGTTAGGCTTATCCACTCAAAAGTGTTTTTTAAAGTTTAGGGTAACGGTCATTACTCGTCGCACTCGCATATATTCTACTTGAGGCAACTTATTTTGACCAAGATTCAATTGTATAATTTGACAAGCATGAGTTTAATTTATTTTTAATTTTTTTGATCCGGTAAGTTTTAGGATAGCTCAAGTACCACTTGAACTAGCCTAGAGCACCCTTGAACGGGTGAGAACTGATACAGTTCTAGAGAAATTAAAGTTTTTTAGTTTCGTCACCGGTGGGTGTCGAACCTGTGACCTCTGGGTTCTTTCCCCAAGGCCTAACCGGCCCGACTGGGCTCCTCACCCATAAGCATGAGTTTAATTAGGACGGAATATGGCCGGTTCAAATCGAAAATTTTAGCCGAACTTATTAAATCGAACCGAAATCGATTTTATTCAGATCGATTTTCAGTATAGGAAATTTCCCAAATTTCGATTTCGGTTAAATTCTTTTTCGATTAGAATTTCCTAAAGAATAACATTCTATCCACCTTAAATCGACAAAACCAAAATCGAAACAGTTCGATTCATTTTTCGGTTCGCCTTAAACCAAATTTCTATTTTCGACTCGGTTTAATTTTTGTCGGTTTGGTTTGGTTTTGAACCCATGCTCAACCCTAAGCTTAACATGCAAGTTAAATAGAGTTGGATTTTTTATATTTTTTTTGTTCTTTTTTTCAGCTTGCACTCGCCAAACACCAAAGAAGCTTAATGAAAATGGATATTCTAAAAAAGTTAATGCCTCATAACATTGTATTTCACATATCGAGTGTCTTCCTTGTGCCTCTTTCTTTCAGCATTCAGAATTTCCACCTTGGACCTGGACCTCCCTAAGGCAGCTCGCTTCTTTCAGCTCCATACCTAATCCCCTATCTGACCCCATCGATTGCCCTCCGTTCTCAAAGCTAGGGCTTACTTTTTTATCCGAAAGACGTCGTTGAGTTTCAGAAGATCAATTCACATTCCTATCCCCTGATGGAACCGAAGACCGCCATGGAAGGAGTTTCTTCGTCGAGCGATTAAGGAGTGTGTCAGAACCATGTAACTAGAATAGTCATTTTTAAAATCAAGGCAACTGTATGTGAGAGTCGAAACGAAAACCTCATGATATTACGTAATATCTTCTTAACTAGTTGTTCGAAAATACTAGAATAACTACTTTAAACATTCATTCATACCTTATTATACAATACTTAAATATTTTAATATAACCTATTCTTTTAAAGCAAGTTCAATTACACTATGAAGATATAAAATTTAACAAAACATAGAAATAGTATGACTATGTAAATTAAATGATATGTGAAAATAGTTTACATACATATCTAATATTCAAACATTCATAACTTTTTGCTTGAATATCGGATCGGAACGTATAATATATTAAATTGAAGCTCTCAACGAAATGAAAACATATACTAAAAAAATTTGAAGACCAGGGCCATATAGCTCCCATGTAGTTCCGCCCCTGCTGGAATGGACGATACATCAACTCTTGCAACCGAAGCGATGCGACTCTTCTTCTTCTTTCCAAACCGAAATCAAAGGAGAAAGAGTAGAGTTATTTAATTGAAATTATAATTACAATTAGCTTAATTGAGAATTCAGATGATTTATAGAGAAGAAAAGAGTATTTGTTTTGGGATTTTTTGTGTGCATTTTTTTTGATAGGGTAAGGATTAGGGTCACCACAAGTACTATTTGGTCTCGTCTAGAGCATGTATTATGGTCTCGAGGTACTACCCAAAGACTTAACTACATAACCAAATGCCCGAGAATAGTCTATTCAGAGACATCTGGTAAATATGGAAGAAAGAGAATGTTGAAAATTGTAGATTCATTTTTGGGTGCTAGTTGTGAAATCCGCAATGAGAAAAAATCTTGTCAAAAACTAAATTGGTATTATTTTTCGATATAATAGTTCAATGTGGATTTATTATTCATAACGATCGCATTTTTTTATCCCCTTCATGTTATTTTAAATGCAATAAGTTAATTTATGAAGGATTTTAATTTTCTCGTAACCATTGTATGGGCATCAAAATTAAATTATTTTTTTATTGAATATAAGACAATTAATTTTGATACACAAATATATATTTATGCACACAATTTTAATAAGCACCTAACCATTTTTAATTTTAATGTACATCCCACGTGCACCCTTTGTATTTGTTATTTCGAAAATTATACAAATTATTTCCAAAAAATTTAATTGTGTCGCTTTTTTCCTATTCAATGAATATAATATTTTTTAATTTTTCCCTAGAATTATTCATTAAGGAATATATTTTAGAATTTTAGTTTCTAAATAATTGGATTTCTTATAATATAATCTTGGAACACATAATACAAAGACCAATTTTAAATTAGGGATTTGTTTTTTGTGTCCTTCGATTTTTGACTTTTACTCTTGGTGTTCAAAAAAAAATCTCATTTCTTTTAGTGCCCTTTTATTTTTGACTTTTTCTCTTAGAGTCCAGAAAAATCTTATTTCTTTTGGTACCCTTCCATTTTTTATAAATTTCTTAATAATAACCTAAACTAACTCAAATTCCAATTTCCATCCATTTTATCTTATTTTGAATCAAAATAATCCTATGATTTCCCTTTAAATTAACATCGACCTCTAAGAAAATAAAAAAAAACACCAAAAAAAATAATGTTTTTTTGAAGAGAAAAAGTCAAAAACAAAAATATACCAAAAAAGTATCTCTCTTAAAAATTAACATCGGGCCTCGTTGAAAATCTGAAACAAAACAAGTCGATGATTGATCATGCGGTACCATCCTAGGCTCCTAGCTAGATAATGTGATATAGGTCACACGACGAACATGAGAGTAACAACAAATAAACTCTGCGTAAAAAATAAACTCTGCGTGTTAATTTACACACACAACTATAATAAAAATCCTACAAAAATAAACTCTGCGTAAAAAAGGGCCTTTATTGGTGATTTGGTTAACAGTTATGGTCCAAATTCATAAGATTTGAAAATCACAACTCATGATGCTCCATACAATGCAAATCGTGAGAACTTATTGAAATTACTGTACAACTTTATTACATTTTACTAGAAGATCACAAGTTATAATATCAAAATCAGAACTGATGCAATCGGTCTTTGAATACATACTCTTCTTTTCTTGCACTCCATCCAGATTCCTACTTTGACAATCAATAGAGAGGCCTCATCGTTGTTCATCAACAGCTTTCATTTCCCTTTCAACTATGGAGTCTGCAAATCATACAATAAGAGGTAATACTAGGTCAATTCTTCAATTCTATATATTCCAATCTTGATCTGGTTTTGAATTTTCAAATTGCAAATTTCCAGCCGTGCACTCTTTGCTCTCTTCCACCTTTGTTTTCTAAATTTCTGGGCCCCAGAAGTCTTCAACGAATTTTGTCGTGTTTTGTTTCTGATTGATATTGAAAGGGAACTTTTGTCGTCTTCTTTGAATCCATTGATGGAATTCATGGATAAGATTTACTTCAATGTTTGGACAGATTAAGAGGGAAGAAGAAGGCCATGGCTTCTCGATCGAGCAAGATTCCGTGCATCGAAGATGAAGAGCTTAAGAAGATTCTTGATGCTGATATGGATGAAGCTCCGGGCCGGCGACGAGCCCGTGAAGCCTTCAAGGATGTACAGCTTGGGATCGGTCATTGCTTGTTCAAGGTGTTCGACAAAATGCCTCAAAGAACTCTGTTCTTCTCGATTTTAGATTCTAGTTTAGATTCTGTAAAACAAATAGTAATGTTAAGTTGATTTGGACTTGGATTGCTGGATGAAAGCAGTATTAGATAAGATCTGGAGCTCATTGATTGATTTGTTTTGATGGATATTGTGTTTATTTGTTGCTGCAGATTCCAAGTGAAGGTCTCAAAATGAATGAGGTAAACTTTGCAAATGGGTGGTTGCTTTTATGCTATATTAATCTTTCTGAAAGTCTAACTAGGAGTACAATTGCTTCATCCAATGGATTTGATGTGGAAGCCTTTTTTTTAAATTCAATTTCTGAATTTTAAGGATTGCAAATTATATTGCTTTAAGAAGAGAGGTGGGTCATAGAATTTTCAGTGAAGTGGATGGATGAATGAGTGTGTGACAAAATAATGAGTTTTACCAACCCACGGCAACCTTGATTCCTCTTGAAGTGAGAGTACTATTGCCCACAAGAAAAGATTTTTTGGCTCTTCGAAAGTGAAACATATTAATTACAATCTCTAGTTGGACTATCCTATTCAGTTTTGCATACTCAATCTGAACTTTGGCACTTGTTGATTGGTAGAAACTAGAAACTAGGCTTCTCTATTGAGCCATATTAGTTGGATTTAGGTTGATTAGTTTATAGTTGAAGCCATATAGTTTAACCATAAAATTTCCATCTCAAGTTGGATTTGGGTTTGATAAGTCAATAGTTTCAAGTAACAAGTTTAAAAATACTTAAACTAAGACAGTAAGATTAATATTCTTCAGTCATGTTCTTGGGTAGAGATTGTTACTAGTTTGATTTTGTGCCACAGACATATGAGGTGAACTCCAGAGGGCTGCAGATTTTCACCAAAAGCTGGTTTCCAGGGACCTCACCTCCCAAAGCAGTGATCTGTTATTGCCATGGCTATGGAGACACTTGCACCTTTTTCTTTGAAGGCAAGTGCCTTAACATCATTCAAGGCCTCGTACTTTTGTGACAAATTTGTTGCTCACAATAAGAGTTTGATTGATTTATGGTTCTAGCTTACAGGTTTAGCTAGAAATTTAGCATCATCTGGATATGGAGTTTTCGCAATGGATTACCCGGGTTTTGGCCTCTCTGATGGCCTTCATGGCTATATCCCAAATTTTGACACACTAGTAGATGATGTAATTGAGCATTACTCCAGAGTTAAAGGTTGTTACAGCCATTTCCTATTGAATTTGAAAAAAATAAAGGATAATATACAGCATTGGTCATTTTGTTGCAGAATCTAAATCATGTTTTGGTACATTGTTGGTGGGCAGATAACCCAGAGATCCAATCTCTCCCTAGCTTTCTGTTTGGGCAGTCAATGGGTGGAGCAGTTGCCTTGAAAATTCATCTCAAACAACCAAATTCTTGGAATGGAGCGGTTCTTGTGGCGCCAATGTGCAAGGTATTGCTATTCATAAAATTATTTTCTTGACATAACCTTGATGTTTTGATGATTCTCATTTGATGGCTACTGCTTTCTATGTAGATTGCTGATGACATGTACCCACCATGGATTCTAACAAAAGCTCTAATTGGGTTATCAAAACTTTTTCCCAAGGCTAAGCTGGTCCCTGAAAAGAACTTGGCTGAGATGGCTTTTAGAGAAAAGAAAGAGATGGTATATATATGCTTGATTTTGATTTATCTATATTTTGTAACGGGTTTTTCTAACCAATGCCCTCATGTTAAGAAGCCGTATTTATAAAAATTCTCCAAGATTTTATCTATGTAGGATTTTTAAGCATTTTTCTAGGGCAAGAGTCTAAAAATAGGATTCTTAGACTGAGTTTATAATCTGTCAAAAATGTACATTTTAACCTGGTGTTTCCTTTTCTTTCTAAACTGTAAATGTAGGCAGCTTATAACGTGATTGCGTACAGAGACAAACCGCGTCTGAGGACAGCAGTCGAGTTTCTCAACACAACAAATGAGATTGAGAGCCGCTTAGAACAAGTATGTCCTTGATCTCTATTGTCAAGCGCTGTTGTTCGAATTCACTTATGAGAAAGTAGCATTAATTTTCAGGTATCATTGCCATTGCTGATCCTGCACGGAGAGAAAGATGTGGTGACGGATCCATCAGTGAGCAAGGCCTTGTACGAAAAGTGTAGCAGCAAAGACAAGAAGTTTATCATGTACGAAGACGCTTACCATTCCCTTCTTGAAGGTGAGCCAGATGAGAGAATATTTCATGTTCTTGACGACATTGTTTCTTGGCTTGATGAGCACAGCATCAAACCCACCTCGGCTTCAAGTTGACCCATTTCTTCTAATACCCTTGCTACTTTTTCTTCTCAATTCGATCTTCCACTCAGTATTTCATTATTTGACCTGTACATGTGTTAAGAATTTCAGCCCAGAAGCTAAAAGTGCTTCTTGCAAAGGTTCATAGTATTATGCTCTATTTATTAGCTGCTGCTAAGGGGTGACACTAGTTTTGTCAAAAGACTCAAAACATGACTACAAATCGAGGAGTTTGATGGTTAAGTCTGAACACTGTTTGACTTGTAATCAGATACTATCCACAGGCCACAACCCGGAAATTATGTAAAGAAATGATCCTAAATTTGAATATCTAATATGACCAAGCTAAATAATTAAGAGTTTGGACTGAATTCTCAAATAACCCAAAACATTCCCGTATTAGCTAGAATCTATAAAGCTTGAACTTGGTTTATACTCGGTGCATTGAGATTTTTTTTTTTGTAAAGGTTTGGTCAAAACATATGAAATTAAGTGAATGATAGTAGAGATGGTGGAAACCAAAACCGCTTAAACCACATAAGCTACTCGTCATGATCAATGTTCTAAAAAATCTTAGGTGGACCCTGGGCGGAGATGGACTGCCTAGCGCCTAGACAGCCTAAACAAATTGCTTAGGTGCGCCTAGGCTATGAGGGTTGAGACCTTCTGGTGCCTACAAATCATAGAGGTAAGATTAATGTATGCAAATGTGGAATGAAGTCCAAGGAGAATATAATCAATGATATGATGTTATACACCAAAATCCACAACTTCTGTGAGGGTGTGATGAAGGTGGGGTTTTGAGTCCTGTTGGATAGAGAACTAAAACTACCAAAACAAAATGGCAGAATACATCAACAGACCTGTACTTACACTTTTTTTCCTATTGGACCCCTGTACTAAAAAATGTTCAAACAGACCCCTATACTGCCCCCAATTTTGCCTATTGAACACTTTCAATCTTATTCGCCTTCCAGTGTACATCACACGCCTTATGTGTCATGTTATTTTGCCAAATAAGCCAAAATGGTCAAATACAAACATGTTATTTTGGCAAAATACGTACATGTTACATAAGGCGCGTGAAGACTTGAAAGTGTTCAATAGGCAAAATAACATGTACGTATTTGAGCATTTTGGCTTATTTGGCAAAATAACATGACACATAAGGCGTGTGATGTACACTGGAAGGAGAATAAGATTGAAAGTGTTCAATAGGCAAAATTGGGGGTAGTACAGGGGTCTGTTTGAACATTTTTTAGTACAGGGGTCCAATAGGAAAAAAGGTGTAAGTACAAGGGTCTGTTGATATATTCTGCCAAAACAAAATGACAAAAGCCATATGTTTGTATGTCTTTCTTTACACCCATACTCCCATAGCATTTTTCTAATGGGTCACCAGAGGGGAAAAAATCACAATGTTATCAACTTATCATCATGATTTTGACTGTTGCTATACAATCGGAAAAAAATGCACAATAGCAAATACAGTAAAATTGGGCCGAAAGTAAAGTGAAGTCCAATGGGCTTTATAGGAAGATTATTGGGCCCATTTATCTGCTTAGCTCCTACTTCATAAAACACGCAGGGATTCAAGCTGAGCCGTGGATGGGGCAACCATGGCAGCTTCAGTTTCTCTCTTCTTCTCCTCAACCGCTGCTTATCATCTTCCTCCCACACGCAATTCAGCGGCGAGAATGACGATAAAATCCCTAGCGGTCGAGAGAACGAGCGGATTCAAAATGAGGGCGCCTTACGAGCTCAAGGGAGGGCAGATTCGTCAATTTCACGAGCTCCCCTCAGGTCTGAAAATGGAGGTGATTGTCCAGAAGAAAACGAACAGCCCCGACGGAAAGGAGATAGAAAATGGAGAAAAACCACCACTGGTGCTCGTACATGGGAGCTTCCACGCCGCTTGGTGTTGGGCTGAGCACTGGTTGCCTTTCTTCGCTCAAAACGGTTTCGATTGCTACGCATTTAGCTTGTTGGCTCAGGTTAAACCCTCAATTTTCCCATCTTCGATCTGTATTTTGATGATTCAGTCTGTGGTTTGATCAGCAATAGTCTTCATTCTTAGTTCAATTGAACCCAATTGCTTGTGAATCAGTCATTTTATATGTGCATTGCTCTTATTAAGACTGTTAAAGTAATTTTTACTCAGGTGTAAGAATTTAGTGGAAAGAAAACTTTTATAGAAAGGGAGGGTTTATAGGTAGAAATGTAAGGTTCTGAATTGGGGTGGTTTTGAGAAAATTTTGGGGTGCTGAACTAGATTTAGTTTAATTGCTAATGTTGCTTTTAATGTCTCCATATGGACAGGGTGAAAGTGATGATCCTTCTGATAAGGTTGCTGGCACTCTCCAGGTAATAGTTTCACTTGATCTTGAGCAAATTAGTTCAAAACATTGAAAATGGTTTTAGACTTTTCGTTTCCTTTCTTTAAATGGATCATCAAATCAAGTTATTCTTCAGCTCTAAATTGTGCAGTAGACACATGCAGGAGATATTGCTCACTTCATACAACAAGAGCTGACAATGCCACCAGTTTTGGTTGGCCACTCATTTGGAGGTCTCATTGTGCAGAATTACATTGCCAATATACGAAATGAAGAAATTCTAAGTAAGCCTTTCGGACGTGCTTGTGATTTCATAGGGCTTGTAAGGAGTTTTTTATACCATGATAAGATTGATTAAACTTCAATTACTTTTTCCCTTCGTACTTCTTTCGAACATAGAGAAGGGGAGCTCATTTGCAAATCTCGCCGGAGCTATTTTGGTTTGCTCTGTACCACCGTCTGGTAATAGGTGAATCTCTATGATAGAAATCAACTATTTCAAAGTTTACTGTTAAATAATTGTCTTTGTTTAAAGAATGAAGCATTGATGATTGTTTATATCTCTCTTTTTTCAGTGGATTAGTATGGAGGTACCTATTCTCCAAGCCTATTGCAGCATTCAAGGTATTGTTCTTCAAAATTCACCTCCATACTTCATGAGTCTTCTCCTTGTTTTTAGTAAGAAACTACTTTTTCTTACGCAATTTGTTTGAACATTTGGTCAGGTGACAAGAAGCTTGGCAGCAAAAGCATTTCAAACTGATTTGCCATTGTGCAAGGAAACGTTTTTCTCCCGCCAGATGGATGACCACTTGGTTCTACGGTACATTTATTTTCAAACTAGTTGCTTTAGTTTCATATAATTCGAATTAGGTTTTCGTGTTGGGTTATATAACCCATTGTGTTACATTTTACCTTTACTTCCAAGGTACCAAGAGCTGATGAAAGAAAGCTCAAGGAAGCCGTTGTTCGACTTGAGGAAGCTCAATTCTTCACTTCCTGTTCCTTCGATTCCCAAGTCTTCCATCAAAGTACTTGTAATAGGAGCAAATGATGACTTTATAGTGGTATGCTCTATATTCGGGCTCATAATTCTTATTTCGTGCTCAATTTGAATCCTTTTGTTTTCCTTGTTGAAAATGAAGAATGTGTTGTTTGGTGAATATGGTTTGTACATAGGACTCTGAGGGTCTTGCAGAGACGGGTCGGTTTTATGGTGTCTCTCCTGTCTGTGTTAGCGGTGTTGCCCATGATATGATGTTGGACTGCCATTGGGAGAAGGGTGCGGATGCTGTCCTTTCATGGCTTTATGAGTTCAGATAACGAGCACAATTCTGTACCTCCAAGCAGATTATCAATGGTAAATTGAATGTTGATGTGTGTTAGGATTTGCTTAATTCCTTAATTCAGCCTCATCCTTTTGAAAGTTCTTATGGATCATGCCCTGATTTTCTCCCTACCCTTGTAGAAAGATTGAGCTGTCGTCGATCATAATGAATAGTAGTGAAGTCTTGGTATCTTGGAGATTTGAAAATGATTATTGTGGACTGAGCATTTCTGGCTCAGATTTGTGCATTCCCACATCGGATCCAATTCGACCCCAATTGTAGTTGTGGACTGAGCATCTCAGCCTCTGGAGCTTATTACAATTTGCCGACAATTTGTTACTCGTCTCTACATACTTTTAACAATTTTCCCGGGAAATTCTCAACCGCCTGTTGCGCAACTTCGGCGGGAAATCTCAATGCGATAAAGGAATTGGGAAATTGGAAAATTTTCAGCGCTACGATTGAAGGGATTGATTTCGTTAAAAAATCATATAAACATGTGTATGTAGTGGGATTATAAGAGTGGTCTTTAAAGAAAGTAAAAATGCAAGAAAATAATATTGTGACGCCCATAAGGCTATTAACGCACACGCCATAATTCTTTGTTGGCCTAGTCCTAACAAACCAATCTCTTTTGACGCCCATAAGGCTACGAATATGATACAAAAATGTACCCTGTCCTAATTGTGCATATATCTATGACGACGTCGATCTCATACATAAATGGTCCAGAATTTGAAACCTTAATTAAATGAACCGTATTTACAAATTTCTAATGATGACGCACGTAAAAAAGGGCCAAATCTTGGCTAAACTATGCTTATTCTACATTATAACATTAAGATTTAAGATGGGTCCCATTACAGTGCCACGTCATCAGACACATATAGGTGGTCGGATTTTGTCGTCGGAATCAACTCGGTGGAAGCGTATTCCCCCTTGGGTATTTCTTACACCCCTCAAAAAAGGTTGGGCCATTTTATTTCAATTCACCCAAATCCGAATTCCCAAAAGTTTACCATAATTGCTTGAGAAGATCCACACTCTAGTCTCTAGATATAGCAGTTCCTAAAACGTTGAGATTTTCCTTTTAAGATCTCTGTTTCTGCCTCGTCTCTTTCTGATCCTCTCCGTCTCGTGTGAAATTCACTTTCTTCATTCTCATCCGTTTGTTGATCTTCAAATCTCATATTCTCTTACGGAGATCGATTGTGTTTTTGGTTTCCAATGGCGTTGTGCTCGAATTTCAGTTTCAGCAGCTCTCAGTGGTCGCTTTCTTCACTTATAAGCTTAGGCGATTTGACCAGATACTTTTCTTTATAATATTAACTTTTTCCCTTTCTTCCGCCTGATTTAGGTTTCAAAGCAAAATTCAAGCGTCGACGTGCGGGGTCAAAGGCAGCATTGTTTCTGAAACTCGGATTCGTAGGGTTATCTCCGGTAGTCGATCGATTAGGATCGGAACAAACTCACTTGCTAGTAATCTCAGTTTCGTAGATTGCAATCGCAAGAACAGTCTGAATTCCATGGGTGGCAGGCTCGCCAAAACCGTTGGTGTCGATGGCGTGTTCCGATCTTCTGCTAAGCACAGATCAGTCGTAGTTCAAGCTTCTGGTTATTTCTTCTTCTTATTCTTCTTTTGATCAATTCACGATGAGATTTATTGGAACAATGATGCTGGATCCGGCATGTTAATTTGTCTGTATATGTTTTCATCAAAGTTGGCTAATGTATAGTTCGAATGATGAAGAATTTGATTTACTGTAACTGAATGCTGTTATCGTGATTGCTTCAAGTAAATTACTGATTCGATGGCATCCTGATTTTGAAACATCGATTCAGCCATAGGTTTTGTTGAATCCTACTATTCATGTATCTATAATGTTTATCAAGAGTGGACTATTGAATGTGAGCTTTGGACTCGAAGTGTTCTTCTGGTGGATTTGCATGACATGTGTCCATTTGATTGCAGGAGGAGATGTTGAAGAAGCTGCTCCTCTCAAATACCAAGGGAAATCTTCCCCTTCAGTTTTGCCTTATGTTGGTGTTGCTTGCTTGGGAGCTATTCTTTTTGGCTATCACCTAGGGTATGTATGACATTTTCTTTCAAAGACTAATTTCAAGATGATTGAGTTGTGTTAGAAACATGTGATTGTAATTAAAGAGAACCATACAGCTTTGCCACTATTGACACCGTGCATAATCCCCCAGACCTAATTTTGAACTTGTTGGGCTTATTCCTTTACTCTGTATTCTTGTATTAGATTAAAATGCAATATGCTTATTAAGGTAAAAAAATTGCAATATGCTTATTTTGGTTTATCCTCTACATTTCTTGCAGGGTGGTTAATGGTGCTCTTGAGTACCTATCTTCAGATCTTGGAATTGCTGGGAATGCTGTCTTACAAGGCAAGTTAGATGCCTTCTCTTTGTACATTTTATAGGATCAATTAACATGATATTTTCTTCCGTGTTGCATGATGAGGTTGCATAATTTATGTATGCTCATATAGACTGGGCTACATGAATGAATCTTATTCGTTCACTGTGCTCAAAGTGGTGTGTCATGAAATATGTGTGAGTTGCTGCTGAGTGCTGACTATAGCTTTTTACTGCTCTAATTTCCTCATTTTTTTAGTCCACATATAAATATGAAATATGCCTTGTTATTTTTTCTTTAATTTTGAGCATGGTTGACCTTCATAAATTTCTAATTTATATAGGGTGGGTCGTTAGCACATTACTTGCTGGTGCAACCCTGGGTTCGTTTACTGGTGGATCATTGGCTGACAAGTTTGGCAGAACGAGGACCTTTCAACTAGATGCGATTCCACTAGCAATTGGAGCTTATCTCTGGTCCGTGTCATTAATGATCGAAATTCGAATCCTTTTCTTGAATTGATTGATTAATATTAACTTCACCAACTTGATCATTTGTAGTGCCACATCAAAAAGTGTAGAGACCATGATGATTGGTCGGGTGCTTTGTGGTATAGGAATTGGCATATCATCTGCTTTAGTGCCTCTATACATCTCTGAGGTAGCTTTATTTTCTAACCGTTAGTGTAGCAATGTGATGTCTCTTTTTTATATGATTAATTGGCATGTAAACATGCTCTATCCTATGCAGATATCACCAACTGAGATTCGAGGTGCACTTGGCTCTGTCAACCAGCTTTTCATCTGCATTGGAATTCTTGCCGCACTGATAGCTGGTTTACCCCTATCAGGCAATCCTTTATGGTATAATGCAACCTTTCTTTTTCTGTGCAGTATAAGACCACTCTTTTCATTATTCCATAACACCTCTCTTTTCTGTGTGGGGGATTCATTCAGGTGGAGGACGATGTTTGGCATCGCAGCTGTTCCTTCAGTTTTGTTGGCAATTGGGATGTCATTCTGCCCAGAAAGCCCAAGATGGCTTTTCCAGGTTTATTTCTCATGCTTACTGAGCAGTCCTTCATATTTTTTTCCCTGTTTGACGCATATCATATGAACAACATTGCAGCAAGGAAAAACTGTGGAAGCTGAAAAGGCAGTAACAGCACTCTATGGAAAGGAAAGGGTTCCTGAAGTGATGTACGAGCTAAGAGCATCAACTCAAGGTTCATCAGAACAAGAAGCCAATTGGTTGGATCTTTTCAGCGGCCGTTACTGGAAAGGTACTGCTATGTTCAGCACTGAAATGTCTAATCATGAAACCTTTTAGTATGGTTTCGTGATGGAATTAATGTTTCCCATTTTTCTGTTTTGCAGTTGTAAGCATTGGTGCTGCACTTTTCTTGTTCCAACAATTTGCAGGAATAAATGCTGTAGTGTATTACTCCACATCTGTCTTTCGCAGTGCTGGAATTGCATCTGATGTTGCAGCTAGTGCTCTAGTTGGTGCATCAAATGTTTTCGGTAAGGCATTTTCTCAGTGTTTCATGATTGATATACATTTTCTTGTGTTTCATGATAGACTTACAATAATAACCCATTTCTGTGTGATGTGATGCGATGGATGACTAATGACTTACTGCTTCAATAGGTACCGCTGTTGCATCTTCGTTGATGGATAGGCAAGGAAGAAAGAGTCTATTAATAACAAGTTTCACTGGAATGGTAGAATCTTATTTCCCTTTTTCATCCACTTCTTATGAAATAGATTCCTTCCCTTTTCAATTGAACCCTCTTTATTGAAGGCTGCATCCATGCTGTTGCTCTCTTTATCCTTCACATGGAAAGCATTGGCACCCTATTCTGGCACTCTTGCAGTTGTGGGAACTGTTCTGTGAGTTTTTCATCTAAAACCACCTCTTATTCACATTAACAGTCACTATATATATGATAATCACTGAAACACACTCCCTTGCACTTGCCTTCAGGTACGTCCTGTCCTTTTCTCTAGGTGCTGGTCCGGTTCCAGCACTTTTGCTTCCAGAGATATTTGCCTCCAGGATCAGAGCAAAGGCAGTTGCTTTGTCTCTGGGCATGCACTGGGTAAGTAACTTACTACTGCAGATTTTGTAAAGAGAAAAGTAAGCATCCACAATGGATAAACTTGAGGTTTCATTCTATATTAATATACAAGCAAGGAGTTATGTCCGAAAAATCAGAGAAATGTTTCTTAATTTTTTCTCTTGATAGACTTTTCCTGCAAATAGAGAAACTCTACTCTGAAAAATTATGACAAAAGCTGTATACATTCGGTATTTCCTTTTATTTGATTATGGGGGGAACCGGGGAAACCTATCAGTCTCTCCATTGTGGATGCTCTAAGTATGCGTTCTTGTTTTCATTGCGTATTCTGAAGTCGCTTACTATTCAACTGTTTCTACAGGCTTCTAACTTTGTGATCGGGCTATATTTCTTGAGCATTGTGAACAAGTTTGGTATCAGCAGGGTGTACCTAGGGTTTGCTTCAGTCTGCACTATGGCGGTCGTGTACATTGCTAGCAAAATTGTGGAGACAAAGGGACGGTCTCTGGAGGAAATAGAGCGTGAGCTTAGCCCTGCCGTTTGATCAAGTCTGGTAATGTCATTTATTCTGTGTAGTCGTGTTAATAGTCTTGACAGGTATGATCACAGCTCTTGCTTGGTCTTTATCAAGTCCATCCAGTAGTGACAATAAATTTGATTTGTAGAACAGGCAGTTTTCTTAGTGACCTTTCCTGGCTTTGGTAGGTGTTGTAAGAACGTCATTCGAGTGAACTGATGAGTGATGAATGCCTATGGGATGGGTAATCATAAGCCATGCATTTTGCTGTTGGGTTTCTAAATATGCAGCTTACAAGTAAATTTTAAATTGAAAATCCAGGAAGTTCATGTGGAAATTTTGTTGAAATGCTTGTTTTCATTCTTTCTTTCTTGAAGGGAACCATAAATTCAAGGAAGCAGAACAGATGCCAAGGACAAAACATTTTCATTGTGTAAGTGTGTAACCATTGGGTCGATTTACCGATGGGGATTGCGTTAGGGTTTTAGCTTGAAATTTGCTTAATCGCCAAAAGTATGCAGGCTGAGTTAGATTATGGGGCGAGTAGCTTTCAAAAGCTCTAATTCTAGATAATTTCAGGTTTGGTATGTCTTTTAAGTTGGAGTTTAGGGTTGTTGAAGTAGGTAATGTCTTGCTAAGACGCAATCCCGCAGTTCTGTCGAGGTTTTGGGCCTCATCAAAATTGGAATCAACTAATCAATTATCTGTCATGATCCAGATTCAATTGAGATCAAGGAAGAGAAATTTAGAGAGGATTAAGGTAGAAGAAGGGAAATTAGAAGGGAAAGATTAAGGAGAGGAGAAAGATAGAGTTCAAGTAAAGAATGGAGTTTGGTTATTCATTATTCATTCGATAACCCCAATACAATCATCAAGTCTAGCCTCTTATACTCATTTATGAGTATTTACACAAAACACCCCCAAAGTCTCCTATTACCAATATGGCCCAATCATTACATTATCCAAGGTTAGTGAAACAAGAAGTCATCCGGCTAGAAAAGTGGTGTTTGTTATTGAGGAATGAGATATTAAGTTTTGTGAGTAGATTTTTTTTTTTTTTTTTTTTGTTATCGAACCCAAATTGCATCTCAATATGAAATCAAATGAATATTACATCATGCAATATTGCAATCCACCCTCTATTAAATATTTAAATGTCAAAGGACGGTCTCCACATCGATGTGTTGTTATCTCTATCTTCAATTCTTCCATATAGATCGATGTGTTGTTATCTCTATCTTCAATTCTTCAATTATCATAAATGTAGATGTTGATCAACTATATAAAATGCATCAAATCTCCATAGAACATTTGAAAATAAACACAAGTCCATCACTTTTTGGGATTCAAACTATGGCAAACTTGGACATATCACACCCTTCTCCCTTCATAAACAAATCACGCATACTCAGTGAGCTAATCTTCTTTGCCCTAGGATTATCAGTTGGCCTTGTAATTGGCTTGTATGACCTCGACAACAACCTCCCCTTCACCGCCTTCTCCTCAACGTCTTCTTTAGTTCAAGGTGAACAACCGCTCCCACCACCACTACCGCCGATCCCTCAGCCTAATCTACCACCACCACTACCATCAATCCCTCAGCCTAATCAGCCACCACCAGTACCGCCGATCCTTCAACCTAATCTACCACCACCACTACCGCCGATCCCTCAGCCTAATCTAACACCACCACCACCACTACCACCAATCCCTCAACCTAATCTACCACCATTGTTGTCACCAGTCCCATCAGAGGAAGAAGACGGAAGTTTGTTGAGACATAACATGAGTGATGATGAGTTGCTAAGGAAAGCATCATCCATGGTGGATCAACTTGAAGTGTCGCCAAGAAATTCGGTGCCAAAGGTGGCTTTCATGTTCCTAACAAGGGGGCCATTGCCATTAGCTCCCTTGTGGGAGTTGTTCTTGAAGAGCCACAAGGGCTTTTACTCCATTTATATTCATGCTCATCCTTCTTACAACGATCCTTTTCCTCAAGATTCCATCTTCCATGGAAGATTCATTCCAAGTCAGGTTAATTGCTCCTCCTATTAACATATACAAAAATACATCTAGTCAAGCGGCTAGGCCTTTAGGATAATACCACGACGTCTCCGTTTTGACTCCAATGGGCAGTGCCCTTAACCAAAAAAAAAGAATCTTATTCAAGTATTTGTTCATATATGATGATGTTTGTTATTGTATCAAAAATATGACTATTGACATGCTACTTGTGTAGGAAGTGCAATGGGGATCTATAACCATGGTTAGTGCAGAGAGACGCCTGTTAGCCAATGCGTTCCTCGATCCATCTAATCAAAGATTCGTATTGCTATCAGAGTCATGCATTCCGATCTTCAACTTCACTACAATCTACAACTACTTGATGGGGTCTAACTTGAGCTTTCTTGATTCACAAGATAGACCTTCGCTGAATGCTCGTGGTCGTTACAATCCAAGAATGTATCCCATAATAAATGTAACGAATTGGAGGAAAGGGGCACAATGGTTCGAGGTTCATCGTGACTTAGCCATTCACATAGTCTCCGATAGGATATACTTTGATGTCTTCAAGGAACATTTTGCATACCGTTATAGCGACGAACACTATTTGCCAACTCTGGTGAACATCAAATGCCCTAGCTTGATCTCGAATCGAACCATTACGTTTGCAGATTGGAGAATACCCGATGCTCATCCTGCTTCGTTTGGAGCCAACCGAGTATCGGAGGAGTTGCTTGATTGGATTAGGTTCGGATCGAATTGCACTTACAATGGTGTTGAAACTCGTACTTGTTTTTTGTTTGCTAGGAAATTCTTGCCTTCTTCCTTGGAGCCTCTATTAAGGTTCTTGATCTTTGATCCTTAGGACCCTAGTGTACGTCATAGGATACAATTAACTTACATTCTCGATACACTTAATTATGTTATGTCATTCATCGTAAGCTATATATTTTATACGTAGTATGTCTCAACAATTGGTAGATTCTAAGAAAGGGAGCATCTAGCCAACACAAAACCAAAGTTGATAAAATTTTATAATTATTATTTGTCGGAAATTTTATCTAAAAGGATTTTGTTTTCTTTAAAATACAAATTAATGGTTTGGATTTAATTTATTTTTCTGAATTTTATTTATTTTTTAAGATTTTATTAATTTTTATTATAAATATTAGGGCAATAATAACTCTATTTTCTATCAAAAAATAAATAAATAATAACTCTACGTATTCAAACCGTTTAAAAATGTATAAGAAATTCAAAACCACAAAAACGATTCTCTGTTTTGTCCATCACGCAATTTGCTTCACACATCCGGAAAATCACCAAATCAAATTTTTTACTCCCTTCTATGCTCTACTATGACGTGATTGGTCGATCAATTTTCAAATTAAATCAAAAAAAATTAAGCATCATTAAAATATGAAAAAAATACTCCTTCTGTCCCACAAAGATTGTCCAAAAGGACAACTATCACACGAATTAAGAAAAGGAAAGAGGAGAAAAAGCAACCAAATAGGAAGTGGAGAGGGATTGTAATAGTGATGGATAAAGATGGGAAGAAAGAGAAAAAAAAGGAAATGACTAAAAAGGATATTGGGATAGTTTTTTTATTGGATAATGTGTGTAAAAGGTGAAATTGGATAAGACTAATATTGTAAGAAAAATTTAATATAAAAGGAAAGTTAAAAAGATGGACAAATTTTTTGGGACACCTAAAGAGAAATACTGGACAAACTTTATAGGACGGATGAAGTATCTTATAACTAATTATATGATTAGGCAATAGAGAAATTAGACCGAAAAACTACCTGGGCTGCAAAAGGTCCACAAAGAAACAAAAAGCAACGTTACTTAACAGAAATCCTATATCAAATGTTAAACATCATACAATATTACATCTTGACCAAAAAAAAAAAAAAATCATACAATATTACAATAGAGCTTCAACTCGATCCGTTATACTATAGTATATTCAACTTGAGTAGGTTTTAAGTTTCGATACACGTCCCGAGTTTAATGTTTTTTTTTTTTTTGATGAAAGAGTTTAATGTTTTTGATTGCTTATACTCCGTAGATTGCAACATTAGTTGCAACGTTGATTAAATAATCATTTGGTTTGCTTTGTACTTATTGTGTTCAAAAGTCAAAACTATATATGTCAGAAAAAGCTTTTATTATGTGTAGGGGATTGAGCTGTTGTACGTCAAAGCAAATCTAAGGTTAGGGGTTTAAACTTTTCGTTTCATTACACAAGATGACATTCTAACAATCAAATTTGACAAGAAAAAAAAACTTATGGCTTCACCAAAAAGAAAAAAAAAAACCTTATGGCCATATTAAATGAGACTTCATTATCTAAACTCGTAGGAAATTTATATTAACCAATTGATTGATTGGATAGAAGAACGTATTAAAATAAAGGCCGAACGACCGAAAACATCCTTATAAAAGCCATATTGCTCTAAACCATCCTTTTAATACCAATTTACCGAAAACCACCCTCATAAAGTCTTCCATTAACAAATGACCACCCGTCCCCAACTCCCGTCAAAAAAATCCGTCTAAAGTATGAAATTACAAATCCACCCTTTATTTTTCATTATATTATATTATTATAAATATACCTAATAAATTAAAACTAATTATTGCACAAAAAAGAGATCTTTCATCTTCTTCCTCAATCCTCTTTCTGCGTCTTCTACCTGCAACTTCTCCTGTCTTCCTTTTCCATCTCCTACACCACTTATCAGCCATGCTCGCCGCCAAGAAACAACCTTGACCACCACCATTCAATAAATACCACAAAAACCAATACCCAATCACACATACAAGACAAAATCAATTGCCAAAACCCACCACAAAAATATGAATTAATCTCAAAAAACCCAAATTCAATCCGTATGCAAAAAGATTCGAGCATTAAATTTCTCAATACTATGGAGATTTGAATCAATTAGCCACTAAAATTTTTAGGGTTCACTAAACCCAAGTGACAGCCTCGACGTCAAGCAAAATTCCAACACGATTTAACCCTTTCTTTGAACTCGAATGATTTCATTGCCACCAGTGACCTTGCCGGGGACAACATTAATGAATTCGGATCTTGAACTTCGACCACCAAAATCACGGGCTCATTTTTCCCCAATCTAGATTTGGCTTGACTTTGTGCAATTTGGGTTGCTACTGGTTCGCCGTCACCTCCCTCCGTTCCCAAATCTCGCCTTTGTTTAGGGTTAAGCGCACCAATCGTCGAATTTTTGGGTTTGATCTTGAGATTCATTTTCTTTGAACTCGAATTTTAGGGTTTCATCTTGAGATTCATTTTTTTGGCCCATTTCCTTTTTTTGTACTTTTATTTCACATTAAAAATTAATAATGGGGCATGTGCATACAACACTGACGGTTTTTTTGACGGGAGTTGGGGGTGGATGGTCATTTATTAACGGAAGCTTTTATTAGGGTAGTTTTCGATAAATTGATATTAAAAAGGTGATTTAGAGCAATATGACATATTATAAGGGTGGTTTTCGGTCGTTCGGCCTAAAATAAAATCATTTTCTGTCCTAATCAATACTCCGTATTCAATAACCTAATTGACATCTTTAACCAAGAATGGGCATACGTTAGGGTGGCCCAATAAGTTCATACATAATCTTTATCTTAAGCATCCTTAAGCATTAAATTTATGATAATCAATGGTTAGAATTAAAAAAAGAAATTCTTCATTGAAAATTTAATTGAAAAATAAATTATTTTTTCCGTTAACTGTCTACGGGTGTGTTTGGATAACTAAAATTTATGCATTATAATGCATAATGCTTAATATATATAATTTTTTAATTTAAAATTTTGAAACTTGTTTGGATTGTTTTGAAAATTTGGAAAAAAATTCCAATCAAGTATTGTACTTGATTGTGAATATGAAAAAGTTAACATGACATACTATTGTTTATTTTAATAAAAAAATAATGTCTAACAAACACACCTTTATATAAAATAAACTATAATACATAAACTCATTATAACGCATGTAGCCAAACATATCCTACATAAATCACAAGATATAATTTTTATGTGGGCTTAATTCCAAACCTAATTGCTCATTTAACACACAAACACAACTGTTTTTTCATTTTTGGGTGAAACTATTTTCTTGCTCCGCCAGTTATGCTCTACTCCAAAATCCTTGAAATTCGTAAATTGCATAGTTTAAACTTTAAATGGACCGCCAACCCCCTCCACTAATTTAAAAAGAATAGCCTATATTATTCAGATATTCTTCATTCACTTCCCTCTCTCCCTCTCCCTCGCAAATCCTCAAAATTTTCTCTGCACAATCTCCCCTGATCGAGATCGTCGTACATTGCCGGCGAGGATGCCGACGGCAGAATACCTGGCGCAGTTGGTGGAGGAGACGAGCTTCTACAACCGCATTGTGTTGGGATCCACGCTTCCGGCGACGACAGCGTGGACCTCACTCCCCCACTTCGCCCAGACATGGCTCCGGAACCTGATCGGCGGCACCCTCCTCTACTTCATCTCCGGCTTCATCTGGTGCTTGTACATTTACTACCTCAAACGCAACGTTTACATCCCCAAAGGTCTTTCTTGGTTCCTAGATTTAGCTTAGCTACACTTTGGCTATTACTTATGCTTTGCTTCACAATTTTTCTAGTCGTTCCTAATTCTTGAGCAGGTATTCTAACTGATTTATTAGATCAGGTATTTTGGGCGAGAATTGCACCTTAATTCATCTTAGTATCAGTAGTGAAGTTTAATAATGCAACCCGTTTTATGTTAGGGGTAGGATTACGGGTTGATTCAATTCGTTTGATTCTTTTCGACCTATTTGACCCATAAAAGTGACCTGTTTAAAAAAATGACTTGTAAACTGTAAACTAAAAAATCTGACTCACCGCCCGTAAAATTGCGGGAAGGTCGGGCCGGGTTTCGGGTCACCCGCCCATTGGACAGACCTAAAACTGATGATCCTTCATATTTTTTTTTTTGGTATCCCTAAATTGTACTCCAATTCCAACCGATGTAGATTCTAAATTCTTACACGTACGTACCAAACCGATTTCTCACATGCTTTTCTAGGGTTGTAAGGCAAGTAATTTTGGTGTAAAGATTTTATGATTCCTGTGTGTTTAGCTGAGTGAAATGTTGTGATCAATGCTCAAAGCTAAGAGACGGGTTTTAAGTAAATAAGTAGTGTACTCCACTGCATAGTGCATATTACGTTTCGTTTTTGTTCAGTCTTCTAGTGTAAACTAATGCTTATTTGTCTCTAAAAACATGAAAAGTAATTAATTTTTACATTTTTTTATTTGAGACAAATAAACAATGTTTTCTTACAAAAAGTATTTTTTTAAGCATAGCAGGCCCTAAATAAATGCAACCAAGTGTACCTGTTTTCTTATGGATTTGAATATCTAATGCACTATTCATGATCTACCATTATAAAGTATGTACATTGTATTTCTCAAAAAAATACAGGAAAACCTCTTAATACATCTGTAATTTGAGTCTTCTTGTAATAGTTCTAATCCAACTGTTCAACTATTATATTATCCTGCCTAGCTACTTTTTCTCCCAGCTAACATTTAACTGGTATAACTATTTGCTTTGTTGTTGAAAGGTTGTTTCCTACTTGCAAAATATTGATGTCATATTATATTGTATAGTATATATGCTTCTAGTGTGTATCATTTTCTAGAATGACTATTTGAGTGAGCTTCATCATGAACAAAACAGCAGGGGCTAAGTGTTCCCTTTAGAAAAGTTTTGAGAATTTGGTTTGGATCTCAACTCTTTGCAGATTTCATTCCATCAAGAAACGTCATGTGGTTACATATAAAAGTGTCAATGAAGTCCATGCCATGGTACACACTTCTTCCGACAGTTTCCGAGTACATGATTGAAAATGGATGGACACAATGCTATGCTCGAATAACTGATGTGGGTTTCCCTGCCTACTTTCTATACTTAGCCATATATCTTGCAATTGTGGAGTTTGGTATTTATTGGATGCACAGAGAATTACATGACATAAAACCACTCTACAAGTATCTCCATGCAGCTCATCATATGTACAACAAGCAGAACACACTCTCGCCATTTGCCGGTATGTCCACCATGTCCTATTGTTTTCTTTGTCAAAATCTTCAAGCTTTCCTTGTTTGGCACTGGCCATTACAATCACAGTTTTTTCTGTTATTACGGATGTGAGAAGAATGAACAAGAACAAAATTTAGAACACACAGATTTACTTAGTTCACCAATGTTATGTTGGCTACGTCACGGACAGAAGGAGAACTGATTTTACTAGGAGGCAAACGATCCAGATTTCATAGTTATACATAAAACTCTTGAAATCCTAATTTAGATCATAGGTCGTAGGCCCAAACAAATCTCGATAGGCCCAAAAACAGAATACATAACATACCATTTTAACGGAACTATCAACGACAAATTCAAGGAATATTAACATTATATGTAACTATGTAAACATGATGAGTCATTTGTTTGTCATGTCAGGGATGGCGCTCCACCCAATTGATGGCATACTTCAGGCATTGCCTCACGTTATAGCTCTTTTCATTGTTCCCACCCATCTGACCACACACATAGCCCTGCTCTTTATTGAAGGCATTTGGACAGCAAACATCCATGACTGCATTCATGCAAAGATATGGCCTGTAATGGGTGCTGGCTACCACACCATCCACCATACCACTTACAAGCATAACTATGGCCACTACACTATATTGATGGACTGGATGTGTGGTACTCTTCGTCACCCTGCTCTTGATGAAGCTGATGATAGATCCAAATAAAGCCCGGCCTCCTAATTTTGATCCAAATGAAAGCATGGTCGCCAAGAGTTGGAGGGAGGTCATTAGGCAATAAGGCCATCATCCAATGTATTTTGGTGCCTTTTCGAAAATCAAAATGTTAGTTTTTAATCCTTTCTTATGTCTTTCAAGACAAGTTTTCTGACTAAATTAGGCACACGGTTTGCACACAAAACACTTCTGATTTATTATTGAAACTAATGAGTCAAGAGATACAGAAATTGCGTACAAATATTACATATATATTGACGGCTTTATAAGCTCCTAACTGCCCAAAACTTTCTTCTTTGACTGTTGAAAGTAACTAACTAACATGATAGTTATAAGAGACTAGCCTTACACGTGTATTACTAATAACATATATTACTATCTATCTATCTATATATATATATATATCAATCAAGCTTAATACCTTCATTTACTCCCTTAAGCTTGGTTTATCACCTTCATTCCAATTTTTCCTCTTAACTCTACAAATATCTGTCTTGCTAGAGGCTTTGTAAACAAGTCTGCCAATTGATTACTTGTATGCACATAGTCAGCCTTGATCAAATCTTTGTCCACACAATCCCTTATGAAATGGAATTTAGTATCTATGTGCTTACTCCTGTCATGGAACACCGGGTTCTTGGATAAGGCAATTGCAGATTTATTATCTATGTAGAGTGTAGAAACTGGACATTCTCTTCCTTCTAAAGTGTCCATAATACTTTGTAGCCACAAACCTTGACATGTCCCCGCTGTTGCAACAATATACTCAGCCTCACACGAGGACAAAGCAACTACCTTTTGTTTCTTGAAGGTCCATATGACAAGAATCTTGCCTAGGAAGTAAATCACTCCACTAGTACTCTTTCTGTCGTCCAAGTCACCAGCCAAGTCACTATCACTATAGCCAAACAGGTTTGTGTATGCAGGGTTCTTCTTGTAAGCAATCCCATACTTAATAGTGCCCTTCACATATCGAACAATCTTCTTCAAAGCTTCCATGTGTGAAGTCTTTGGTTTTTCTAAAAACCTGCTCAAAACCCCAACACTATAACTTAAATCAGGTCTAGAGTTCACCAAATACCTGAGACTTCCAATTATGCTCCTGAAAACATATTCATCTATCAATTCCTCATCCATGTCATTCTTCCTTAACTTAATGCGTGGCTCCATGGGAATTGCACTTGGATTGCAGTTCATTAGCCTTAGTTTCTCTAGGATTTTTTTTTGCAAGCCCTCCTTGACATATGGTGATCTCCTTATCATGTTTCTTTACTTCAAAACCCAGATAATAGCTTAGTAACCCAAGGTCACTCATATCAAATTTCTTCTTCATTTGTTCCTTGAAATTGACAATAGCATCACCACTGGATCCCACTATGATAAGGTCATCAACATATACTCCCAGGATCATACATTCTCCTTCTCAAAACCTGGTATAGAGAGCATGTTCTTGTTTACACCTTGTAAATCCAAGCAACTTTAAACACCTGTCCAATTTGAAATTACAGGCTCTTGGTGCCTGTTTTAGCCCATACAAAGCCTTAAATAACCTTAACACTTTACCAGGATGTTTTTTGTCTTCAAATCTCTCCGATTGTTTGACATAAACTTCCTTATTTAATTCACCATTAAGGAAAGTCGTCTTAACATCCATATGGTGAACTTCAAAGTCCTTTGCTGATGCAAATTCTAGGAGGGTTCTAATTGTTTCCATTCTTGCTATAGGTGCAAAAACTTCCTCAAAATCCACTCCCTGTTTCTGTACATAGCCCTTTACAACTAGTCTAGCCTTGTGCTTGACTATTTTACTTTTAGGATCCTTTTTTAACTTAAATATCCATCTCAACCTGATTGCTTTGTGATGCTTTGGCAACTCCGTTAGTTCCACGTCCCATTCTTTGTAAACCCCCTTCCTACCCTGGAGGTATTACCGCCAGTAACCTCGATTAAGACTAAACCGAAGCTACCCAAGGCTTTAAACTGACTGAACAAACTAAAACAAACATTACAGCGGAATAAATACAATTGGTCTTATACAAACCTTAATCCAAAAAGATTAATAAATAGCACAACCTTCTATTTAAACAAAATCTTCATCCAGTCTTCCATAAGCTCTTATTTCTGAAACTCAACTTCACTTTGAAGTAGTTCAACCATGATCTTCACTCAAGTATAACCATTGAAAACCGGAAACCTTTCTTCAACTTCTAGAGCTTCAAACCTCTGAATCCGCCTCTTGAATCAACTTCCAAGAAGAACCTGATGTATCGTAAACAACGGTGGACACCAGCCGACCATATAAAAGAAAAGAAAATGGACGGGTTAGTCTAATGATAGACTAGCAAGCGGAGAATCTAACTTGGTTCTTATGGTTGTAACTAAACGTATTGGCATCCAAATCCTAATAGACTCGGATTTGATCCAACAGTTAGCAGTCTTATAGAGAATAAGAATGAGACTCGCCTAATCAAAAGAGAGAACACCACCGCTCGTGGTTTCTTTAAGAAGCATAAACAATTGTTGGGAACCCATATTAATCACATAACATCTTGAAAATTCTCCATCGACTAATCAGATTGACTTAATCAAAGTTTGATTAAGAATCATTCATAACCGGGTGCAAGAATGGCTTTCCGACTGGACGAACCATTCAGGTATATTAATGTGCCTAACGCACTTATCTTATATTACTTTCAAAACTTTTCACAACAAGTTGGTGGCTTTTAATTGGCCCGAACTACTACCGAAGGAACACAATGCTACCGAGGTCAGAGGGCTTATTTCATCCTTGAACAACCCGAATAGCACGAGTCCCGATGTTGTAGAGATTAGAGGGCTTGTATCATCCATAATCATCTCAACACCAAGATCATAAGACTTAAGTTATCCTTGATCTTTCATTTTTGCATATGGTGAGGTAGAGATCCCAGAGGCCTATTACCTGGTCGTCTACACTACACCGTGCTGAACCTGCACTTAGCTAGAGTGCCTATCAACCCTCTCACACGAAGAGTAGGGGAAGAGAGTCATGGCTCACCATTAGGATTAGGCCCCTCCTAATGTAATATTGTTATAAAGAGAGGGTATAGAACCACTCCCTGAACTATTTTAATCACAACAATGTCTCAGCGTGAGACAACATACAAGGTCACCCATAACGGACCTAAATCCAGTTCTACCGCAAAACTGAATAAACAACATGGTCATTATTTCTAACAAATATAACAACCTATCATATTTTATTAATCATACAAGTTGTTCCCAACGCAAATATTAAATGGGATCCAATTCCTCATTTAATAACAATAACGCAAGAGAGAATCGTCCACTTGCCTTATAAGGCGTGCTCGACGTCCTTAGCAATTCCAACAGTAATCTGTATCATCCTTCTGACAAATATAACAAAAGGATTTCTCAGCAACGAGCTCACAGAAACACTTCTTAGTTGTATTCTCAACTCCCACAACTTTCTAATCGATAAACGATTTAATTTCCGAATATCGATATATAATAAATCCTTAGTTATCATGCTTCAAGGAGCCATCTTGGCGGAATTATAACTAATTATCCGCTTCACTTTTGAAATAATTTTCTAAATAAAAATTGTTCATCAACAACAGTTCTTAAAGATTACCAAATCTCGGATCAAACGGATTAACAACGAATCCTGAGTAATTATCCGAAGTCCTTTACCTGCCAATCGGTAACCAAAACTTGTCTTCGCTATAACGGAAGATCCGGACGTCCGTTTCTCGAGCGGTTCGAACCTGTGGAACCGTATCAACGTCAAGATTATAAAAACCATAAATTTAATTAGCAAAGCGGAGTCGAAAGACCCTTACGGTGGCTCCGTAATCAACCTGCTAATTAATTTCGATCGTATATACCTTCACTCGAGCCCATGGCTCGTTTGGCTCGATCATGGCTCGATCCCCGAGTCCGAGGGTGGCTGGGCGTTGCCCGACAGCAGCTCCCATGGTGGTTGGTGGTCGGACCAGCCAAGGGTCGCCGGCGGCGTCACTTTGGCGATGCAAAGAAGACCGGCGGTGAAGGTGGATCGAATTCTTTCTCTAGCCCGTCGTTCCGTCTTGATTCGGTTCTGGTTCCTTCAAAGCAGCAGCCCAACAACATGGAGAAGGAGAAGAGGTGGGGGAAGGTGGAGATGGAGGTGGAAGAAGGTAGGGGAAGAAGATGGTTAGCGCCGGCGGTGAGAAAGGTTCGAATTCTCCGAGTCCGTCGTCCCTCACTCCTTCCTTTCTTTTGAAAACAAAATAGACTTTGACGAGGCAATTAAAGATATGCGTACATATCTTGTAAGAAATTTCAGCCTTTCCTTCCCCACTAAGAATTGGAAGAGGCGGTTTACAAAAAAAATCCGTCTCGGAACGGGACTCGCGTTTAAGCGGTAAAATTATGTACCTCGGGTGGAAAAAAACTCACTAAACGAAAAACGTCCCGTAAATTATGTAGACCAATAAAATTAATTTTCCATGATTTTATCATGCTACCTTCAATTTTTAAGGCTTCCGTTTCGTATTTTAAATCCTTTTCGGTACATAATTAAAAAGACGGCTTATCCAGTAAATATTCTTTTTCCACTGAAAAATCCTATAATTCACACCGATCCATAAAATCATTTCTTTGTGATTTTAGGATATCACCAAGAATTTTCTAGGATTTAATCTCCAACAAAAATATTGGATTAAGCGTTAAAACGGACAAAAAGGTTAAAAGGATATCCGAGAAAATTCAAAAATATCCTCAGCAACCTAACTCTTAGGATTAAAAACATATCCTCACGTGTCCACTCTCTATATTCAACAACTTATCAGGCTGAAATTGAATACCAATACTAATTTACATATCCAAACTCCAGACCCATTGGAGTTCTGCTTAAAGTCCTCACTTGACTATCTTATCTCAAAGAGATTTAAGTTTTCAAGACAACATGAAAACAAATAACAATTAATGGAGAAATTACTAGTACATCCTTTATTCCAAAGAAAGGATTACTACAATATCATTCCTTACGTTCCATTCCATGAGTCCATATCAACTTACTTTCAAGGACAATTCCGCTAAAAAGGCAACGACTTTCTTAGGTCATGACGTCAACCAAGATGAACTACTAGCAAACTGCTTAGAGAATTCCAATAATCGTTGCCTGAAAACAATCCCAAATTTTTAGAGAAGTACGGAGTTAGTCCATGCTCTTCAAAAAACAACACAGATTTGTAAAGAATCTTACCAAATTTCTTTACTTATAATCAAACTACTTTGGTAAGTTTGACCATATTCCTTAAATGGTATAATGCAAAAGAAAGCTTGCATCTTTTCATCTCAACCAATTACACTTGCAAAACTCATATAATTGCAAAACTTATATGATTACTAAATCATACTAGAAACTATTCTTTAAAACCCAAGGAATTATGTGATCTTATTCCACCATGTGATCAGGATGGGAAACAAAATTAAACATAATCCTTTACTGCATTTTCATAGGAATAAGACATGTAATCTTGCCTTACCATGTGATCAAGATGGAAGACAGATCACAGTCTTACTCACCACCATGAAAACCGTAGAAAATTTATTCATAAATCCTATATAACAAACTATCATTACTTTTAGAAATTCATACTTGAATTCTACAAAGTCCTAAGATTTTTCTCAAAAGAGAAAATCATGAAACGATCTCAAATATCCTTAAATCATAACAGCTTGACAGGAACTCGACATAGATTACTAACATACTTGCTTTAACTTTGAATGTCGTTGAAATAAAGATTAGCTACTCTCTTGAAGAATTTGGCGCGTCAAGCCAATGCACCAATTAAAATTACTGACCTTATCTTAATGATGCTACTAACGCTTTGCCCTAGTTCTGTGCTGACACTGGCACATTAGCTGACTTTACCAACTTGACAAATGTTTTGAATCAAAACCGAGTCTCAAAGGAGCTAAGATACTCCAATTCACTTTTGAGCCCCACATTTTCCCTCAAATGTGACACTTTATTCCCTTCTCAAGGTAGAACCTGATGCAATACCTTGACTTTTTCTCACTTAGACATACTGCTAGACTTTTCTATAATCCATAGTATTGAGTAATCTCTGCCTGATTTAACTCAATCTTAACCCATATTAACTTCACAAGTTTCATAAAAGAGTTGATCACTCCAATCCACTTACTTACAAACCTTAGAGAAAATGTGATTCCGACATCTTCATACTCATAGCAAAGATTCTTCTTTGATCATTCTTAACTTGTATGCCTCCTTGACATACTACTTTAAAGTTAGGCAAATATGACCCATTGATAAAATTTCAATACTTGAGTTCATCCATTCACAAAACAACAAGCCTTTATAACTTAATCTTCTCGATACAAATAAAAGTGCACTATCAGACTCTGTATCTAGTTTAAGACATTCAATCCTTATATCTCTCTACATATAAGGAAATTCCTTTAATCTCCAATTTCTTTTAATAACAGAATGAATGAATACACATGGCCAAACAAGGTATTCTTAAACCTTTCTCAATTCAACATTGGTGAATAAACTAAACTTCTCCATCATTCCCTTGTCTTCTCCCTTAACCATAAGGAGATTGCATAAACCTTTTCATTAATTTAACTTCAAACCACATTGCAAAGGAAGGACTTGTGGTTAGGAGACTTGCCGACAACTTAATAGTTTCACCAGTACCATCTTAGGTATTGGATTTGACTGATATAAAATCTTCAAAATCCAAACACAACTGAAATTATTCTTCAGCGATAAGGGCTAAGCCTTATTGACCACAATATTGAATGATTGATATTTTTCTCCCAACTGTTTAAAATATCACAAACGAACATACCAAAATCATTCCTTGAATGATCTTCTCAAAACTGAACTTTATCATTTCCATCCTTGAAGAAACATAAGCCAATATCATTGGCAATTTAGAAGATCTCAATGTTGATTTCATTACTAGTCCATTATAGACCTCAAGTCTTTTCTCATTATCCCGAGTTGGGTATCATATAACGAAATTCCAATAACGTTGTCACATAGGTTAGTTATCTGGATATCAACAACTCAATGTCATCAATTAACACTTGCACTAGTAGTTAATTGAGCATAAACACATTACTGATGAACTTTTACCTGTTCAATCCATTTTGACCAATCAACCTTATTCACAACAACCTTGATGATTAACCACTTGTTCACAACTTAAACTGAACCAACATTCTTCCTTTCTTCCTTACTATAGTCATAAGAAATTCTCATTCCATTTAGGATTCTCAATCCTCTTAACTCGAAGGATAACAACATATATGAACATCCGAGTTCGAATACTCTCAGATTCAAAATTGAACTGCATCTTCCAATAGTTTAACAATTCAGTTGATCCAACACTTGAGCACTTCAAAGCTCTTTAACTTCCATCTGAGCAAAGAAAAGTACTGAATATCCATGATTCTATACTATAGAGTCGCAAACACAGTTGTTGAAGAAAGTTTCCAAAGGTAATCCTTTTCTATTCAGGATTCTTTTACATCACTTCATGATCCATACTGATCTCTTAGAATCATTCAAGGCTCATAATATTCACCAAATCTTACCATTGAGAAGTAGAGGTTCCAACTCCAAACTTCTATTGATACTCGAATTTCAACCAAATTCAGAAATTCCTAAGAAATATTCTCGGGAAAACTCTTACTCTTATGACTTCAAGACAACACTTGAACTTTCACCTATCAAGAAAAGAAATTAACAATTTCTTTCACATAACTTTGAATCATGAACTTTCTAACAAAAATTCTTAACTTGAAATCTTCCATCATACGATCTTAAAATAGGAAACCTTCAACTAGAAAGTCTTTATGAAGTACAATACTTAACTTCAAAATCTCACAAGGAGTTTCCTAATGACATGGGAGAAGCGACGAGGGTACACCCAATTCAAACTCTCAAGAGAGAATAGGAATTCCTTGAGAACTTGGTCAAGAACCGGTTCAACTTTAGGAATCTTCACCTGATCTTACTTTGGATCCTTCTCGGAATCCATCCCCATTTCCAGGAAATCAAATGTCCATCACAAGACCTTCAAAGAAGTTATTACAAACTTATTACCTCATATTCTCCAATTTCCTTTTCTCCTTCAATCTCTTTCACGAGTCTGACCTTCAATCTTAACCACTTTCCGTAAATGGTTCTAAGACAACACCAATATAGAATTCTCCATAATTCTATATGGAAGGATAATAGTCTTAAAGAAGACTAGGAACTTTTAGCTCTGATACCACTTCTGTAAACCCCCTTCCTACCCTGGAGGTATTACTGCCAGTAACCTCGATTAAGACTAAACCGAAGCTACCCAAGGCTTTAAACTGACTGAACAAACTAAAACAAACATTACAGCGGAATAAATACAATTGGTCTTATACAAACCTTAATCCAAAAAGATTAAATAAATAGCACAACCTTCTATTTAAACAAAATCTTCATCCAGTCTTCCATAAGCTCTTATTTCTGAAACTCAACTTCACTTTGAAGTAGTTCAACCATGATCTTCACTCAAGTATAACCATTGAAAACCGGAAACCTTTCTTCAACTTCTAGAGCTTCAAACCTCTGAATCCGCCTCTTGAATCAACTTCCAAGAAGAACCTGATGTATCGTAAACAACGGTGGACACCAGCCGACCATATAAAAGAAAAGAAAATGGACGGGTTAGTCTAATGATAGACTAGCAAGCGGAGAATCTAACTTGGTTCTTATGGTTGTAACTAAACGTATTGGCATCCAAATCCTAATAGACTCGGATTTGATCCAACAGTTAGCAGTCTTATAGAGAATAAGAATGAGACTCGCCTAATCAAAAGAGAGAACACCACCGCTCGTGGTTTCTTTAAGAAGCATAAACAATTGTTGGGAACCCATATTAATCACATAACATCTTGAAAATTCTCCATCGACTAATCAGATTGACTTAATCAAAGTTTGATTAAGAATCATTCATAACCGGGTGCAAGAATGGCTTTCCGACTGGACGAACCATTCAGGTATATTAATGTGCCTAACGCACTTATCTTATATTACTTTCAAAACTTTTCACAACAAGTTGGTGGCTTTTAATTGGCCCGAACTACTACCGAAGGAACACAATGCTACCGAGGTCAGAGGGCTTATTTCATCCTTGAACAACCCGAATAGCACGAGTCCCAATGTTGTAGAGATTAGAGGGCTTGTATCATCCATAATCATCTCAACACCAAGATCATAAGACTTAAGTTATCCTTGATCTTTCATTTTTGCATATGGTGAGGTAGAGATCCCAGAGGCCTATTACCTGGTCGTCTACACTACACCGTGCTGAACCTGCACTTAGCTAGAGTGCCTATCAACCCTCTCACACGAAGAGTAGGGGAAGAGAGTCATGGCTCACCATTAGGATTAGGCCCCTCCTAATGTAATATTGTTATAAAGAGAGGGTATAGAACCACTCCCTGAACTATTTTAATCACAACAATGTCTCAGCGTGAGACAACATACAAGGTCACCCATAACGGACCTAAATCCAGTTCTACCGCAAAACTGAATAAACAACATGGTCATTATTTCTAACAAATATAACAACCTATCATATTTTATTAATCATACAAGTTGTTCCCAACGCAAATATTAAATGGGATCCAATTCCTCATTTAATAACAATAACGCAAGAGAGAATCGTCCACTTGCCTTATAAGGCGTGCTCGACGTCCTTAGCAATTCCAACAGTAATCTGTATCATCCTTCTGACAAATATAACAAAAGGATTTCTCAGCAACGAGCTCACAGAAACACTTCTTAGTTGTATTCTCAACTCCCACAACTTTCTAATCGATAAACGATTTAATTTCCGAATATCGATATATAATAAATCCTTAGTTATCATGCTTCAAGGAGCCATCTTGGCGGAATTATAACTAATTATCCGCTTCACTTTTGAAACAATTTTCTAAATAAAAATTGTTCATCAACAACAGTTCTTAAAGATTACCAAATCTCGGATCAAACGGATTAACAACGAATCCTGAGTAATTATCCGAAGTCCTTTACCTGCCAATCGGTAACCAAAACTTGTCTTCGCTATAACGGAAGATCCGGACGTCCGTTTCTCGAGCGGTTCGAACCTGTGGAACCGTATCAACGTCAAGATTATAAAAACCATAAATTTAATTAGCAAAGCGGAGTCGAAAGACCCTTACGGTGGCTCCGTAATCAACCTGCTAATTAATTTCGATCGTATATACCTTCACTCGAGCCCATGGCTCGTTTGGCTCGATCATGGCTCGATCCCCGAGTCCGAGGGTGGCTGGGCGTTGCCCGACAGCAGCTCCCATGGTGGTTGGTGGTCGGACCAGCCAAGGGTCGCCGGCGGCGTCACTTTGGCGATGCAAAGAAGACCGGCGGTGAAGGTGGATCGAATTCTTTCTCTAGCCCGTCGTTCCGTCTTGATTCGGTTCTGGTTCCTTCAAAGCAGCAGCCCAACAACATGGAGAAGGAGAAGAGGTGGGGGAAGGTGGAGATGGAGGTGGAAGAAGGTAGGGGAAGAAGATGGTTAGCGCCGGCGGTGAGAAAGGTTCGAATTCTCCGAGTCCGTCGTCCCTCACTCCTTCCTTTCTTTTGAAAACAAAATAGACTTTGACGAGGCAATTAAAGATATGCGTACATATCTTGTAAGAAATTTCAGCCTTTCCTTCCCCACTAAGAATTGGAAGAGGCGGTTTACAAAAAAAATCCGTCTCGGAACGGGACTCGCGTTTAAGCGGTAAAATTATGTACCTCGGGTGGAAAAAAACTCACTAAACGAAAAACGTCCCGTAAATTATGTAGACCAATAAAATTAATTTTCCATGATTTTATCATGCTACCTTCAATTTTTAAGGCTTCCGTTTCGTATTTTAAATCCTTTTCGGTACATAATTAAAAAGACGGCTTATCCAGTAAATATTCTTTTTCCACTGAAAAATCCTATAATTCACACCGATCCATAAAATCATTTCTTTGTGATTTTAGGATATCACCAAGAATTTTCTAGGATTTAATCTCCAACAAAAATATTGGATTAAGCGTTAAAACGGACAAAAAGGTTAAAAGGATATCCGAGAAAATTCAAAAATATCCTCAAAAACCGCAGTTATTACATTCTTGGTAATGGATTCTATTTCTTGTTCCATATCTCCCTTCCAATCTTTGTCATTAAATGCTTCATGGACTGTACTTGGTTCATCATTAGACAGAAAACACAAACATGCCTCTTCCTCTATTTCTTGAGTCTCATCATATATTTCTTGGATTGATTTGAACTTCTTTGGTGTGTGATCAAAAGTATCAACCAAGGAATGAGTTGTAGTAGAGTTGGAAGAGCAATTAACCTCACTTGTCGTATGATCTTGATCAGGTTCCACATTGTAAGTTTGTGTATCAAACTCATAGTGCATTCCTGATGTCTCTGTCTCATATGTTTCTCCAGTGTAGACAGTAAAGGTGTGAGGAATTTCTTGAGATTGCTCAACGGTCCATTGCAAACTCTCTTGTTCTTCAAACTTCACATCCCTACTTACTACAATTCTTCTTTTTTCTGGATCATACAGTCGATATGCTTTGGTCCCATCCTCGTAACCAAGAAACAACATCTTTCTGCTTCTATCTTCTAATTTTGTAAGGTGTGATTTGACAGTCTTCACGTGTCCTATGCACCCAAATACTCTTAGATGCTGCACAACAGGAGGCCTTTCATGCCATACCTCATAGGGAGTTTTATCCTCCGATCCTTTTGTGGGTGACCTATTGAGTAAATAGACTGCAGTTTGGACTGCTTCACCCCAAAATATTGATGGCACATTCTTGCTTTTTAAAATACAACGGGCTGTCTCCATTATAGTTTGATTCCTTCTCTCCACAACACCATTTTACTGTGGTGCGTAAGGTGCTGTCAAATACCTTTTTATCCCCTCTCTTTCACAGAAATCTTTAAATTTTTATGATGTGAATTCTCCTCCCCTATCAGTCTTGAAAATTTTGATTTTCATTTCCTTTTCAGTTTCTACACAAGCCTTGAATCTAATGAACCGATCAAAAGCCTCATCCTTGCTTTTTATCATTCTTACCCACATATGTCTAGAGAAATCATCTACAAAGAGTATGAAATAGATGTTACCTCCAATTGTGTGTGGTGTGATTGGACCACAGAGGTCTGCAGAGACCAATTCCAATGGCCTCTTTGCTCTCCATTTTGCTTCATGAGGGAAGGAGGACCTGTGATGCTTCCCAATAATACACCCATCACAAATCTGATTAACTTGGCTCACTTCTGGAATTCCTTTGGCCATACCTTTCCTTGAGAGTCTTCTTAGAGCATTAAAATTTAAGTGACCATATCTTGCATGCCACAACCAGTTTTGATCACTCAGCTTTGATAAAAGACATACTTGACTTACTGTCTTAAGATGCAGAGTGTAAAGTTTGTTGGATTGCCTTTTTACTCTTGCAATCAACCTTCCTTCAATGGAGTACAAGCTTAAAACACCGTCTTCTATCACCGACTTACTTCCATTTAAATCTAGTTGCCCAATGTTGATGATGTTTGTCTTTAATTTTGGAATATAATAGACATCTGTTAAGGGTATATGTTCTCCATTTTCACTTAAGAAGAGTACAGTCCCTTTACATGATATGTTGACATAAGAGCCATCACCAAACCTGATTTTTCCACCAAAGTTCTTGTCCAACGATGTGAACAAATCTTCATGGCTTGTCATGTGATTGCTGGCTCCAGTATCCAGATACCAATTGTTGAATGCTTTTTATTCTTCATTCTTTCTTGAATCATCCATCAACATAATCAGTGTCTCCTCTCTTCTTTCAATCATAAGTAGTGTTGGCTCTTCTTCATCATGTTCTTTCTTCATGAAGTTAGCCTTCTCCTCCTTTTCTTTCGAGTCACACTCTGATTGAAAATGACCCATGATACCGCAAGAGTAACAGTTAATCTTATTCTTGTCAAACTTCCTCTTTGGTTTTTGGCCATTGTCTTCTTTATGGCTCCTGTTTTTCCCTTTATTCTTCCATGACTTTTCTCAAGAAGAATTTCCCTTATCCTTGGCCATCTTTCTTTCTTTGGTCTTCCATTTTGTTCGGGTTAGGAGAACATATTCTTCACTTTTCTCTCCAAAGTGTTGCATCCTCTCTTCATGCACCTTCAAAGAGCCAATTATCTCATCCGTTGTCTTGGCCTTTACATCAGCAAACTCTTCACTTGTAGAGGCTATTTATATGAACTTGGAGGATGTACTCCTGAGTAACTTTTTCCCTACATATTCTTCATCCATTTTATGTCCCATGCCTCTCATTTTATTTACCAGAATATTCAACTTTCCAGTATAATCGTCTACTGATTCATTTTTCTTCATTCTTAACCCCTCAAATTCCCTCAAGAAAGTTTGAAGTCTTACCTCTTTGATTCTGTCAGCGCCCTCATTCATATTCTTCAACATGGTCCATGCCTCCTTTGCACTCTTCTTTGCACCAAGTTGTAGTAGGACATCTTCACTTATGGCTTGGTATATTGCAGCCAAGGCCATCTTGTCCTTTTTGTTATCTACTGGTGCATCTCCATCCACTGCTTCAAAAATTCATTGGGCAATCATAAAGATTTCCATTTTAATGGCCCATGCCGCATAATTATATTTTGTTAGCATGGGATATTGAATGGAAAAGACTCCATCTCCCTGACTTCTAACACCATTTTGATCTGTGGGGAGAATTTGGTTTGATAGGTGTGCCGAGGGCATTTTGTTGATCTGACATTGTTCTTAATTGTGAAAGGAATTGATGCTCTCTCTAAATCGCTCTGATACAAATGGTTAGTTTTCAATCCTTTATTATGTCTTTCAAGACAAGTTTTCTGACTGAATTAGGCACACGGTTTGCACACAAAACACTTCTGATCTATTATTGAAACTAATGTGTCAAGAGATACAGAAATTGTGTACAAATATTACATATATATTGGCGGCTTTATAACTGCTCCTAACTGTCAAAAACTGTCTTTTTTGACAGTTGAAAGTAACTAACTAACATGACAGTTATAAGAGACTAGCCTTACACGTGTATTACTAATAACATATATTACTATATGTATAAGTGTAATTTATATAATCTCAGATTATCTTTTCATGATAAACTTCAATTAATTTGTTATGATCAATTAACTTATACCATAAAATTAAAGAATCATACTCCCTCCGTACCATAATGTTTGTCCACTTTCCTTTGTAAATTACAAAGGAAAATGGACAAACATTATGGGACGGAGGGAGTATTAGGCTAATTAAATAATATCGTAGCACTAACAATAAAACATAAAAATTAAAAATCTTTAACCCAAATTTTTGTATTTTTCCATTCAAATTCGCGTGGGCAGCAATGGAATTGGAAAAATGGAAGTAATCAAATTCATTTGGTATTCTCAAGCAATCAACCTACACCTGAAATTAAAAGATGAGCTTAAAACTTTATACTTATTAAGATCATAGCAATGGTGGACTTGCTCAAAAAATCTCTCTCTCTTCTCTTTTTTCCGCCTCATTTTCTCTTTTCTCCACCTCACATACTACTAAATTTAGTCTCTACCATCTCCATTTTATGTTATCGTTTCTACAGTGCTAGGCTTGCCCAACTTTTTTTTTTATAGGAACTCTATTTTGCTTGTTAAAATATTAGTTGTGCATTTCATGGATATCTTTGTGCATTGGACTAAACATTACAAATTTGCATTGATTAACTTAATGAAAACTCTTATTAATTAAATTTGATTTACTTAATGAATTTTTTTAAATTAAGTTCAATAATTAATCTTAATTAATATTTTATTTCACTTATAATATTTGATAATCACGAAAATAGCATTACAAAATTACATTAAACAACATACCGAAATATTACATTAAAAAGAAACAAATTACACGGAATCGTTGTTTCATTACTCATCCCACCAACGAAAATTAGTCCAAATATGTTGAACTAAGTCTTTTTTGCAAAGAATAATGAATTTGGTTATCCCAAACCTCATTCCTTTTCTCAATAAATTGCTTTAGAGTTAGATTTCGAAATCGACCACGTCGCACCGTAAATGACTCATGCCCGCTAGATGAGCCACCAACATATTCAGCCCTGTCTTGAACAAATTCAGTTGGATCTTGATAACTCATATTAGCATATGTATCTCGCTCATCCTCAACAATCATATTGTGCATGATAATACAAGCCATTATTATCTTCCACAACATGTTCTCATTCCACACTAGAGCCGGTTGTTGTATTATTGTAAACCGCGCTTGCAGACCCCAAATGCACGCTCAACATCTTTCCTAAATGCCTCTTGTCTTCTGGTAAATAATGCATCCTAAGGGGATAAGGATGGAACATTGTAGTTCTGTTAATTACTACTTCCATCTCCACCCGATGTTGTTGGATATTGCACAAACCGTTAAGGCATGAGAAATGCTTGACCACTTGATATATTGTTTTGAGATGTTGGATGATAATTTACAAAATTTTGTGGTGGGGTATTTCGATTGTTATAAGATTGCATCATCATCGTGAAATTGGGGTTATTGAAAAGATTTAGATCAAAAGGAACATTATAAGAATTTCCTTGAAAATTAGAAATTCCTTGCAAATAAGGATTTTTTGAAAATTTTAATTAGTTTGAGAGTATGAATTATTTTCATAATTAGGATTGTTGTGATCCATAATTATCAAAAGTAATTTCAAATGTAGAGAGGAAAGGAATGGGTAGAAAAATTGGTGTGATGAAATATATGTAATATTGAGTTCATTTTATAGAGGGAAAAAATTATGACCGTTGGTGTATTTTTTTAATCTAAAAAATTGAAAATATTTTGAAAATTAATAATTGAAACAATGATGCGGGTTCGAATCCCATGTAGGCTTATTAAGATTAAAACATGTGGTATTGCACATCATGTCAAACTAACAGATAAAACGATCATAGCTATCAAACTGGTCATTTGATCACAATAAGAATATTCTTGTATGGGAAGAATCAAATGCAATGAGCAAATTAATAATAAAAAAAACTTAATCTACCAGTTAATTACCAAGTCATCTGGTAAAGTGTTAGAAAATAGTTAGGTGAAACAAGAAAGACTAGTTAAACTCATATCTAACTCCTTTTTTGTATGATTGATAAGTGATAATGAACAAATGAAAAATAAGGAAATCTAGAGGAAATGAGAAAAAAATATGGTCCATAGAATATATGGCAAAAGCAATCGAAAGATTACCATGCATAAAATGCAATGATAAAAGACCTTACAATGTAATTAGCTCCCATATTCCGAGTCCTCAATTTGCATTTTCCTACTTCAGACGAGCCAAATTCAGAAACTATTTCTTTCTCAAATACAGGTATACAGATGCAGTTTCTATAGAGAGATTCATCTCTCCTGACTACTCTTATAAGTTTCTTTAGTCTCTTCGCTTATCTTCTAAACATGGACTTCATATAACCTAATTTCCTCTGCACTTTTTTGTGATGCTCGTTCAAAATTGGTGCATTATACTACGCCACTTCTCTTGGGTGGCTTGTAAATAAATAAATATATAACAAGTCCGTATGGATTTTGTTTTTCTAATATAATAGCACATGGCCGTGTTTAGGTAATGAATGTGGTGGGAACTTCACACCTAATGCCACATGATCAAATTCACTTCAAAATCAAAGTGGCAAAGGTGTTGAAGGAGATGACAAGTGGTACACTTCTGCATTGTGGTCCTTTGTTGATTCAAAGAAGAAAAAGGAAAGGCCACAATGGCAAAAACTTGCATATCCTAACAAAATTAATCAAGTTAAAACTAGACATCAATGCAAGAGGGTAGTCAGCCAACAGAAACAAAAGGACATCAAGTGCAAGTATCTTAGTAAGTTAACATAAAATACTCAAACGACACTTCAATAAGCCATGACATGAAAATATACAAATAAGAACAACGAAATATTTAGATAGCGTATGTGGGATTGAACTCACATTTTTTTTGTGTAAACACATAGCTCTACCATTGAGCTAATAGGCTATATAAAGTTATATTTTACTTTAAATGACAACCTCAGCCAATGAACATCCAAGATTTTGAAACATGAAAAATAAAGAACCTTGTCAATCTCAGTGTACAATGTATTCATTGTAAACAGTACAAGACATTCTACAAAGAAGAATGCCAAGTCTGTAATGTATCAAATTCACCTAAATTGAGTTCAATTTACCTTCTGATTCAGGTAGAGTTCAATATCATCCTATTTGTCTAAAATCAGTTCAATAAAACCCCTAAATGCACATCCCTAAAATCATTTCAATTTTCCATTAATTTGGTTCAAGAAAATTTCAACATTCTATATTTCTATCTACCGAAAGGCAGTTCAATTAAACCCTAAATTCAATGCAATTTCTTAACAAGTTTCCAAATCTCTAAAAATTTCAAATCTAACATCAACTTTCCCAAATTCCCTAAATTTCTAATCTCTAATCGGATTGAAAATCCAAACAAAATAACCCTATATTTTGTACCTAAATCCGCAGACCACTGTCACCGTCGACTCAAGTACTTTGCTATCACATCCAGGCTCGTCGTCTTCACCTCGATGACTCCTGCAGTTCACTCGGGAATCTCCAACCTCGTCGCCCCTCCCCCAATAGCGTCGATCACATGCCAAGCGTATTCTCCTTCTGGTACCAAGAGCCAACGTCATCTTCGGCCACCACCCAGCAACGGTGTGATACTTCTTTCTACTCCCTTTTCTGTTTTCACCAGGCAGGTAGAGGACAAATGTCTCTCACTCTTTATTTTGTTAACGAATAAAAAGTTAACGTTTGCTGACGGAGGGATATTAGATGAAAAAGTATAAAAGTTGAGGGTTATCATGCACAAATGTCAATAATTCAGGGTTACCAGGCAAAACATCCGATAATTAATCTATATTTAAATACCAAGTTAATCTACATTTTTAAATTCAAGCTCTAAATCTTCAAATTCGATCCCTAAATATATATAAAGGGGGACGCTCAGGAGAAACGAGTTTTAAGGAGAAACGGGGGAATTCATGTGAGGCGTCAAATTAAGGGAAATGAATGGCTATAAATAAGGGTGTAGATTAAGCAATATAGGGGGGAAATTAGGGGGATAAGCCATGATTTTTTAAATAAGGGGGAGATATTTTAGGAGATTGTGGAATAAAAAACTGTCATATCTTGCAAAATCTGGTAGAATCTCGCCATATTGGAGCTACCATATCTCCACATTTGAATAAGATGCAAATTGAAAATTGAAAAAACTCTCAGTCGTCAAAAAAATCTGGTAGAATCTCGCCATTGAAGCACATATATGTTCATCCTCCTTCGTTGATTTTTTCTTCTACCTTGCAATGAAGTAATTGTATTACAATGGAGAGAGGTATGTGAATTCAATATGGTTTTGAAAAAAATTACGTTTTTTTTGGCTTTGTTTATCATTGATTTTGGCGAAAATAAACACATTTGTTCTTGTTTTTTTCTAACCCTTAATGCTAGATTGAATCGAATAATGAATGAAAAACGATCTAGTGTTCGTATATTAAAATTGTTGAATGTCAATTGAATATCATGCTATTGAATATTGAATATCCGTTTTATTCAAAAAGGACGTTTATTGTTGTTCTAATTGGTATGCTAAGCTATTCTAATATGCGTGTATTGATTTTCATAAATGAGCTTTTTATTTTTCGTATTCATACATGAATGGATAAATGTTCCTCTAACTATGTAAATTTCTTCATATAGGTGTGACCTGTTATTCATAGATGAATGTATTATTATTCAAATATGTGACTTGTTATTATTGTTTGATATTCATTTATGAGTGGATCACTATTCGTACTTACCTGTATAGTTATTCAACTTTTCATTAAGTGTTATTCACATATACGTGTTTTAATTTTCATATAATTTTTAATTATAAATGTGTGATAGGTTATTCATATAGACTTTCTTGTTATTCATAATTACATAACGTGTTATTCCACTATGCGTGAATTTTAATTCATATATAACTCTTATTATTGTGATTGGTATTTCATTAACACCGAGATTTTTATTCATACACACGTGAAGTGATATTCAAAATATGTTATTCAAATATTCGTGGCTTATTATTCATATATAGTTGGCTTAATATTCATCTATACCAGGATAATTATTCATAATTGAGTGTAGTATTCTTAAAATAGTCGTGTTTTGATATTCTTGCATGTGTGATTGGTTATTCATAAAAACATATATATTTATTCATATACTCGTGAGGTGTTATTCAAAAACTTTTGTTTTGATATTCATAGTGTTGTGTTTTCTTAACTCAAACAGTTGAAGGAAACAAGTGGACTGACTATGTTTTTGAAAATGACATGGACATTTCTGATGCAGAAAAACAATACATGTCAGGACCAAGACAATGATGTGCATGCTTCTGCATTTGTGTACAGTGCGGATTGCATTAATTAATAAAAAGGACATGAATATGAAATATTGGGTTCTCGGTATCCAATGTGTTTGAAGACTGTTATTGGTATGACATATGAGTAAATTGAAGATGGGGTAATTTTACAACAACCAAATGAATAATTTGTTCTCTACATATGAATATCACATATAATTAACTAGAAAAAGACAACATGCATACTTAAATAATACAACTTTGTCATTCAATATTCAATTGAATTTAAACATTAAAACATACTAAGTTGAATATCATATATAATCAACTTGAAAAATACAACATGCATACATGATACATGAATAAGACAACTATGTCATACAATATTCAAGTTAATTATCACATCATACTAACTTCAAAAAGACAACATGCATAATGTACAACCTTGAATTTTATTGGAGTTTAACATCACATCACACTAACTTGAAAATATAACATGTTTATGAGAATAAATGAACCTCCGAACAAGAATAAACATAAAACTTCATACAAACACCTACAACCTATCAATTACTACAATGATATGAATAACACGACATAATATTTTTTTTCACATTTTTCAATCTATCTTCATCACCGTCTTGAATTATTCTCTATCTTCTTCCACGTCTTCAAACTCCTTTATCTTCAACCTGGTTAGAAAATAAACCACACATATATGAATAACACAATTTGAATATCACTTCACGAGTGTATAAATAAAAGTCTCTGTGCTTTTGAAATACCAATCACACGAATAATAAGAGTTATATATGAATTAAAATCCACGCATAGTTGAATAACATGTTATGTAATTATGAATAACAAGACAAGTCTATATGAATAACGTATCACACATTTATAATTAACAATTATATGAAAATTAAACACGTATATGTGAATAACACTTAATGAAAAGTTGAATAACTATACTAGTAAGTGCGAATAGTAAGCCACTCGTAAATGAATATCAAACAAAAATAATAAGGCACATAATATCCATAATAATACATTCATATATGAATAATATGTCACACCTATATGAATAAAATTACATAGTTAGAGGAACATTTATCCATTCATGTATGAATACGAAAAATAAAAAGCTCATTTATGAAAATTAATACAAGCATATTAGAATATCTTAGCATACCTATTTGAACAACAACAAACGTCCATTTTGAATAAAATGGACATTCAATATTCCATAGCATGATATTCAATTGACATTCAACATTTTTAATATACAAATACTAGATCGATTTTCATTCATTATTCGATTTAATCCAACATTTAGGGTTAGAGAAAACAAGAACAATGAATACAATTAAATTAATAAACATGAACAATGACTTCACAAATCTGTAAAATCTGAGATGATTATTACCTTTATATGAACTTGTAGATCTAATTGAAAATATTGAATCTCTTCCGCCTCTACACGTGACATATAGATTGTTACTACATAATGTCACATTGCGTGTGAGCCACATCTATAATAAACGATTATAAAAAAAATTCTTTAGATTCATGTAAATTTGCAGATCTAATATACGAAGAAAATCGTGAATAAAAAAAACCATCTCACCACCATGATAGTCGACGATCAAACAAATCGAACAAATAATAGTTAGAACAGAAGAAGGAATTTATCGATCAACACCATGCGGCCAAATTCGACAGATAATGAAAGGATTGAAGATAGACGGTTGCATTATTTGACCGAAAATTGAGCGTTTTTTTGGAATTTGGAAATAATGAGAGATATGGATAGAGAGAGAGCATGATATGAGGGAGATATTTTAGGAATTAGATATAATCATGTGTATTCACTCCATAATAGGCATTTTGCACCCATTTTGAATAAATCTCAGCCCTCGATTATATTAGATCTAACGATTAAAATTAATTCTCTCGTTCCTCCTCAATTGTTGATTTCTATAGAGCGTAAATCATATATAAATACCATTCTCAATATTAAAGAAACGGAAATAGGAAGTACCAAATCAAAAAAATCTTACCTCTCATCCAATTGAACATCAAATAGGTTTAATTTTGGGTACTTGTCAGTTGTCACTTGGGTAGTGAACTTAAGAGCAAAAACATAAAAAATTAAGATGATAAGAAGGTTTATCGGGCATTGGGTAGAAAAATTTCAACTTGAGTCGAATAGATTGAAGCCAAAAAATCAAAGATTGTAATGTTTTTATTAAATCATCTATTAAGCCTCGTGACTTAAGTATTAGCATGACATGTATTAAACCCAGTGAACTTAGTAGGTTAATTGTAAGAAGGGAACCGGGTTTATAAGAATATGATGAGTTTGGAGTTAGACCGGTTCTATGGCTTCCTTGGTTCACTCCGGTTTGGAGGTAATAAATCGTATCAGGCTTGAATTTGGGTTTTAATCTCTTGGGGTCAAATATTGACACGGTAAGACACGGCCCATTTGGTGTTTGGCGCAACAAACTACGCAGAGACCGACTTAAGTTGATACGTTACGTTTTGCCTTGCTTATTTTAACCCTATCTATCTAAGCTAGCTCTCTTGTCTGCTTCCTTATTCAAAGTTGGCGCGCCACAGCCGAGGGGGGGAAGGGGGGGAGTGCTCCTCCTTAAAGCTTCGTCAGCTTTAGGGGACGAAGCCCTAAATCTATCTTCATCTTCCTCTGTTCTCTATGTTCTTCTGATTTCGTTGTTTTACTTTCTTTCTTTACTTGAGACGTGCTGTCTCTGGTTTACTTGTAGCCTTGCTTTGGAATTTCTTTGAGATCGAAGTAGAGTCAGTATTTTTCAGATTTTTAACCTATTTTATTAATAACAAAAAAGGCTGAATAGTATCAAATGAGGGATAGTTCAACCCCTAACATCAGTAGTCAACGAGGAAATAACACCCTCAAGAGGATCAAATAATACATGAAAATCTGAACTGAAAGAAAAGGCAAAGGAAGCAAGAAAATCCAGCAACCGAATTAGCTTCCCTATAAATATGACGAATCTGGATATCTCAGCCCCTACGAATGAAGCCTTGGTATTGAGCTACCAAGCTAAAAAGGGTGTTAATGATCCATAAGTCTACCAAATAAAAGACAAACAAGTTGCGAGTCAATTTCTAGGCAGACATACCCTCTTGTATCCCCGGTTCCAAGCCAACTTAAGTCTCTGCAACGCTCCCCACATCGTTGATCGTAAATATTCTAAGGTAACTTTTTAACCGTTAATAAGGTTATTATAAATTTTTTCTTAAATAAAAAAAAAATGTTACTATTATAAACATTATATTGCTGAATTTTTCAAGATTATTGATGTAAATTGTTAATAAGTAAAATTAAGATTGCTGAATTTTTTATAGATTAAAATTGACGGGTAATATTATTACATCATTAATATTAATCGGGTCTTGAAACCAGAAGCAATTATTGATTGGAATCTAATTGCATAAAAAAAGCATATATTCATTATACTACTGTACTACGGAGTATTTACTGCGTGATAATTGTTGGACTAATTATCTTACAATCGATACTTAGTTGTCATAATTACTTTGATTTAATAAACTTTTTAACGTTATCTTATTTTTTTCTTTTACTGATAAGATATCTCCATAATATTACAATTAAAGATGCTATTAATAACAATTTAAAAAAGTCAACATAAAAGTCGTAAAATTGCATAGTTTTAATGACACAGCCAACCCCCCTCCACTAATTAAAAAGAAGAGGCACAATCACAAATACAAGTCACAACACAACAGTACAATAATAATAGCCTATTCAGATATTCTTCTTCATTCACTCTCCCTCTCTACCCTTCAAATCTTCAACCTTTTTTCTCTGCAAAATCTCCCCTGAGATCGTCGTCATCGCCGGCGAGGGAGAAAGGAAAAAAAAATAGAAAGCAGAGGATGCCGACGGCGGAATACCTGGCGCAGTTCGTGGAGGAAACGAGCTTCTACAACCGCATTGTGTTGGGATCCACGCTTCCGGCGACGTGGTGGGCCCCACTTCCCCACTTCGCTCAGACATGGCTCCGGAACCTGGTCGGCGGCACCCTTCTCTACTTTATCTCCGGCTTCCTCTGGTGCTTCTACATTTATTACCTCAAACGCAACGTTTACATCCCCAAAGGTCTCACCTTTCTTCCGTTTTTTTTTTTAATTCAGTTGAGTCTTTCTGCAATTGATTTGCTGTGCTTGGTTCTAGATTTGGATTTGGTTTGTTTTCGGTCTCTGGCTTGTGAGATTCAGGTATAATGTCGGATTAGATCTCTGTAATTGAAAATTAAATCAGAAGATTGAGGATGCTGTTGACTTTCTTCATCTCAATTTGTGTGTAGTTTAGCTACAATCTGGCTACTTCTTATGATCTGCTCACAATTCTTGAACAGGCATACTGACTAATTAATCTGACTAGGTATTTGGGTGTGAATTGCACTTTGATATTAGTATGAATGATGGATATTAATGCCTTTGATTGATCTTTTTATATCCTGTTGGTGGATTGAAATTGGGATATTTGCTTGGAGGGATTGATCGATGAGAAATCAATCCCTACACGTACCTAACCGATTTCTCATATTAATCTGGATTTCAATCCAATGCTATTCTAGGGTTGTAAGGCAAGGAAATTTGGTGATTTTTTTTTTTTTTATCATTCCAAGTGTTTAGTTCAGTGAAATGTTGTTATCAATGCTGAAAGAGACAGGTGTTAAGTAGTGGTACTCCACTGCATATTGCGTTTCTTTTTGCACTTTGTCTCTTTTGAATTGTATATATTTTTTGTTCAGTCTTCTAGTCTGTGCAGATGAGGTGATGAAGACATGTTAAACTGTATAAATGCAGCCACGTAATGTCTGTTTTCTTAAGGATTTGAATGCCCAATGCACTGTTCATGATAAATACCATTAAAGCATGTACATTGGTTTTTTCAAAAACAGTGTGCTATTTGCATAAGCATACAGGAAAACCTCTTAATACATTTGTAATTTGTATCTTGTAATGGTTCTAATCCAACTGTTCAGCTACTATATTATCCTGCCTACTATCTCCCAGATAGCATTTAAATGGTATTTTTTATTTGCCTTGGTGGGTTTAGGCTGTTTACTAGTTGCAAATTGATATCATGTGCACAGAGGAAGTTTTCCCTTCTGTGTAAGAAAATTTCCATTTGAAACTCCATTTTTCTTCAGTTACTATGGAAGAAAAGTTCTGTTCTATTATTTTCCCTCCATATTTCTGAGAATGGAATATAACTGATTCTACATGTTATATGTCATGTGTGTATCCTTCTCTAGATTGACTTTTTGAGTGAGTTTATTATGAACAAAACAGAAGGGGCTATGCTTTCTTTTAGAAAAAAATTAAGAAAATTTGGTTGGATCTCAACTAAGATTTTTCTTTAAATGGAAAAAAAAAAACTCTTTGCAGATTGCATTCCATCAAGAAACGCCATGTGGTTACAGATAAAAGTGGCAATGAAGTCCATGCCATGGTACACACTTCTTCCGACAGTTTCCGAGTACATGATTGAAAATGGATGGACTAGATGCTATGCTCGAATAACTGATGTGGGTTTCCCTGCCTACTTTCTATACCTAGCCATATATCTTGTAATTGTGGAGTTTGGTATTTATTGGATGCACAGAGAATTACATGACATAAAACCGCTCTACAAGTATCTCCATGCAACTCATCATATTTACAACAAGCAGAACACACTCTCACCATTTGCCGGTATGTCCAACATACCCTTTTTTTTCTTTTTCAAAATCTCCAAGATTTCCTTGTTTGGCCCTGTGCATTATAAATACATATTATTTCTGACTGTATTTTTCAAAAAGTAAGAAACAATGTCCTTTTTTAGTAATACCAAACAAATTTTAATGATCTAAAACTATTTTTTTTTATCATAAAACCACGTTATAACTAAAAATGTCATGTCATTATAAATGGTATGCCAAACAAATCAGTGCTGCATTTCTTCTAGTAAACATGATCTGTCATTGTTTGTCATGTTAGGATTGGCGTTCCACCCACTTGATGGCATACTTCAGGCAGTGCCTCACGTTATAGCCCTTTTCATTGTTCCGGCCCATCTGACCACACACATCGCCCTGCTCTTTATTGAAGCCATTTGGACAGCGAACATCCATGACTGTATTCATGCAAAGATATGGCCTGTAATGGGTGCCGGTTACCACACCATCCATCACACCACTTACAAGCATAACTATGGCCACTACACTATATGGATGGACTGGATGTGCGGTACTCTTCGTGACCCTACTCTTGATGAAGCTGATGATCAAAAGAAAGCCTCCTGATTTTGATCCTCTCTTTTCTGGTGGTCTGTTCTTTTACCTTTTCTGTTGATTAATCAGGTTACTCTGAGAGTCAATTTGTCATTTGCATTTGCCTTGTGTACTGCTTGTAAATTTATTGTTTGTTTGGTAGAAGTTGCAGTTCTGTGCTTTAGACAGAAACCAGTTGAATTTTCGTTTCATGCATGGGTTATGGATTTTGCCTAAACAAACAACTGTTTTAATTTCTAGTTAATGATGTGTCAAAATTTTAGGAGTATAAACTATTTGTTATTTTAATTAATGTAAGAATTAATTAGTTAAAATATGATGAGGGTATAAATGGATAGATTGAAGGGATCATTTTTTTGTGTTCAGACTTTAGAGTTTAGACGTAATCTCTTGAAGTGTTGTAACATCCACATACTCCTGTTTATGTAGCTTTTTTTTTCCACATCCACATACTGTTGTTCATGTAGCAAATAGTTTATGTAATTATTTGAAGTGTAACATCCACATAATGTCGTTTATGTTGCAAACAGTGACTGTTTAAAACAAGATTCTCTAACAATTGGCAATTATTGTGACTGTTTCACTCTCTTTGTTGTGAGGCTTCTGATGGGCATGTTATGAAACCCTCCAAACTCATTGTGTTGGATTTTAGCTTTGTGTTCAGATTTTTTGGCATTGAACATTTTCTGCTCAGAATCCCAAAATCGGGTTAGATCTGACAGATATGGCTAGAATCATAAGTTCACAACCATGCTATGCAAATACAATACGTACAACAACAACACCACAAGCATTACTTTTCATACCGAAAAGAAAACAGTGAATTTTTCTTTTTGGGTGCAAAAAGGCACTAATTTTACACACATACATTGTTTCTGTTTCTGTATCACACAAGCTACTTCTCTCTATGTATGATAAAAAGCACACTGATGTCACAAAATACAAATTAACTTACATTTGAGGTCAAGTCAGTTTACAGAAGCAACTGTAATTAAGAAGGAAAAGTGGCATCATTCTTTTTGCTGTGGTACATCTATAATCACCAGATCAAGAGCTTTCTCTTCCTGTGTCCCTCAACATTGTCAGTGCTCATTCGAGATTTTTCAGGCTTGGTCGGCTTCTTAGAATTTTCAAGCCGACTATCTAAGCTGTTTCTAGATGTTTCTGGAAGGTCAGGCTTCAGATTGGTTGAATCCGAGGTTCCATTATCAGCTGCCTCACTTAGATGGGGATTAGTTTCCCCTGAAGAGTTTTCCGACTCACTGGATTTGGGAACTACCCTCGGCTTATTTAAATAAGATACAAATTTCTTGAGGTGTCGAATGAAGTCTGGGAACAGTTCGAGGTTGCAGTGTCCTCCGCCAGTTAGCCACAAGGGTTCGTACTTTTCCTTGCATAGCTCCCATAGCTGCCTTCCATGAGAACAATCAACTACTTCATCAGCTGTACCCTGTGAAACAAGAATCTGAGAAATTGGAAATAGAACTTGGTAGAACCCTGAAACTGAAAATGAAGAATAGAAGATCTGAAAAGCAAGAATCTCCTATTAAACCACTTTGAGCAATACTCCAATTTTGTCATTCATTTCAATAATCAAGTCTGTCAATTACAAGATATCCTCCTTTTGTAATGGATGAATAGAGTAACTAAAAGCTAAAACAGAAAAATCAAATAATTAGATAATGGAAAACAACATGAAGAATGTGGAAATGGGAAAGTGCCCAAGAATTAGGAAGTGAGAATTTCCATTAAGCTGTAACTAGAAAGGTAAAAAACGGAAGAGAAATTTTAAAACTTGATAAAATTGATAAACTGGGCTTGTATCAGAAATCCATACTTACATGAATTACTAAGACTGGACATTTCACTTGACTGATCTTGTCAATGTTCTGGAGATGAAACTTAGATGAGTAAAAGCCAAATATAAGAAGTGTAACAGCCAAGGCAAACTATCAGAACTTTGATCAAAGGTTACCTTAAAAATATCAAACCAATAAGTTCTTTTGACAGGGTACAATACTCGAACCCCTGACAAAATTGGGCTATGTAGAACAACACCTCTGAGATTAGGTGTACGTGAAGCCAAATCAATAGTAGGGCCACTTCCCACAGATTGGCCGTACAATATCAATTGCTCATCCTTAACACCATACTTCTCCTTTAGGCAGTTATAGGCTGCATCAATGTCGGCGTATGTATTAGATTCGGTAGGCTGTTTGAACAAGGAAAGAAAAAAAAATGGTTGTTACATTTACAGGTATTGCGAAGAACGGAAACGTTTTCTACACAAGATGTGACTAATGATCCTTCATGAGGAAAACAAGGATTGAAGGAGTAGGGAATACCTTTCCAGTGGACTGACCATAGCCAGAGTAATCATACCTAACAGGCATTTAATTATACGGAAAAGTTAGGGTTTTCCCAGAGTAAGAAGAGCTTAAATTAGACAGAAATAACTTTAACCAACATCACAAAGGACAAAAGCATCGTCAATAATAAAATTTCCCATAAAATGATGAGAGACAACTCAGCAACAGTACTTTCCATGTAGAAACCACATGAGCAGAAGCAACGAGAAATTCTTTCAGGGGATGAACCTAGAGAAATCTGGTAACACAAGTTCGTCATTTTCATGGACACTGATAGTTTAACACAGCTTAGCAAGAATAATGTGCAGGAATAGTTTTGAGAGCGGAGTGCCTCCAAGTTCCAAATTTGCAATCTTTACAACTGACAGACGCCTGTAATTTAGAATATCTCCTAGCTCATCCAAACAAACATGAGTTATTCCTATATCTGTCATGCCTTACTAAAGATCCATAAGCCATACAAAGTTTATCAGATTACATGTGGAGTGCATATTTTATACAACAACATTTATCACAAACTTTATTCTCTTGTTTTTATACCAGTAACAGAAGCATCTAATGATCCAAATACCGTTCTCTCTATTTCCAGCCTAGCAAGTCATCTCTTGTTCAAACACTACATGACCATCAAAGCATCAATTTAACCCCTAGACCCAACATTATGTCCTTCCTTACTATATGTGTATTCGCCTTCAGAAGCAAAAATGCCAGCTTCATACAATAAAATACACTTGATCATACATCTAATTCCCTCCTCTGGCTTAAGTTTCTAGGTACAGGTTCCAAGATTTTCTATTCTCCCTACATATGGATGAATAAATCAAGCTCCACTGGTCTATAAATGTCTAAATTTCCTTTGCAAACAAATGTCAGTAAAGAGTATCAACATTCCAAAACAGCCACATTCAAAGCATTGTCATCAATGTACAATCAGAACAGAGGGACTAAGAGAAACACAAAATTTCCAGCAAAATACTCTTAGCTTCTAGCTCACTGCCACTGATTATTCATATATCAACTAAAACCCTCAAAATCCCTAGATTCTGTCAAACCAAAACCAAAAACACAGAACTTTATTACCCCATGAGGTTGACCCGAAGGCGACGGCTGAGCTCAACAAAGAGCTCTAGCATCTGACCTAAATCGGCGGCATTTCCATGGGAGTAAAGCAAAGTGGCAGACGCCTTGGGATGTCTGACATAAACCGCGACGACGTCGTTTCCTCTCCTCGTCCTGAGCTTGAGGACGTCGACATCTTCCCTATGTGAAGCCTCCGGTATGCGGAGCTTACCGGATCCTCCGCCGTTCAAATCGGATGAAGATTGGTCCTCGTCGTCGTCGATTACGGTGTAGGAAGGAGGAGTTGGAGGGAAGAAGGCGAATTTGGCAGCGATGGAGGATGTAACTGCTCCCATCTTATCATTTGAGGAGGATCATTCATTCAAATCTCAATCCCCAAACTCCAAACCCTACCAAACCCTTTTTGTTCCCCTCTTCGCTTTGCTTCCACAAAAGAACTTGGAGTTTCTGTATTGGTGTTCATATAACGCGAGAGAAGAGAGGAAATCTCAGTTCGGAAGCTTCAACGATGCCGAGGGAGAGAGTGATCGGAGAGGTGAAGAAGAAGACTTTTTTGTTTGGTTTGTGGGAGCTTTTTGAACGTTGAGGGAGAAAGAGAGTCGCCCGAGGACTCGAGGAGAGGAATACACGACGACGGATTGTATTTTCTTTTATTTTGTTTCCAGGTTCATGAATTTGTTGGATATTTATAAAGTCAATAATAGGAGAGAGAAATTATGAGAAGGATTTAAGTTTTTTGGACGTTAATGATGAATATGTAAAGGATAATCACAAGGAAGTATGAGTCCAACAATTTAAAAGTTTGGGATATTAATTGAAATAGTTTTTTAAGGGTAATATTTGAAAAAGTTAAAATTTTAGGAGTATTAAAAAGAATTTTCTAAAATTTTATGAGAAAAATAAAATGATATCCATGAATGAATATTTTGTAAGAGACTGGATAGGTTGTGTATAAGTTCCTTCTTAAAATTTCATGATAGTATTATAAACGAATCGTATTATAAAATGGGTTTTTCTAGTGTATGTCTACTAACAATGATTGAAGTTTCTCTAATTAGAAGTTTAAAGGTAAATATTACTCCATCATTTTGAAATTAGTAAAAAGAAAAATAATACTATTCCAAAATTAAGTTAATGGTTTCCTTATTTATATTGCTTTCCTTCTCAATTTACATTATCCTCCTTCTAAATTTACATTCTTCTTCTAATCAAGGGAACCTAATCATTGTTAGTGTGTGCCCATGGACACACACTAGAAAAACCCGTGACCATTAGTCCAAGTTGGAATCCACTTCTCTTACTATTGTAATGGTCTAAGTGTCTCTCCTATAAATTTAAAAAAAAAATGAACAATATTTGTACAGAATTTTAAAAAACAATTGTACATAAGTATTTTTATAATATATTGGATCATTATATATATTAATTAATTGGGAAAATTGCATTTAACCACCATTTATTTTACACTTGTTGCAATTAACCACCCTTTATATTTTTTTATACACTTAACCACCCCTTATTTGTAAATATGTGTATTTAACCACCCATTTTGATGAAAAACGTTATTTTTTCTTTAATTAAAGTAAATTACGTTTTTGCCCTTCTTTTTTAATTTTATTTACAATAAATAAGAGAATTTAGGAATAAATTGAACTTGGAATGTCATCATTGGATTTCGGCCTTCATCTCAACCTTTTGAATCTCGAGTCGTCGTCCATCAACTTAGACACGATTGACTCCAAGGGACGCTCACAGTTGTCAAAATCAGATCCAAAACCCATGGTCTTTGCATCGGCGAAGTCATGGTTCTTCTTCGCCATGGATGGAGGGAATGAATTATTATGGAGGAAATTAGGTCAGGGTTATCGACGTATTGGAACTTGAAAGTGTCATTTATTTTTTTTCCTTTATTTATTTATTATAAATAAAATTTAAAAAGAAAGGAAAAAACGTAATTTATTTTATTTAACGGAGAAAAAGACATTTTTCGTTAAAATGGGTGGTTAAATGCACATAATTACAAATAAGGGGTGGTTAAGTGTAGAAAAAAATATAAAGGGTGGTTGATTGTAACAAGTGTAAAATAAAGGGTGGTTAAATGCAATTTTCCTTAATTAATTATAATAGAATATTTTAATGCACAATAAATTTTGGAAGACTAGCTTGATTATAGTCCTTGAAAAGTTTTAGTCCAATCTCCCTATCAAATGTCTTATTGGATAAAAAAACACATTTTCGCCATACTTTTACAGTTACACAACATTTGATCCACCAATAGAGTGATAAACATGCAATAGAGTTCTTAAATCTATATTTGATCAACTTCACTAGTTGAGATAATTAAAAATCCATTTAGCTATGGTTTACCGGTTACATTTTTAAAATATTTTTCATCTTGTACTATAATCGGTAATAGAGCCCTTAAATCGAATACTTTTTGAAAAAAAAAATACTAATCGGTAATTACTAATTAGGAGTACAATTCATATATAGGATTGATATTAATAGGTCACCCTTCCCACTTTGCACCAACCCCTAATCACTAATCTTACCATAATATAATCCGTATATCCTTCTCATTGAACTCCATTCTCTAGGATAATAAGGTCTTTGTCAAGTGGGTTCTTTGTTTAAAGAAAAAGTGGTTTTTTGGGGGTTGAAAGAGGAAAAAGTGTTTTTTAGGGTAGAAAGAGAGAAAAAGTGCTTTCTTTATGGTAACCCAAGAAACTCAAGTTTTTTTCTACCAAAAAAGAGAGGAAAGTTTCTTACAAATGTAAATTTTTTTTTCATTAGAAGAGAAGTTATGGGAGTTGGGGACTGAATTGCTAAATGTAGCTCATTTGGTTTAATATAGAAATTTAATTTTCGGAAACTTGACTTCCTAGGCAGTAATTTCATGGGAATTAAAGGCCATATTTTTTTAGCCTACCAAAATGAGTATATTTCTCATTTGATTTTTTTTTAGCCTACTAACAAAAAAATATTACTTCCACTGTAGGCCAAATTTTATAGGCTAAAATTATAAATATTTAATTCTAAAGGCTAGTTTTACTCTTCCGCTATGTATTTTCCGCTCCAGAATTTGAATTTATCTTATGTTGTTGTTTATGTTCTTGCATTTCACTTTGTAGTGCTCTTTTATCCCAGTTTCAAATTTATTTTCAAGTTTCGTTTTTAATGAGACTATTAATAATTTAGTTTATTTAAGTACAAAATAAAACACACAATTATTTACATATTAAATATTAGACTCAAATGGAACGTAACACCGAGATCATTACAATAATATAATTTTTATAATAAAAAATATTATGAATAATACATTTATATAACATATTAATTAATTTTCACTTCTTAAAATCAAGCTAAAACAATTAAAAAATAGATAGGGCCCATGTTTTACCTTAGGAAATCTAAGGCCAAATTTGGACTTCAAAACCAAAAGGCCATATTTTTGGTCTGGGAATGCGTATTTAACCTATGGAGGGTGCACATGGTAGGCCAAATTTGGCTTTTTAGCCTACTTATAAGAGATGCTCCTACCTATCCTACCATGATAAGTAAACTTCCTATGAGTTGGAGGAAGTATAACTTTCTAGGAACTAAATTCCTGGATTTATTTTCTGAACCAAACACAACATTGAAGGTATTTCCTATGAAAGTTGAACTTTCTGGAAAATTGATTGTGAACCAAACGAGAGAGGAACTCACAATTTTTATGATTAATCTTGAATGAGTATAGTGTATGCAAGGGCGTAGCCAGAAAATTCTCATTGTCGGGGCCAACATATTTTTCCAACATCGCTAATGTACGTTTCAAGAAAGATGTAGAAATAAAAAAATATAAATTTAGAGGGAAAATTTTTTTTATAGAGGAGGGACTAAAATATTTCAAAATACAATTACATTAAGAAAACAAGAGTTTATAATTACAACTTATTTTATTATGAATTATGTTTTAGAATATATATTTAAGTTAATAAAACAAAAATGTTTCAGAATACAAATTAATTGAATCTATAAATATTAAAAGGCTAAAAAGTAAAATTCAAACTAAAGCCTCGTGATAATAATGAATTGTAGGATTCGAGACATCCCAACAATAACTTATTATTTCAAAGTTTCGTGTTCAATCACATTATTAAAGTGGAAAGTTTAGCAAAAGATAAAAACATTCTAACTTAGTAAATGACTTGTTAAAAGTTGTTTGTATACGTCCAATCTTCAAACGTTCATAACTTTTTGCTCAAATGTCAGAATAGAGCTTATAATATATCAAATCGAAGCTATGAACAAGAGGAACATATATATAGAAAAAAAAAAATAGATTGGGGGGGGGGGGCATGGCCCCCACCCGCCCCCAAAGAGCTCCGCCCTTGAGTGTATGTTCTTAAGTTAAGTCTCTGAAAATGATAGTATTTTTTTTTATATTTATAAGGAAAAGGATTGGGGGACTATACTAATGAGAAGTAGTCTGCCCTATAACAACTTTACGGATGAGATCTTTGAGACTTGAATCAGCAAAAATCGAATTAAGTTGGTAATGAACGCCAGAAAGAACACGCAATGAAGTCATCAACAGTGTTGACTTTCCAGAAGACGTGGAAGATGCTCCACCTGTTAAAGCGAGAGACGACGAACAAGATGTCTGACCGGATCAGCTCAATCTACCACGAGCAGTTCAAGTCATCGAACACAACATTGATAAGCCTAAGATTGTCACCTTCAATCTGAATGTGAGTGATGCCACGTCGGGTGGCCTCCAAAATTCCATGGCGAAGGACGATGACCTCCATCATCAGCACAGAATGTTGACCGGTAAGCTCGCCATCAAAGTGGATAGAGTGGCCTGGTCGCCTAGGTGGCTCGGAGAATAAAGCCGAACGACGAAACACCATCAAAGTTAAGTTTGATATGGTGTGTTTTGAGTTTTTTCCATTTAATATTTGTTCTTTTCTTCTAGAGTTTGTAGCTCTTTCACAAGCATGGTGGGCGGGTAGTTGTTCAATTGGAGGATGATTATTAATTTTGATTTATTTAAAATTAATTAAAATTTTAAAACATTAATTTTTTATAAGAATTTTAATTTTCTTAAACAATATATTTAATTTATGTCCTAAATGATCATGTCAATTTTTTTTTTTTTTTCCTTTCTCGTTTCTCTTATTGGTCATGCCAATCTAAATCGCAATTTGTCCTACTTTTTAAGATATCTAATTACCATATAAATTAATAAAGCAAGGTATATAGATCGAAGAAAAGAAATAAAGTTAAGGCATATATTCTTAAAACTGCTCAAGATAATTTTGTCAAACCTGGAATTAAAGAATGGTATATTCTTAATAGATAGTAAGAAGTTATATTAAGGAGAGTTTCTCCTTCAGTATTCATCATAACTAGACATGTTAATCGGATCGGAGCAAGTCGGGTAATTTTGGGTTCGAATTGTTACAGATTACAGATCAATTGGATCTATCGAACTGTTACGGATTACAGATTAATTGGGCCAGGTTGTAGGTTGTTGTAGGTTTTGTGATCAGGTGGAGTCGACCCAGCCGATAAAAAATATCTATTTTTTATAATTATTCAAACAATATTTAAAATAAATAATAATAATATAGTATTTTAATACGGAGTAAAAAATATATTATAATTTATAAAATATTTTTTTATATTCTAAAAATATAATAAATCGGATCAACTCAACGAATTTCGGGTATTTAATAAATCAATTCAACGTGGGCACACAATAAAAGTACTAATTTGAGGAATTATTTCAAAACTATTCCCATAAATTAGAATCAATAAATCATTTTAAAATAAATTAAATCAACAAATAGTTACTAAATTTACCTAAATTAGTATTACTAATGTTTGCCTATTAATAAATTACTCCGTATTTGCATTTGAGAGATAGCGGGTATTTGATTCCAGAATTCGATCCCATTGTACCTTATGCAGAATCTAAGTACGGTGGTACGTAAAATAAATTTCCGAAATTTAAATTAGATTCCCCTCATTGTATATCGCAATTGATTCCACGTGGGCTTCAAATTTGAAGACTCGCGTACAACACAATTCGTTAACACTCATCCGAACCTCCATTTGATTGACCCATCTCCTTCAAGCTCTATAGAAATTTGTGGGAAAAATTTAACGTTTACTAATCTAGTTAAATACGTACGGATGACAATATTATGTTAATTGAAATATATATCAAATGGTATAACTATATCAACTTGTAGAGTACTATCTCTATGTAATTAGGCAATCTATGATGATACACATGTACCATGTAATTAAGGAAATTTGGTTCATCTACAAGTCTTGCATCTCTTAATTTGTAAATTTGGATTTTAATTGCTTCATGTTGGCACTCATGATGGGAACGTTAAATTTTATTAGAATTTTTTTGAAGTTCTTTTTTTTTGTTTTTCTATAAGTCTATAACACTTTAAAATGTCAAATTAATAATGTTTTAGTTCGATATATATGATGTGATGATGGTGACGATGCTTTCAACACGTAGGATATTGGCAATGGATGAAAGATAAAGTCATCGAAAGATTGTAAAGCTTTGTGAAAACCGAGGGGTTGAGCAACGACGTTAAATTGGAACTTCAACATATTATTCAACATCTTCCCTCATACTTGTCAAAGTGGAGACCAAATTTCTCCATGAAAAGTAGTGTGTGCGTGAAATATGCTAGAAAGTAGTATGTAGGAAGTCAGTCATTCGTCCTACACGTTTACACACATAAACACCAATAAACAATCATGTTAGTATTATGGGTATTCTAAATAATCCCTCAAGAACTTTTTTAGGTTAAAGTTTTGAGATTCTGGGTTTAGTTTGTTGGGAAAAAAAAATTCTGCCTCAGGGTCCGTTCAGAGGAGGGGCATATGCAGAGGAGGGGTCCGGGAGATCAAACTCCGTTGGTTTGGGCATGTATAGAGGAGGGGTCCGGGAGAGTCGGTCCGAAGGTGCGAAAGGCTGGCTTTGGAGGACTTTCGCAGAGGTAGAGGACGTCCGAACAAGTGCTGGAAGGACAGTATAAAGCAGGACATAGAACTTTTGGGAATTTCAGCAGATCTGGCAGGGTGCAGGGACAACTGGAGAGAGAGGATCAGAGTGGTAGACAGCTAGCCGACGTGACAGAGGACATGATCTCACGCTTCTTCTGGGGCGTGTTGTTTGTGTTTTGTTTGTTTCTTTTGTCGCTTTTGTGCTTTGGGTCCCTCTTCCGTTTTTGAGTGTCTTTTATTGTCTTGTGCTAACCTTATGTGTTGTGCAGTTTGGACTCCGCGCGGGCCTTTCGGGCGTACCCCCTTCCCTAGGGCAGGGGTACCTCCATCTTGCCCCCCCAGATTTCGCTTCCAGCGAAACCTCACTGGGTCAATGTTGTTGGTCCGTTCAATAGTGTTATGCTTGTTGAAATGAGTTTATGTAGTTGATCCTAAAAAATTTCTATTAGTATGGATGTTTAGTAGTTGGAGTTAAAACACGTTTATGTAATTGATACTAGTTGTTATTTTACACAAAAAATAAGTAGGGAGAAGGGTACTTATCTAGTTGTAAAATTTCCATCTTTTTCAACCCCTCTTTTCACAATAAATTCAACATCCATCAATTATTCTTTACCGAATATATATTAGTTTATCTGAAAAATAAGCAATTAATTTTAACTACAAATTTCCCTGTCATTTCGTGTGTTAGAGCTAACACACCTACACCCAAACGAGCCCATCAAAGCCTCGTTCATTTTTTATGCTTTTTTGGTCAGAATGATCAATTTTATAAAAACAACTAGCTTTATGTGTACAAAACCTAACCCCAAATCTGGTATTTGTGCAAACTTATGTTTTACATATCAACAAGCAAAAAATCAGTTCTTTTGTACCCATCTACTTACACACACAAACTACCAAGAACTTCTTTCCTAAACCAAAAAAGCCACTATTTTTTGCTAGAGTCAAAAACATTTAGACAACAATCTCTAAACCAGTCGAATCTTGGTTAGCACAAAACCCTCAACAAGCAATTAGTTTACCAAACTCTTTGCACTCTTCAAGAGCACAACATCATCCCCACACACCACCACCCCTTCTTGCTTTTGTGAATTCGTCTCCAACGTTTGTATCCACCTCAAAGCCGTCGCCGCCTCCTCCATCGTCGGCCTCATATCCTTGTCCTGTTGCAAGCACCGGAACCCCAACTCCGCCACCATCTTCACCGACCTCTGTACCTCATCGTCTCTCTCAAACCCTAGCTTCGGATCCACCAACTCATGCAGGGCTCGGTTCTGTATCCGATCCAGAGCCATGCTAGCCAAGTTCACATGGTTTTCCCTGGACCCATCCACGGCTTGCATCGACGATATGAGCTCAATCAGGATCACTCCGAAACTATAAACATCACTCTTTTCTGTAAGCCTGAAACAATTGTAGTACTCTGGGTCCACGTACCCCGGTGTACCCTGTGGAAAGGTGGACACATGGGTTGCATTGTCAGAGAATAGTCTTGAAAGCCCGAAATCCGCCACCTTCACATTGAAGTCGCCGTCTAGGAGGATGTTTGTAGTCTTAACATCGCGGTGTATAACATTCGACCTAGGAAATGCAATTGCAAAAGCTTACAAAAATGCAATTGCAAAAACTCACTTGAACCTAATCCTATATATATAAAACAAGAAATGTTATACCTGTGGAGATAGGCAAGGGCTTCAGCTGTCTCAACTGCAATGCTAAGGCGGACGGGCCACTTAAGGAAGGCGGTTTGGGCATGTTTTCCATGGAGATGGTCAGCCACGGTTCCATTAGCAACATACTCATATACAAGCACGAGTACTCGGCTCTTCCTAGACGTGCAACCATAGAGAGTCACGAGATTCTTGTGCCTCAAACGCGCAAGGATCTCAATCTCGTTCATGAACTGCTCCATTCGCCTGAAGCTGGTTTCGTACAAGCGTTTCACCGCCACTTGGCGCCCATCTAAAAGCTCGCCATAGTAAACACTCCCATATCCTCCACTGCCGAGTTCCTTAGAGTCGTCAAAGTTGTTTGTGGCTTGCTGAAGCTCGGAGTAGTCAAAGACTGGGACACCAAAGTACGCGCTCGCTCTTTCATCCTCGGGTCTGGAGGATGCATATGAAGAAATGCTATGAGAGTAGTTAGTTGAAGAGCTGCTTGTGTTGTAAGCTTGGCTTGTGGGAAGTCCATTGCTCGCTCGAGCTTGAACTAGTAAGATATTGTTATCTGAAGAAGGAAGAGTATCCTCGGAAGCTTTATCTTGTGTGATTAGTTGTTTTTTCCTCTGGTGTAGAATCAGAAAGCATCCTCCTATTATAAATGCAACTACAAACAGAGCTCCTACGCTAGCACCTGTAAACGTGGATCCAAAACAACATTTGTTAATTGTTTATACATACAAATTTTGTGTTTTTGGAGCTCAAGGATTCGGAAAGAGGAAGAATTTACCTACTGCAAGAGCTGTTTTATTGTGATTGTCTGCAAAAGAAGATCGAAAATTAGACATAAACAACAGCAACTTCATTGTAGATTAGCAATCATATCTGGCTTTTGTTACCTTCGTCTTTGACCGGGTCAACTCCACATTTGGAATCGAAATCGCCATCAACGCAATAGCAAACGAACTTGCCCGAATCGGACCCGCAAGCCCCACCCGACCCGACACACGAGCTACAAGAACCAGTGATTCCTGCAATCAAGCCCAATTCAAACCCGGCCTTAAAAGCCTTCACCAGAGCGACCAAGCTAGGGTTCTTGTTGATCAACTCCGCTTCTGATTGCAGTATCGGAATCAGAACCGACCTGCAATTCCCGAACAAATTTAGCCCGTTATTCGTCTCCAACATCGATCGGGTCAAGTAATAGCCCGTTGACCCGGATCCGAGAGCATCGCATTGCGTTTGAAGAATGAAATCTGATGGAGAGCAGTCGTAGACGAAGGTGAGGTTTTGATCGGCGGAGGAAAAATTGAACTTGCTGAAATCGATGGTGGAATTGGTCAGGCTATTCGGGCAGGCGTTGGTCAAGTTGAAATTGTTCATGGAGATTGTAATGGTGTTGGCGGGTTTGTTGATTCCCAGGAGGTTGTAGTCCTGGTTGGAGATGCTGATCTGTGGAGTAGTACCATCGCAATCGAGCTTGAAACCCGGGTGACCGCAATAATCGGGTCGGGTTTTGCCATCGTAGAAAGGGTAAGTTATATTTGGTATGCTCCCACACTGGATTGTTCTATTGCAGGTGGTGAATTTAGGGTTTTCTGCTGAAATTGGGGGGAAATAGATGATGGAGAAGAGGATGAAGATGGAGAGATCCATTTGGCCTGTGAGGGGAGGTGGGGGAATAGAGAAAGCTTGGTGAAGGAATTGTCATGGTGGGTTTTAGTGGGAGTTGGAATGGGAGGAGCGCAGATTATTCAAAGAAGGGAGGTTGAATATTTGTGGGGGACAGATTAAACTGCGGGATTGGGTTTTGATTCGTGGGTTGTTTCAATTTGTCAAAATCTTGAGAGTGGAATTTTGTATGAGCAACTGTTGGGGACTTGACTCTTGACCCTAGCTATAGAAGCTTCAATTGAAATTATGCCCAATGAAAAAGACCTCTCCACAATTTGAAAGGATATTTTTATACACAATATTAATAATGCAACTACTCTAGTGATTTCATAGCTCACCCACAAGCATGGAGCGTAGTGGGAGGGGCTACGCTTCCCTTCGTTGAGGTTGAGTGTTCGATTCTCAGTGGAGGAGAAATGAACTTGTTGGGAGAGCAGATCCCACCCAAAATAAAGGGGCCCTCGCGAGACTCGAACTCCAGACGTAGGCGTTTGATGGAACAAAACTCTCCGGCCGTGCTTAACGGGCTCACAGGGCGCACACACAAGGGTAAAAATACCTTGGGAGGGAACAAGCGAAGCCACACACACGCGTTGTCAATTACTTAACAACCCCTATGATAAATATGCAGTACTTGTCACCGAGAGGGTTCGGATCGGAGACCTTTAGGTACTTGCCCGGCTGAGCCATGGGATGATGGGTCATTGATATGCTATTTTGTTTATCTTCTCATGCCAGTTTATCTAACTATTGTTAGAAATTGTTTTTCACCTCTGCGGCAAATCCTATTGAAATTTGAATGTATGCCAGTTGTTTTTCTCCTGTGTCAATAACTTGCTCATGTGCTTTGGTGTCATGCAATATCTTGGAAGTGGGTTTAAAAGTTTTTTCAATTCAAAAAGTAAAATGATTAATGTGAAAATATAGTTTTTCTTTGCTGCCATGATAAAGCATTGAGGTTTGTTAGGAACTCACAAACATATGCAGCCCTTAAAGTGCTTCATATGCGATTAAGTATTGTAAACATCTTTACATACATTTTGCTCGAGATAATGCATCAAACAACTTCTAGCAGACTAGCATGCCACTTTAGCACTTCTGCTTAAGCCATCTTGGCTAACAAACTATGACCAACAAGAAATCTCTTTATGTGGTCATTGTAGATGAAATAGAAGAATCCAATTGTGGCCTTGGTGGCGACGAAAGCAATGGCATAGTGGGAATGTCGATTGACTCAAGACTTCCCTCTAGCATTTGGACCACTCGACTCATTGACGGCCTACTAGATGGAACTGTTTGGATGCACCACAAGCTAACTACTATCATCTTCCTCTTCAGATCTTTATCACTGTCGTTCATATTTATGTCGACTTCTACTTCCTCTGATTGTTCAAGCTCCTTATATAGCCACTGCGGAAAGTACAACTCACTTGAATTTTCGACACGATCCCTATTTGCCCTTTTCCTACTCCCAATCACTTCCAAAACCATCATTCCATAGCTATAAACATCGGATTTGTGAGAGACGTCACCAAAGCTTCTACAGAAAACCTCGGGAGCAATGTATCCAACGGTCCCTCTCATTCCAGACATAGATACTCCACTTTGCTTGTCTTGAGGAGTTACCTTAGCAAGCCCAAAATCCGAAATCTTTGGGAAGAATTCTTCGTCCAAAAGGATGTTATGAGGCTTGATGTCAAAGTGCAAAATTCTTGTTATGCAACCTCGGTGCAAATACTCCAGTCCTCGTGCAATGCCAAGCACAATCCGAAACAATGCATCTAATGAAAGTGATGAGTTTCCATTAATGTTAGCTTCACTATGCATGAACTTTTCAAGTGAGCCATTCACCATGTATTCATACACGAGCGCTCTTTTGTTGCCCTCGAGACAAAACCCTAAAAGGGTGATGACATTAACATGGCTAGTCCTGCCCATACTTGCAACCTCATTGATGAATCCCCCTTCATTTCCTTTAGAACTTTTTAAGAACTTCACGGCCACAAGACGGCCATCAATCAACTTGCCCTTGTAGACCTTACCAAAACCTCCTTCGCCCAACTTTTCGCTGAAAGAATTCGTCATTTTCTTTACCTTAGAGTATGTGTATCTCTTTGGAGTAAGAGATTCATGACTTTTGAGAGCATTTTCAACATTTTGGTTATCCCTTGTGACTTGTGAGTTATTTGTTCCTTGGATCTTCCCTCTGCTATAATATACGGACATCACTAGCAAAATTATGGCTGTTGATCCTGATAAGACTAATGTGGTAAAAGAAGACATGCTAATTTGTTAGTGTTTTGGTGATGAAGAAGTCATTGTAGAAGTATATGAAGCTTTTAAAGGCAAAAGAAGTTTGAAGTGAGGAATACCTGAAATTAGTAAGAGTTTGACCATGCGGTTTCCTACAAAAGCATGCTAGATTGTTAGTAGTTCAGGTTAACTTTTCCGATCGAATTTGAGCAATGCATATTGCATAATGTAACACCTAAATACCAAAAAATACCTGTGAAAAGTAAAAACCTTTGAATCTTCTAAAGAAAGCAACCAATAAAAACAAGATTGATTATCTAATGACAATGAGTTGCTCGTAGCTGATCATCCTAATTATCTTCTTAAAAAGGATTTGATTTAAAAATTAGAGTTACTTTTGGCTTAGTTTCCCCCCAAACCCTCCCTAAGGCTAAAAAAAACTTGTTGTTAGAGTTGAAGAGTTTGAGATTTTGAAGATGAAATTACTACAAGAGCGGTTATGTTGTGATTGTCTGCAAAAGCCATGAAAATCAGACAAAAAGGAAACGCAACCGCCGGTCCTAATTCCGGAATCGGGACCGGCTAATCCTCGTTCCTCGGCTCGATTTCCGATTTCGGTTTCCGCGACCACGATTTAGCCATTTGGCCGATTTGTTTCCAATGGATTGAAACCGGTGAACCACTGCCGGTTCTCCAGTTCCAGTAAACGTGGGACCGGAAACGGGACTGGCCGACCCCGGTTCTGATTCGGTTCAGTTCCGAATAGTTTCTGTGGAACCGAACCCACGTCTACAACTCCATTGGTATGCATACAAATTTTGTGTTTTTCATTTCAAATTAGCCATATACAAAGAGCAACTTCATTGTAAATTAAGCAATAAAATCTGGCCTTTATACCTTGGTCTTTGACCGCGTCAACTCCACATCTGGAATCGAAATTGCCATCAGCACAATAGCAAACGAACTTGCCCGATTCGTACCCGCAAGCCCCACCCGACCCGACACACGAGCTACAAGAACCAGTGATTCCTGCAATCACGCCCAATTCAAACCCGGCCTTAAAAGCCTTCACCAGAGCAACCAAGCTAGGGCTTTTGGTGATCAACTCCGCTTCCGATTGAAGTATCGGAATCAGAACCGACCTGCAATTCCCCGACAAATTCTGGTTATTCATGTCCAACATCGGCTGGGTCAAGTAATAGCCCGTTGACCCGGATCCGAGAGCATCGCACTGCATTTGAAGAATGAAATCTGATGGAGAGTCTGATGGAGAGCAGTCGTAGAAGATGGTGAGGTTTTCATCGGCGGAGGAAAAACTGAACTTGCTGAAATCCATGGTGGAATTGGTCAGGCTATTCGGGCAGGCATTAGTCAAGTTCAAATTGGTCATGGAGATTGTAATGGTGTTGGCGGGTTTGTTGATTCCCAGGAGATTGTACTCCTGGTTGGAGATAGTGATCTGTGGAGTAGCACTATCGCAATCGAGCTTGAAACCTGGGTATCCGCAGTAATCGGGTCGGGTTTTGCCATCATAGAAAGGGTAAGTTATATTTGGTATGCTCCCACACTGGATTGTTCTATTGCAGGTGGTGAATTTAGGGCTTTCTGCTGAAATTGGGGAGCAATAGATGATGGAGAAGAGGATGGGGATGAATAAGAAGAGATTCATTTGGCCTGTTTTTTGAGGGTAGAAGAAAATTGGGAGAGCTTGTACAAGGAATGTGCAGCAGACTTATTCAAAGGAATCAAAGCAGGTGGGGTTGGATTAGCTCTGATTGTGCAATTTAGAGACTCAACATTTAACGCGCTTATTAGCCCACCAACCAACAACGGCACAACGCGCAGTGGACTAGAAGTAAACGCTTCAGAACAATAGCGTCCGCAGACTCTAATTTGTCTAAATTTGCAGTAAGAAATCCGAAATTAACCACTTCCTTAACATCCGATTCAAATTGAGCAAAATATCAACATCAATTGCTAGTCAGATTCAACCAAACTACCTTACTGAAAACACAAAAACTACCTTACTGAAAACACAAACTGACAGCTCAATTGGCAAATCACAACCTTTCTGTATTCAATTCAAGTCCAAGACAAATGTCAGCAGGGCAGAAAAAAATACATATTATTTGGTACATATAGAGAAACCCCTTTGCTACATTCATTTCACAGATATGCTAAGTTGCAAGAAAGAAGCACACTGTAACCTGTGGTGCTACAAAATTGCTTTTCTTCTGTATGGAAAAAGAAACAACTAAGGAAGGCCATTCAGGTTCTGACCTGCTGTTTAGTGTTATCCAACTGCAGCTGGCTAAGATTATCCGACACCATCAAGCTAGCCACGTTGGCCATGGGCTGGAACTGGGTCGGTCCACCGGGCGCCGATGGCTGAGTCTTGTAAATTTGCGCATGCAAAGGATCATCATATTCACCACCACCACCACCAAACTTAGCACCCTCCAAACCAGAAGAAACAGCAACCGTCTGGGTTTGAGGTGGGAGGCTCATTTTAGGAGCAGCCATGAATTGTTTCTCTTCAGATGGGACACCGATTTGCTGTGGCTGTGGCTGAGCAGGCGTGAACCCGTCATACACCATTTTGGAGGTCATCATCATAGCAGGGCTCGTTTGCAATGGGGTCCCGGTAGAAGATACTACAGCCGGGCCTGCCATAGTACGTGGCTGTGGTTGTCCAACTGGCATTAGGTAAACCGGGTATGGTTTGTTAAGGGCGTATGGTGGCTGTTGATGTAGGTATGGATTGTAGGCTGGGGTGTAAGGAGAAGATTGGACCGGGGCAGGGTAGCATTGTGGGGCATAGTGGGACCCGGCGGGGTGAATGTATTGAGGCGGTGGCTGAAGGAACGGTTGGAGTGGTGGGGCTTGCTGTTGTAGAGGATGATGATCCATTGGTTGAGATAAGGAGTAGCCATAAACTTGCTGCTGCATTGGTTTGAGTAGGTCAGCACGTGGACAGATATCGGGTTCGGCTTCTATGATCTTGGAAGAGATTGGGTGATCAAGAGAGTCCAGATAGACCAGAGTAGGTGATTTGATACTCATACTACTAACATCACTGTTAATATATCATGAGAACGAAAAGACGCAATTAGAACATTTGCAAAATATAGTTTGGAAAAATTTTCCATCTTCATTATCTATTTCATAACTCATATGAAGTTGGAAAGCCAAACAATACTGCACAGAAACATGACAAAATGCATCACCAAGGTTGACACAGTTCAATACACTATTGATTAGGTGATGACAATCATTTATTATGTCCCAAGTTAGACCCTTTAATAGTTCAAATATGGTAGTCCAAAAGCAACAGTCCAAAGCATAACTTTTCTTCTAAGGGAGCTAAAGAAACAATTCATGCGGAAACAAGATAAATATTTAAAAACTCAGAAAGATTCATGTTTAAAAGAAAATATATGCTTTCTTAGCTTGCAGATGAACAAGGTACATAGGAACACCTTCAAAGTTGTTTCATGGTAAGCATTCCATGAAGGTGCTGGATTGCTGGATCAGCTCACAGGAAGAAAAAATATACCAACAGATTAAAAATTCCACTGCCAACTTTTCAAAAATTTTATTCTTTTGTATGTCAATCAATACATACAGATAGAAGTAAAAGTTATCCAGATTTCTATTTCCCAAATTTTGCATGTCCGGATGATGTTGTTATACAAACAGCAAAACGCAAAATATCAAAATGATCAATTAATCAATTCGTCCATCAACGCAAAAATCAAAATGATCAATTAGTCAATTCGTCCATCAATTTTCGCAAGAACAAAACAACAACAATCACAATCAATCGAAGGGAATTTATGATGTATATACCTGCCAAGAGAATCCAAAAGGGGCAAATTGACTTTCAAATCCTGCACCTGAGCAAGACCAACCTCCTCCCCGCCGCCGCCTTTAGCCGCCGGTAAGTTCGAGACCGACGCCGCCGAACCAGTCGAGCCGTAAGACGAGTTCGTCTCCAGAACAATCGACTCCGAACCGCCCAATCCCGAATCCACCGCCCCTCCACACTTGCCGTCGCTATCCCCTTGTCCCTCCACACCGGAGTTCGTATCCGACGACCTCTTCTCCCCCGCGTCGATCCCCGCGCTCCTCAACGAATCGAAGAACCACGCCTCGGATCTGGCGTCGTATTCGCCAGAATTGGGGCCGGGCTTAGTCACCGGGAAGAGGAAGAAGCGTAACCTAGACGGGGTAGGAGAGAGCGCGAGGCGGTCGTACTCGTCGATCATGTTGACCAGGTCTTCATCGGTGGTGACGGAGACGAGGGAATCGAGGTCGTGGTCAGGAAGCTGGTATTTGAGGCAGAAGGAACGGCCGGCGAGGAGGCTGCGGGAGAGGTGGCCGGTGAGGGCGGAGACCGACAAGGCGCGGCGGTCAATGGCGACGATCCGAGTCTCCCCGCCGTTGTAGCAGAGAGATTTGCCGTTGGGACGGGGGGCGATTTGCCCCCCGTAACTGCACATGAGCCGGAGCTTTCCACCCGCGGATCCCGGCGCGGTGGGAGAAGGGAGCGGCTGTGGCGGATCCATTTGGATTCGCCGGAATTTGTGGGATAGGAGAGATGGAATCTTTTAAGGTGGGAGAAAGAGAGAGAGAGAGAGAGAGAGTCCGGAATAGGAGGAGGGGCTTTCGATGGTTATATACGGCCGGAAAACAATGCCGGCGATTGGAGAAAAAAGTAGAAAGAAAGGGATAGGGTGTATTTTGGGGAGATGATAACGTGACTTGGCGTTGAGGTAATATTGGTGAAGGACGGATGTGGAGCGTTGAAACTTTGAGCTTTGAAAGCGTGGGGAGGGTTACAGCTGTTAGGTGACAGTGACAGCTGTCAGCGTTAAGAAGGCTGAAGCGGGCTTTTGGGGAAGTTGGAGGTGGATCTTGTCCATTACAAAGTGTCAGGCGCGGGAGTAGGGGGAGTTGGTTGTGTGGGCCCTATTGGCTCAGCACGTTAATGGAAATGGGGCAAGTTATACACAAGACGACCAACTTCCCTAATTTAGATTACTTTGTATTTGATCACTAATTGATCATTTATTTTCGTGAATGTATTGACCTCAAAAAAATTGCCAAGGTCTTACATTGATGTATATAGATGTATATGCAGTGACGGACGCAGAAATAAATTGAAGCGGGGGCATAAAATAATATAGAGATTTTTTGAACACTCATTAATCGATATCTTTAATGTTATATCAGTAATGATTTAATCCTTAATGATAGTCTTTAGTGGCGGATCCAGGATCCACTGAATGGGGGCAGATGAACAAGTCTAACAACAATCTTTTTTGGCACAAATTAATCTAAAATATTAGCATTAGAAATTTATGGTGGTTGCTCAATATTAAACACTATGCAAATCAGTTGAAACCTTTTGCCTTTTAAATAACACATCAATCTATGAATTTCAACAAATACCAATAACTTACAATTTTCAATTAATAACATTTTAATTCAACATATAACCTATTACCTATCAATCCATATTAAACAACAATCAACTTATTAATCAATTTCAACTTTTCAACAAGTATCAATATTTTAACAAAAATTCAAGAAGTATCAAAATTCAAAATTTATAAAATATATGAAACATTAAAAGACTAAATTGTATCCGAATTTTTTTGGTAGAATTGTATCCGATTTTGTAAATTGATAAGTAATAGTTTGCATTATCAAATGAGTCTAAGTCACTTATAATAATTTATAATGATAAAGTGAATATGTTTACATTACTATCATTAATGTTACTGGGTTCTCTAGGTCTGTACAGTTTTTTTTTAATATGACAAATGAAAATATTTAAGCGTGTATTATTATCTATGTATAAGCGTGTATTGCTAATTCAGACTATTCAGTTATGGGCTAAATTGGGCCCTTCAAATTTACCCAACAAAGCAAAAAAAAAAGAAAAGAAACAAAAGTCTTGAAATTAGATGTTAAATTTTTTTAGCAAAACGAGGTGTTTTGATTTATTTTATTTTTTTAGAAAAAAGACCTAATTGGGTCTTCTTCTACATCTAAAATCAGACGGAAGTCAGAAAACCTCTCTCTATTCTAATGGCGCCTCCGACTAATCTCGTCTCCTCGGTCCTCCTCTCTAGCTACTCGCCACCGGACGGAAGTGGGGGCACTGGCCCCCACCGGCCCCCACTCCGGTCCGTCACTGTGTATATGGATTTGTTTGGTGTTATAAAGCTGATACTCCATCCGATTTAAAATAAGTGTCGTTTTAACACTTTATTTTTGATTTATTTCATGTGTCGTTTAAAATTTTCTAAACAATTGATTAGAAATGAGTTATGAGAATGCTTATCAAACGTGTTTTTATTGACTAAAACTATTCATTCATTGGTTTAAAAAGGTGGGGCCATTCTCTACGGTGCAGAATGTTGGCCGACTACTAGAGTGCAAAAACAGAGATTGATGGTAACGGAAAAGTGTATGCTTAGATGGATGTGTGGGAACTCAAGATTGGATAAGATTAGGAATGATGTCATCAAGAGCAAGGTAGGGGTGGTCAGCTTAGGGGACAAGCTACGAGAGACCCAACTCCGTTGGTTTGGGCATGTGCAGAGGAGGGGTCCTGGAGAGCCGGTCCGAAGGTGCGAAAGGTTGGCTTTGGAAGACTTCCGTAGAAGTAGAGGACGTCCGAGGAAGTGTGGTAAGGAAATCATAAAGTAGGACATAGAATTTTTAGGAATTTTAGTAGATCTGGCAGGGTGCAGGGACGACTAGAGAGAGAAGATCAAAGTGGTACACAGTTAGCTGACTTGGCTGAGGGTAGGATCTCACGCTTCTCTGGGGTGTGTTTGTTTGTGCTTTTGTTTGTTTCCTTCGTCGCTTTTGTGCTTTGGGTCCCTTTTTCGTCTTTGAATGTCTTTATTAATTGTCTTGTGCTAACCGTCTTTGTTGTGCAGCTTGGACTCCACGCTGGTCCGTCGGACGTACCCCTTTCCCTTGGACAGGGGTACCTCCATCTTGATCCCCCAGATTTTGCTCTAGCGAAACCTCACTGGGTCAATGTTGTTGTTGGTGGTTTAAAAAGGCGGGGAGTGATAAGATTGAGAAAAAGGTTTAAGATCGATTTTGAGTTTAATTAATATTTTTTAAAAACTTGTGTAAAAATCTAAAACGACACTTATTTTGGATCGGATGGAGTTAGAGCTGTCAAAAGCTGACCCGAACCGAAAAACCGACCCGAACCGCCCGAAAAATTTAGGGGCGAGACCCGAAAATTTGAACCCGAAACCCAAAATAAACCGAACCCGATAGACTCGAAACCCGTTGGGTTCAAACCCGAAAAAACCGTTGGGTTGACCCAATTTGTTATATTTTAAGAATATATAATATATTTTGAAAATCATAATATATTTTATTATTAAAATATATAAAAATAATAGATTTATTATTAAATATCATTTTTTAAATAAAAAATATTTTAATAATTGTAAAAAAACAATTTTCTTGACCTGTTAGGTCGACCCGACCCGCCCGACAACCCGCAATGACCCGATCCGATTTGACCGGTGACCCGTTATGACCCGAACCCGACTCAACCCGAACCCGAAATAACCGAACCCGAACCCGACTTGACCGACCCATTTGACACCTCTAGATGGAGTATAATTAAAGCTAAAGTTAATATGAACTGAAGTTAAAGCTTATTTAGTAGGTAAAATTGAAACATATTTTGATAGATATTTTTTTTATATGTTTAGCACATAAAGCTGATTAAAGTTAATTTTCTAAAGAATAAAAAAAATATTAAATAAAACTAAATAAAAAAAAATAATTTATAAAAAAAAATTTGTAATATATGAAAAAAATTTACAAAAAATTTCATAAGCTCATAAAGTTGGGGGATATAGATTATATTTGGGGCAAAATGTTAACTACCTTCCACTTTAATAATCTTCGATAAGATTTCATAAAATATATGGATGGAAGGCTTGTGCAGAAACTTAGCCTCGATCTGTTTGGATCGCCACAAATAATACATTAAATTATATTAAATTGTATTAAATCCAAAAAAAAAAAACTATTCTTGAAGATCGGTCAGGGGAGCTCACCTTTTTTGGTTGGGCTTATTAGGCGAAGGCTAGTCCATCATCTCTCTTTGATCGTGTCTCCAAGCACAGTTGAATGTAGACCACGAACAAAGACTTGGGAAATGGAATTCGATATCAGGAAGTATTTTGTAAATCTATAATTTAATGTAATTTAATACAACTTAATGTATTATTTGTGGCGATTTAAACGGACTATTATTTATTTATACTAGCCAAGTCAATCCCGTCCGTTGGACGGGGTAAATTTTATATTTTAATATTTGAAATGCATAGATGTTTGCAAGCATTTACAAAAATAATACAAATCACAATAAAAAGAAATTAATTTAATAAAAATGATAGAAATCTGAACTTTAAAAAAATTCTTTTGTGCAAACCTAATTACCATCCACCAAAAACCTTCATGTCTTGCGTTCTCACATTCACTCTCCCTGTCTCAATTTATGTTTCGATTCGATCAATCATTCTTGCAATTTGAGGGTAGTCTTCTATTTTCGCTTCATAGTGGATAAAATTATGATGCGTTCATACAAAAATAAAAGACGTATATAGTGAGAAATAAAAAAATAGAAATTAAATTTTATATTTTGTTTTGTTAGCTATAATGTCTACAATTGTGTTTGATGTTGTGTTTTGTATCTAATATCAAAGGTTTATAACTTAATGTGTAATATCAAATGTTATTATTGTTATTTAAAATATCAAAGGTTGCAAAATTAACTATTTTAAATTAAGATAGTTGATTATTTCGCAAATCCTCCAACTTTAAATAAAAGGATTTTAAATATTTCAAGACATCAATAAAAAAATATTTATTTGATTTTGATGATATATAAATTCGCATGTTGTAAGATTATAGTTTTAGTGATTTGGATTAATCTAGTAACACTTTCAAAAAAATTCATTAAGATTCACGATAGGGGTATAATAAATCTATTTATTTTTCATCAAAAAAAATCTATTTATTTTTTTTTATGAATGATTTCATCTGTCATGTTATATATAGCCTTATTGTATCATTTGAAATTCTCTTAATATCCATCTAAACTTGACTTTGATCCTATAGAAAGTGTAGGCTAAATAAAAAGAGATTCATCTAAAATTTTAAATGTACTCTTATATCTAATAAAACTGCATAAAATTAAAAATATATAGTAAAGTCGTTTTGATTGTTTGAAAGAATTGGATCACCTTATTATAGAATGTAATCAAATGGATTGGTGTATACTTATCAAAATCATATATTAGTTAACACATTAATTTACATTGTTTTGTGTATTTTTCTAATACAACTTAGCTCATCTGTTTAATAACAACTATAATTTTTTTTTTTATAAATTAATTATAACAAAACGTTTTAAATATATATAAAATATGAGTCACCTTATAACTACATATAATCAAATAGATTGATGTATAATTAATTAATAATCAAAATCATATATCATTTTCATGTGCAATTTGTAATATAAGCATAATAAAGTTTTTATATATCATTCACATACTTTTAATATCAAATTTAAATTGAATTTAGTCTTTTGTATGGGGTCTTTTGATTATGGTAAAAAAATTATCCAAAGTGATTATTTGAATCGTCGAACCTTAAACCTCTAATATAATTGTCAAAGCTTCAACCATTGAGCCAAAATTTTATATTAACATATAATAAAATCAACATAATATAGTGAGATGTTTTTCATAAATTTAATATGTTCACATAGTACATAACAATTTAATGTATAAATTTCAAAAATAAAAATTAAGGTGAATCTAAAACAATTTGTTTTATTATATAATAGTGTAATAGTGTAATTGACTATACACAATGGTGCCTAAAATATAATATACCAATGATTAAATAGTAAAGTATTTCAATTAAATAAAATATATGCAACAAATTAACAATGGTCAATAAAGGGTGATAATATATAATAGTATATACCAATTATAATTAAGCCTTAATACGTACTAAATGTGAATAAAAGGATTTACCTTATTATTTAATAGTGTAATTGACAATGCATATGATACATATGACATAATGTATCAACAATTCAAAACTAAGAGTGTGTTATCTACCAAAACAAATAGTTGTCAAGATTTGAGTCGTAATCTATAGACAGCTTGAAAGATTCTTTACCACTAAGTTATGTGGAATTATTTTATTATTTAAAATGATAAGTTCTCATAAAAATAAATATTATGTAATAAATGTGACAATGAATGTTATTTTGTACATAAATTTATCTATTTAGTATAAATCATATTAAAGGTGAAAAACAATTAGGAATTAACATTAAGTGTATTGAATATAACATGTACACAACTTTATATATGTAGTATAGATGACTTTGATATATATTCTTAAGCTTAATTTAAGGTGTGCCTAAGAACCCTATGCGAGTAACGCGTGTTTTGATTAAAATTTGCTTTCAAAATCGAATTCCCAAACGTATACTTATGTGATGTACCATCAGTACAGCATTACACCAAAAATGGCAAATGCCTACAATCGATCCATTTTAAATTGTCGTCTTGTTTTCATTTGGATTGTGTTAATAAATTTGTCGATCTAGTCATGTGAAAATATGCGATCTCTTGGTTCTGTATCCTTTTGTGAGAGTTTCAATGTTTTGGAATTGACTCTTAATCTATTCATTTTTTTTAGTTTCAATTTACTATATATGCTTCGAAGGGATCTAATGACCAGTCACTAAGAAGATATGTATCGCCTACGTCTATGTTTGGAGTTCGAGTTTCGCGAGGGTTTTTTTATTTTTGGGTGGGATCTGCTCTTCCAACAAGTTTATTTTCCCTCTACTGAGAATCGAACACTCGACCTCAACGAAGGGAAGTATAACCCCTCCCACTACGCTACATGCTTGTTGATAATTTATGGATAAATATCTTGCATTTGAGTTGAGATACTAACCTATAAATATAGGTTATAATATATCAGTCCATCACTGATATGTTATTGATCTAGGGCAATTGGAGATTTGTTTGATATTCATACATGCATGACGCAATCATTGACGATATCATTTTAGTCGTTCAAGTAAAATCCAATATGGGGATGGACGTACCTAGTACCATTAATTAAGAAGACAAAATCCAAGTATTGAATTGTTATCTCGATAGATTGGAGTTGAAAATGACGGAAAACGGGCAATCACATAGTTAACATTTTTTTTTAAAGTCACGAGTTATGACTTATGTATGATATTACGTCCACATCCTCTTTGAGGTAATGAGGTGTGCACTTATCTTTGATGGGATCGTTCGATGCTTAACCAAAAATATACAAGTAAAAGATAACGTAAGCACACAAACTTTCGACCCATTCAAATTACATAATTTAAATATGTCTGATATATGTATACATAAATGGTGTTCGATATAAGTATACCCAAATTTTTTTATTTTTTTTTATTAGGTAAGGATTAGGGCACACTTCTTTACGGAGGGCGTCCTAGAGCATCCTTTCAAATGAGAACATTGAGTTCTGAGTGAGTCTTAATAAACTCATCGGGGATGCTATGACCCAATTTTGCAATTTTATCGGCCACAACATTACAGTCCCTCGTAACATGCTTAATAGAAATATCATGTGTTCCATAAATGGACACTAGAATGTCAGAGATTATCAGCTCAATCTCCCATGGACATTTATTTATTTCTTTAATCGCATTAATTACTTGGAGATTATCTCCCTCAATTTCTACATTCCTCAATTTTTTTTTTTTATTTCCCGTATGGCCTCGCTAAAGACCAAAGCTTCAACTTTTAGTGCAGACACATTACCAAATTTGCAAGTCTTTAGGTCAATCACATGACCAAGGTGTTCCCTAATTACAATTCCTCCTATTGCCTGTTTATTAAAAAGTGTAAATGCGTCAAAATTAATTTTAATGTGATCTTGTTTAGGCTTTTTCCAACTTCTACCTATTTTATTTCGGTGTTTCTTATTGCCTGCTTTTAGGGGATTAAAAAACTCATTAGGAAGTAAATATATATAATCGTCCGAATATGATCGTGTTATCGCATCAATTACTTAATGGCCCAATTCACAACTCCACAGGCTTTACTAATGGGCCAGCTTTTCAAAGACCAAGCCCAAATCACACCGCACCACCCCCGTAATTTCCAACAACAACCAGGGCATTTCAGACAAATCAACTACAAAACCCTAAGTCCCTAAACCCTTCCCAACCGTCTCCCTCCTCTCCCCCTTTCCCATCGCCGCTCCCATTCACACACGCAGACAAACGAGAATGAAGTACAATCCCAACGTCTCAAGCTCACGCCGAAAGAGCCGGAAGGCGCACTTCACGGCGCCGTCGAGCGTCCGTCGCGTGCTGATGAGCGCTCCCCTCTCCGGCGAGCTTCGCAGCAAGTACAACGTCCGATCCGTCCCCGTCCTCAAGGACGACGAGGTCCAGGTCGTCAGGGGCACCTTCAAGGGGCGCGAGGGCAAAATCGTCCAGGTTTACCGCAAGAAATGGGTCATCCATGTCGAACGAATCACTCGCGAGAAGGTTAACGGATCCACCGTCAATGTCGGCATTAATCCTTCCAAGGTCGTCATCACCAAGCTCAAGCTCGATAAGGATCGCAAGTCGCTACTTGATCGCAAGGCCAAGGGACGCGCTGCTGATAAGGCTAAGGGGAAATTCACCGTCGAGGATGTCGCTGCCGGCGGAGCTTCTCTCCAGGAGGTCGATTGATTTATTGATTTTTGCAAATCTAGGTCAAATTTGAATGGTTCAAAAGTTTTGAGCTTTTTAGTGATTCTCTATATAGTGATCAGTGCAAAGAGATGCTTTCATTTGCTCAATTATGAATTATGTTAGTTTAAGCTTGCCATTACTGGTTTCTGTGTGCTTTGCTGCTACTTAATGGTTCGAGTAGCCTGTTCATTCTGAATTTTTTCTAATAGGATGCGATGGATTGAATAGGCATTAGAGATTTCTTATAATTGTAGGCATTTGTAGCTTGAATCCACAGTTCTTATAGTATAAAATCCTAGTTTGATTAGTTGGAAGTAGAACTGTTTCCATGGGGACATTCTCAGTGAATGAAATTTCCATGTTGTTTCAACGGCAATGCTTCGAAGACCTCCCTCATTTTTTTGGTCAAGATTGAGAATAAGGCCTTGTTTGGTATTGATACCAAGATATGAGATATCGGGTATGGGTGATATCAAATTATCGGGTACGGATAGGCAGTGGCGTAGCCAGGAATCAGAGTCAGTGGGGGCTAACTCGAAACATATTGACAAACTCGGAACACTTAATGGATCGGGATTTGAACTAGAACCTATATTTTGTGAATCCCTAATAGTTGGAAAAAATCTCTTTCATTACATGAACAATTAAAGAACATGAACATCAAATCATCAACGAAAAACCATGACGGAAACTCCTCCATCAACAAATTTGATAAATTGAGAACACATAAGCAATTTGAAATCATCAATTCAACACACATAATTAATTTGACTCCCATTTTGACTCCTAATTCCATACATAAACCTCCAATTGGGTATATGATCATTTCAAATCAAAACCCCAAATCCAAATTCTCCCAACAGAAGCAAAAACCTATTAGATTCAACCTCAATACCATCAATCTGAATAACTTTATCAACTTTCAGAAAGGTATTGAACAATGGAGCAAAAATTCCCAATCAAATTCGCACATTCCTAGCAATCAAGTATCAAAACCCTAACACCCACAAGAACAAATTAAAGGGAAACTCACCCTCGTTGGAGTGAGCCGAGTGGCTGGAGCCTGGAGGATTTTCCCTTTGACGGTTTGAGTGTTCGCTGTTGGAGAGGAGCCGAGGAGGCTCGCTGGGGCGGTTGTACTTCGACGAGTCGCTGTGCCGGTCGTGCGAGTCGCGACTGAGGAGCAGATGGTTGGTCGCCGAGTCCCGCCGACGACCACGATGGTGGCCTGGGGTCGCTGGAGCCTGGGGCAGTGGGGTCGCTAGAGAGAGCTCGATCGGGGATGTCGGGCAAGTTTCAGATGGAGATGGAGGGAGTATAACGAGACTCGTGTGAAAGGGCGGAAACCTAAGGTATATTTTTATATTTTTTTTTAAATCCAGTGGGGGCTACAACCCCCACTGGGCACCACATAACTCCGCCAGTGCGGATAGGATAGGGAGTGATATCTTTGATATACTAATTTTTAGGAAGTATGGAAATTGCACTCTTGATATCACTCCGATATCTCATAACACCAGGGGAAAGCGTAAAGGAACAAGCAAAGCTTTTATTGAGCTGTAGAAATTGGCCTCAATCTAACCACGTGGAGATCACAAGGTAGAAACAAAGAGGGTGATGCAAAATTGTATTGAGGAGTAAGATGCTATTGGTAAGCCTGAAAACGGCGACAACTGACAAAAAATGAACCCAATGATCCTTAGAACCAGCTTCTTCCATGAAAGGCAAGCTTAGGCTCTTGATCTTTCCTCCTAGTTTGGATTGATTGGAGCTCCTCACACATCTCCTAATTTGAGTTGATCTCAATAGTTGCAACTAACACAAATCCAATCCGGTAGACTCTTAGCCTGTTTATTATTGTATAATTCTTTACCCATTTGTTCAATGCCAATAAATGTTCAAACCTTTATCAAAAAAAAATAAAAATAAATAAATGTTCAAACCTAGAGGATAAATTGTTATGGCATTGGCATCATTATAAGTAGTTCAAACCTACTTTCTTCACGTAAAGAACCCCTTAGTTATGCGGGTCACATTCGAGTGGAAAATTTCAACTTTAACATCATGGTAAAAAAAACTTAAAAAACAGAAACACATTCACGCCAAAGGAACATTTAGTAGTTGGAATTGGCTTTTTAAGTTGACATTTCGCTTAGAATAGAATGGGGAATAATTAGTCTTACAAGTCTTTGATGGAGTTGAAACATGAAAAGATTGATGTTAATTGTCTTATTGACTAAGACCAAGCTCGGTTTGGTTAACAAAATTCTTGAAAAAACATGTTTTAACGAGAACAATAAATATGAAGAAATACACAAGTATTTAAAGTGGTTCACTAACAATGCATTAAATACGTCCATGGGTAAAGAAACAAAATTCTCATTATATATAGAGACAGGAAAAACTAATTACATTATGAGACGTTTCAGAAGTTTGTTATATATATTGTGAAACCCTAATTTAGATGATGAGTTGTGGGCCCAAACCGATCACAATAAGCCCAAAAACAATGCATGCTGTTTTGGCCACGAGTGTGTGGGGCACCCCAAATCCTCTAGCATGAGGCGACCCCTGGTGAATCGGGGGCTCCTCCCTCGAATCTTCGGCAGGTACTGGTTAACAACAGATTCAAGAAACACTAACAACCCACCTTTAGATTCTATATTTTTTCGAGCATGACGATAATGTACATAAAACTTTTTTGGATAGAAAATATAGTAACAAAATAGTAAAGAGAATAAGTAAGATCTATTTTGCTTTTTTTAAGTATGTAAGAATTTAGTGGATCAGAAAAACTTGGTGCACCGAGAGGTCATCATAGACAACAACAATGACTGGCTAAGGAGAAATAAAAGGATCCATGAAAATAAATACGAGAAAGATAAAGTGCAACACCAGACAGACCAAAAAAGAGTTTAGGTTCGAGGTGAGTGAAGCACTAAAAGCTAGCGCCCAGTAAACAACCAACCCAACTCGGATGGGCAAAAGGAATTCTGACATTCCTCCACCGAAATGAAGGATCATCAGAATCCGCGAAGCACAAAACCACATGGCCCCAAAACGACTTTGTTATGAGCCCCAACCTCTAGTCAACCTGAAACGGAGAAATACAAATCAAAATCGAACCATGCCAAACAAATTACACACGCAAAGATGAACCCCACATCACAATCCGACGAGAGACAACACAAAGGCCTACAAATAGAAAACAACAACCCAAAGTGTATAAAGCCAAACACTTGAACAACAATAATGTCTTGCTTTTGAGAAGTGGAATGAACTCTACTCACTCAAATTTGGTTTAGGAAAATTTTATTAAACTTAAATTATGCATTTTTTTAAGGAAGTGACAATGTCTTTGCCCCTCTCTCTATTAAATAAACATCTTTTACATAATAGCTTAAAATAAATACTATTAAATACAAAAATTATAGAAAATACGCATCTCTTACAAGATGGAACCCACTATTTAGTTGACCGACAACAATAATATTATTTTATTAATATAAAAAATGAAAGTACATGTACAAATTACAAATTCAAGCAAATCAAATGAACTTGAAACAATACAATTAATTCAATGATAAGCAAATTAGGGGCATGTTTCAATTACACCGGATAATGCATTATCTTGCATTATAATGCAAGATTTAATGCAACCCTATAGAAACTCTCTTCAAAACATAAATTAGATTGCTTTTAATAGTCATAAGCAGGCTTCTTGTACTCAACATGGGAGTATAAATTGGAGCCTTGCAAGTCGATGCTGGGTATAGATAGGAATCTAGTAAGCAGGAGATGGGGTGTAGATTGGAGCCTTGTAGGTGGGTGATGGAGTGTAAACAGGAGCCTTGTATGTAGGTGATGGAGTGTACGTTGGAGCCTTATAGACAGGAGTTGGGATGTACACGGGAGCCTTGTAGACCGGAGTTGGGGTGTACACGGGAGCCTTGTAGATGGGTGACGGGGTGTACATTGGAGCCTTGTAGACGGGTGATGGGGTGTACACGGGAGCCTTGTAGACAGGTGATGGGGTGTAAGCAACGGGAGCCTTGTAGGCGGGAGATGGGGTGTAGACGGGTGCCTTATAGATGGGAGACGGGGTGTACACGGGAGCCTTGTAGGCAGGGGATGGGGTGTAGACTGGAGCCTTGTAGGTAGGGGATAGGGTGTAGATTGGAGCCTTGTAGGCGGGTGATGGAGTGTAGACGGGAGCCTTGTAGGTGGGAGAAGGGGTGTAGACTGGAGTCTTGTAGGTGGGTGATGGAGTGTAGACTGGAGCCTTGTAGGCGGGAGATGGGGTGTAGACGGGAGCCTTGTAGACGGGAGAAGGAGTGTAGACGGGAGCCTTGTAGGCGGGAGATGGGGTGTAAGCTACTGGTGCCTTATAGGCGGGTGATGGGGTGTATGATACGGGTGACTTGTAAGCGGGTGATGGGGTGTATGACACAGGAGCCTTGTAGGCAGGTGATGGTGTGTAGACGGGAGCCTTGTAGGCGGGAGATGGGGTGTAGACGGGAGCCTTGTAAGCGGGTGATGGGGTGTAGACGGGAACCTTGTAGGCGGGAGATGGGGTGTAGACTGGAGCCTTGTAGGTCGGTGATGGGATGTAGACGGGAGTCTTGTAGGCGGGAGCTGGGGTGTAAACTGGAGCCTTGTAGGCAGGGGATGGGGTGTAGACTGGAGCCTTGTAGGCAGGGGATGGGGTGTAGACTGGAGCCTTGTAGGCGGGTGATGGAGTGTAGACGGGAGCCTTGTAGGTGGGAGAAGGGGTGTAGACTGGAGTCTTGTAGGTGGGTGATGGAGTGTAGACTGGAGCCTTGTAGGCGGGAGATGGGGTGTAGACGGGAGCCTTGTAGACGGGAGAAGGAGTGTAGACGGGAGCCTTGTAGGCGGGAGATGGGGTGTAAGCTACTGGTGCCTTATAGGCGGGTGATGGGGTGTATGATACGGGTGACTTGTAAGCGGGTGATGTGGTGTATGACACAGGAGCCTTGTAGGCAGGTGATGGTGTGTAGACGGGAGCCTTGTAGGCAGGAGATGGGGTGTAGACGGTAGCCTTGTAAGCGGGTGATGGGGTGTAGACGGGAACCTTGTAGGCGGGAGATGGGGTGTAGACTGGAGCCTTGTAGGCCGGTGATGGGGTGTAGACGGGAGCCTTGTAGGAGGGAGCTGGGGTGTAAACTGGAGCCTTGTAGGCAGGAGATGGGGTGTAGACTGGAGCCTTGTATGTAGGTGATGGGGTGTAGACGGGAGCCTTGTAGGCAGGAGCTGGGGTGTAAACTGGAGCCTTGTAGGCAGGAGATGGGGTGTAGACTGGAGCCTTGTATGCAGGTGATGGGGTGTAGACGGGAGCCTTGTAGGCGGGAGATGGTGTGTAAACTGGAGCCTTGTAGGAAGGAGATGGGGTGTAGATTGGAGCCTTGTAGACAGGTGATGGGGTGTAGACGGGAGCCTTGTAGGTGGGAGATGGGGTGTAAACTGGAGCCTTGTAGGCGGGAGATGGGGTGTAGACCGGAGCCTTGTAGGCGGGAGATGGGGTGTAAGCTACTGGTGCCTTATAGGCGGGTGATGGAGTGTATGATACGGGTGTCTTGTAGGCGGGTGATGGGGTGTATGACACAGGTGCCTTGTAGGCGGGTGATGGTGTGTAGGCGGGAGATGGGGTGTAGACGGGAGCCTTGTAAGCGGGCGATGGGGTGTAGACGGGAGCCTTGTAGGCGGGAGATGGGGTGTAGACTGGAGCCTTGTAGGCAGGAGATGGGGTGTAGACTGGAGCCTTGTAGGCGGGAGATGGGGTGTAAGCTACGGGTGCCTTATAGGTGGGTGATGGGGTGTAAACTGGAGCCTTGTAGGAAGGAGATGGGGTGTAAACTGGAGCCTTATAGGCGGGAGATGGAGTGTAGACGGGTGACTTGTAGGCAGGTGACGGGGTGTAGGTGGGAGCATTGTAGACGGGAGACGGGGTGTACACTGGAGCCTTGTAGGCGGGAGATGGGGTGTACACGGGAGCCTTGTAGGCAGGTGATGGGGTGTAGACGGGAGCCTTGTAGGCGGGAGATGGGGTGTAAGCTACAGGAGCCTTGTAGGCGGGTGATGGGGTGTATGATACGGGTGACTTGTATGCGGGAGATGGAGTGTAAACTGGAGCCTTGTAGACAGGAGATGGGGTGTAGACGGGAGATGGGGTGTACACAGGAGCCTTGTAGGCGGGAGCCTTATAGGCGGGTGATGGAGTGTATTTTGGCTTGTAGTATGGAGATGGAGTGTACACTGGCTTGTAGTATGGTTTAGGTGAGTAGACAGGGGTCTTGTAGTAGATTGGGGAAGGAGTGTACACGGGCTTCTTGTAGTACACAGGTGAAGGTGTGTATGCGGGCTTTTTATAGTAGATTGGTGAAGGAGTGTAGACTGGTGACTTGTAGTATATAGGGGAAGGAGTGTATACAGGCTTTTTGTAGTACACTGGCGATGGGGTGTAAACAGGAGAAGGGGTGTAGACAGGTGATTTATAAACCGGGGAAGGAGAGCTATACCCATAGTAATCTGCCGATGCAATAACTGCAAGAGCCAAGAAAATCAAGGGAGACAACAAGGATGAGCTCTTGAAAGCCATGTTTAGGCTTATGTAGAAAAGAAAAGAATTGTAAGATGAGATGATATGAATAGTTGCCAATTCTCTTCCCTTTATATAGTTGTTTTGTAGGGCAAATGCTTTAATTTGAATAATTAGAGTAGTAGAAACTTACTTGAATGCACGACTTGACATTATCAATCATATGAGAGAGTGAGAGGCATACCTCTCCAACGTGCCTCCTTCAATTCGATCTGTATCAACATGACAACATGCATGCTGCAATTTGCTTAATGAGTACAAGCTTTCCACTATTGCTGTTCAATTGTTTAAAAAAAGCTTTTGCATTGCTTTGCTAAGAACTAAAAAATATATATAAGGGTAAACAATGGGAAATCACCTATAATTATAGTGTTAATGAAATAATTCTATAAAGAAGATCTATATAAAAAATAATAAAATTATCCTAATTGTGAGTTTCATTAGCAAAAAGCACACGATTTTCAAAATATAGTAGAAGTACGATCAAATTAAAGTCTACATACAAGTTCTTGATTGCTTGCTATTAGTTAATTCATTGAGAGAATTTTGTATGAATGTTTTATCTACAATAATTGTATGGAACTTTTTCTACATAATGTGTTGCATGCAATTTTCAAACATTATAAATCTAGTGTATGAACTTTTGTGTTTTCGTTTTTACCAAAATAAAAAAAACTATATATTGTGTTTTTTATTGTAAAATGACACATTCGTTGTATGATTTGATAACATATAGAACTAATAGAAGTAATAGATATCGCCTAAACTCATCTTCGCGTAATTTGAATATACTATGTTTGAAACCTATCATCTAGAATCATATTAACCTTCTATGTCTATTTAATACAACTTAAATTATAGAGAAAAATATTACTTCAAATACCATCACATATATTGGTGCAGTTTAATTGCATAATGATTAATTAAGAAAATCTAGAAACCTTACAATTTGAATAATGTATTATTAACTTATACGAAAGATAATGACATATAGTTTATTTTATTTTAAATATAATCTTTTTAAGTTAAATAAATTATCAACTAACTGATAATCAATTTAATACTCAGAATCTATCCTAATATATACTATAGTTTATTTTATGTTAGATAGAATCTTTTCAATATATATAAATTGTGAGAATGACATATACGAAAAATTCTAGGTGGCACATGGTAAAATCGTACGTGGAAGATAGCTTATATTGTGATAGGAAAAATAACTTAAATAAATTATTATAAATAATATTCATCAATAATATTTTACCAAATATTTAATGCTTTTATAGTTTATTTTATTTTAGATATAATCTTTTTAAGTTAAATAAATTATCATATCAAATATTTACCATTAATACTTAAGATTTAACATTAGATAACATCTTTATTTTAGATAGAATCTTTACTAGATTAATTTATCTTGTTTCTATATTATCGTAAAATAATAACAACATATATAAATTTTCAAAATAAAAAATCCTATGTGGCGAAATTCTAGGTGGCTTAATGTGGGAACGACACGTAGGAAAATCCTAGGTGGCACAACGTGGTGGCCTTATTCCTTGCGTCTTTTATATATATACATAGATTTGTACTCATCGGAAAGAAAACTACAAATAAATTTATGTAAAATCAAAATGAAAAAATCAAATAAAATTGGAACAGAGTTGGGAATTTCAAAGCAAAAAAAAAAAGAAAGAAAGAAAGAGAAAATGGTTCATATTATCTGGCCAAAAATAAAAGCAGAATACATAGAAGCACCACCAGTGGCGTAGCTAGGAATTTGTGCCACTGGGGGCTAAATTCGTTTGGGTAAATTTTTGACTACAAAAAAATTCCCAGGGAAGTCAGGAAATTTTTGGTTTTGTATTTTTTTAATATAATATAGAAAAAAATTGTATTTTTTTGTATATAAAAAATTATATAGAAAATTTTGTATTTTTTCATAAAAAATTGTATTTTTCTGTATAAAAAACCATTTTAATATATATTTTTATATAAAAAAATGTTTTTTTTCTAACCAAATAAACTAGTTTTTGCCAAATAACCTAATTTTTTTGTTTTTATCATCAACATAAGTAGACAGATTTATCATTCTTGGCAAATCAACACTAGACAAACTTGGAACATTTAATAAGGGTTACAAGTATGCGATTAGGGCTAGTGCTTCTAAACCCTAAACATAAGAATATTTTTATATATTAAAAAAAAAAACCAGTGGGGGCTAGCCTTCACTGGGCATTAGCACCACGATGGATAATTCTTTCATTGGTGCTTGACGTGCAACCAAATATAATTATTCAAATTAAAACAAATCAATAGTTAATCTTTGAATCATTTGTTGAACAAGCACTACAACTTTATAAAGGCTAAATAATTAAATAGGGGCTTTATAATACAAGATTTCATTACTGGCGTAACATTGACAAAATGTAATGTGTGTGCCCTAAAAAGTAACAACTCATTCACCATGAGTCCATGACACAAAAAAACAACTTTATGAGGTAAATAATTTTTTTACAGAAATCTAAAAAAGAAAATCCATACTGGTTGAAATAAACCCACTTTATGGAAATCAAATTTAATAATATAAATTAGTCATGGGTTCGAATCTGGTCTCTCATAAATAATATCATAATATAAACCAACGATGAAATTGCTATTTCCTCAATACACGATGTTTCAACGAGAAAATGGTCTCTCATAAATAATGTCATTTTAGCGAGGAAATGGAAATTTCATCATAGTTAAATCATGCGGGTTGTAAATCATTTCTTGCCAAACATATAGCGACAATGTTATTGTGTGCTCGTTGAATGTTTTAGCGACGAGAAAATGGTCTCTCATTAATAAATGCTTCATAATTAATTATTGTTAACCTTATAGTTTACATGACCAAATTATTAGTACAAATTGTGATGAACCAACATATTTGTCGTAGAATGTGATTTTTAACAGGGAATGTAAGTTTGTCGCTAAAAGTGTAGTCATATTTAAAGAGGAATCACTAAATTCCTCGCCAAAAGCCACATTTAGTGAGGAAAATAAATTTCTGGCTAAAAACATACAACGATAGAGTTATTATGTCCTCGATGAACGCGTTTGGCGAAGAAAATATTCCTCAATAAATGCTTTGAAATTCGTCGTTGATGACCTTATATTTAATAGACCAAATTACGTGTACAAATAGCGATGAACCAACATATTTGACGTAGAATATGATATTTAACAAGAAATATAAGTTTTTCGCTAAAAGTGAAATCACATTTAATGAGAAATAATTAAATTCCACGCCAAAAGCCACATTTGGTGAGGAAAATAAATTTCTCGCTAAAACAATGGTCGCAAAAAAGCATGTCTGGTTTAGTGGCTCGGTTTGTAAATGAATCGAGTTTGAGCACAATTTTAAGGCTCGAAAGATAACTGAACTGAGCTTGAGCACATAATAACTCGACTCGTTTGCTCATGAGAAAATTTGATTATATGATTATGAGCAAGCTCGATTATACACTCATAAAAAACTAGATTATACGTTCATGAATAAACTATACTACATATATTATATACAATATATAGTTTATGTTAAATTACATAGTTTTGATGGTATTTCTCAAACCACATAGTATAAATTTTAGTTTTATTTACTTGTATAATTGATAAAGTAAACGATTTATTCACGCATTTGCCTCTCGAAGAAACTAAATGAGAGGTTCGCGAGCAAGCTCGATCTCGGTGAACATTTAAATGAACCAAGGTCAAATAAGATTTGAAGCTCGAACCAAGCTCGCGTTCAAACTTGAGCTCGTATATTTTTAACCGAGCCGAGCTTGAGCAACTCAAAGCTCGACTCGATTCGGTTCGATTACAGCCCTATTTATAAAACAAGATTTCAAGTATTGAGCGTAACATTGACAAAATGTAATGTGTGCCCTAAGAAGTAACAACCCATTCACCATGACCCAAAAAACAACTTTATGAGGTAAATAATTTTTTGGAATTTCGCCTGGTAACCCTCAAGTTAAGGCAAATTCATATGGTAGCTAACAAACTTTTAAGTTTCGTGTGGTAACCCTCACCTTTCAATTTTTTTTTTTGCCAAATACCTCCAACTGTTAATTTAGTCTAAAAACGTTAAACTTAGGTTACAAATGTTAAAAGGGGTTTAAAAAAATAATACCCAAAACTTTTCTCATATCTTTCTCCCCTCTTGGTGGTGAAAGAGTTTACATAGGACGGTGCAAGAGTTTACACAACTGAACGGAGCTTTGAAGTGGAGGACGAAAATAATTTGTTAGGCAATTTGTGACGAAGACAATTTCGGTTGAGGACATTACATTCTAGGGTTTTAGGGTTAAATTTCTCAAATATTAGGATGCTAACTTAACAATTGATTCATCTTAGTTTTTCACATGAAGAAAAAATGGAATAATGCAAAGACAAGAAGGAAGCCTATGCGAGATTTAAATGCACAAAATTTCTCAAAAATTAGTTTTTCACTTGTAGCCTATGCAGGATTCGAACCCACATTGATGTGTAAATACATTGCTCTCACATTAAGCCTAATAGGCTTAAATAAAAGAAAACAGGGACTCACTTGTGTACTTTGTCAAGAAGAACAAAATGGGTACTTTGTCAAGTGGACTCACTTGTGTAATGCTCTCATGTACAATATATCACTTAATGGATGTTGAATTGCCCCAATCTATCCTTAAACGCCCTTGAATGGCCCCAATATGTTGTTTGAGTTCATAGGAGCAAAACTGAATTTCCGATTAGACATGAAAATTATCTTAGAGCTGGTGAAAGTTCGATCGACGTCAAACAAGAGCAAGACTTTACAGGGTAATTGGCAAGTTGCCCAGGCTGCTTTGGTAGAGTACTTGCACTCCACTAGAAGCTAAGTTTCCGATAAATTTTTGGGAAATTTTCGATAATTTTATAGGGAAATTTCCGATAATTTCTTTTACGGAAATCTCAAAAAGAAAATCCTTATTGGTTGAAATAAACTAACTTTATGGAGCTCCATTGTTTTAACGGAAATTTCGCCTGGTAAGTACTCTACGAAAGCAACCTACCAAAGCAGCATGGGCAACTTGACCTCTAGTGGAGTGCAAGTACTCTACCAAAGCAGCATGGGCAACTTCCCAATTACCCTGTAAAGTCTTGCTCTTGTTTGACGTAGATCGAATTTTCACCAGCTCTAAGATAATTTTCATGTCAAACCAGAAATTCAATTTTGCTCCTATGAACTCAAACAACATATTGGGGCCATTCAAGGGCGTTTAAAGATAGATTGGGTCAATTCAACGTCCATTAAGTGATATATTGTACATGAGAGTATTACACAAGTGAGTCTTCTTAACAAAGTACCCATTTTGTTCTTCTTGACAAAGTACACAGGTGAGTCCCTGTTTTGTTTTATTTAAGTCTATTAGCTTAATGTGAAAGCAATGTGTTTACACGTCAATGTGGGTTCGAATACTGCATAGGCTACAAGTGAAAAACTAATTTTTGAGAAATTTTGTGCATTTAAATCTCGCACATGCTTCCTTCTTGTCTTTGCATTATTCCATTGTTTCTCCATGTAAAAAACTAAGATGAACCAATTGTTAAGTTAGAATCCTAATATTTGAGAAATTTAACCCTAAAACCCTAGAATGTAATGTCCTCAACCGAAATTGTCTTTGTCACAGATTGCTTAACAAATTGTTTTCGTCCTCCACTTGAAAGCTTTGTTCAGTTGTGTAAACTCTTGCACCACCAAGAGGGGAGAAATCCCGAGATCGTGTAATCCCGTGTTCTATGGAGAAATTCTTCTTGCTTTTCTCATCCTAAACATCCAAAATGATGAAAGCTTCAGTGATTGGATCGAATTCCTGTGTGAATCGACCACAAAACCAGATTTGGCCCCAATTTTCGGGGACAATGTCTCGTCCTTCTAGGTCCATTTAGATATGCGAGTGCCTCACAAACCTTGCTACAAAATCTTAAGGGATCTAGAAAGAAGAAGAATAAGGGGGCTAAGTCTCCTAATTTTGAAATCAAAAGGAAATTGGAAATTAGGGTTGATAAGCCTATGGCACTATTCAACATTGTTCACCCAAGGAATGTCAGGAAACTATGAGAGGGGAAGATACATTGAAAATCTGAGGCGTGGAGACAAATGGAAGGCCCTAATGTGGAGGCTACTCCTCCATCGGGGTTGCTTGAGGAGAACGACAGGAAATCGAGCTTCACCAAGTTGTATAATTCCTTGCCTATCTCAAAAGTACTGATTATTTACATGTTTATTCATATGAGTATCATTTTTTCCTATACATGGAAGGGATGGATGCCAAATATCCCACACTCTCCCATCCTATCTCTATCACTCTTGCTCTAGAATTGAAAAACACTATTACGGGATATATTTTCTAGGGTGCTATCTAAGGGTATTTCAAGGGAAAACTATGGAGAAAAACAAAACCTCTTTTAAGAAAGTGATGTGTTCTTATTCAAAGTATTCTAAAGAATAGGAGGAGGCTGAGTATTCTAATGCTCATCCTAGATCTCATTCTACCATGGTCAATGAGACCTTAAAGGATAGACATTCCAGATAGGCTGTTGAAGTCGGCCCTTCGGGGACTAAGAAAGAAAAGAGTAAAAGCAAAACTAAGCTGGATATACATCTTTCCTAAACCAATTATCATGGGTTAGATAAAATATGCTCCACCTCAAAGAAAAATCTTTGTTTGCCTTTGTCCTAGGGGATTCCATCGAAGCGAGAGGCTGAGGCAGAAGCTAAGAAATGACTGGAAGATTAAGGGTGATTTTTTTGTACATGTAAGAACCCATGTGTGAGTGGAATTATGATTTTCTAACCCCATAGAGAAAAACCAAGCTTGGGATGGGAGACCTTATCATGTCTTTGGGCAACTTATGATTCTAAGACCCCAGAGATCAAACTTTGATCATGCCTCCGAGTCTACCACTATTGTGGATCTGTGGGTTAGGATTCCTATAATGTCGGTTGAATATCTAAGCTTTGATGTTTTAAGCACTATTATGGTTTGGAACAACATGGGAATGGTGATTAAGTTAGATAGCTATACAGAAAAGTTACAAAGGTTGAGATATGCTAGGCTTTGTGTAAATGTTGACTTGGCTACCATTGAAGAAACTACCATGGTTGTCCCGAATGAGAATTTTCAAGAGCATGAATATAAGGTCTGGTTTGAAGACTTTCCCAATGGTTGTGGGGACCCTTCTCACACTTTCTCCTCTTGCCCTCTTGCCTTGGTTAAGAGCCAACCTGTAATAATCACTTTATCCAAACCCCACCCCTCAAAAAACTCCAAAAAGAAATTTGTTGTTCCTGATCTTTCTAATGAGGAGGCTTCTTGGAAGTCTGTTGGCAAAACTACCCCTACTGCCCATGGCAAAGGGAAAAAATCCAATGACTTCTATGGATCCTCTTCCCAAAAGTGGTATCCAAGTCATATATAAAATGGATTCTTCCTCTTCTGGTTCCAAGGGATCCAAACAATCAAATGCTTCCTTTGCTCCTCCTTTGAGTGGCAACAAGGACAAGAAGGTGATGGAACATGAAAAAAGCACCCATGAAGAGAAGTTGAATGGTGTTATCCTGGTGGATTCTGAGGTGACTTTAATCCCTAATGATGAGCATGATGTTGAAGGTTTATTGAGCTAACCCCCGGAGGAACTTACCAAGCAAGACAATGATGAGAAGGAAGATGCTTTAAACATGGTGAATGAGTTCCTTCTTGTGGAGAGTGACTCTGAGTATGACCAAGATCTGACTAAGGAGGAATTGGAAGCATTAATAGATCAAGAGCTGGAGGAGATGACTCCTATGGAGAAATCTCAACCCCTTGAGTCCTTTCACTCACTCTCCAACACGACCTCTATTGTGGTTAGAATGGAAAACATGGAACTACTAAAAGAGAACCCATATAACTCTGAGTCCAGCAAAAGGAAAGGAAGCCTGAGGGATCTTGACTCTTCCACCTCCATGTTGAAGGGTGGAGAACTCAAGAAGAAGAAAATCTGATTTGATGATGATCTCCTTAACAACTTTTTGTTGGTGTGTGCCTGTTGAGTGCGTTTTTTGCTTTAATTATTATGCTATCTACTACTACTCAACTAAAGAAAAAAGGAAGGAAAGGCGTAGAATATGTGAAGCTAAGATATTATGGTGCATACGATGTAGTAAGAAACTAGAAGTGATGACTACACCACCTTTTGTCTTTTGCATGCCTTCGATTCCTATAATCAAGCATGAAAATGGTTGGTTCATGACTTCTCCTAGGAAACTTTTTGGGGTCATGTATGTTGATCCTGTCTATGTAATGTTATTAAGTTATGAAAAGTTCAGTTGGCATTATCTACTGTCTTTAGATTATGCTAAAATCATATGGAAGTTGACAAATTTATGGTGTGCCATAGACTGCTTGGGAATTGATATGACAAAAAATAATGAACATTTTGGAGCCATTGTAACAGCTGATATTGTTCTATTAGAAATGATAAGTTTTGGTATTGGGTGGAAATATCTAGATAAGGTGTGCCCTTGGGTTGATTATCTAAGCAACTAAACTGGTATAGATATTGATCATATGCAAAAGATATCTAGAATCTCGTATCTGTATACTATTATGAGCAACTATCCAAATTTTTATGAGTTACTCTACATTAGCAAACTAGGTATAGTCTATTTTTTTTTTGGTAAAGAACTAGGTATAGTCTATAGAATCAAACTAGGTATAGTCTACATTAGCAAACTAGGTATAGTCTATAGAATCAAACTTGATGATGTTGTGCTTATTGCTTATCCTGGGCAGATTTTTGAGGCTATATATGATGACTCTTGCTATGACATTGCCTTAAACTTTGAAAAGGCCAGGTTGTATGATCTGTTGGCTTGGAAAGATGTTGAAATAATATGGAATTGTATAACTTCTATGAGCAAATGTGTAGATATAAGGTGTGGCCTTGTGCTAAATGCCTAACTGACTACAATGGTAAGGAAATGAATTATATGCCAAGTCTATACAGAATCTCTTACTTGTATAATTTTATAAGCAACTGTACAAACTATTATGATTTAATGTGTATTAGAAACTTGTGTAAAATTTATAGAATTAAACTTGAGGATGATCTGTTCATAATTTATATTAGGCAAATTTCCGAGGCTATATATGAGGATTATTGCTATGACAAGCCTTTAAACTATGAGAATGTAAGGTTTTATGAATTGTTGGCATGTAAAGATATTGAAACAATAAGGAGTTGTATAACTCCCAGATTTTTTTGATAAGTACAACTGGTGTGGACTTAAATAGTATCATAGATAAGGAACATATTAAAATTAATGGCATCACTAATCTTATCCTCTTGCAAGTAACCATAGTTGATGATAGGAGAAGAGGTTCTATTACGATGTTCTTTCTTTGTGATAGGTTGTGTGATAACATTACTAAAGACATTAACTTTGTGAAACTTTTGCTTAGAATCCCTCATTTAAATTCCCTTATGGAAAACTGTACAGATGTAAACTCTAAAGTATGCATGGTGAGTTGCAGGAATGAGCATGCAATACCTGAAATCGAAGACTCTCTGAGCAGGACCTTACTACACCAGAATAACAACAAGAGAAGATATAGAACAAACTATATGATCAAGACATTAAAGAACAACTTCGAAGAGGGGAATCAGGTAACAATAGAACAGAACAACTACAGTAAAAGAATGAAGAAATATGTCTTGAATCTTTATAATCCAGCTCCCGAATATAGAAAAATGTAATAAGCTCTTGTGGCATCCAAAGACTGTGTATAAAAATGTGACTATAACCCTAAAATGTAATAATGTCAGTAGAAATTATGTATCCAAGATTGCACAGGTGGGGAAGATTACTAAAATGGAAAGGAATATGAAAAATTGTAGCAGCAAGAAAATTAGATGTGGTATAAAGAAAAAAAGAGAAAGAAATAACTTCCTTGATCACTAAAAAAGAGAGGCCCTTTTTGAAGTCTGGCTTCTGGACAAACAAGATAGAAAATTTAGTTCTTGGGAAACCTTGACAACCCTTTGTTCAATTTCTGTTTATCATGAAGATAGGATACTTGAATAGTAGAGGAATTGGGAGGAAGTCCTTCTGGTCAGAAATTGACTCCTTTTGTAAAATCGAACACATACAAATCATGGCTCTAGCGGAAACAAAAACGGATAAAACCCTGAGTGACCAAGTTTGGAGAAGGGCAGGTTTTGATAATTTGGTATGGTCACCTGCAGATGGTAGAGCATGTGGAATCAGTATTATGTGGAAGGAACATCAGTTAATAAATGAAGATCTCTCTCTCCTAATACAAGACTCTAGATACATAATACTTAAATACACACATTTGACAACAAAATATACCATTTCACTTTGCCTAGTGTATGCACCACCTCATCAAAATCTTAAAGACACATTATGGGAAAACTTATCAAACACGATAATCAATCTTAGTATGCCAATAATTGTGATGGGCGACCTAAATGAAAGACAAGCCTTCAGTGAAAAAAAGGGAGGATCTATTTCGGATCATAGCAGGTTTGAGCGCTTGATAAACTTCAAAACAAATGTGAATTAGTGGAAATTCCATCCTCAGGGAACCGGTTCACATGGAGGAAAAATAAAATAGAGATAGATAACATCTATGAAAAACTGGATAGAACGTTGGTTAGTAACTTTATACTACAATACATTCCACAGATTAAAACCATAAACCACGCATTTACAACATTAGACCACAGCAAAATCTCAATAGATCTAAGCAATGATATAGCAAATAAAGCGTTACCTTTTAAATTGGAAACATGTGGATGCATAGGAAAGATTTTAGAAATGTAATGAAACAGGCTTGGAGACTAGACATCCCGGGTTCAAATATGTTCCAATTTGGTCAAGAAAACCCAACTTTCTAAGAAACATGCGAAACAATGGAATAGAAGAACACTAGGAAATACTTTCGAACAATTTAAGGAAGTAGAAAGTAAACTGGTAGAATTGCAAGCACAAATACTAATATCCCCAAAACCAAATGTCATTCAACAACAGATACGTCTCATTAAAAAGAAGGAATGCATATTAAATAACCACAAAACATATTGGAAACAAAGGGCAAAAACAAAACACATTAAGTTGTCAAACACCAACACGAGATACTTCCATAAGATTGCTAGTTGGGAAAGAAACACGAAACTTATAAGAGCAATACGAACAGAGGAGGGTACGCAGGTAGTACGAGATGAGAATATAAGAGAAGAAATAAGAAATGACTTTAAGCGAAGATACAACAAAGAGTCTGTAAACCGAACTCTAAGACAAGAGTAATTGCAATTAATATTAGAAGAAATCTTTGGAAGATAACGAGAACCTGACAAAACCGGTAACAAATGAAGAAGAGCATCATTAATGCAAATTAGATCAGATAAATCGCCAGGTCCGGATGACATTACTGTAGAATTCTACAAAAAATACTGGGATATTGTAGGGCCATCAGTTACTAAAGCTGTCAAAAGCTTTTCCCATTAAGAAAAATTGCTCAAGCAAATCAACCATACATTTATATCCTTTATGCCAAACGAGAAAACCCAAGATCAACAAATCATTATAGGCCCATAAGTCTATGCTCAAATATATATAAAATAATCTCGAAAACCATAACGGAATAACTTAAGAAAATAATAAGTAAACTTATTAACCCTCTCCAAGGGGCCTTTGTAGCAGAATCGAGCAATTCAAGACAACATCCTCATAGCACGCGAGTTATTCCATTCCTTCAGAAGGAGTAAGGCTAAGGAGGGATGGGTTGCAGCCAAGGAGATCCTCTCCAAGAGGCCATTGAGTAGATTGGGAGTTTCTATTTGATGTCTTAAAGAAATTTGGATTCAACAAGAAATTCATTGAATGGGTGCGGGAATGTGTTTGTACAGTATCTTTCTCTGTCCTTGTTAACAATGGCTCGACGATCCGTTTTTTTCTCGGAAAGAGGCCTTAGACAAGGAGATCCTCTCTCACCCTTTCTATTTGTTATCGGTACAGAAATACTTGCAAGGAAACTTCAATATACGAGTGAAGATGGTCGAAATTCTATTGGATTCCCAATTGCATGTGGGGGAACTCGTGTTCCCTTTTTAGCATTTGCAGATGACATCATAATATTCTCGAAATTGTCACAACAGTCATGCGCTAAGGTATAAAAGATCATTGAAGAGTTTTGCGAAATATCAGGACAAAAAGTCAACTACCATAAATCGGCATTTCAAACATAAAAAAACATTAACAATCAGCAAAATCAACAAGTACAACAAACCCCTGACATTACTACGATGACGAATTTAGAAAAATACCTAGGATGCCCCATTATTAATGCCGTCATAACAAGAGAAACTTTTAGTGACTCAATTGGGAAATCCCAAGATCGACTAACTAAATGGAAAGCGGATTCCTTATCATAAGAAGGACGAGCAACACTAATACGATCAAACGTGACCTCAAAACCAAACTATATTATGCAAAGCCTTATGCTATCTAAAAAAGTTCATGATGGGATGGATAGAATTAATCGATGCTTTTTCTGGAATAAAGATCAAAACTATAAGCCTTTAGTAGGATGTGATAAAATACGTAAACCGAAATCTCATGGTGGACTGGGAATTAAGAAAACGGAGCATATAAATAAAGCGCTTCAAACGAAATTATTATGGAAAATCCAGGCGGAACCTAATAATATTCGGGTTAAAATTATAAAAGAAAAGTACCTACGTGAAGACTCCTTCTCATATCGAACTAGATCAAATACATCCTGGCAATGGAAACGATTGATGAACCTTACACCTGAGTTTTCGAAAGGGCTAAGATGGCAAGTGGGTAATGGGCAAACTATTAAATTCTGGACAAACAATTGCGCAGTCGGGGAACCTCTCATCAACCATGCACTTAATCCACTGGAAATTAATGAAGCGGACAAAGTCGGAAAGCTCATTTCGAACAACCAAACTTGGAAGGGAAGTGAGTTGAGTCAACTTCTTCCAAGGGATATTGTGAATAAACTAGACTTTATCATTATCAAGTAAAAAGGAATGGTTTTCAACTGCCTCAGCCATAGAATTAATAACAATTGAGAACTATCTGACGAGCAACAATAACTGGATATGGAAACTTGACACATTCCCGAAAGTCAAAATTTTTATGTGGAAGATAGACATGAAAGGTCTGCCTACAAAAGCAAGACTCACGGAAAGGCATGTTATGACACCGACAGGTTGCATAATGTGCAACTGTACCAAGGAAGACACGTCTCACTTATTCGAAAAATATCCACACTCTGAAAGTGACAAAGCAGATAAACCCCACTATTAAATTAAGCCTACGAAATTACAACTCGGATAATAAAGAACCGAAAACGATTCTAAAAGCGATATTCCAACTCATAGGGGAACAAATTTAATTATACTAGAAGTAATCTGGTGGATCATATGGCATTAGCGTAATAAGTTACTATTCCAACAAGCCCCTGATGATTTTATACAAGATTTGCCCCTTCCCATTCGCACACAACTGCAAAATTGGGGAAAAGCTACAATGGATAGAAGATGAGGAGACAATAAAAGAAAAAGAAAATAAAGAAGCTGTCGGGGAGAAAAAATGAATAATTGGAAAATCGACTGGGGGATAGTCATAAGAGACCACAACGATCAAGTGATAGATGTATGGATAAAACAATATGGGTAGGTTTCAATAATAATGGTGAAAGCTCTTGATCTTAGACACAAGATGCGTGAAGAGAAAACAAGAGGATATAGCAGGGGGTGACCCCTGGTGAATCGGGGGCTCCTCCCTTGAATCTTCGGCAGGTACTGGTTAACAACAGATTCAAGAAACACTAACAACCCACCTTTAGATTCTATATTTTTTCGAGCATGACGATAATGTACATAGAACTTTTTTGGATAGAAAATATTGTAACAAAATAGTAAAGAGCATAAGTAAGATCTATTTTGCTTTTTTTCGTATGTAAGAATTTAGTGGATCAGAAAAACTTGGTGCACCGAGAGGTCATCATAGACAACAACAATGAATGACTAAGGAGAAATAAAAGGAGTCGTGAAAATAAATACGAGAAAGATAAAGTGCAACACCCAAATAGACAGACCAAAAAAGAGTTTAGGTTCGAGGTGAGTGAAGCACTAAAAGCTAGCGCCCAGTAAACAACCAACCCAACTCGGATGGGCAAAAGGAATTCTGACATTCCTCCACCGAAATGAAGGATCATCAGATCCGCGAAGCACAAAACCACATGGCCCCAAAACGACTTTGTTACGAGCCCCAACCTCTAGTCAACCTGAAAAGGAGAACTACAAATCAAAATCGAACCATGCCAAACAGATTACACACGCAAAGATGAGGCCCACATCACAATCTGACGAGAGACAACACAAAGTCCTACAAATAGAAAACAACAACCCAAAGTGTACAAAGCCAAACACTTGAACAACAATAATGTCTTGCTTTTGAGAAGTGGAATGAACTCTACTCACTTAAATTTGGTTTAGGAAAATTTTATTGAACTTGAATTATGCATTTTTTTTAAGGAAGTGACAATGTCTTTGCCCCTCTCTCTATTAAATAAACATCTTTTACATAATAGCTTAAAATAAATACTATTAAATACAAAAATTATAGAAAATGCGCATCTCTTACAAGATGGAACCCACTATTTAGTTGACCGGCAAAAATAATATTATTTTATTAATATAAAAAATGAAAGTACATGTACAAATTACAAATTCAAGCAAATCAAATGAACTTGAAACAATACAATTAATTCAATGATAAGCAAATTAGGGGCCTGTTTCAATTACACGGGATAATGCATTATCTTGCATTATAATGCAAGATTTAATGCAACCCTATAGAAACTCTCTTCAAAACATAAATTAGATTGCTTTTAATAGTCATAAGCAGGCTTCTTGTACTCAACATGGGAGTATAAATTGGAGCCTTGTAAGTCGATGCTGGGTATAGATAGGAATCTAGTAAGCATGAGATGGGGTGTAGATTGGAGCCTTGTAGGTGGGTGATGGAGTGTAAACAGGAGCCTTGTATGTAGGTGATGGAGTGTACGTTGGAGCCTTATAGACAGGAGTTGGGATGTACACGGGAGCCTTGTAGAACGGAGTTGGGGTGTACACGGGAGCCTTGTAGATGGGTGACGGGGTGTACACGGGAGCCTTGTAGACGGGTGACGGGGTGTACACGGGAGCCTTGTAGACGGGTGATGGGGTGTAAGCTACGGGAGCCTTGTAGGCGGGAGATGGGGTGTAGACGGGTGCCTTATAGATGGGAGACGGGGTGTAGACTGGAGCCTTGTAGGCAGGGGATGGGGTGTAGACTGGAGCCTTGTAGGCGGGTGATGGAGTGTAGACGGGAGCCTTGTAGGTGGGAGAAGGGGTGTAGACTGGAGTCTTGTAGGTGGGTGATGGAGTGTAGACTGGAGCCTTGTAGGCGGGAGATGGGGTGTAGACGGGAGCCTTGTAGACGGGAGAAGGAGTGTAGACGGGAGCCTTGTAGGCGGGAGATGGGGTGTAAGCTACTGGTGCCTTATAGGCGGGTGATGGGGTGTATGATACGGGTGACTTGTAAGCGGGTGATATGGTGTATGACACAGGAGCCTTGTAGGCAGGTGATGGTGTGTAGACGGGAGCCTTGTAGGCAGGAGATGGGGTGTAGACGGGAGCCTTGTAAGCGGGTGATGGGGTGTAGACGGGAACCTTGTAGGCGGGAGATGGGGTGTAGACTGGAGCCTTGTAGGCCGGTGATGGGGTGTAGACGGGAGCCTTGTAGGAGGGAGCTGGGGTGTAAACTGGAGCCTTGTAGGCAGGAGATGGGGTGTAGACTGGAGCCTTGTATGTAGGTGATGGGGTGTAGACGGGAGCCTTGTAGGCAGGAGCTGGGGTGTAAACTGGAGCCTTGTAGGCAGGAGATGGGGTGTAGACTGGAGCCTTGTATGCAGGTGATGGGGTGTAGACGGGAGCCTTGTAGGCGGGAGATGGTGTGTAAACTGGAGCCTTGTAGGAAGGAGATGGGGTGTAGATTGGAGCCTTGTAGACAGGTGATGGGGTGTAGACGGGAGCCTTGTAGGTGGGAGATGGGGTGTAAACTGGAGCCTTGTAGGCGGGAGATGGGGTGTAGACCGGAGCCTTGTAGGCGGGAGATGGGGTGTAAGCTACTGGTGCCTTATAGGCGGGTGATGGAGTGTATGATACGGGTGTCTTGTAGGCGGGTGATGGGGTGTATGACACAGGTGCCTTGTAGGCGGGTGATGGTGTGTAGGCGGGAGATGGGGTGTAGACGGGAGCCTTGTAAGCGGGCGATGGGGTGTAGACGGGAGCCTTGTAGGCGGGAGATGGGGTGTAGACTGGAGCCTTGTAGGCAGGAGATGGGGTGTAGACTGGAGCCTTGTAGGCGGGAGATGGGGTGTAAGCTACGGGTGCCTTATAGGTGGGTGATGGGGTGTAAACTGGAGCCTTGTAGGAAGGAGATGGGGTGTAAACTGGAGCCTTATAGGCGGGAGATGGAGTGTAGACGGGTGACTTGTAGGCAGGTGACGGGGTGTAGGTGGGAGCATTGTAGACGGGAGACGGGGTGTACACTGGAGCCTTGTAGGCGGGAGATGGGGTGTACACGGGAGCCTTGTAGGCAGGTGATGGGGTGTAGACGGGAGCCTTGTAGGCGGGAGATGGGGTGTAAGCTACAGGAGCCTTGTAGGCGGGTGATGGGGTGTATGATACGGGTGACTTGTATGCGGGAGATGGAGTGTAAACTGGAGCCTTGTAGACAGGAGATGGGGTGTAGACGGGAGATGGGGTGTACACAGGAGCCTTGTAGGCGGGAGCCTTATAGGCGGGTGATGGAGTGTATTTTGGCTTGTAGTATGGAGATGGAGTGTACACTGGCTTGTAGTATGGTTTAGGTGAGTAGACAGGGGTCTTGTAGTAGATTGGGGAAGGAGTGTACACGGGCTTCTTGTAGTACACAGGTGAAGGTGTGTATGCGGGCTTTTTATAGTAGATTGGTGAAGGAGTGTAGACTGGTGACTTGTAGTATATAGGGGAAGGAGTGTATACAGGCTTTTTGTAGTACACTGGCGATGGGGTGTAAACAGGAGAAGGGGTGTAGACAGGTGATTTATAAACCGGGGAAGGAGAGCTATACCCATAGTAATCTGCCGATGCAATAACTGCAAGAGCCAAGAAAATCAAGGGAGACAACAAGGATGAGCTCTTGAAAGCCATGTTTAGGCTTATGTAGAAAAGAAAAGAATTGTAAGATGAGATGATATGAATAGTTGCCAATTCTCTTCCCTTTATATAGTTGTTTTGTAGGGCAAATGCTTTAATTTGAATAATTAGAGTAGTAGAAACTTACTTGAATGCACGACTTGACATTATCAATCATATGAGAGAGTGAGAGGCATACCTCTCCAACGTGCCTCCTTCAATTCGATCTGTATCAACATGACAACATGCATGCTGCAATTTGCTTAATGAGTACAAGCTTTCCACTATTGCTGTTCAATTGTTTAAAAAAAGCTTTTGCATTGCTTTGCTAAGAACTAAAAAATATATATAAGGGTAAACAATGGGAAATCACCTATAATTATAGTGTTAATGAAATAATTCTATAAAGAAGATCTATATAAAAAATAATAAAATTATCCTAATTGTGAGTTTCATTAGCAAAAAGCACACGATTTTCAAAATATAGTAGAAGTACGATCAAATTAAAGTCTACATACAAGTTCTTGATTGCTTGCTATTAGTTAATTCATTGAGAGAATTTTGTATGAATGTTTTATCTACAATAATTGTATGGAACTTTTTCTACATAATGTGTTGCATGCAATTTTCAAACATTATAAATCTAGTGTATGAACTTTTGTGTTTTCGTTTTTACCAAAATAAAAAAAACTATATATTGTGTTTTTTATTGTAAAATGACACATTCGTTGTATGATTTGATAACATATAGAACTAATAGAAGTAATAGATATCGCCTAAACTCATCTTCGCGTAATTTGAATATACTATGTTTGAAACCTATCATCTAGAATCATATTAACCTTCTATGTCTATTTAATACAACTTAAATTATAGAGAAAAATATTACTTCAAATACCATCACATATATTGGTGCAGTTTAATTGCATAATGATTAATTAAGAAAATCTAGAAACCTTACAATTTGAATAATGTATTATTAACTTATACGAAAGATAATGACATATAGTTTATTTTATTTTAAATATAATCTTTTTAAGTTAAATAAATTATCAACTAACTGATAATCAATTTAATACTCAGAATCTATCCTAATATATACTATAGTTTATTTTATGTTAGATAGAATCTTTTCAATATATATAAATTGTGAGAATGACATATACGAAAAATTCTAGGTGGCACATGGTAAAATCGTACGTGGAAGATAGCTTATATTGTGATAGGAAAAATAACTTAAATAAATTATTATAAATAATATTCATCAATAATATTTTACCAAATATTTAATGCTTTTATAGTTTATTTTATTTTAGATATAATCTTTTTAAGTTAAATAAATTATCATATCAAATATTTACCATTAATACTTAAGATTTAACATTAGATAATATCTTTATTTTAGATAGAATCTTTACTAAATTAATTTATCTTGTTTCTATATTATCGTAAAATAATAACAACATATATAAATTTTCAAAATAAAAAATCCTATGTGGCGAAATTCTAGGTGGCTTAATGTGGGAACGACACGTAGGAAAATCCTAGGTGGCACAACGTGGTGGCCTTATTCCTTGCGTCTTTTATATATATACATAGATTTGTACTCATCGGAAAGAAAACTACAAATAAATTTATGTAAAATCAAAATGAAAAAATCAAATAAAATTGGAACAGAGTTGGGAATTTCAAAGCAAAAAAAAAAAAGAAAGAAAGAAAGAGAAAATGGTTCATATTATCTGGCCAAAAATATGAGCAGAATACATAGAAGCACCACCAGTGGCGTAGCTAGGAATTTGTGCCACTGGGGGCTAAATTCGTTTGGGTAAATTTTTGACTACAAAAGAATTCCCAGGGAAGTCAGGAAATTTTTGGTTTTGTATTTTTTTAATATAATATAGAAAAAAATTGTATTTTTTTGTATATAAAAAATTATATAGAAAATTTTGTATTTTTTCATAAAAAATTGTATTTTTCTGTATAAAAAACCATTTTAATATATATTTTTATATAAAAAAATGTTTTTTTTTTCTAACCAAATAAACTAGTTTTTGCCAAATAATCTAATTTTTTTGTTTTTATCATCAACATAAGTAGACAGATTTATCATTCTTGGCAAATCAACACTAGACAAACTTGGAACATTTAATAAGGGTTACAAGTATGCGATTAGGGCTAGTGCTTCTAAACCCTAAACATAAGAATATTTTTATATATTAAAAAAAAAAACCCAGTGGGGGCTAGCCTTCACTGGGCATTAGCACCACGATGGATAATTCTTTCATTGGTGCTTGACGTGCAACCAAATATAATTATTCAAATTAAAACAAATCAATAGTTAATCTTTGAATCATTTGTTGAACAAGCACTACAACTTTATAAAGGCTAAATAATTAAATAGGGGCTTTATAATACAAGATTTCATTACTGGCGTAACATTGACAAAATGTAATGTGTGTGCCCTAAAAAGTAACAACTCATTCACCATGAGTCCATGACACAAAAAAACAACTTTATGAGGTAAATAATTTTTTTACAGAAATCTAAAAAAGAAAATCCATACTGGTTGAAATAAACCCACTTTATGGAAATCAAATTTAATAATATAAATTAGTCATGGGTTCGAATCTGGTCTCTCATAAATAATATCATAATATAAACCAACGATGAAATTGCTATTTCCTCAATACACGATGTTTCAACGAGAAAATGGTCTCTCATAAATAATGTCATTTTAGCGAGGAAATGGAAATTTCATCATAGTTAAATCATGCGGGTTGTAAATCATTTCTTGCCAAACATATAGCGACAATGTTATTGTGTGCTCGTTGAATGTTTTAGCGACGAGAAAATGGTCTCTCATTAATAAATGTTTTAGCGACTAGAAGATTTCAAGTAATGGGCGTAACATTGACAAATGTAAAGTGTGCCCTAAGAAGTAACCACTCATTCACCATAAGTCCATGACCCAAAAAACAACTTTATGAGGTAAATAAATTTTTTTTACGGAAATCTAAAAGAGAAAATCTATACTGGTTGTCTGGTTGAAATAAACCATGGAAATCAAATTTAATAATACAAATTAGTCATGTGTTCTGTAAGGTTAACTATCCCATCTCTTAGATGAAGAGCATTTTGGCCGAGAAGGCCACGTCGAGAAGGCTTTGTTTCAATCGCCGAGTAGGTATAAATTTTGTTGAGAAGACTGTCTATTATCCATTCAAATAGATGTTGAAAAGAAATTTGTTGATCTTGTGAACAGAGATGAAATTCGGACCAAAATTGCTCTAGATCTTATGAATTTTGTTAAATCTCTTTACCTCTTTCTATCTTGATAAAATCATAGACTAAATGTCCCTTATTAATTTTCCCCAATTTAAGATTCTGAGATCTCAGATCTCATTTATTAATTTTTCCCAATTAAAGATTGTGAGATCTCAGATCTCGTTTTTGTTTGGTGCGTTTTTTGTTCAGACTGGTTGTGGCGTTGGTCACCTTGCTTGTTGCCCGTGGAAGTTGACGTCTTCGACTTTGTGTGGTGGTCGCTTGGCTTTCCGACGCGCGAGAATTTTTCCGATCTGCCTTCGGCGTTCCGGCCGCTGGGTCCTTCTCCGATCGCCTCTGTTGGTTGTTCTGGTGTGTGATATTGCCGTCGTGGTGTATTTCGGTCCACTGCTTTGGCCTATCTACGTGGCATTTGGTTTGCCAAGGAAACTTTGGAGGTTCATGTGGGGTCTTCATTTACCCTTTTGTTTTGGGCTATGTGACCTTTTGAGCTTAGGGCTTTGCTTTGTGGGCTTTGGCCCATTTAGGTTTTTTTGTTGTTGGTTTTGTTTTGTGGCTTGTTAACAGATTAACCTCCTGTTTGGCGTATGTACTTCACCGGGATTGGGAACTGAGGTTGGGCTTGGATTGCTAGGCATGGTCGTGATGCTTTTGTAGGCTTCTACTGTTTCTTCTTTTAATTGGAGACTCGGTAGTAGTCCTTTGCGCATCCCTCTGGATCGTTCAGGGTTGACCTACAGTCCTACGACGCTTTAACTTTTCGCGCATTTCTCTCCTGCTATCAATCTTGTTTCGTTTTCCTTTCTTCGGTTGTTGTATTCTACCTTACTTGTACGTGGTTACTTGTTTTGTATGTTGCTTGCCGAGCTCTCGACTGCTATCTCTTGATAGCCTCTCGGACTGTCAGATTTGTATGGTACTCCGAATCTTTTCCTATTAACAAAAAAAAAAAAAAACTATCCCATGATAGTTGGATCAAAGTCAACACGGATGGAGCGATTCGTGACAATAGAGCGGGGTACTAAGGAATAATAATGGTCAATGGATATAAGAGTGGAATTGTTACTAATTACTCCAATTCAACTACACTCCACAAGCACCAAACCTTCTCGTCTTTGCCAATTGTGATAATTCAGCAATCTGATTGTAAGTCAAAACCGTAATAATCGAATGTTACGATTTCGTAATAGTTATCGATCCCCTTCTAGATCTTCATACTTTTATTTGCAGAAAATGACATCAGCTTTCGAGTGTTGAATGGCATAAAAATAATGGCGGTCAAAATCAGCTATATTGACCAATGACCAGATCGAAGAGCACTGATCATATATCAATACATACAAATTAAACCTCAACCGTTATCAGAAAACGTATCAACTTCACTCTTCTTCTCCATCTCCTATCTCCAATATTTCAAACTCAAGAAAAAAAAAATGGAAATAATATCAAGACCGTTCAATGGAGAGAACTACTGGAAGAAGAAAGGCTACTCGCTGCTCAACGGAGCAACGGCTCCCCGCCGGAAAATAAAGGTGGTGAAGGTGGCGGGTGGCGGCGGGGAGGAGAGGAGGACGAGAAAGCGGTTGTGGCGATTGAGGAAGGCGCCGAAAATGATGATGCCGAAGATGTTGTGGAGGAAATTTAAGGAAGGGTATGTTCGATTCATGTTGAGGTTGTCTGGACACGTGGTCGGTGCCGGAAAGATACGGCTGCCGTCGGCCAAGGATGGCGGGAAGGAGTTCGAGCGGCGCCTTGTGCTTGAGATTTACAAGTCCTTGGCCACTTCGCGAGGTGTTTCCGAGGTTTAGTTGAAGTTAGATCGAGATCGATGCTTTCAAACCTTTGAAAGTGAGATTTGAGGTTGGTTCGATCAATATGCAAGTTACTATGGTTAATTTGGTGATGCGGTTTTGTCTATGGTCACGTCACGTGCATATGAATTTTCTTGAGAATTTTAAGCGTTGATTAGTTTAACGAGAAGGTTAGATGAATAAGTGGTTATTTAGATTATATAAGGTTAAATTATGGAGTTTTAATGTGACCAATTCTTGAAATCTGAAATAAACGAGCGGTAAAATTAAGGCTTTAAATTATTAAATACATGGACGGACGAAAAATCTACTCGTGTTTTATGTATGTTTCGAGAAAGTAGTATAGCAATTGATTATTTGTGCCTTTTACGTTCTTTCTCTTACTACAAACTCGATTTAATTCTATCAGTTGCGTTGAATGATTTTTTTTGTTCAAGGCAGTGATTTAAAATCTATTTAGAATTTCTTCTCGTAAATAGCGCGGTCCTTCATAATAAGAAACTATCTTGAGTTAGGGATTTGAACCTTACAATATTCACCTTCTTCAACTATTTATAGGTGTCGGAAGTTGAACTTTCTATATGTGGGAGGGGTGTGTGGATAGTCGAGGTGTCGATTGTTGATTAGTGAAATGTGACACAAACTAGTTGGTAAGCAATTTGAATGCAACGTGTCATTCTACCATTGGTTAACTCGTTATTGTAGTGCTGATCAACTTGTGAGGGATGCCATGTGGCCTACCTTCATTCGCTAGAACTTTATTAAGAGATCCACGACTTTACTTCACGTGGTGTATGTCCCTTGGAAAGTTTGAAGGCCTTGCCCTATCTATTTTAGCCATTTTTTGCATCAAGCGTCCTAGATTTGGCTTGTCATGTAAGATATGTGCGCTATTTATGCTTATGTATTTGTGGAAGCAGGCAGCAAGTTCCATATCTCTATACCTTAGTTCATTGTGCATGTTATCGATGTTGTTTACATGCATAAGATTAGCGCACTTAGGTGGGAAGGTTTTGATCCTTGCAAGAGCTAGTTTTTTATGGGGCGTGTGATTCTACCAGCATCGTGTGCCTTGAAGTGAAACTCTAGTTGCTTACGTTAGGTTTTTTCGATTTCTTCCCCTACTTTGGTCATCTCGATCTCTTATCATTTAGCACATGACCTTGTCTTCTCGGCTTCCACTAGCTCCTAGCTGCTAGCCTCATTGTTAGGTTTTTTTATTTATTGGACGGAAAAATGGATGGAATTGTTATTTTGGCTACGGAAAGGAACTTGTCAAAAAAATTTTGGACACCAAAAGGAAAAAACGAAACCACATGGGTACTAAAAGAAAAATCCCTTACAAATTAGGATCAAAATGACGTTGTATTATTTTTATCCACAATCTTCACTTGATTTGTCTCCCTACTCCATTGAATCTAGGATCAGGTTCAAACACTACTCATTGCAGGGTCAACATATCTAACTAACATTTTTTCAATTTTAAAAAAGATGTAAAATAATGCAAAAAAACGTACAGAAATTCGTAAGAATTATAAATATGTACCAATAAATAATTCAAATATGCATACTTTATTACATAATAGTAAAATTTTATTTATATATAAATATGATTGATAAAGATAGCAACATGTTTAATTGGGGAGGGAACAAAATATTCCAAAATACAATGAAATTAAGGAAATAGAATTTTATAAAGACACGATATATTATTATGTTTCATAATATAGTTAGTTAATGGAAAAAAAATGCTTCAAAATACAAACTGATTATCATTTCAAAGCTCTCAGGTTAATTATACGATGAATGTATGATGTTTAAAATAAGACAAAAACATTTTGTTAAATTCCGGCGGGCCAATACAACGTGCATGGGTACAAATGTTCATTTATGTGCATATGCGCGTTAGGCCCAACACACAAGTCTGTGGGGTTCCATCCTAAAATCAATTGACGATATGAGGAGTAAACTAAGGGAATATATGGCGGGCAAGTTTTTTCATAAATCCTGATGTGGGATAGAATCCGGACTCTAGACCGAACAGACTCTGATACCATGTTAAATTCTGGTGGGCAAATATGACGTGGAGGTACACACGTCCATTCATGCACATAAGCGCGTTCGGCCCAGCACATAAGCTTGTGTCTCGTGGGGTTCCATCATAAAACCAATTGGCAATAGGAGGAGTAACCCACGGATTTATATGGTGGGCAAATTTTATCATAAATTCCGATGTGGGATAGCTTTTTATCTCAACACATTTAGACTAAGTAAAAGGCTTGTGAAAATGGTTTGTATATGTCCAATCTTCAAACGTTCATAATATTTTTCTCAGGTTTCGGATAAAATTTAAGAGCATCATATCGAAACTCTCGACAAGAGAAACATATATACTAAAAAAAATTGTTGGATTGGGGGCCATGGCCCGCTTTCGGCCCTATAGTACGTAGTTCCGCCTATGATTGAATCGCCGACAAATTTGCACATAATCCTCCACCTCTTCCTCCTCTAGTCCTCCTCACCTTTAGTCGCTCGTTTTCACTTTCGCCCCTCTCCGGACCGCCCTTTGCGAGCGAAATTCCAAAACGTTTCTCCGTTCCCGAGCCTCCCCATGTAAAACTCGATCATCACTCATCCAACCGAATGTAGGAGCTGCCTGCCGCTCCGGCCTAGATTCTCCATGGTTGTGTGTAATATTTTCACCAGCTCATAGATAAGTGAAAAGATAGAGATATATCGAAAATATTCGAGGGAGGCATATATTTTCAAAGATTACGGTTTGGTCACTTTGAATGCTGGGATTGATCGAGAAGAAGAATAAGATGAAAACGGAAGTTGGAGAAACCCTAATCACAAAATTCTTTATCCCAAATCCTCTTTTTTATTTGTGTTGATCCTTCTATTCATCTATATGATAAGAAATTCATTCTTGACCATTGCAATATAAAAAAGTTTATTCCTCCCAATCATGTATGGGGGACTCCTACTTTTTCTTTTTTGCCTTACTTCTTTGGTAATTTTTTGCCTTTTTCATTAAACTATCAAAGAGATGCTAGTTAGTACGTTTCGAGCAAAGAGATGCTATCAAAACGAACATACATATGCATATCGATCTATATATTTATGGATTAGGTTCAGATAAAACGGAATATTTCGGTGAAATGCGAATAACATCGAGAGCCCATAGGATGAACGAGATCAAATGGTCGTTAATTAATTAAGGTGTGTTGCCATGTAAAAAAAAAGATAAGAGAATAATATAGTATACATATATTCATAATTCATATCAAGATTAATCCAACATTCTCTGGAACCACCTATACTGATTGATGTATCTTGATCGACAACACCCTTAAGCCAATCATATTTGTACATGTACTCATGATGGACATTGATCAAGTGATTTCTAATTTAATTCCTTTGTATGATATGACACGTTAACGTTAAGAAAGAAGACATTTGAATCACAGGCTAGGTGGAAATGAGATATTAAGATCATATCTTAAGAGGTGACTTAGCTTGTTGCATACTTCATGGAATATGATGCTTGATTTGTTTTCTTGCTGATTTGTCAGAAATTTACCTAATATGAAAAGTTGTTTTAACCCAAACCAAAAATATCAATTGTTGGGGTGAAAATAATATTAACCTAGCTATTTGTGAAAGTTTGCATGGGGTCTGTCGTGCGCATATGTAAGCCCAACCCACAAGTTCGATGTGGTTCCATGTTAAAACCAATTGGTAATAGGATAAGTAACCCAATATATACATGTAAGCTAATTTAACTCTCAAATTCCAATGTTGGAAGAGGATTCTCAACACTATTGAACCCATAGCTAATTAGACATAGAGCTGTCAAAAGTTAACCGAATTCACTAACCCGACCCAACCGGCCCGATAATTTTAGGATTAAGATCCGAAAATTTGAACTCAAAACCCGAAATCGACGAACCCGATAGAACCCAAAACTCATTGGGTTGACCGATTTAGTATATTTATAAAATGTATAAAATTTATTTAAACAATATAATATGTTTTATTATTAAAATACATAAAAATAATATATTATAATAAAAAATTATTATTTAAGTAAAAATATATTTTAATAATCATAAAAATTCTATGTTTTTGACCCGCTGGTCAACCCGACCTACCCCAAAACCTGCATCGACCCGACCCGTTTTAACCCGTGATCTGTAACGACCCGAACCCAACTCAACCCGAACCCGAAATGACCTAATCCGAACCCGCACGACCCGACCCGATTGACAGGTTTACTTAGACAGCATGATGATTCTAGTGTTTGAGTTGATTAGATGCAATTGCCAACTCTAGCTAACCTATACGGCTATACATTACCTATGCTAAGTGCTAATTAAACAATACATTACCTATGGTTGTATGGTATCCGATCGATTGGAGTCTTAGGGCTTGCTTGAATGGTTAAGTTAATGCAACTTAATTCATTTAAGGGAAATTCCGGTTAGTACCCTCGAGTTTTTAGCTTTTTCGAGTAGTGCCTTGTAAAAAAAATTTATTTCGAGTGGTATATCCTTGAACTTTTGCAAAAGTCCAACTGATATCCTTACTTGTAAATTTTCGTTAGTTTAAAACTAAATTAGTATATTTTCTAATAAAAAATATTTTTTGTATTTAATTAAATTAAAATACAATTTTAATTTAATAACAATGAAAATAAATCATATAAAAATAAGTATCTAATATCGTCATCAGCTACAATCAGTATTATCACCGATTTACCAAACAGAACCTAAATTAGGCGATTCAAACAAGTGCCTAATCTTATGGGTATGTATATATGATTCAACATGAGGAATATTCTCCCATCTTTTTTGGGTGTGATGAATAGTACATTGCTTTCCAACGTGAATGCATTTGATAGGCCATGAATGTGCTTATAAATAGAGATGCAAGTTTCACTATCCATCCATTACGGCAAGTGGCATGGAAGTTCAACACTTTTTTTTTTGTCAAGCCTCACCATATCAATTGATGGGTTATTGGGTTGCCATTGGGTTGACATCCGTGAGCTCATGGTTACAGTCTTTTTTGGGTACTAATAGAAGGGTCTAACCCATTTATTTAATAATCATAGAGCAAAGTTTACATATTGTTGCTTAAAATCCTAGTTCATGGATACAGGTTTGAATCCTCCTTTTTTCATCATAGAAGCCTAAGTGCCTTCATCAAGCTAATAATTTTTTTGTTGTTGTTGCTAAGATAATTTGTCATACTATTTTTTTTTCTCTTCCCTTAATTTTTTTTTTCAATGGATACACATTTGGTGATAAACTCAGGTTCGTGAACTAGCCGACAAAGTACACGAATCAAGTAAACAGGCTAGCATCAGCCGGCTCGACCCAATGGGAAGAACAATGGTAAGACTTAGTTTTACACTCAAGTAAAGAGGTGGAGGCAAAGATCGAATCCGAAACCTCCCAATATCTTCTGTGTTTCCTATCACTAGACCATCTCATGTTGAACATTCCTTAATTACTTGCCTTTCTACCAGTTTGGTAAGTTTCTTATATATGTTGGGCCCTAATCTCTAACTATTTTTTTTCCCTTAATTATTTGCCTTTGATTATTTATTTTTATGGGAGGGGATTGAAACGGTGTGCTTTAGTGTTGACAGAAGATAGAGAGCACTAAGGTTGAAGATGTAGTAAGCTTTATATATATGCATCTCTCTCCTTTGTGCTCTCTGTCTTCTGTCATCAATCCCATCTTATTTCAATCCTCCCTTCTTTTGTTCCTTATCTCCAACAAAATTTTGAAGTAAATTAGTATTTAATTAGTGGTTTGTGCTATCATATCAATTCTAAGTCTAATATCCTTTTTAGAGTTCAGACTTCCTAGCTTAAGGGTTTGACATATTCGAGTTGAGCTTTTAATTGGGATATAATTAGTTTTTTTCCTAGGGTTCATTACTTCTATTTTAGGGTTTTAGTTTCTACATTATGTTGTTTATAATGTGTTCTTATGAAATAACACTATAAAAAGACCGTTCTCAAATTAATGAAGATTTGAGTCATGTTTGATAATTTTGAATCTCAAGTTAAACGTACTACAAGTACGCCTAACAAGTAATTAAAGAACAAAAGACATAGAATCTATACATACGATTTGGGAACGTTATTAACTGGCTAACAACATTTTATTTTTTTTGGTAAACTGGCTAACAAACATGGATGCATATTGTAAGAGTTTGTCTCATTAACAGACTATTCCTAGTCTTCGACCAAAAATAGACTATTCCTAGTTATAATTGCAAAATAGATGGGCCGAACTTTTGGGCCCGTTATACATTGTGGCAAGCTTATGTTGCTTTTGTTGGGCTTTTATAACCATTTTATGAAGAAAAACTTGCATCATATCAAAAACACCATCATATTCAGATGTAAAAATGAAATTCAAATGAAATGATGTATCCAGATTTCAAGCAATAAAACTTACATCTTTTTAATTTCAAATTTAAATGTACATGTAATCTCAATAAAGATTAGGGTTGGACCATAATATGAGCTACAAATCTAAATCACATCATTATCCACTAATTTGACTAATAGATAGACCTCATTTTGGAATTATAATTAGGGTAAGTACAATGTTTTAAAAAAAAATGCTAAGCGAACCCTAAATGGAGAGGGACTTCCTAGCACCTAGGTGGCTTAAACGGACACCTAGACGGACTAGACGGTCTCCTAAACGGGCTGAAAGGCTAGGCGGGCTAGCACATTCCAACGCCTAGGTAGGACCTAGACGGAGTTTGGCGGGGATTTCAGAAAAGTGGGTACGTATAAGATAATATTAAAGCATGGGTTCGATTTACGCAAAAGCATCCCTCCGTGAGAAAACTGAGAATGTCCCTCAATTGTCCGATCTCGAAAAATCAATGGCTAAGATACGAGTGTAAGTATAAAATAATATCATTTAAATGTAAAATTTTAAATTATTTTTATTACAAATAGGATATTTATAAAAAAAAATAGATGTTTAATGTAAAATTTAATATGAATAGGTTTTTTTTTTCCCAAAATTGAGATTATTTTTGAGATTGGTATTACCACAACAATACTTAGAAGATACTCAAAAGTAAATTGATAGATAGAAAAATCAAAAATCAAAATAAAATAAAATAAAATAGACAAATATAAAAAGATAGAATAATATTATTTATAAATCTTTAATAGTAAATTTAATTTATAAAACTATTTTGTACATGAATAGATAGAGTGAAATTTAATTGACAAAAAATTAAATAATATGTATGAAAATTAAACAAAATATATAAAAAGAAAAAATATAATAACAAAATTAGATAGAATAAAATGTTTGATAAATATTTAGTAGTAAATTGAATTTTAACAAACTAGTTTTTACATAAATATATAAAGAGAAATTTTGTACAAAAAAAATAGAAAAAATATATATGAAAATAAAAAAATAGATAAATAGGAAAAAGATAGAAAATTAGATAAAATAAAATAATTTTATAAATATTTAATAATAAATTCGATTTTATAAAATTATATTTTACATAAATAGATAAAGAGGAATTTATTAAAAAAGAAAGTAAATAATGTTTATGAAAATTAATTTTTTTAAATATGAGGTGGAGCTAGAATCAACACAGTGGCTCAAAAACAACCGACCTTTATAATGTATATTGATTGATTAAAGAATGGGTATGGTTCACGCAAGAGAATCCCTTCATGAGAAAACTGAAAATGTCTCTCTATTGTCCGATCTCGAAAAATTAATGGCTAAGATACAAATGTACATGACTTTATAAATCGGAAAATACGTGTTTGTGCATAATTTCATAACTGATTGTGCAAAATTTCAGTACATATCGTGCATTGTTTTGTAACTGAGTATGGAAGGTTTTTTTTCTGAGTGTGCATGTTCTATTTTAGACGAGTGTACATTGTACATAACTTTATAATGACTATGCCTAATCTTAAAAATAGGTATACATAATCTAGTTACTAAGTGTGCATGAGCTTATAAAAGAGTATGTGCTAACCTATGTGAATGATGATATGAAGTCATGTACATTTACTTATAAAAGGGGCACACACACTTAGTTACAAAATCATATGCATTCACTTAATCGTGAACACTCCGTAACAATTTTGTGCACACTCATCTAAAGAAAATCATACACATTTCGTTATATAATCATACACACCTGTCTAAAATAAATGTACAACCGTCTAAGAACACAATAAAAAAAATTGTGCATAGTCAGTTTTAAAAGTAAGCAAAATCGGTAACAACATTAGGTATAGTCAATTAAAAGTTGTAACGTAATACACAATCGCTCATAATAGGCATTCTTTTCAAATAAAATTCAGCACAACTGATTATTTCCGATTTTTTTCAATTTTCCCGAACTTTTAATCTAGACTGTTTATTTATTCAAGATTCAACGGCTATGGAGTTTTCAATTTTCTCTGTGATCCATTCTCTTCCATAATGTAGTTTTTAACTGACTACTTGCTATTTTAACTAAATTAGCTGATAATTTTAAAGTATTCCACTTTTAATATTTTCATGAATTTATTGAATCATCACACTTTGCCAGTATGTGTAACGTGTGGCTCTGATAAGCAATGGACGGTGCCCGATTTGTCTTTTCTTCTAACAATTCAATCCCTCACCATACATACACCTCAATTGGCCGGATTTATGTTCCTTATCTTGAAGATAATTCAAAGACACGCGTCCTGTTACTGTTACTTATAAAAAGGGTAATTGTGATATAGTTCGTGTCATGTCACATAAAGAGGCCATCTAATCAATTTATCATCAAGTTGGCCTTGATTTCCGTGCCCATACTCCATAACACCTTACCATCAAAAATTATATAAAAAGTGAATTTTCATATGGCATGGGCTAGTGGTAATATACATACGGAGTATATATGAAGGAATATTTGAACGAATTTTTATTTAGTTACTATTCTTTTTAGATCGAGCCGATCGATGTAGCTTGATTAACCTAGTTTGTGGACTTGCGGCTTGCGCATTATCAGTGTTAATATGTCTTGAATCTGTTAATGATCAGTACTCGTCAAAGATTTAAGGGTAGAGTTTTTTATTAGGGGCCGGTTCGGGGGAATACCACTCCACAATATTGTTCAGTCAGCAAGACGGGGATTTAGGGGATGACGACGTGTCCGCCGGCCAAAATGATATTCTATTTTTTCTATTAAAAGGTTTTATTGCGATTTATTTTTGGCTTACGTTCCATAATTTAATTAGAATTTCATGAGTCGCTATACATACTCATGAAACAACTTAATTATTATTATAATTTGTGTTTTTATCCTCCATAATAAAGAATTTAATTTCTTTACTCGTGAAAATAACTAACTCATTATTAATAAACCATATTAAATCTCTACGTCTATCTTTATGCTTCTATCATTCTCATTAGGAACAATCAACTAAGTTACCAATCAAGGTTAATTATTATTAAAGATAGATCCTTTATTAAAAATGGAAAATTATAGTATTTTTTTAGTTGATAGAAAGTAATTATATATTGTATTAAAAAAATTAGATGAACACATAGCTTATGCATGCACTTGTGCCTATCGATTTTAACCGACCAAATTTCCACCTAACATTCGGCGAGAATGACATTATTTTTGTTTGGAGCTACTAGTCCGAGAGTGACCGACATCGACATGCATTATTTTTTGTGTTTCCACGACCTTCTACAACTCTCTATAAAACCCCAAATACCAAAACCTCATTCTCCTAAAACCAATCCATCCACACATTAAGCTCATTTTAGTACGTGAAACTTATCAAATTAGATTAACCCTAAGAGCTAGAAAGAAGATGGATCCTCCACCACCAGGCGGTCCACCACCTCCCGGCCCAGGAGGGCCTCCACCTCCTGGTCCGGTCGACCCCCCGCCACCACAAGGGCCACCAGGACCACCAGGCCCCGGCCCAGCTCCGCCACCAGGACCAGGAGGGCCTCCACCACCTTAATTATATATGTTCGTGTTATATACTCCTTAATTATATGCTTATATATGTACGTGGATTAACGATGATCATGTCAGATCGATGCTTATTATTCCACCAGGCCTATTTAAGAGGTATACTAGTTGGGAGTGTTAAGCTACTCGTTTTTATGTAATGCTAGCTTGATGTTGGGGCTGAAAGGTTCGATCAATTTGAATAAAATCCATTTACTATATATGTACGTGCATGTGATTATGAGATGGTGTTTCCTGATGGTTTATATATACCATATGTTTGTTATGATCGCCCGGCCCGTTTCCTTTGAAATTAAGTTATGAATATTTGTCCTAAAGTTTATAGAGCGAAATATTGATCATAAGGATGTAAAGAATAAAATATCCCTTTTTTTGGTCGAAATAATTAAAGGTATATAATCTCTTAATTAGTACGGTATATAGATATGGTTGGGCGTGAAAAAAAAGAATTTATTCCCATTTTATTGGTATTCAGAATTTGTTCTACATCATCTTTAAAACGATACTAATGGCCATGCCCGTACTAAAGTACGGGTTAAAATTTTATAATTTAACATTTTCATTGAATAAGTTAATAATTAATGTTGATAATTATGATAATTTCTTGGTAGAAACAAGGCTCGTAAATATACAATTTTTACATAATTAAGGATAAAATTTGTAATACATTATGATATAACCTACCTAAATATATATAGGTCTATGCTAAGACAAATGTTTTTTTAGAAAGTGGAGAATTTAGGAGGTTTTTGAGAAAGTTTGAAACTACAAAATAAAAACATTGGGATATGATAGATAGGTTTTAAGAAGTTTATAAAAATTAACAAATCATTTGTTTTGTTAATTAAAAAAAAAATTCTTTTTGATAATTTAAAGCTAAGAGTTTTTTAAGAAGGTTTTTGAGTAGGTAGAGGTTTTATTTTTTAAAACCTCCTAAAACCTTATTTGGTGTTTAGTATTACAAGGTATTAAGGTAGGCTTTATTTCAAAACTACCAAAAAAATATTAATTAAAATAATTAATAAAAATATTGTGTTACGATTTTTTACAAACCTCCTAAAACCTATCTATACCAAGGTTTCAATTTTATGTTTTCAAACCTCATTAAAAACCTCCTCAAACCTCCACCTAGTAAAAAAACCTTGTTGCGTCAAACACTTATTTAAGTAGGTTTTAAATTGTGAAAACATTTAAAAACCTTTTCTACAAACTTACACCGAAAAGGGCCTAAATCAGGTTTTAGAATGTTTCGAATAAAAAAAAACATCTATCTATCATAAAAGTTCACTTGGATTTAATACTAGTTGCTCGACCAGACGCACTAAGAGTCGGATTCATTGTGGGAGGCAATTTCGTCGGATCATGTTCGATGTCTATGATGTCAATAAGGTTAAAAACATATATTGTAAATCCATGTTAGATAGTGTCTTGAATTTCTCTCATTACTTAAGCACGATGAAGTTCAATCATGTGGCTGTTATCCTTGACAACACGATATTCTAGTAAATTAGGTAGCACAACTTCTTAAACACAAGTGTTAATAAATGAAGAGCAATTAATCATGGTGAATCACTTGTCTGAAATTAAAGGCAATTCATTCACACTCTCAATGAAGACACTTAGCAAGTTCTACTCTTACCTAATAGATGTGGAAACGTAGGGAAATTCATCTACTTAACTATTCAAATAGACCAATGGAATTACTGGAAAAAAATACAATGCACATGTTGAAACAATCTACTAAATTGTGACAGAACATAAGTGATTCCAATACTGAGCAAACAAATTGGGACAAAACACATTAAAGTTGAACTTAAAAAGGGAAAGCCATAAATTCCAAAAAACCCAATCAACAGGTACCTAATTACACAGAAACTCAGAAGTCGAATTTGAATCGAAAAACAGAGGTTAAGAGAAAGAGAATAACATACTCAAGTCAAGAGCAATCTGATCTTCGTACCACAAAACTTGCCACAACAAAGATTCTATATGATAACTAATACAACCACTTATCCTGTTCCCGTTGTTCAATTTAGCAACCAAAGTCAGCACAAATTCAATGAGATAATTTCATTCAAGTCAGTCAAGACATAGAAAAGGAATTGCTTAGTGTTCAAAAGCTTAAGCACAAAGCCAGGACATTCAAAACCAAGCCATTAGACCTCAAAAATCAACCACAAACTCATTAGAAAAGTTAAACCCTAAAAATCACAACATCAAAATGGCAAACCTGCTACACACTACTGCAATAGCAAGTACACGAGACAACTACATTGCAAGACACTATTGCAATACATTATAAAACACCCAAGTTCTGCGTATTAGCGTTTATGAATTACCTTTTAGTTTTCTTTTTGGAGGTATCTCGAAACGAAAATTTCTAAGATCAATAGACAGAGGAGATTTGGAACGAGAAATCGATCAAAATTTGTGAGAGGATTTGGTTTGATCGAACGAGAATAGTGAGGGCGATTGACGGCGACCGTGAGGGTTAGAACAGTGAGACTCGGGAGCGTTTGAGGGGGATAGAACAACTTTTTCTTTATTTTAAGTTAAGGGTAGATAGTTTGTATTATTTACAAATATGCCATCGTTTTGATTTTTTTGTATTTTTTAAAAATAAAACCAGGAGTAATCTGAACCATCCATCCATTTCATCCAAAAATTGATATTACTTCCTCCGTTTCATGTTAAGAGAAAGTTTTACAAGAATCAAACTCTAAACTTTATTATGTTCTGAACTAGGGTTGTCAATGGGTCGGGTTATGGGTGGGTGGAGCACTTCCACCACCCGACCCGCGAGTTAAAATGCCCCCACCCGACCCACCCATCACCCGTGAAATGATCTACCCGTCACCCAAACCACCCGTCACCCGCTGGTTATATTGGTGACCCGTTCACCCGTATAACCATTGTATAACTGCTGATTGCTGTATTTTATGTTTATAAATAAATTGTCATACATAAACTAAAACAAATATCCATAATCCATACATAAACAAAAACAAATCCCATAAGCAATAAATATCAAAATGGAGTCAAATATGAGTTACAAATGGGCTTATTTATCAAATGCCCGAAATGAGTTATATGAGTGACTTCAAAGGCCCATACATATTAGAAATTATGGGCTAAAACGGGTTATATGGGTGGTTTGGGTGGAACGGGTGATGGGTCGGGTTATTGGGTGGGTTATTGGGTGATAAAATCTCACCCTTACCCGACCCATAATCCATTTCGCCCGTCACCCAAACCGCCCGTCACCCGCTTTGATTGGGTTTTCACCCGTTTATTTCTGGTGGGTTAAACGGGTGAGTCGGTCATCCGTTGGTAATTGACAGCCCTATTCTGAACTGATGATAATGTGAGCTTCGTGATAAAAGTTCCATACGAAAGCCCAAATTATATTCTAGATAAGATTCGCGGTCCAGGCCCACCAAGGTCCTGGCCCATTTCTACCTTCCCCCTTACTTTAGCAAATGTCGAATAATTTTCCAGAAAAGTAGAGCAAGTAAAAAAAAAAAAAAAAAGGTCACGCTAACTATACTAACGACGATTACGCGTTCCGTGATCTACCATTCCAAACTAAAATTCAAATTCCTTTTGAGCACTCCAAATTATAAAGCCCATCGTTCCTCCACCTTTAACATCCCAAGCATCATCGATCATCACCACTAAAACTCTAAAATGGCTTACAGACCACCACCCGATCGCTACGGCCCGCCGCCGCCGCCGCCACCCGATCCCTACGGTCCGCCGCCGCCTGCTTTTGGTGGTCCGCCGCCACCTTATGGAGGCCCGCCACCGCCTCCATACGGAGCACCGCCACCTCCAGGGCCTCCACCTCCTCCGATGAACTATGCTCCTCCACCACCTCCTGGGCCGCCTGGCCCGCCTCCTCCGGAGTTCTTCGGGCCACGCGGCCCATGGGCCCCTCCACCGCCTCCGCCTTACTAGTTTGTTATAAGTGTATTTTATTGAAGAATCACGTTTGTGATGGGGAAGTGATCATATATAAACTTTCCCTTTTTTAGTTACTTGTATTATGTAATAATATTTCCGTGCTGTTTTTTATTTTATTTTAATAACTTTTGGATGAATAAGTACATGAGTCTTGTGACTATAATGACTAGTAAGGCGCACTTTTGTACTTGTGATCATGTTTTCACGATTACTAGTGTAATAATGTGCAATTATATTGCAAATTAATTAACATATCAGATTGTGCCGTAGCTAGAGATCGATCAATGCTACGGCACAGGATTTTGATTTATTTGATTACTTTTTTGTTTTTGTTTTTTTTACTAGAAATAAGGAATTGTATCTTAGCCCTAGCTAGTTAAACGTAACCAGTGACGTGACGTAGCCAGGAATTTGGACACTGGGGATTAAATTCTTTTGAGTAATTTTTTTGCTATCACCAGACATTTTTTTTTGTAAAATATAGGAAAAAAAATTATTTTTTTATATATAAAAAAATAATCTTCTTTTTCTGACAAAATAAACTAGTTTTTACTCCATTCGTTTAGTTCTATTTGTCCTTATAGTATAATGCACATATATTAAGACATGTCATATTCTTATAAAATTGCCCCTATTAAATCTATATTAATAAAAGGTGAATGGTGGATTACATTTAACTAGAAGTATATGCCCGTGCATTTACACGGGTTAATAATTCTGTTTAAACTATTTTTTACTTGTGTACGCATTTAGTTTTTTCAAATATTATATTCCATCAATGAAGTTTTTGAAGGTATACAGTTGTATATTTTTTTTACATATAAGTTATCACATGTATTTACAATTGACATTCAATTATTTAGAAAACCTATAAAAATATAGATTTTCTAAATAATTAATTTATGATTGATGTATAATATTAAATAAATATTATGTGGGGAAGGTCAAGAAGCTAAGTATGTAAGATATGTATGACATTAAGTCTATATGAGACAATTGAATGCTTTAAATTCAAAGCATTGAATGTAAAAAAATACAAATTTACATGTAGGTTAGATTAGATGTGTCTTACATTTGATTGGATAAATACAAAGGGTAATATTGGAAAATTTTGGACAAAATACGTAGAAGGACAAATAAAACTAAACAAAAAATTAAGTCTAGATAGACAAATAGATCAAACTAAACGGTAGGAGTATCAAATAACCTACTACAGTTTTTTTTTACTATATTTAAAAAAAAAAAAATTAAAATTTCAATGGGCGCTTCACTGGGCATAGATTGGCTCCGCCCCTGAACGTGACTATGTATTATCTACACCATTGATAAGGGTTGAAACAAAAATGTCAGAGTATTATATATTCTGGAGTCTTAATCACTTAGCTAAATATTTGAAGGCTAACGTATACGTATTACTTGTGATTGTGATGTCCTGTGTTAAACTATAATTTTCATATTAAATGTTCAATATTGGAAATCTTTGATTTTGAGGGCGATAAAGAATTATGCATTTTATAAATTATCGATTTGACAGAGATTGAAAACGGGGTTGTTGACTGCCCATATGCTTATAACTATGGGTTTGGACGTTTGGTTTACAATTTTGAGGACGTTGGGTTTATTGTGTGAGCACAATAAAGATATTCTTTTTAGTCAATTTGATCTTGTTTATTAATTTAATTTTTTTAAAAATGATTTATTAATTTCAATTTAGAGAATAGTTAGTAAGATTTCCAAAGTTAACATAAAATTAATCCCTTGTTTTGAATGTTTTGTCATATTGCTAAATCAGGCAATCGGCTATCATAAACGACAACAAAATCAATTAATCAATCAACTCATCATCTTAGATGGAGCAATTCACCGGTGGGAATTTGGCTTTGCTATCCTCCACAAATCCCACCATGCATACAATACGTCAATACATTAGCCTATGTCATGAAATTTTTGATAGTTCATACTATCAACCGCAATTCCCGTAAATATTGGGCTATTTTCTACCATCAACATTAATTATCACAATTTCATCTTAAGGATGGAGATATTATTAGTATTTCTTTTTTGGATCAAAATACTATTAAAATTTATAAGACGGACAGTTATGACACCGTTTACAGACGGATAGGGGAGTAGGTATTTTGCGCTTCCCACGCCTTGCACGACCCCATTTGTGCGACGGAAATGGCGAAGTTTTCTGTTTTCAGGGACGATGACGACAACGACGACGAAGACGAACTCTTCGTGGCTTCGGCGCCGGAGCCGGCGACAAAGAGGAGGAGGATGACAGACGCAGGAAGCCCCTCTTCCGCGTCACAATCGACCAGGGAAGGCTCGGTCCTTGATTTCGCGGGAGACAAAATTGGGGGTGAGAAGGAGAATACCGATGTGACTGAAGCGCCGATTGGTGGACAGATTTCCGTGATTTTGTCTAATCCTGATGTGTTAGATTGCGCCATTTGCTTTGATCCCTTGACCATCCCGGTCTACCAGGTATGTTGAATTTCACCCTAATTTTCTCGAGTCGATTCGTCTGCTACTTGCCTTCTTTTGATTGTTTTCGGCGGTGATTTTGATGATTGCCGATCGTCGTTCGCCAGATTGAGTCGAATTTGAAAATTTCCCTTTTTTGAATGATCACCAGATATGGAAAACAGTAAAAATGAACTTTGAAAATACTAGCAAGTGAGAAAAATTAGATCATTTCTAGATTTTGCTTGCAAGATCTGGAAAACTTGGTTCAATTGATAGTTTAAATTTCCTCAGTGGGTGAAGTGATTATTAAAGAAGGAAACTTTGTTGTAAAAAGGGGAACTTCGACGCACCAAGACCAATTGAATTCATAGGACGAAGATTTGGTTCAGGTCCAATTGTTGTAAAAAGTGGAACTTTGACGGACCAAGATCAATTGAATTCATAGGACTGAGATTTGGTTTGTTGATTGTTATTGATTTGCCTATCAGTGTTCTTTATAGATTGTTTGATTCAATGTTTTCTAAAGGTGAAACCACTTTTTGTATTGCATTCTTCGTTAGAAATCAATTTATCATTTCATTTAGTAGCTAAACACTGAAAACAGTCTGAAGTGATTTTTGCTACTATTTAATCATTTTATATCTAACTTTGCCTATATTTCTCATGATTTATGTTTGGATTTCTAGTGTTCCAATGGGCATATAGCATGCTCCTCCTGTTGCACCAATCTCAGGAACAGATGCCCTTCTTGCTGTGAGAAGATAGGCCATATCCGTTGTAGAGCGATTGAGAGCGTCCTTGAATCAGTCAAGATCTCCTGCCCCTACAAAAGCTATGGTTGTCAAGCAAAATTCAGCTACTGCAGTAAGCTTTCACATGAAGAATCTTGTATTTTTGCCCCATTTGCGTGTCCTTTCCCAGATTGTATCTTCCGTGGTTCACCAATGAATTTGCCTTGGCACCTGAACCAAAAACACACGAGTTCTGTGATTTGCTTCCGTTTCAACTCTCTTTGTCTAGTTAATGTAAAAATGGATGATAAGTTCCTGATTTTGCAAGAAGAGAAAGATGGGATTCTGTTTATCCTCAACCTTAAGAACACCTCAATGGCAATCAGATCTATTGGCTGCACTGGGGATAATAGATTTGTGTATGCTCTTTCTGTGAGAAAAGGGAGTAGTTATCTTAGGTTTCAGTCTGTTACTGAGAAGGCTTCTCAACTGCTTGATGATTTTTCTTCAGTGGACTTCTTACATGCTCCTAGTTACCTCTATAATTCTAGTGGGTGTCTTATGTTGGAGATTTGCATATGGAGTAAGGATGCGTCTCATGCTGATACCAGTAGGGCCCTTATTCACGGGGTTGAATTTGGGAACAATTCTTGAAACTATCTTGCTTTTTTAAAATCAGTTTGACACGGGGAAAACTATACTTCTGCTGCTGGCTTTGGGTACACTAGGGTAATTTACCTCTGGGAGTTAGATTGAGCAGATCTTGACTGTTGAACTTACTGTCATAAAAGTTGATTGGAAAATGAACCATTTGGAGACATTGATGAGAAGAACATCTTGGTACTGATGTGGCTGTAGTCTTGATCTAAGAAGATGCACATATTTCCTGATCTTTCCATTCTCTACTTGTAAAACTTGTAAGATGTTTATTCTTAGGAGGCCGGGGCTTGCTGCTGCTAGAAGAAAAGGTAACGAAAGGTAGGTTCTAATCTTAATTTTCCTAATCATTTTAGTTGGTGGATGAGATCAGACTTGATCTTGTTTACTTGAAATTCATATGCAAGTCATATGATTTCTTCTTCTGGTTGAAGTCAAAACCAGATGCCGCCACATCAGTGCTCAGATTTGTTTCATCCTTCTGGTCATCATGATCTCTGACAAATGGTTCATTTTCTTGATCATCATTGGGAGTATGAAGGTAGAAGATTTGCTATTTCTGACTCTAATGTCAAGCACGGTGGTGGATTATTCTGTTTGCCCAACATCCATTCCCGGTATATGGTAGACCGTAGACTCAATAAGATGTAGATGATCCATCACTAGTACATATTCCTGTGTGTCATGATCTTGTAAATGTGAATGTATTATGTATAATTTGTAGATACTCTTTTGTAACGTAACATAAATCTTTCATTGTCCATATATTTAACACTAGTCTTCGACCCTGAAATTAACTAGCATCCGTTTTATTTTGAAAGCAACTTACCATTGTCTATATTTAGCACTAGCCTGGAGATAAACTAGCATCTGTTTGATTGTGAAAGCAACTTTCATTGTCTCTATTCAACACCAGCTCTGACATAAACTAGCATATGTTTGATTGTGAAGGCAACTTTCATTGTCTATAATGTTTAACGCTAACCTGACATAAACTAACATCTGTTTTATTGTGAAAGCAACTTTCATGGTCTACATTTAACCATACTATAGCCATATCAGCATAACAAGTCAAACACAGCCTTAAGACAACCAAACTAGTACTACCTAAACCTACGTTAACAGTTTTCATATGTATCATTCAAGTTGTCATCAAAACTTTAAATTTATCACAAAATTTGCAACAAAACCCCTAAATCCTGTCAGCAAATCAACAAAAAAAAGGGGTTACAAGGCCCATAACACAGGGCACAAGATCAGAATTTTTGCTACTCTCAGACTGTGTAGTCGGAGACTCCATTGAACATAAGCCTCACACATCAACAGAAAAACAAAAGGATTGCAGAAGCTTCATTTCTCCTTTCTTTTAGTTGATGCTTTGCTGTCGACGTAGGGATATTCTGAAGGCGCAGACCAGAGACCCCATAATATTACTAAGTGGATAACTAGAAGAATCACCGATGAGTACACGTTGGACGGATAAATATTCCAACAAATCTCCACTCCCACAAATAATGCTAGACTGCATGATAACATGAGATGAAATTACCAGTGTATGCACCAGGTTATTTTCAGTCATTCAAGTTATCCACAAACTAATGGATCACTGGTAGAGGTTGCTTACCGAATCATTGTAGGAAAAGGCGCCTTCCAGAGGAGAAAGGGTAAGCTGAAGAAATACCTGCAAAACAAGCAAGAATGCTTTAGGGAATGGCTTGTAATATTCACTAGTTTTCACCCTACAAAATTTATTGAACAATACTCTTGTATGTAGATGTGTCAAAACGTGACAACCCAAAAACTATTGTGTTTAGGCAACAAATCTTCAGCCCGGAACCCAAATCGAATAAACCTAAAATAACCTCATATGAATATACAATTGAGTTTTGACAAAAAAAAAAAAAACAGCGGCCAACCCAAGATAAACGAACCTGAAAAACCTCAAAACACCGAATTTTGACAAGAATTTTTTAACTTGAGACCCAAAAAATAAACCAAACCTAAGTTAGCCTCAACCAACTATGATAACATTTTTCATTAAAACAATGATTATATATGGCACTATCAAAACACATCCACATCATATCGCAACATGACCTGAAAATTTGAGCCCAATCAATGCTTGGTATATGAAATGACTCTAATAGAACCCAAGCCAAACCAAACCAAACTTATCCAACATGAATGACTCAAAAAGCTTTTGCAAACAGAAACATTCCATAAAGAGCGGAAAAAGGCAGACATATCTATAACATTGACAGCAAAGCCTGAAACAGACTGACGGTCAATTTAAAGTACAAGTAGAACTTTCCAAGGACATACCAGGAATAGAACTGGTAATGAAGAGAGCGTGCAAAGACTATGCCGACAAAGTTCCCAATGAGTAAGGTTGTCATAATATCTGAATTGAATTTAAGGTCAGATTTGAAGAACCAAAAGAAAAGAAACAAGAAAGAATAAATGAACGGGGAAACAAAGAGAAATGCGGACATATTGTGGAGATGAGACAGAAGTTACCAAAAGATTCAACTTACGTTCTTTAGTCAAAATCTTGGTGGTTTTCTCTTGAAACGATGAACTCCTGACAGAAAACTGAGACTTCAAAGAGACATACATTGACTTTATGAATTTGAACAGCCCTCCCTCATACCTTCAAGATAAGCACATAAAATATTAGCATATAAAAATCCAAAACTATTCAGCAAAGATGATGTATTTTTGCAATTGAACTACAGATATCAGAACTAATAATTAAAGATCTCATGTATTGAAATATTTATGTCCATCTGCTTACTTGCACCATTTGTAATGGGCAAAAACTGCAAGTAGCCCTAGGTGGGTAATCAGCAGAGACACTGCAAAGCCTTTTGATACAAAGATTGGTTCTGGAACAAATTTGAAGTTGACAGACCTGAAGCAGAATAAATGATTAGTTAAACTAGAAATTCCCGGCAAAAGATGAATGTTTATTAGGCAGTAGTGGTACCATAATAAGCATAAAGAAATATCAACATGAAGATAATCAATGTAAGTAAGAACATGAGAGTATACTAAACCTTGCCACCAATAGACCAAAATAGAAGCTAGGAAGAACTCCAATAAATGGCTAGCCTAATATAGACACTCCTTAGTTTAAATTTCAAACAGTTCAAGTCAACTCACTGATGTGGATTATATAATGTTTATGGAAAATTCCACTCAAGTACCCTATGATTACATGTAATTACCTTTTCAATTGGGAATGATATTGGGTATCCTGATGTTTGAACTTTGTAATTTGAGTAAACAAAATTTTGAAAGAGTCCTTGGAGTATGAAGTTCTCTTAATAGACCATCATAGATATATCCCCCTCCAGAACCCACATATGAATAAAAAATAACATACAGGTCTGCCTTTTTTTTTCAACCTTGGTCTACAACAAGAATACCATGCACTTCAAACAATAATATCACGTGGCTTCAAAAAAAAAAGATTACCATGCATCCAGCACATATTATGCATTTGGAATTCCAAGAAAGATGGATAGAAAGATGAAATACCAAAAATGGATGAAAACCCGTCCAAGATCAAAGGCCCTAGATACATAAGCTTCCGGATATGATACTAAGAAGGGCAACCCTATTAAGATCTGCATAGGCATTTGTGAATTGTACATAGGTATAGTAGACCTCAAGATTCAGTGATGCTCCCATGCTACATTATCAACAGCAGTTGCAATCTTACCTAAAACACATGGAAAAGAGAATAGAGAGAAGCTATTATCAAACCATTTATATCCCACACGCTCAAACACTTTTAAAGTTTGCTGGGGCAAAACGTATTCCAATCAATAAACAGGTTTGCAAAGCAGCATGCTGAAAGAACTGAGGAAAAAGGATGATATAGGAATGACACACACCAATAAATTGTAGTAGACTAGCAGTGTACACACCTGAACTATTGCTGCTCCCGCTAAAGCCAGTATCACATCACTGATTTTTAAAGCCTGCACAGTGCACAGTCATTTTCAGTTAAGTAATTTCCTATGATCAATAAGTTCATATTAGGATATATGAAAATATGAGTACCTTTAACATAAGTAACAGCAAAGATGGAGCAAACAGGAGCACGTTCATCTTTACTGAGACAGCTAAACTGCATGATTGAAGTAATAAAGATGAGCATTTAATGTTAAAAGACCAAGCAAGCAAGATAACAAGCAAAAGTACCTGAATATCATCAAACCCAAGTTCCATCTCTGATAAAGTAGCGTGGCAAGGGCAGCATGAAGGAGTGTCGTAGCAATGCAATCATTGAAGAGGCGTAGTACAAAGATGGAATGCACTCTCTTTGACAAACAAAGCAAGCAAAGAGCCCACCAGGGAAGCTGAAGATAAAATCATATAAATCATGGTTTACATTGTAAGATAGTAAAAAAAAACTTAACGGTTAAAAATGTGAAAAAACAGGAAAGAAAGACAAGGTTGGACACATGTTCACAGGTCAAAGTTCTGAAACCAAGCTAGGGAATGGTCAATTAGGCAATAATCTAACTCACATTGAGTGAGCAGGTAAATCTTTTTTTTTATTTTCACAAAAGTAGTCGCCATCTTGATCCCCCAGATTCCGCTGTAGCGGAGCCTCACTGGGTCAATGATGACAAAAGTAGTCGCCAATGATTAAAAACTAGTCCGTTAGAAGTACATTTTTCTACCTTAACTTACAGACAAAATCACCATTCATTGTGATCTTTTTCCACTTGAATAATAGCAATGTACCAACACTTGGCATATCTCAAGTACTTCATACCTTTTGTAAATAGGAAAACTACAAGCATTAATAGAAGCTCGGGTTTATGAGTATGACCAATCAACAATATCACTTACCACATCAGTCTTCACATAGATGAAGAATACAATTGCAAGGTTGACGATGTATAGGAAGCCAAACAGAACCTGTCATGATACGAAAACGATAGAGATAAGAGCCATAAAGTTTGACTTTATCATGCATCTCAAAGCCAACATCTTCTGTTATTTGGAAGTCACAGGCTTGTCAATTAACAAGGATAAGTGCTTCCATTAGATTTTAAGCCACAGCCTATAGCACCTTCCATCCGATTCAAGTATGCAAATCATTACATATATGGAGAAACAAATCCGAGCAATTTCTCATTTTTCTTGCACTGATAATAGTACAAATTGCTTTCCGCATCTTTTACCATTAAAAACAATCATCCATCATATATTAGCTAAATCAGAAAGTACATAATTTGGTACTTAGAAACTCCTCTAATCAATCAGAAAGTATATAACAGTTCACAGATGAGAAATGAACATTTGCAAAATAAATCCAGTTTATATAGCAAGTAGCTAATGTGGTTACATCTAAGATAACATGATCCAGAGGTGATAGAGAAAGTCATAGAGAACCTGAGCTGGGAAGACTTGGCCACCGGTGAGGAACTGAATTGCAGAATACACATACAGAAATCCAGCAGGATACACCAGAGGCCCTGTATCTCCTTTCAATTTCGAATAATCTCTCTCCCCTTCAAGGAAGCCACTTACCTGGATTACTCAAAAATGCAATTCAAACAAACTAAACATCTACATAAAGTATTAACAAAATTGTCCCAAGTTGAATGATTTAACCGCCAACATAACCCTACCTGTGACATGTAAGCATCCCAATCTATCTTTGTATCTGTCCAAAACAAGAAAACCCTAATTAATCCCATATCAACTTGAATTGAGATGAAGAGAGGGGGAGCGGGCATAATCTCACATGGCACGTAGGCGATTATCAAGAAGGTGAGAGCAGCGTCCATTAGAAGGAGAGCAAAAGAAAAAGGCACACTAGGGTTTCTGCAAACCCCAGAAAGCAAATCACGGGGCTTTTGCGTGGGTTCGGAATCATCTAAAGAAGAGTCGGAAGCCATCGACTTCCGCCGCCGATTCATTATGAATTGCAGCTCCAAGCAGAATTTCGAGCAAAAAGTAAGAAGACGGAGCTTTGAATTATAAGAAGGTAGCAATGGATACGGCCTAGACTATAGAGAAAATTGCAGACTTGCCGTCGAAGAGAGATGAAGAATCGAAGACAACGGCTGGTTGGTAAATTTGTTTCGATGGCATCGAAACCTGAACTGGTCCAAAAGTGAAAGTAACGTGTATTTTTTGTAATATATCTAAAATACAGGGTCAGAACTAAAAAGTGAGACAATTTCAGAGAACAAACAAGAGGGCATATTTGGTAAGCTCTAAAATAAGGAGTCGAATTAAAATTACTTCAAAACAAGGGGTTACAAATTTGCAGCTTTCTTAAATAAAAAAACCAAATGATAGTCTGTTTCACTTTATTTTTAAAGTTAGATTTAAAATTTTAAAATACATGTAATTTTTCTTATTTTTTTTTAATGATTTTTAAGGCAAACAAAATGACATTTACACATCTGTCATAAGACCCAACCAATTTACAAGTTTGTATTTTTTTTGGAAAAAATTACATGCCTACATTTTGTGTAATCAATATTAGACTATTAGTGCTTGTTAGGTTGGATGGAAAATATAAAATTTTAAAAAATAGATTTTGACATATGTGTTTAATTGCAAAAAAAAAAATTAACTAAAAATATGAAAAGTTAAATTTTTAAGATTTTCAATTTTTTTTAAAGGGAGGAATTAGAATCACCTATATAGGTAAAACTACTTTCACCCTTTTTATTCTATTTTTAAAAAATTTATGAATTAAAAAATCTCTAATTTACCCATAAATAAATTAATTGCATTTTATGGACAAGATCAATACTAGTAACTTTATATAAATTTCCGTAATTTCTCAAATCGAACCAAACAAAATGTGGATAACTAATTTGTACCTATTAACTTTAACTAAACACTTTTTTTGCGAATTCCGTGAAATAAAACTCCCAACAATTAAGTTCCCATGATTTAATTTCCTAGTAAATATACTTTTTATGTTTAACCAAATGAGCATTTAATATTTGTGTTATTTTTCTTCCAAATAATCCACTTAATTTATGTATTTTCATTATCTACATAATGTAACGGAGGGCTGTGAACTTATCGACATTAAAAACATAAGTTATTATTGAAGAAAAATACATGTGTTAAGAGTTTCTTTCTTGGCAGACTAAAAGCTAACTAATAGATTTCTTCAGGCGTTTAGATTCATTGAACAAATTTCTGCAACAATTTGTGGATGCCTTTTTGAATACTGGTGGACAAAAAGAGGAAAAAATGGAAGGAACAAGATGTTTTTTTTTCCATATATGGATTTTCTTGGAGGCAATCAACATGTATAGTTTCTGATGATATATTATAGCCATTTACAAAGCGTAATGCTGAAGCAAACAGACATGAAACATGACAGAGTTTTCATGAAAATTAGCAATACCCAATTAAAAAATTACATCCCACTCAACTCCTTCAAACACTAAAAATTCTCACATAAAATGGAAAACTGAAGTTGCAACAAACAAGATTCATTCAATTCTGCATCAAATTCACATCCATTGTCCTGTCATTTGTATTTCTGTTTTGCTGATAAATCTCTGATACTGAAAATGATCACAATTATATTATTACTGGTCCTGCACTTACATATAATAGAATTGAACCAACCTACAAGCCATCATTTCAGGCCCTCTTCTCCATCTGTAAAGCCTAAAATCTGAAGCCCACACGCCATAAGCCACTTTCCAATGCAGACCTCTCTCTTTTGTCCATTAACTTAATCAAATAAAAGCAATAAAACAGACCCAAACTGATGTCTACAACTCATTCTATCAGGACACACAATTTAAGCCCTGACTTCAGCTACAATTTTACAATAATGTATTGCCATCTATATAAATGCAGCTCTTCCTCTTCATAAGAGAAAGGGCAAAAGAAAAAATGGGAGCACTTGGGTATCTTGGCAAGTTTTGCACAAGAAGAAGGCGCAAGCCGTTTCAGGTACAAAATGTTTAATTCCATCTTACAATACAATACAAAAAAAAAATCTCAAATTTCTTGCTGAATTTGATTATTGTTTCTTGCTGCTGATCAGACAGTTGAAATCAAAGTCAAGATGGATTGTGATGGATGTGTAAGAAAAGTGAAAAATGCAGTCTCCTCCATGAAAGGTTAATAATTCACTTCTAACAAAGCTTATTTCATCTCTAATTCAATCTCAAAGTAAGTTAATTTGTTTCAGGTGTGAGATCGGTAGAGGTGAGCAAGAAGGAGAATCGGTTGACAGTTACAGGAAACTTAGACCCGGAAAAGGTGTTAAAGAAAGTGAGGAACACAGGGAAGAAGAGAGCCGAGTTTTGGCCTTACATTCGATACAATTTGGTGTCGTATCCTTATGTCGTTGGTGCCTACGACAAGAGAGCTCCGGCAGGGTATGTTAGGAATGTCGCGCACGCGTTTCCTGGAGGGTATGGTAGTAATGGCATTGATGTAGCTGATCCAGAGGAGAGTCTTGTTACTTTGTTCAATGATGATAATGCTAATGCGTGTAGTATAATGTGAATGAGTGTTGTTATCATTGTATATTATGATCAGTAATTGAATATAAGTATTGTCATCTTGCTGAATTCTGATTGTATTGTAGTTTTTTTGACAATTTTTGTTGTGGGTTTTGATGTGATAAGTATGGGTAAATCCTAAGTGGGTTAAATTGAGGCTTTAAGATGATAAATCTGGAGCAATTAGGAGAAGCTTAAGGACTATTAACCTTCTAATTCAAATTGTTACAAAAAAAATGCTTCGAAGTAACTAATTGTGCTTCCCTTATTCAGTGTAGATTGCAAGAATAACGTGCATGATGTGATTGATCAATACAGATCAAAATATTGCAAGAATGCTATCATCTTTTAAGTTTATAAATGTCCTACACTCCTACTTGTGATTGATCGGATCAAATGCACCCTCAATTATAAGAATTCGTGGGCCACCTTTTTTCTTACATGGGCCGATCTTGGGCTATTAACATCTGGGCTAAATTAAGTCCCCCTTTTTCACATAGCCCAAGCCATCGTTCGGTGTAAAATTTGACTGAGAGAGATTTTAATAAAAAAAGTTAGTTTGAGTCATTCAAGACCCACTGGGCAAGGGACAGTTTCAACTTTCAAGTAGACAATTTCTATGGGGCGTATATAGAGAGTTTTGTATTTGTAGAGAAAGAGATAATTTTATTAATGCCACGAAGGCTATATTTATACTAGAGAGACACAATCAATCAATGGGATTATGTCCAATAATTATGCTAATTAACAAGGTAATAATAATGTTAATATTATTAAGATAAATATTGCATGATTATTTCCTTATATGCCCCCTCAAGCGCGACGCCATGTTGAGAGTCCAAGCTTGTGAATGAGTTTATCGAACCGGGACAATCTTTGTTGGAGACGAAGGTGATCTCAGCTTTGTGTGAGTCGCCGGGAGGCGATCCTGGCTTTGTGTGGCTCGCCCGGAGGCGATCTCGGATTTGTGTGTCGCCGGGAGGCGATCTCGGATTTGTGTGAGTCGCCCGGAGGCGATCTCGATCTCGAATTTGTGTGAGTCGCCCGGAGGCAATCTCTGCTTTGTGTGAGTCGCCCGTAGGCGATCTCGGCTTTTTGTGAGTCGCCCGGAGGCGATCTCTGCTTTTGTGAGTCGCCCGAAGGCGATCTTGGTTTTGTCGGATACGCCGAGAGGCGATCCTGGTTTCGTCGGAGATTTCGGGAGGCAATCTCGGGCGGTTAATTTGTTGATCTTTTGTGAAGGAGTACTTGGTAGTGATACGGAATTGATGGTGCTTTGTCTAGTGGCAAAACGAAGTGGATTGGATTTATTTTGAACGAAAGAGTTTTGCGGAAGCGGATTTTTCGATTTGGTGGTAGTTAATGGAAACTGATCATATACATCAGAAGTCATGGAAAAAAATGGAGGATCAAAAGCCGTTAGGCAAATTGCTTTGATACCATATAGAGAGTTTTGTATTTGTAGAGAAAGAGATAATTTTATTAATGCCACGAAGGCTACATTTATACTAGAGAGACACAATCAATCAATGGGATTATGTCCTATAATTATGCTAATTAACAAGGTAATAATAATGCTAATATTATTAAGATAAATATTGCATGATTATTTCCTTATAGCGTAGACCTCCCAAAAGGGCCCCTACCGTACTATAAGCTAGCGATTCATAGGCAGTGACTTGGTTAAGGGAACCCACCAGAGCTGTAAGATTTCAATTCTTCCATGTTTCAGCAGTAGCATATTGTTCCGTGGAGCTATGGCTGACCAACGATTACTAGCGATTCTGGCTTCATGCAGGCAAGTTGCAACTTGCAATCCGAATGGGAGCAGCTTAAACCGTGAAAACGGGGTTGTGGGAGAGTAATACAAGCGTCGTCCTACTTGGTTGAGATTTATTGCTTGGGAATTGGGATTGATTTATTGCAATTGAGATTTAAGACCATATTATTATCTCAATATTTGATCCCTTTTCTCGGTTTGTTTTTCTTGTTTTTTCATACAAGAAATCAAATTCTTATTTACTTTTTCTAGTGTTAAATATCTTATTTTTTATACTAATTATATTAATGTTTTATTTAAAATTTACTACTATATGTTTTGACAAATCTTTTATTTATTTTGTCGAAATATTATGGTCTCTTAAAAAATTTAAATATAACATTTATATCTATTTGTATTAAAATTATGATATATTTACATATTAGGCTTAACATACGTTATTGTGATTCAGTATTAAAATTTCGCACAGGGCCTCCCGAAATCATTGGACGGCCCTGCCGTGGAGCTATGGCTGACCAACGATTACTAGTGATTCTGGTTTCATGCAGGCGAGTTGCAGCCTGCAATCCGAATGGGAGCAGCTTAAACCGTGAAAAAGGGGTTGTGGGAGAGTAATACAAGCGTCGTCCTTTAAGATCAAAGAATTCCATTGAATTGAGTATGATTGTATATGTGATAACCCTCCTAAAAAATGAAAAATTCTAGAGGTGACACGTAACATGTTCAGAGGTAACTCATGACATGATCACTTATAATACTAAAACCTATGTTACACGGAAATGGAAACGAAATGGTTTTCATAATTTTACACTAAAATGAGTTTTCGTGTTTTGAGTTTTGAGTTTTCATATTTCCGTCGGAAACGAAAAACGCTACCCAATTAGAATTTTCGGGTAACATAGCTAAAACCTTACATTGGTGCTGATCTTCAAAAGGTGCGGCTAATGCGTTCCATGGACACACAATAACTTTGTTAATTTTGGAAATCATTTCAAAACTATTCCCTAAATTGAAATTAATGAACCTTTTTAAAAAAAATTACAATTAACAAACAATAATCAGATTTACCAAAATTAGTATCTTTATTATTTGCCCATGAACACACATTAGAAATCCCCATCTTCAAATTCAGTTAAAATTGAATATTCTTTTTTTTGGTCGAAAATTGTATATTCTTTTTAGACGTGCCCTTTTATGTTTTATCATTTTATTAAAGTTTAATTTTTGTTATAATTCAGTTTCAAAACGAATGAACCATTATATCGTAGTGGAATATAAAGCGAGTAAATTTAGGGATTAGATATTTTGATTCGACTAAAGAATATGAAATAAAGTAGTAAATTTGATTTGCAATGTCACCGTAATTTGTAGAAAAGGTGGGTAATTATTATTGATGATGAGACTTGAGAGATATTTAAACAAGAGACGTTTATGTTTAACATGACCCATTATCTATTGTTATCAGTCACATTGGGCTGCCTCAACTCTTAATTATCTACAAATTCGGACGGATCGATAACTCGTGTAATTAATTGGATCGTTGAAAAACCATTGATTTGTTATGATCAATCAGGATTATTCCGTTTGAAATTTCCAGTCGATATGTGGTAGTAGGTGGAGTTACAATTTGTTGAAATTAAACTTATGCATACTTACGTTTCGTGATAATATTATAGTTTTGGGGCCCGGCAAAGTCTTTGTCGATTAAATAATGGAATTTGTTATTTAGTCTGGTGAATGCATGGTGTTCTTCAGTTCATGTGATGGTGGCCTATAGTATTGATATTTCTCTCGACTCCATCAACTTATCTTTTGAAATTCAATTCTAGGTTATACGTCAATTCGATGTTGTCATGATTTACATAAGCTGTCAATTTTTTTCCAGGATGAAGCAGCCTATAATCCAATCCTTTACCTGACAAAGGATAAAATTCAACATATATATATATATATATATTTTTTATATATATGCATTATATTTTATTTAGTCTCCTATGCATGTAGTAGGTTTGAAGCAATTTTTTTTTATGTACTTTACTTACAATTTAGGTGCCATATGTAGTTCAGTTATGATTGTAAACGGACCGAGTCGAGCCGAGTTTTGAATTATTTCAAGTTCGGCTCAATTAAAAATAGGCGAGCTTGAACACGATCTTGATTCAAGCTTATAATCTTGTTTGAGCTTGGTTCATATAAATACTCACCGAGTTTGAGCTTAGCTCGCGATCCTCTCATTTAGTTTCTTCGTGAGACAAGTTTTTTGAATAGCTCGTTTACTTGATCATCTATACAAGCAAAATAAAACTAGAAATTAAACTATGTAGTTTTACTTAAACTATATATTGTATATATAATATACATATAGTGAAGTTTATTCATGAACGTATAATCTAGATTGTTATGACGTATAATCGAGCTTGTTCATGAGCACACATAACCGAGTTTGCTCATGAACAAACGAGTCGAGTTATCTTGTACTCGATCAAACTCATATTATTTATCTTCCGAGCCTTAAAATTGTTCTCAAGCTCGACTCGTTTACAAATCGAGTCCAGCACGAACAAGACTTAATCGAGCTGAATTCCAAATTTCTCACGAACGGCTCTGTTCATTTACAACCCTAACTTCAGTAGTTATATGATAAATCACAATGCTCGAAAATATGTTAGGCATCCCCTAGACGGCGAAGAGAGTGGCCGCCTAGCGCCTAAGCAGCTATTTAGGTATGTGGTCCAGACTAACGCTTAGGCAGGATGGAATGCAAGACGACATGCTAAGGCTATCCAGCGCTTAGGCGGTGTTGAGAATCCTCTTCCCATGTCGGAAGTTGAGAGTTAAATTAGACCACTATATAAGTCTTTGGGTTACTTCTATTGCCAATTGGTTTTAGGATGGAATCACATGGGCTTGTGTGTTGGGCTTACGTATGTGCACGACCCCCTGTTATAGCCCACGAACTTTCAGAGAAGAAGACTTATTGCAAATGATCATGAAAAAGATGGGTAGCTGCCTGCCTGCCTGCCTGCCTCCATCGCCAACTTCGATCTCTTTTTGGTTACATGTTAAAAGTACAAAGTCTGGTGCCCGGATTAATGGAGAAACTTTTTACAGATTCCTTCAATATATATATTCCGGTTCTTTAACTAATTTTTATACCTCATACGAAAATACTCTTCATGTTGTATGTCTATGCATGGATAGACGTAGAAATTAATTAGAGATTGGCACAAATAAATAAGGTTGCTGATGCCTGGTGTGAAGGCGTCAAGAGTGGAATCTATCGTAGTAGCACGCACACTTTACCCCTTCAACCGTAAACTCATTTAGTTTCTGCCATTTTTGATATTCAGTACACCGGAAGTTGACATTTTTATCAAAACGACGTCGTTTTGGGATTTCAGAACGACGTTGTAGCCCTGATTGAAAAATTGATATACTCACTCTAACTAAGGTCATATAAAAAGCGAAAAAAAAAATCTTTTTTTCTTGAGTTTTTTGGACACATTCTCCTGACATGTTAAAGTTATAATTTTTTTCACGATCCTTCCAAATCCTGTCGAAACGGGCCGTATTTTACTGAGCCGACGATATTGATGTTAATTTAAATGCATTCCAATAATTTATACAAGTTTATACTTAAATGTACGTTTGTTATTTTGAGGTTTCATAAGTACTTAGTGCTGATTGGTTGGACTTGTTCATGTTTGAATATCTTTGTTCAAAGTTGTTCATCATCTGCTGGTCAAACTCTTTGGTAGGTCTGTCTAGTTGGTTTTTCCTAAACTCTATAACTACAAGAAAAATAGAACATTCTCTTTCATTTTTTATTATTTTTTTCTAATTAAAACAAGAAAATAAAAACAAGTCAAATGGGTGATCAACTACCTAGCTATATAATCTTGTAAGACTGTTTGATGATGCTTTCTGAAACATGTGCCTTTCACCTTTCAGCATACTTTTATGTGGGAAAGAATTTTTTGTATGTGAATGTGACTGTTAGATTGAAGGCATTGAGTTAAGGTTACACTTATCCTTATAACTCTATCTACCTGATTTCCCCATATATAATTCAACATTATCCGAATTAAATCAATCTGTTGCAAGTTCTTATAAGAAACACATGCATGCACTCCAATCTATTGACTCACAATTAGGGATTTTTGTTTTTCAGTTGATTCATAAATTGTTATCATCTCTTTTTTAATCTGTTATCTCATTGCCAAATGTTGTTTAAAGAGATTAGAGTATTCAGTTCTATCATATTTATTGTGAAAAAAACTATGTACGCGGTGGAATATTTTATTTTTTGTGTTTTCTTTTAGTTTGAGATTTTATATAAAAAAAAATGAAAAAATGTAACCTAGAAATCAACAATTACCGAATTCAGTGCAGGTCAGTGCATTCTAGGATTCTCTAGTAGAAGATCAAGCACTCGATCGAGTACACACTGACTCAAGAAACAGTAAATCTTGATATTGTAGATTAATATGGCCACCTAACACTTTCACCTGCAATATTCTGACACGTACGTGACTCCGGCCGTGCTAGATTTTACGAAAACAACAATCGAAACTTGCCCCTTCGCCCCTTCTTAATTCCGTTCTTCCTAAACGAGGAGAAAAAAACAAGCTAATTCGATCATTAATTCCTCCATAGAGAGTGCTAATTAATTAACATTGGGATATATTTTGTAGAATGTTAGTGGTTCTATAGAGTGGATAAACGGCCTAAGCCCTCAGTCGAGATTATCTCCTCCAGTATCCTAAAATCAATTGATAATAAAAAATAATTAAATAATTATATATTTGGCTTTGATTCATTAAATTCCCCGATGCGAAAAAAAACTCACAAAACAAGAATACAATAAAAAAAAAATGAATACGGTCAAATAAAAAATAAATATACAACGTAAAAATATAAATATATATAAAAGTATGAAAATATCCTACTAAAATATGAAATATAAAAATTATGAATATAATTCAATTGTTCAAATTACTCTGCAGCATTTTATTAATTAAGACTTGTCTTACTTGAACTTATAAATGCATAATTTCTAGTAAAAATTCAGTATAAATTTTTTGTAGTAGTAGATGAAGTTTGAGATTGGGCCAGATTTAATTTTAGGATATCTACTTCTGTACCCGATTTGCATGCCTACCCTAGCTAGCTATGCCAACAAAGCATGAGCTGTTTGTTTGTCAACGTGTTTCTTCAACTTAGATCAACAAATTGCATAATAAGAATATAAGATACGTACTAGCTAGCTATTATTATTATTATATATAAGTTATAAGTAATATATATAACATCACAAACTTAAAGCCAAAATTCAAGAAAACAATCAACAAACAACCAAGAGCTAGCGGTAATTGTCTTGGATGATGCCCTCTATGATACGCACACAGTTTAAAATTTTGGATTGTTTGTGTTGAAAGTGAGTAGGAACTTTTGGCACTAGTAGATGTGAAAAGTGTGGGTGGAAAAGGCTCAACCTATGACATTTTCATTTGAGACTTTTCAAGGAATTTATAGTAAATAGTCTAAGTTCACCTCTGTTAAAATATTCATCTCACATAGAAAGTTGAAATTAAAGTGGACTAGTATATAATCAAATAAATTACTCTATATATATTGTCAATTGATTTTAGGATGAAATTTCGCTGAACTAATATGGTATCAGAGCTATCTGCTTAGAAGCTTATCTCAATCCTCATTGGTTTTAGGATGAAATCACATTGGATTAATAACCTCATAGTAAGTATTCATGAAATTTATATACTTCTTTGTCTCATATATAAGAGCCATTTAGATTATTACAATAGGCGAGGTTTGAGCTTAATTTCATCACTTACAGACGGAGCTACTAGGTTTAACATGAAATTTATACTTGGTCAAACTTAATATTCAAGTTTTTAGTAACCATGGCCCATTTGGAATATTTTTTTTATATATGGAAGAAGAGGTAGAGTTTTCCGATGGTTTATTGATTAAGAAAAAGGGCTAAGTAGAAGTCAAATGGGAGATAAACCAATCTCTAATTACTTGAAAAACGAGTGTCTTGGTCGTTGCTGTATTTTTCAACAGGGATCGAGAATATATTCAAGACCATTGTCTGCACCTTGGAACTTGGATATTGTTATATATAGATTGTATGTCTTCTTCCATTGGAGAAGATCGGATGAACTTCATATTTAACTAGTTAGTTGACTCGTGCGCTTATAATAAGGATAGGGTTTTTTCTTGAAACTTCACCAAATGTTCTTCTCAAGGGTAAGGTTCTGGCCAGCCACATAAACCATGTGAGAAGATTAGCTAGCTAGATTCATGTACTAAGCTTTAGAACGACACATCTCATGCCTTAGAATGAGACTTTTCCTACTTATCTATAAGCAATAAGCAATAAGAAAATTGATGTACGGCATGCGCACTTTTGATGATCGTCAATTAATCGAAAACTACTGCATGTATGCATTCGTGTTGCTACAAATGCTGACAAGTTCCAAGTTTCCACATCGACAAAGCCAACTAAAGAAATTACAACATACTCCTTCAATTTTTCAATGTAAATCGTTTTTAGCTTCAAAAAGACATTTCATAATATAAATCATCTTTTCAATTATTTAATGTTAAACTTTTTAAAATAATTTACTCCGTATTATTTAATTTACTTCACATTCCAATGTCCATTGAAAATTAGCATCAATCAAAAAATAGATTATTAGTTTTTGTTTTTTTTGAAAAGGTAAGAATTAGGAGGTCCACCTTAAGGAGGACGACCTAGAGTATCCTTGCAGATGAGAACCTGAACTTCTGAATGACTCAACAGATGTTCATTAGGGATAATGTGGCCCAACTTAGCAATTTTATATGGATTATTAATTGCATTGGATTATTAGTTGTATTGGAATTATAAAACATAATTATAGAGTATATTAAAGAGTTAATTACATGTGATAACAACAAAAATATTAAATAATTAACATCTATTTTATTTCAAGCATGTCTTAAAATCTGTGCAAATTGAGGAGAAATGACTTACATTGCAAAACAAAGGTAGTAGAAAGAAGTTGAAACCTCTATACATTTGTTTTTACTTTATAGTAAATCAATAACAATATATGATGTAATCTCATCGTTCTCCAAGAGCGGGTCTGGTTCGGGTTCATTTCCTGATATATATTGTCTAGCTAACCTTTTTCCATTTGATTTCGACTTGCTGCTCTTAAAGGCTTTTGAAATACATCTAGCTAGCTTAGAACTCGAGGAAGAATGAAATTCCTACAAATTAAATAGCTTAAACTTATATGTCAATTTTTTTATGACAAGAAACCTACCTTTCGTGGTAAACTCGGGCTCATTACCGAACCGACAAGAACCATGAAGGTGTGGAGACAATGCATGTCATGTATCATCTCATATCTCCTACCACTAGGGCCTTGTGGACCTTATATGAAAACTTTTGTTTGGTATACTATACAACTTTTTTAGTATCACATGTAATTTATAATACATAGATATATATAGAATATTCTCCTACCACAAGGCTGGATCTAGACGGGGGCGATCATCCCCACATCCGACCGGAGGAGCGACAAGTTTACACGAGGTGGTCGGGAACGAAGAATTTTTTTTGAAATTTCGCCCCCATAGGGAGGCTCGAGGTGGGACGAAGGTAAAAGATTAAGTTGTTTATAGAACCCTTGTTGATCCTGCAATCAAGGGGATATCTCATATATATATATATATATAAGATACAATATACAATCTTAGAGAATAAGATTACAAAAGACTCTAGAAACATCTATAGGATAACAAGAAGATAATATACAAATATAAAAAATATGACATGATCTTCTTTCAATCCTAATACCCCGCAAGCTCAAGGAGGACACAGATATTGAGCTTGGACCGTAGCACAAGGAACCGAGATGAGCTGACAACTTTTGTGAAAATGTCGGCTATTTGATGATGAGAAGGAATATGTTAGACTAGAAGCTCCTTGGAGTCAACATTCTCACGAACAAAATGAAAATAAATGTCGATGTGCTTAGAACGATTGTTAACAACGAGATTCTTTTGTGAAGAGGGAGGATGAGGTAGATAGAGTCTTTTGTATTTTTTCACCCTTTTATGAGGGGTTTGTTTGGGTTATTTACATTCATGTCACCGTTTCTATTATATCTTTAGAGTATATATGGAAGGGAAATAGAACGAGACATGGTAATTACTAATTACGTTTATTACTTTATTTGGTGGATTGGTTTTAGGTTTTTGCCGACTAATTAATTAAGATTAGAGACATTAGGTGCACGTCAAATGCGAAATAAAACTTAGGTTGGTAGTGGGTGGCCGAATTTTGGGCTTTTCTTGTTATAATTACCAACTGAAATTTCAACGAATTTAATGAATATTAATTCAATACACCTAAACAGTATTTTTTCCATTCGAAACAACCAAATTAAAAAAATATCAAATAAGTGATCGAAAGTGTGAATGTCATTAGTTTATGAATGTCTGTTGTTATCTTTTGTTAGTTGTCAAAGAATCGATTCACATGCTGTTTTTCGGTCTTATTTTCGTAGAGTTACTAAAAAAAATTGGGTAAATTTTTATAGAAAAAATATTATATAAGAATAGGCACTCATATGAAAAATAAGAATGAATCTCGTTAGTTTTTCTAAAAATTCAACATTTTAAATTAGACTTTAATTAAAGAGAATAAAAAAAAGGCATAAGCGTATTTTTCTCGAATTATTTACGTATTTTGAAAAAATCCGTTTCTGGAAAATGTGTGTAGCTTGTGCATCGGTTTCACATTGAATGTGCATCAAAACTAACTATATATGAATCAAAACTTGTTTGCGCATATTTTTTTTAAAAAAAACCTTTTTGGGGAACAAGTACGTGTATCACGTGCATCGGTTTCGTCTTGGTGTGTATACATCAAAACTAAACTTATGTGCATCAAAACTTGTTTGTGATGCACATAGTGCATCGATTTCAAACTTTTTTATTTTTATTTTTTAATCTTATTTATGTGTATGGATATAATAGTTAGCTAGTTTTTAATGCCCATAAGGTTTGTTTCGGCACATGCAAAATAAGATGAAAATTTGGTTTTTTGATGCATATGCATGAATACAACACACTTTTGTGCATTGGTTTCGCCTTGTATGTGCATCAAAATTAATTATCTATGCATCAATTTTATTGATTCATATTGTTCATCGATTTTGATGCACTCACAAAATTAATTATCTATATTTTTATGCACATTTTGCCATTTTGATGCACTCACAAAAAAGATGCACTTTTTAGTTCTTTTGATGCACATAAGGTTCATTAATTTTGATGCACGAACATATATCTATGCACAAACTTTTGATGCACACACAAATAAGATACACTTTTTAATTCTTTTGATGCACATATGTATGCTTTTGATGCACATATAGGACAATTAGTTTTAATGCATACATGACTAATTTTGATGCATAAATATATATATTTATGCACATAGTTTTGATGCACATTCAACTATTTTTATGCACGTACAACCAATTTTGATGCACAAAGAAACATTATTTGATGCACACAAAAAAAACTAGTTGTGATGCACATCTCGCGTGCCTTGTAACCTTTTTTCGAAAAAATATGTGAATGATTTGCCGAAAATTCGGCCGTGCCGGTTTTTTTTAAATAAAATGATCTGCGTCTTTGATGTCTTTCCATCTAAATCTCCTATTTTTTTTTATTTCGCATTGGAGTGCCCTTTCACACTTGATCCGAACCCATTTCTAAAACCCTAAAATAATTTGGTGAACTCTAAGAGAAATAATGAGAAAGAAAAAAAATCAAAAACTGTTTTGTTGAGAAAAATATTTAGCCTTTAGATGGATCATAGTTAATCGGGGGCGGGAGATTACATTGGTTATATTATTTGTGAGATTTTTAAATGCTTTATTGATCGATCAATTCAACTATTTCTTTTTTAGTATCATACTTGTAAGCTGGGCGGGTAGCACAACCGAGACAACGACGGATTTTGTGCCCCTGTTTTAATATAAAGTTGGATCCACCTTTCAACTGAAAAGCTTAAACTAATGGGTATGGGTTTCACCTCTCTTATATATTAGTCCATTTTCTTCCTTGTTTCTCGATGTGGGACAATTGCACAATCTCTCAACCCGCACCCCTCGAGTGCAACTAGCCTAGTCTAGTTGACGCATAACACATGCCTTTAAGGGTGGCCAACCTAATCGAACGAGAACTTCCCATTTTTGAACCCCTTTAAGGGTGGCTAGCCCACTAATGCCTTAAGGACGATAAATCAAACAAGGGTGGCCCAAATAACGCCCACATGATTGGCTAGCTCAATTAAATCAGGAAACAACTCTGCGACTAGACACACTCTAATACCATGTTAAATTTTGGTGGGACTAGACACACTCTAATACCATATTAAATTTTGGTGAGCCATAGTTAATCGAGAGTGAGAGATTACATCGGTTATATTATTAGAATTTTAATATATGGTCGGATCTATATTTTAACCCAAAATATTAAGTTAATGGGTAAGGGTTTCACCTCCCTTATATATTAGTCAATTTTCTTCCTTGTTTCTCAATGTACGACACTTGCCCAATCTCTCAATAACCGTTGATATTTTATTAAGCGATTGAAATCTCTCCAACTCCCCCGATAGAGTATTTTTACGAGTCCACTGAAACTAAACCCGTTAAATTTAGCTACTAGTATTTTCTTTTTGTTAACTTGCATGTTAATACTAATTATGCATCAATCTTTCTATAGTGTATTTTAAGTGTATATTATAAGAAATCTAATTTTTTTAAAATTAGATTCTCAAAGCAACGAAAGTAAATAAACGGGGTATTACATGGGATGTGGAAGGACAACGCCTTGTACTTAACGTTAACGGTGCAACCTCCCACTTTCAACGGTAAACAACTAGTCAATCCCCAACTTTTGAGCATACCACTTACGTTTTTAAGAAATACTAACACAGTTTTTTCTTCAAGTAAATTTATTGAAAAAATCAAAAAGACGAGGAACATTTTTTAACTATTATTTTGCGTCGAGAAAATTGCAAATTTTTTGGCATTGACTTGTTGTTTTAAACAAGAAAATTTTAGAACTTTTTTTTTTTTGTCGAGAGCAGTATTGTCCATAGAGTCGAAAAGGAGACCTAATGATACTATCATGATGTTTTAGCCGCTTTACTAGATACCTGAAGGCAAAAAATTATCGAACTTTAGAATAGTAAGGGGAGTGTTAAAATACCACCGACTTTTAATGAAAATAATTATCGAGAAATGTTAATATATGGTTGATGCGATTAGTGCACTCATCTTCACCTACTACTCTAAAAATTCCGTCTAGTTCCTACCTAGGCGCTAGAAAGTTCCAGTCCGTCTAAATGTTCTACTAGACCAGCCTAGGCTACAATTTAAACTGTCTAGACGCTATACGACAATTCTCCATCCAAAATTTACTTAGTGTTTTTTAGAAGATTGTCTCCACCACAAACATGTTGCTTACTTCTTACAATCTCTTCCAATAACAATCCCGAAAATTTCTTTCCTCCAAGTATATAATTTTTGTATTGGTCTAATGTAATAACTAGCCCTCCTTTCAAAAAAAAGAAAAAGAAATAACTAGCCCTAGGGCATAGAAAACTCGGTTTTTTTTTTTATATTAATCAGAAAACTCCAAAAATAAAACTGACACCCATATCAAACATATCATAAACTAATTATGACCCAACTTTCGATCAGTCGATATATATAGACATAGTACAATATCTTTTTAAAAAAAATAAAGGAAGATTAGTTCATGAAACGATTAATAATAATAAAAAATAGAGTTGGTCTCCGTTGGCACATGCATGCACGGCGACGACGGTGGGTTTTGTATTGTACGTGTGCGTGCGTTGCGTGTGCGCGCGCCCACCAGTTAGCTTTCCTCAAACCCACCAGTCCAAAGTCAACTTCCTCATTTCCTTATTTACACCATTTCCTAATCCTCACGACCTTATCACTCTCTTCAATTCTAATTTTATCCTTCTTTATTCAATCCAATCCTCTAGCTAGCAAGAATATGAGAAAGCCATGTTGCGAGAAAGATGGAGGAATCATAAACAAGGGAGCTTGGTCAAAGCAAGAAGACCAAAAGCTTAAGGACTACATCGCCGCCCATGGTGAGGGATGTTGGCGCGCCATCCCCAAGGCTGCCGGTATGAGAAAGCTAGCCATGAATAGCTTGTTCACCTAATGCAAGTTTTCGTCGTCGAATTAAGCCTCTAATTACTTTATGTTTTTGATTTTGGTGGGTGGATTAGGGTTGCTTCGTTGCGGGAAGAGTTGCAGGTTGAGATGGATTAACTATCTTAGACCAGACATCAAGCGCGGAAAGTTTGATCAAGACGAAGAGGATCTCATCATCAAGCTTCATGCTCTTCTTGGCAATAGGTGTGTGTTTTTCCCTATCTAGACTGGTGGTCCAAAGAAATTATATATATGTTGTCTATTGTTTAAATTTTATAAGGTGCATAGGCTACTTATGCCATGATTTGTACATGTATGTAATTGGAAAGGAATTGATGCATCAATCTTACATTCATTCTCAATTCATATTCTTGAATTAGTTTCTTACACTTTTGGGTTCCCAGGTGGTCCTTAATTGCGGGGAGATTGCCAGGAAGGACAGATAATGAAGTGAAGAACTATTGGAACTCGCACTTGAGAAAAAAGCTTATTCGAATGGGGATTGATCCGAATAACCATAAGCCACAACAACATCTTCCTCCTCCTCCTACGTCTCGTATAACATACTCTTCAAGCTCCATGGAAGATGCATCCAACATTAATGTTCCATCCAAATGTATTTATAACAATGATAGAGGTAATAACAATATTGATCATAATTCTCAAGGTAAAGTTGTCGGTGTTGGAGGAGCGATCTCAAATATGGTAGTAAGTTGTGTTGATGATGATGAGACCTCATCCCCGCCTCTAGATTTGAATCTCAATCTCACCATTTCCGTGTCTCCTCCTACGCGAATGCAACTATTGGAGAGGCAGAAGGATGATGATTCTTCCGAATTGATTAGGGTTGGGCTTAAAGGTGAAGTTGAGACATCTCCTACCCTTGCCCTTTTTAGATGACACACACCCTAAACCAAAATGTGTATGCTAGAATAGAAAGGATTCACCATTGTAAGTTACATACAAGCACACATGAGCATATGAATTCGATCAAATTAGTCAATCTATGGAGATCGAGTGAAGATCAAAATTTTGTGCTTTGGACGAACTTTCAAAGGTAGAAGGAGGCTCAAATCAATGAGTTACTATGTTCACATCACATAGAAAGGGGATCAATAAGGTGAAGTGTAAGTCATGTCAAGATTAATCTACCTATGGGTGGGGCTAGGGAGGAAAGATCTATGTATGTGGCCAGGGCTTGTGGTGGTTGAACCTATAGTACGTATTTAGTTGAACATCTATTCATCCATTTACATCATCCACTTGTAGTTATTTTGGTGTAGTTACTTAGTCGCCGTTTGTTGATCAATCGTTTTAGTTGGGCATGATCAGTAGGTTTTGTGCAATGCATATTGCTTGCACACTTTTGTGTTAATTGTGAACACATATTGTAATATGTGTATTTTTTTTTTCCAATCCGTATATTTAACATTGTGAATGCATCACATAAATACAATAGCCATGGACTCTATATTTTATGGTACACTTCATGAGAGTACTATCGCTGAACATTTATGAAGCCCATGTTGCATACTTATTTACCGGCCGGTGTCACCACGCCAAGGACACAAGATGGGCTTCTATTTTCGAAAAATATGACCTTTTATACATTAAAGGGTGAGAGATCTATGCTTTTTTGTTAATGAACAATCTACATTGAGAAGCAAGTAATCGATCAAGAATTGATCGAATGTGAAATCAAAGATCAAGATTATCATCTTGCAGTTAGCTACAAAGATCAAGAATTCACCACGCAAATCTTGCAGGAAATTAAAGTCTTAGACTTTCAGTTAGCTACAAGAAGAAGAGTATAAACTGTTAAATTCCGGCAGGCCAATATGACATGGAGTACACAAATTGAAAACCTTCAAATGGATAGGTTTTTGAAAACCTTCAAATGGATAGGTTTTTGAAGGTTTCAAGAGGTTATTGAAAATTTGTAGTATATAAATTTGACAATTTATTTTAATTAATATTATTATGATAATTTATAATTGTAACAATCTCCTAAAAACCTTATATCGCCAAACACTCAATTAGGTTTTTGGAGGCTATAAACAAGATTTTAAACACCTACTCAAAAACCTCCCTAAAAATCTTAGCCTCTTTAAAAACCTTGTTTTGCCTAACAGAGCCTAAGGCCTTGCTACACTTTATTTTTAAGAAGTACTTTTTTTTTGGTAGGATTTAAGAAGTACTTTTTAATAATAATAATACTCTCTCCGTTTCACAATACTTGATCTTAGACAAAATTTCACACATATTAAGAAAATTTTCTTTTTCCCAAATTACCCCTATTAAATACTCTTTGTTTTTTCTCAATTACCTTGAGAGATTCAACTAAAAAAAAGAAATTTTGGGATATGTGTAATGTGGGGTATATACAAGGGTATAAATGGAAAAAAAAAATTACATGAACATCTATTTTGAAACAAAACAAAAAAGCTTTAAGAACAAGTATTGTGAAACGGATGGAGTACTTATTTGCCTTGGAATTTGTAAAAAACAACTAACTTTCACAAATTTCAAGACAAAAAAAAAATATACTTATAAATAAAAAGTACTTTTTATAAAGCAAATGTAGCAAGGCCTAAGTAGATAAAAAATTGAATGGTGGAAGAGGATGGATGGTGGGATGAGCAAGCTTGAATGGCCAAATCAATTAGACAAACGATTTGATCATTTGGGGAAGAAGAAGAAATAAAGAGATAAAAGGATTTAAAATCCTTAATGGGTAGACAAGTCAATATGGCATAGCATAAAAGGAGTGTGTGTGTTTGTGTTTGTGAGAAAATGCAAGAGGTCGCGAGTTCGAGTCCCCCTCTCGACCCTTTTTATTTTGCCCATTCTTTGTATTTTCACTTGCCTTGTAATTTAGTATTAAATTAAATCTGAAATTATTATTAATTATATTTGCTTAAATTTTATTTTCCATTTTGATAACCTTTTATAAAAAAAATTATAATATAGTATGAAATTATAAAAACTATTAAATTCTTTATTTTTGAGAAAAACTTATTTAAATAAATATTTTATTTTATTTTATTTTTTACTTAAAATTTAGCGGATATTACATTATTATAAATAATTTCGTAACTAAAAATATAGTGATTGAGACATTAAAATTTGATGACAATATTGTATTTAACTGTCATATTTATATACAAAAATTAATATATAAAAAACATATTTATGGATGGAAATTTTAAAAGTTATCATTCTTATTTGTAGAAAATCAATATTGAAAAATCCGAAATTAATATGAAAAATATGGTCAATATTAATTAAAGATGATATCATACTTATAAATAATAAAATTAATGTAAAAAATCCAAAAATTATTACAAAAATACATGTTTAAAAATATGTTTCATACTAATTAAAAAATTATTATACTTTTGAATAGAAATTTAATATTTAATATTAAAAATATGTTTCATATTTCATACTTATGGATATGAAAATTATCTATTTCATTTAGAGGTATTAAAATTAATTTATTATGAGGTATTAAATTAAAAAAGGTAGTTGAGTTATTAAATTACTATTTTATATTTGTCATATTTATGGATAAAAATTCAATATTAAAAATATACTTACAAATACAAACGTTATGTGAAAAATAATGGATAAAAAATTGACTAAGGTGGAGTTACTCTATCTAGATTATGAGAAATCGAGACCATTAATTATCAAAAAGTCCCGTGATATTCACGGGATAATTTTACTAAAAACTATACAATTCTACGATATTAATTTATAATACTAAATATATTTATATAATATCATAATAAATTATGCAATAGACAAATTATTGTTTTAGATTGTACTCCATATTTTAATTGAATATGTTTTCAAATATTTTTCCATTATTTATGGAGATCTGGTGCAAATTTAAATTGAAATTATTAAAATATTGATTTCACTTTTTATTGAATATTTTTATATAATATTTTCTTATTTTTTTAGACACTAATATGTGTAAAATACTTGGTTTTTTATAAAGATTATAATAATTAGGATAGGTTATCTACAATGCATAACATAATTTATTAAAATATTTTTTTAAAAGTTAATTTATTAAAATTATATATTAGTGTTCTTATCTTTTACTCTATAATAATAAGAATGTTTGTAAATATGAAAAATACAATATAAAGATTAGTATAGAAGAGAACATTGTCTTTGATTTAAGAGATAAAATATAGAGAAAATTATCTATGTATTATTTTGCAAAATTCAATCCATATATAAAGTTGTTTTCCATACTAAATTTACATACGAAGAAATAAAATATAAAGAAAATTAATATATATGAAAATTTACAAAATTCAATGTATTAATCAACCTATCATCCATATTACATTACAAAAAAACACAGAGATAAAAAAAATTTATATGTAAGGTGGGGATAGATAAAAAAAATATTCTATATTTACATAAATAAAATACAAAGGAAATTAAGAAAAATATAATGTAAATTTTTATCAAAATTTAATTTAAGAAAGTATTCATCAAGATTTGTAAATTTTTCTATTTTTTTATCAAACTTTGATTTAAGAAAAAATCTTTAATATAAATGCATAAAAAGATAAAGAAAATCTAATTTTATTAATTTAAATTAAAATTAAAATTTTTATTTTTTTTGACATTTACATATAATCTTAGTCATCACTATAAAACTATATCTTTTTCTCAAAATAAAAAAAATATCAACATAATAATATTTATTATTTATACTTGTAGCTCAAGCCTTGTTAAAAGATAACAAAAAATATTAAGACCCTAAATCTTGTTAAGAGATAAAAATATTAAATTAATATGGAAAATATCATCTCATAGGAATTTATGTATATAAAAATTATATAAATATGTTATCTATTGTAGTAAACTAATACATAATCCATAGATAGAAAATTATATACATAAAAAATTATATAAGCATGTTATCTATTTAGTATATATAGCAAGAATACTATAAGTTGTTACAAAATTTATCAAAATATAATTTCACATTAATTTATTCAAAAATGTCACGTGGCGCAAATTTTACAACAGACTTGGGTTCTGCTTTATAATGTATTAGGGCAGATAAAGAATTAAGATTGATTTATTCTCACTCCAAATCTTTTTTGTTTTTATACTTTTTATAGACAATGCTAATGTGGCGTTTTTATTTTATTACTTTTTTTTGTTTTTGGTGAAGGAAATTGCCCATGAAAGTCAAACCGAAGACTTCTGAAAACTACCCTTAAGACTTAAGCAATTGACTAGATGCCCGAATGCTATTTTAATAGCTTCTATCAATAATGTTACCACAAACATTAAAGAAACTGTCAATGACTATTGCCAGATTTCTGGCCACAAAGCCAATTTTTATAAATCTGCCTTCCAAGTTACCAAAAACACAAGTAATAACACGAAGGAACAAATAAAACAGATTCTCCAGATTGCGAACACAGCCACATTGGACAAATATCTAGGATGTCCGATTATCAACGAGAGAGTTACACAAAACACCCCTAAACCCTTAATTATGCGAACAAGATCCCAATCATCAAAATGGGAAGCAAACGCCCTCACCCAAGAAGGGCGCAAAATCCTTATCAAAGCAAAACTCTTAGCACAACCAAACTATATTATACAATCGTTTTTACTACCTTAGGCAACTCTGAAAGAACTCGACCAAATTAACAAAAATTTCTTTTGCAACAAGGAAAACAACTACAAACCTCTTATAAGCTGGAATTTCATTTGTCGCCCACCCGATCATGGAAGGGTGGGAATCGCCAAAGCGGAAGAAATGAATCAAGTACTCCAAATAAAACTTTTTTGGAAAATCTTAGCGGAACCAGACAACCTCTGGGTTAAAATAGTGACTGAAAAATACCTCAAAACGGAAAGTATCCTAGACTACAAGAAAAAACATAACACATCATGGCAGTGGTCCAAATCGTTCGGCTTACAAGACCTTTTTGTAAGAGGTCTTATATGGCAAGTAGGGGACGGGAAAACCATTCGGTGTTGTAATAATAGTAACTCTATCCATAGAGGTACTCTATGGAATTAGGGTAAACCATTGCGCTTTGTAACACTTTGTGAGATCCAAAAAAAGAAAAATACAAAACACAAATTCGTGAATCTTCTTCTTCGTTCTCTCCCATACTAGATCCTGGAAATCTTCAAAAACGAGCAAATATGATTCTTGATGGATCTATAAATCTGGTGAAGTTGGGCTAGGAGCCCAATACGTGCAATTTTATTTCTATATTTTTTATTGAAGTGTCACACTAAATTTGAATTTTTATTCAACTTATATTTTATACATTACTCCGTATTAAACTATCATTAGATTTTTTTTTGGTAGTAATCTCATATTCATTCCTAAAGAGTATTGCGAATCAGACCACCACATATGTTCGTTGCGTACTTCTTATTTGTAAAGCGTTTTACAGAACAGTAAAGTAAGTAAAATCTAAGCGGTTAATTAGCTCAACGGCCAATTTACGTGTCAACAAATTCACACCAAAAGTAAAAAAAGTTGAAAAATCAAGAGTACGTGCGTAGTCTCAAATGGGAATAGCACCAGAGACGTAGGGAAAAACAACGGTGGCAGGGTGCGCCATGATTCGGCTTCCCTTGGCGTGCTTGAAGCAGTAAACCACGGCGCCCACCGGCCACTCCACCAGCGCCGCCACCGCGAACGCCACGAACCCTAGCGTCGGACCCACCACCTTGCACCTGCAGGGGTTGCTCGTCGTCCCGCACTCCACGCACAGCGGCACCGGCACGCTCACCATTCTTGTTGTTCTTCTTTTTCCTCTCTTAGGCAATTTATCGAACACTTGGTGGCCGTTCACTTTAACCGCGATCTTCTAATTAAGATGTACGGAAAGATGGGAGATTAAATCGTAGATGAGGTGGAATGCGATGGCGATCTTGTAAGCGATGGTAATGTGGTGAGCTAATCGGAGCATTTCCTGATGGCGATTTTTATAGGATTGATTTTGCACATCGGAGAATTCAGACGGAGTTTGATGTTGAATTGAGATGTGCTACGTGGCGTATGCTCGGAGTTTTTAAACGGGTGACGTGTCAGTTTTCTAGAGAAATGAATGAGTACACGTATATGAGTTGCTGCGACGTTAGCCACTTTGGGCCAATTGCTGGCAATGGCGTTATGGCAACGATTCTGACAATATTGGATTTTTTTATAATTTAATGGGCCTAACTTTTTGGGCCCATTAAATTATTTTTGGGCCTATCAATACTCCAAGTCAGTACTCAACAATATGCTCAATCGGGCAAAACTGGGCAGGAGATACTACAACATTGGAGATTGGGTGTTAACCGTGACACCTTGACAAGGAAGAAGAAGAGCTTCATGAGCAACTTATGGATTGCTTGAAATTACGCAGTAATGTATTATGTTTAGATAGCTAGGAACAAAACGATATTCCACCAAGAAATTGATTAAGGATAGATGGAAAAAACACACTATGAGTATAGAGGAAGTGGTCTTTTAACGTTGGCTTGGAGAATCCAATTGACATCTAGATTCGCCTAATTTTTTTGTATCTAGTATAATATTCTTTTCAATGAATGAATTATCTCTTTCATTCAAAAAAAGGTTTACTTCCATATCCGTCACTTTGTACAATTGAGAGAGAAGCTTTTAATTGCGAAGTTTATTTTCAATTAATCATGCAAACATATGATCCAACTTAAGTATACGTCACACATACAATGGAACCTACTTTAATTACGGAAGTAATATTTTTCTGTTGTTCTGACTTGGACCAGTTAAAAAATAAACTAACTTTGATAAAATAATAAGATAAATAAGAAAATGTAACCAAATTATTAAATATTTTATGATGCAATGATTATTAATTGTTTTATCGTGTCATTGGACACTAGTGTACCTAATGCCATTTTTTAGGAGACGTACGTATATATATAAATATTACGTGGAGTATCCACAAATATTGGTTTATGCATCACCGTTACCCTAATAAAAAAGTACAACTTGAGTCTTGAGCAGGTGAAGACTTGTTGAGTCGTTGACTTCTAGAGCTCACGAGTCATGGCTCACCAAATAATTCTTCACTTGACAATAAGATAATGTGTAGTCAAGTTTATATGATGATCTATCTAATCAAAAAAAAATTAGCCAGTTGAATACTCCCCCTTTTTCTTCAAGTCGTTACTAGTTAAAGGAATTTTAAATCAGATGTACGTACATTAAAGGTGCTCAAGTTCTAGAACTTTCATATTATTACAATGGATTAATGGTAATGGTAATGTTAGTTAAAATTAATTCAGCATGTTTCATCAGTAAAATTCAGCAATATTTACTATATGTAGCTCCGATTAAAATTTCTACACATATATATAGGTAATTAAATAGCTCTACGTACATAGTGATAATGGATTAGTTTAATTATTAAGCAAACCCACAACAACGTATCGTTGACACTTGGATGTTAATGAATTGTAAAACTGTATCAACTTAATTAAATACAGTATTAGTAGCTAGAAACATCATGCCAATTCATTGAATTTGTCTCTTTGTACCCTGATTGAATATATCACATATACAATATCTGCAAATTATATATATCGTTTTATATAGTTTCATCTTTATTATTCTATCATGTTTACAAACAACCGCACATATATTTCATACATTGGCAATAACATGCATATCCTAAATTCCTAATTAAGTTCCACTTGACCATCGATCAGTTATCAGATAATGATTTCATTTTTCACTACGAGAATTTATATTACATCAAGGTATAATATCAAAAACTACACAAACCGATTTTGAATTGATTATGACATTTGGAAACTAATCATTACATATGGATCAATTATTGCATTTAAATGTTGCAATTTGAATTACGTCCAACTCAATTTACAACTCACAACCCCCACATGCCATTCACCAGCATACACCTCACCATTACCCATTTCTTGCAATGCAAACGTCAAATCCCTGCAAAATTGCATTGCAATTTTCATACATTCTCACATAAGAAAAGACCAACTCTACGTCTCTACCAACCCAAAACGTCACCATATCAATACAATATTACAAAATATATATGCTTATTCTGTACATTCTGTAGCTTTACTAGTTAATCCAATTGAACAAAGTTACTTGTAGGTACAACCTTTTAACCTCCTTGTTTTATAGAGTTCCGAATCACAACCATTGTTGCTAGTTGTTCAAAATGGGGTGACCTATAGTGCTAGAAGTATGAAGGGATGTTGAGATGTTTGCGGTTTTATTCCTGCCCACGCTTCTATACTTAGGTAACAAATCAAATTTCACTATCGGACGCGGTAGGAAGCTTGAAGGTAGGCTGTCCAATGGGTGGATTGACCCGTAAACCGACCCGACCCACTCGCAATTTAACGAGCTACAGGTCAGATTTTTTATTTTACGGGTTTAGGGTCGGGTAACAGGTCGAGGTTTTTTTTAATTTAGGGGTTACGGGTCGACCCGACGAGTTACGGGTTGACCTGTAATATTAAAAAATTAAAAAAAATATTTTTATAGTAAGTGAAAGGAAGAATTAAAAGTTTACGGGTTAAATGGGTCAAAAATTGTCAATTTTACGGGTCAAAAAAGGTCAAACGGGTCAACCCGTAAACCTGTAACCTGTTTTACGGGTTGCGGATCAGGTCATGGGTCGACTTTATTTTTTTTCCGGGTTATGGGTCGGGTCGGGACGACCTGTTAAACAACCCTATTGGAAGGTAGGCAAACGTTAGCCTTAACGATGAAAGATTTTGCAATCGACAAAACCCTTGAACGATATGCTGGAATACACTAGAAAATAAGTGAAACTGTCTGAAATTCATTCAATGATAAGGTAATAATGTTCTTAGTGCTACATACATACATATAGGAAAGCCTAGAAAAGAGAAAAGATAGAAACTCCGAAATTGTAAGAAAAATCCAAAAAATAGTAAAATACTAATTTAGCCCTAAAACGATCTAGAATGTTCGAAAAACCCTTAGAACATGGCAAATCCATGAGTTTGACTCGAGAACAAAGTCCCTATCCGAAAAAGTATAGTGGAACTCAATTGGACACCGAACGACCGAATTACTTTCGACGTGTATGCACGTTCCGACGATCAACTTCTTCTAAGCGCGCATACAACCTACCTCTCTAGCTACATCACTATCCTTCCTTCCATTATTAAGGTGAATCAGTCGGTGCAAACCAATTTACCTGGTTCGTGGTACGTTATAGATTTAACATCTTGTATACATTAAAAGTTCATTATTTTATTCAAAATCAAATCTTATTGCACATTGAGTGAGGCTTTGGATTTGCTCGCATGTTTTGTGGCCGGGTTGGTTACGTGTGGTTGTAACACCCCACATGAAATTAATTACATGGCTATATATATATACAAACACATCTTTCACTACCAATACACAATTTGAAGAAAGATGAGAACCATAGCAAAAATGCCTTCAAACCTCCAAAATTGGTTGCCTAATTTCTTCGTTCTAGTACTCTTGGTTTCAATTCCATTCACCTCAAACGCCGAAGAAGCAACCAAACTCTCCGACCCGAGCGTAAAGTGCGACACGTGCGAGCTCCCGCCGCCTCCTCCTCCACCGCCGGCATGCCCGCCACCACCTCCGCCACCGTGCCCGCCGCCACCTCCGCCGCCGTGCCCGCCGCCGCCTCCGTCTTGCGTTCCGTGCTCGGAAACACCGGAGGTGATCCCGCCGCCGCCCCCGACGCTAAGCTACATAACGAGCGGGCAAGGGCAAGGAAGCGTTTACGTGACCGACCCGTATGGCGCGGACATGTATTCGGGTCAGATTCGGAGCTCCGTTTCGGTTTTTGGTGGTCTCTTGGCGCTGTTGCCGATCGTGATGTGGGTTTAATTTGATCGTGGTTATAGCAAAATTGGTGGGCTAAGTTCGTAGGATTATAAAGAACGAAAATAAGAATAGGATAAACAGTGATTGTCTTGAAATCGGGTCTTAATTAATCGTACGTGTATTATCTGAAGTATAGCTTACGCCGTTACGCAATCCATTGGCGTGTAAAAGTTTGTTACCTTTCGGATCAATTTTCAAGGTATGCCGGTATGGTGTTATTGTGTTATTGCATCAACCCAATATTTTGATGCATTCATGATTATAGTGAAGTTTTCTTATTTCTAGTACTATGATCCCATTACTTGATTTTATTGGACTTTCTATTTTGTTTGGATTCGCAGTTGAAAATTTCATCTCCGTATATATCCTGTGAAATTATCTGATTTAAACATTACATTAAGTCAATGACTCAATGTCATCTTTTAGTCGCTTAAAAGTGAGAGTGCCCATCTCTTAAATGGGCCATATAGCGACTTTAAACGATCAAATTGAACTATAATGTCATAAACTAAGGTAGGCAATACTTCAACTTCCACATCTTGTAGGTAACTTATTAGGGAGCTGATTTAATTTTCGTAACTATAGGATGATGTTTTTAATATAACAAAATGCTCAGATGATTTAATATTATTATTGTTATAAATTACAATTTGAGGACAAATACAAGTTTAGGGACTGATTACCAAACGGACCACTTAACGTATTTATAAATTATACATATATGTAGGCTAGGGTGAATGGATGATGAATGCTTTAAAATAATGCAATAAATATTTTTTTAATTGTTTTAGGGTCTTGATTTATACACACGGAAAAATTCGTAGGCGCACACAGAATAGCGCGCAATAGCGTTTTGCGCGAAACATCGTTGCGCGGAAGGGCAAAAATGGAAAATAAAAAGGGGTTTGGGAAATCAGGAAATCGGCTTTCGCGAAATGGGCTTGCGCGAAATGGGCTTGTGTGGCCTTAAAATAAATATTATTATAATATTTGGAAAGCGTATCATTTTAATTATATATTATTATAATATTACCAATATACAATTATATTTAGAGATTTTAAACCATTATAACGATTATAACGATTTCGTATAAGAATGAACGATTCTAAACTATTATAATGATTTCTTATAAGAATGAACGATTTCTAATTCATTATAATGATTTCTTATAAAAATGAGCGAATATCACAATTTCGTATAAGAATAAACAATTTTAAACCATTATAACGATTTCGTTCATTCTTATACCCTAAACCCTAAGAACCCTATAGCCTATAATAGTCAATGTTACCTATTTTGATCAATATAAGAATGAACAATTGTAACCCATTATAACGATTTTTTATAGGAATGAACAATTATAACCCGTGTTTACGGTTTAGGGCTTTTAGTATTAAGGTTAATTAGGGTTAATGTTTTAGGTTTTAGTTAGGGTTAAGGCTATAGCCTATAGGTCTTAGGGTTTACTCCCTCCGTTTAGTTTTACTTGACCTTCTAGACTTAATTTCTTGTTTAGTTCTATTATTTGTCCTTGTAGGTATTTTATCATAAATTTCTCAATATTACCCTTTGTATTACCCAATCAAAAGCAAAACACATTTAATAGATTTATCATTCACATTTTTCCAATATGAATTTAATATGGGTAATTTGGTAAGATTAGAACGTCTTAATATATGTGCATTAGGTCATAAGGACAAGTAGAATTAAACGGAGGGAGTAGTGTTTATGCTTTAGGGTTTCAGCGTTACCCATTTTGGTATTGTACCCACTTCCTATGATTTCAAATGGTAATTTTAAATTCCTACATTTATAAAAAAAATCAAATTATTTTAAACCAAATATGATTTTCAAATTCCTATGGTATTCAATTCATGAGAAATCATTTCCTTGGAAAATATGGGTGTATGACATACAAGTTGTTTAACTAGTTGTAGTTAGACCTGTCAATCGGGTCGGGTTGGGCGGGTTCGGGTTCGGTCATTTCGGGTTCGGGCTAAATCGGGTTCCGGGTCGTTATGGGTCACGGGTCAATCGGGTCGGGTTGTAGCGGGTTTTCGGTCGGGTCGGGTTGACCAACGGGTCTAAAATATCCTTTTTCCTTATGATTATTAAAATTAAATTTTAATTAAATAATAATATTTAATTATAATATATTATTTTCATTTATTTTAATAATAAAATATATTATAAGTTTCAAAATAAATTTAAATTTTTTTATAAATATGTTAACTCGGTCAACCCAACGGGTTTCGGGTTTCAACCCAACGGGTCCGAGTTCTATCGAGTTCGGTTTATTTCGGGTTTCGGGTTCAAATTTTCGTGTCTTAACCCTAAAATTATCGGTCGGGTCGGGTCGGGTTAGCGGGTTAGGTTAGTTTTTGACAGGTCTAGTTGTAGTTAAAATTAGAGTTATAGTTGAATAACTAGGTAAAATATGAGTTCGACTTGAAAAAAATTCACAAGTAGACTTATATAATAGGGTGGGTAAGCTCCCTTATTTTTTAAGATTTTTATTTAAACTAGTTAATCAACTAGTAACTAGTTGACTTTGACTTACCAAATATTTTTTTTTCAACTAGTGACTAGTTAAATAACTAGTTTAAATGGTCATACAAGGCATTATTTATACTAGAGCGGATGTTCAGATTGGTTGAATTGGATTATATTTAATTAATTGTATTTACATATTAAAAAATAATCAATACATTAGTTATAATGGGTTAGAATCATTATAATGGTTTAATATTAATTATATTTCCTTTTATATTCTTGTTTATATTGTTGGTAATTTAATAGGTCCAATTTAGCCTTGTTTTGTTTGATATATTGAGAGAAGCCCATAAGGTGTTTAATGAAATGCTCGAGTGTGATGGTTTATAATGAACGATTCTAAATGATTATAACGATTTCTAATAACTAAGAATGAACGATTATAACGATTAATTCAAAAATCATGATTGTAAATACTAAAAATAATGAAGGTTAAATAAGTAAATGAAAAAACTAATATGTCTAGATGGCATAGTTGCCAAAATGGATTACACTCCAAACGCAACTTGCCAAAATTTATCGATAATATTAGTAACATTATTATATTTAATAAAATTATTCCATAATGGAATGGGGATTTAGTTCTAAACCCTAAACCCTAGACCCTGAGTTGAATTCCTAAAACCTAAAACTATTATTTAATGGGGGTTTAGTTCATTTTTTAATTTTTTTGTTAATCATAGTTGATTTAGCAATTTAAGTCCTAAACCTTGAACCCTATACAGTAAACCCTACACCTTCAACCCTAAACCTTAAGTCTAATTCATAAATACTAAACCCTACATCCTAAACCCTAAACCCCAACTTGAATTCGTAAACCCTACAACTTAAACTCTAAACCCCAAGTTACATTCCTAAACACTAAACACTAAACACTAAACACTAAACACTAAACCCTAAATCCTAAACCCTAAACCCTAAACCCTGAGTTGAATTCCTAAAACCTAAAACTATTATTTAATGGGGGTTTAGTTCATTTTTTAAATTTTTTATTAATCATAGTTGATTTAACAATTTAAGTCCTAAACCTTGAACCTTGTACAGTAAACCCTACACCTTCAACCCTAAACCTTAAGTCGAATTCGTAAATACTAAACCCTACATCCTACATCCTAAACCCTAAACCCCAACTTGAATTCCTAAACCCTACAACTTAAACTCTAAACCCTAAGTTACATTCCTAAACCCTAAACCCTAAACCCTAAACCCCAAACCCTAAATATAAACAAACCCTAAATATACATACACAAAAATAATTTATTATAGTTGTATTAGTATATAATGCTTAACTGATATAGTATATTAAGTAACTCAAATATCTTAACCCACAAGTATACAACATATATAGTAATGTAATGTTACTTAATTCTTATATTCTAAAATTTATCTTATATGATTATAGTATAAGATGAATGTAATAGATTTTATAATAAAAAGATTATAGTATAAGATTGACTATTATAGGCTCTAAGGTTAGAATCGTTCATTCTTATATTGATCAAAATAGGTAACATTGACTATTATAGTATAAGATTGACTATTGTAGATTTTATAATGGGTTAGAATCGTTCATTCTTATATTGATCAAAATAAGTAACATTGACTATTATAGGCTCTAGGGTTCTTAGGGTTTAGGGTATAAGAATGAACGAAATCGTTATAATGGTTTAAAATCGTTTATTCTTATATGAAATTGTGATATTCGCTCATTTTTATAAGAAATCATTATAATGAATTAGAAATCGTTCATTCTTATAAGAAATCGTTATAATAGCTTAGAATCGTTCATTCTTATACGAAATCGTTATAATGGTTTAAGATATCTAAATATAATTGTATATTGGTAATATTATAATAATATATAATTAAAAGGATACGCTTTTCAAATATTATAAAATATTTATTTTTAAGGCCACACAAGCCCATTTCGCGCAAGCCCATTTCGCGAAAGCCCATTTCGGGCCGCGCAAGCCCATTTCGCGCGCAGGCCCATTTCGAACTAGCCAATTTCCTCATTTTCCGAATCCCCTTTCCAGTTTACGCTTTTGGCCTTCCGCGTAACGCTATTTCGCGCGAATTATCATTGTGCGTAAATTCTGTGCGCTTTTAAAAAAAATCTGTGCGTATGTACCCCGCGTTGTTTCATGCATATTCTAGTCTTTCTAGATGCGTACCTGAAAAGATGAAATTTAGCACTACCTCAAAAACAAAAAGTTTCTTTTGGTCGGGTCAAAAAATGAATAGTTAATGTGGTGGCCGGTGAATAATACCAACTTAAGTAGTAGGTAATAGCTTTTGGACCAATTGATTTTATTTTATGTTTGGTTAAATTTTGGACCAATTGATGCTATTGATATCTGAAAACATATATAAAGACTTACGATTAAAAAGATGTAAGCAGTATAATTAATTTTGGTGGATTGCTTTTGCACCTATTGTTATTGAGAACTATATATAAAGGTGGGTAAGTGGATTACTATATTCATTATCAATTAATTTTGAATTGGAATTTCACTGAATTTATACATTCAACTTATTGCATAAGCTGTTGTTATACTACGCTCGAAAAGATAATCTCCAACTTATTAGCACACTGAATTTCAGCAAATTGGCAACAAGTATGAACCTTACACTTATAGAATGCCTTACCTTAAAAAGGTATTTAATGAACACGGTTTTCCCTTTTTTTTAAAAAAACTAGAATGTTTAACTTGTCTTTTAGACGGTGTGAATTTTATGTTAATGAGATATTTTTATATGCATTTGTTACATCCTACTTTCTGTATAGCATTACTTCAAGTTGATGTCAAACAACATCATACATGCAATTCATTTAGAGTGCAAAATGTGACCTCTTGATCAGGTTTGTTGCAATCCATTTTGCATGTTCTTGTGGAATACAATATGTACTGACTAATGACTATTTATATACGTGTAGGATATTATCATAGTAACAAAAGTGGTTAGTATGAGAGAAAAATGGTACCTAGCTACATCGCTTCTTCATGTGGTCGTGCAAATGAGCTATGAAGATAATGTTGCGGCCTTCTTCAAAACCCATGCTGAAATCTTAATCCATAACATTTCCTAATGCAAAAAGCACTTGTGTTATGGAAGAGTTATCAAGCAAAAACGAAGGGTCTTACACAGCTATGCCTCATTGAAGGTCCACTTCAGTAAACTCTACTCACCAAGGGTGTGTAAGGGAGTGTTACGTAAGCAACTATCCGAAAACTACCAAAACAAACCAACAAAACAAAGAGCATCCTAAAACCCGGTTAGGACCAACTAAAGCACCTTATTCTTATGCAAGGTACTAAAGATGTTAGAGGTCACAATGCCATAACAAAAGCCATGTCCCTTTTGTGTCATAAACTCATAATGTCTTGGCTCTAGCCAGAGCACTCAACAAGAAGGATAACAAGGGTGGGCTCTCTAAACAAAAACACCTAAACCCAAAACCACAAAAACAACAGCTAACAAAACCAAGAACCAACAAACCAAAATCATAATTAGATTAATTTTGAAAAGATGGATAATGTGATTTATTATAAAGTTGATATGTGTCGTTTTATATATATATATATATATTTTTTAATTTATATTTTAATTATTAGTAATGATTTTAATTAAAAGTTATACTCATTTTAAGTTTCAAATAAGAATTTCTGTTCTTGAGTCATCCAGCTCAAGTAAAATACACATTCATGAATTCTAAGAAACCGGCCCAAAATGTTCGGCACGACTCAACATGGGCCTGTCCGTAAACAGGCCGAAGTTCATTAGGAAAGCTGATTCTTCTGATCAAACGAAAGGAACAAAGAGAGAATCAGGACGGAACGACGGACTCGGGAGAAAGAATTCGAATCCTTCGCCGCCGGCATATCTTCTCTGCCTCGTCAAAGTCTACAAATTCGTCTCCAAAATTGATCGGTTTGAACTTGCCCTTCTCAATTGAATCTTGTTTGTAATGTCTTTATGTCAACCGTGGTTCAAAAGATCCAAACTTTCATTGTTTTTGTGCCGCAGCCTGGCTTTGAACTCCTGGCCGCCGGTGGCGGCGGCCGCCCCGCCGCGCGCCCACCTGCCTCCGCCATTGCAGGTCAAGAAAAGAAAGAAAGATGTGGAAAGCAAAACTCAGAAGAAACAAAAAGTATGAAGATGGACTAGATGGTGTTATTGTTTAGCATCTGCTCTATTTATTAGTTGCTTGCTCTAACCTCTTGATTTTGATTTTTGGTCTAAACATGACCAATATAGCTGTCAATTACAAGTGAAGCTAAAGTCCAAGTAGAACTTGCAAGGTCTAATATCAAGGACAAATACAAGGTGTTGCTTTTTTATCATTTCATTTTGTCTCTTCATATCTGTTCGGTTTAGGATTGATATGCTTTCTTGATTTAGGATGCTACACTGTTGCCTAAATGGAAAGCATTCCAGACAATTATATTTCTTGAGAAGGTGTGGTATTACACTCCTTATTTGCATGTATATATTTATGCCAAATGTTCTATTTTGATGTGATTTGTTTTCATTGTGCACCAAAGTTTTTTGTTACTTTGTAGTTCTTGATCAAATGTTTCATTTTGTAGGATGAGGGTCTTCTTGATTCTAGCAAAATTGCAGCCTTTGATTTTGATGGATGTCTTGTTAATACAGCTGTTAATAGGTATTTCTATCAATTGCTCTGCTCTTTTTTGTTACTGATAGCTTATATAAACACTTTCAGTTTTACTGAGAAATAAGCTTGACTTCCTCAAGTACTTTAAATAGGTTAATTTGTTCAAAATAACTCATGGATGTCAATGTCTCATCACCCAAATAGGAGCTCACTGAATCCATTTATTAGCAGCCAGTGTCCGAGTGAGAACGGAGTTTGATTGGAACAGTTAATCAGTGATAACTATTTTCTAGTTTCTACTCACAAAGCGAAAAATATGAGTATTTGGTGTGTGATAAAGTTTACTATAGTTATTGGGTTGTTGAAGGTGTTCTTTTTGAACACTACTCAGTTGTGTTTTTTAACCCTTTCAGAATAGGCGCGGATGCATGGTCCCTCATGTATCGTTCTGTACCAGACAAGTTACAGAAATTGCACAATGATGGATACAAGCTGGTTGGTTTTTGCATGTTTTGCAGCTTCCTGAGCTATAGCCATTAGCATCTCTTCTCTGCCTTAGCATTTAGTGCTATATGTTCATCTGCTGTGTAGATCATCTTCACAAATGAATCCAATATAGAGCGCTGGAAGAATAAGAGACAAAAAGCTGTGGATTCAAAGATTGGACGACTGAACAACTTCATCAAGCGTGTAAATGTTCCAATTCAGGTATAAGATACTGTATGTTGCTGGAACTTCAGCACATGTCAATAACTTGGGTCTTAGATCTTGCTAATTTGGTTCTTATTTGCACTAGCTTTTTGATCTCATGAATAATATACTTTTCAGGTGTTCATAGCTTGTGGGTTTAACAAATCTGGTATAGCAGATGCTTTCCGGAAGCCCAGACCTGGAATGTGGCATATCATGGAACAGCACTTCAATTCTGGCATTAAAATCGACATGGATCAGTTAATTTCTTCCATACTCTACTTTATCAAGTTAATGCTCATCAGTTGTTCCATATTTTGCTCATGGTTTTCATATACTAATCAATTTATTTTTTGAGCAGGTCCTTTTATGTTGGTGATGCAGCTGGAAGGCCGTCGGATCACAGTGATGCAGATATAAAGTTTGCCGAGGTACTGTCACACTCCCACACTTGTTTGCGTTTAATTTACCGAGCTGCACACATTTCATGCTATAAAGACGGTTTGATGATGCTTAGTCTTAAAGATATGATCACGTATTCTCGCAGGCGGTTGGGTTAAAGTTCTATGTTCCAGAGGACTATTTTGATGCTTGAACAATACGAGTCAGATTCGTAAGTGTTTAACAATAGGACTACTTGTGCTTATGGACTTCAACTCTAACGCAGTAACATTTATGGCCTCGGGATACCTGTGTTTTGATTTTGTGTACCAACTCCTGTTTTTGTACAAGTACCAGTTCAAAAACCTAATCCTTTACAAGAAGTTCAATCTTGAAGAAAAGAAGAATCTTAGAAGAAAGGGCTATATATATTAACAGGAGTTGGCAACATATACTAACCTTACACTTATGGAATGCCTTACCTTTAAAAGGTATTAATGAGTACGGTTTCCCCTTTTTTAAAAAAAAAAACTTCAGATGTTATATAGAATTTTAGTTAAAAAGTTATTAACTTAATAATCATTTCTGTTGTTAAGTGTAACTCAAGTAAAATGCAGAGTCATGAAATTCTAAGAAACTGGCCCAAATGCTTAGCACTAGCAGAGAGTACTCAAAAGCCTCAACATGGATTGGGCTTTTAGAAGTTAGTTGTCAAATGGCCCAAAGTGCACATAAAACCAGCATTAATATATAGGCCCAGCCCAGTTATAACACAGTCACGTAATAAGATACTGCCTAGGCTTATTGTAAACTTCTATAAGGAATTATCCTTTTCAGTTAGCATTTTACAACATTAGATGTTGATATCTTATACTCCTATATATAGGTAGGATCATTCATTAACGAAAAAACTCCACTTCGCATGCAATGAATTTTGATTCAATTATCATCGTAGAATAAATCAACTATAATGTTGGAGCTCAATTGTAAGTTTTCCATTGAAAACTTGAAAGATAACAAGTTACAAGGTAAGATCATGATTAGTTCTTCGATTACCAATTGCTCCACGATTGCAATTTATTTTTTCTTATTTTTATGGTTGCTCATTGGTTCGCCAAAACTTCATCGTGGCTACCTCTAGCTTGATCCAGGCCGCTTACTTGACTTTGGCGGGTGAGTCTCCCAAAGGAAATTTTTTACATCCACTGGAATTGAACCTCAGATCTCGTGGATATGGAGCAGACCGCTTACCACATGACCCACTCCTTTTGATCAAGATTGAATTTTATTTAATTTGTATATTTGGCTTAGATTATACTCGGGTATAAGGTGGGCCCGTCGTTCATACTAAAAAAAATAAGTTTTGCATTTTTGTACGTAATTTTAAACTTAAAAGGTGTCATATTACCTTATACAAGTTTGTTTAAGCACTAAAATGATTAATCAATCACAAATGAGTAACAAAGAGTGGTGGGATAAGATGAGATCTAGGTTAAAGTTCGGAAATGGTTTGGGTGAAAGACCTAGAGTGAATTATGACACTTTTCAATGCCATTTTTAGGATGAATAAAATGTCAAAGGAGTGGAGGCTAAACAAGTTAATCCCTCCATACAAGAACAAGGGGGATGTGCTACAATTTAACAAATATAGGGGCATCAAACTTCTGAGTCATACAATGAAATTGTAAAAAAAGGTTATTAAGGATAGGTTGAGGTGGCTTATCAATGTATCGGAAAACCAGTTCAGATTTGCGCTAGAGAAGTTGTCGATTGAGGTATTCATTTGCGCGGGAGGTTGTTAGAAGCATACAGAGAGAGAAGCAAAATCTACATATGACTTTTATCGATTTAGGGAAGGCTTACAACACACTGCATAAAGATTTACTATGGAGGTGTTTGGAGGCTAAAGAAGTGTTAGGGGCGTATATCAAAATTTTGAAAGACATGTATGAGGGCTCTCTAACCAACGTGTGTACCCCATGGGGGTAGGGCTGCACCAAGGGCCGGCCTTGAGTCTTTTTTTGTTCGAGCTGGTTATGGACGTTTTGACGAGGGATATTCAGGGTGAGGTATCGTGGTGCATGCTATTTGCAAACGACATTGTGTCGGTTGATGAGTCGAATGCTAGAGTTGGTAGAAAACTTAAAATCTGGTGAAAGAAGCTTTAATCTAAGGGTTTTATGTTTGTTGAGTAGGAGTAAGACAATATGTGGAGTTTAAGGTTGAGCAGGGGGTCAAGGCAGATAGAGAAGAAGTACGGTTAGGAGGTGAGGCCATTTTAAAGGAGAGTTTCAAGTATTTAGGCTCGATGCTACAGTGTGATGGGGAGATCGATGAGGACATTAAGTACATAATTAAGAGGGGTTGACAGAAGTGGAGGGGAGGATCAGGGGTTCTCTACGACAGAAAGATCCCTCTTTGGATAAAGAGAAAATTCTATAGAGCGGTTGTTAGGCAAACCAAGTTGTATGACATCGAGTGTTGGCCGATCAAGAAAGAGTAGGAACAGAAGCTGAGGGTAGCTGAGATGCGAATGCTGAGATGGATGTGTGGCCACACGAGGTTAGACAAGATTAGAAATGAAGTGATCATGGACAAGACGGGAGTATCCAATATAGAAGAAAAGCTACGCAAATCGAGACTCCAAAGGAAACTATTGGATGCCCCAGTAAGGAGGAACGGACTTTTGGCCACTGACGCTATACGTAGGGGTAGAGGTAGACCGAAGAAGATTGGAAGGATGTTATAAAGAATGACCTCACAAGTTTAGCAATTACAACAAACTTAGCTTTGTGTAGAGGTTGAAAAGTGGGATCATGGTTCATCTCGCTTTACATATTACTTTTGGTCGGTTTTGGCCGTTGTTTGCTTTTCCTTCCTTTCTTGGGTTGTTTCAGATAAACCCTTTCCGACTTTGTTCGAGATAAAGGTGTACACATCTTGATCACTAAATTCCGTTTTTACGAAGCAAGCTGGGTCGATTTAATTGTTGTTCTAATATATATAAATCCATTAACTTCTGAAATTTCTATGAATGATTTGAAAGAAAAAATCAACATTTTCCTTACCATTCTCAATTTCTCATTACTCATTTTATACATGATTAAGCTTTCATTAATTGAAATAAAGCACCCAATTAACTCATAGTAATATGTGTAGTAGTGGTAATATTATGCAAATGTTCTGAACTATCCACGTGATGCCGGGATATGAATCAAAATGCTGTCGACACGTGTAAGGAAACTATTGGTAAACGCCAATCAATAATCTGTTCCCGCACGTGACGTTATTCCTTCTCCTTTTTTTTAATAATTTCCGAACCTTTTAATCTTTATCCGCGTATATGTAAAAGATTCTCCGCGTATTACGACCACATTCTCCATGTCTCTCGCGATCTTCTCAATTTCAACCTTACCAAATTAATTACTTTTCCTGAATTTTTAAACCATATGGATCAAACATTTTAATTAATAGCTAGTTGTCCATGTTTAGCTGTTTGTGATCTATTCAGATCCACGCAGGGTTAACAGTGTGCCACGTGGAATTACCTAATCAATTAGTTAATTCTCCACATTAATGAATGCAATTCAGAAAATTTTGACAAAATTAGATTCATTTACTATCCCTGTTAATATTTCAAAAGCAAAATTTATGGATCTAATTCTAGTGAAGTTGGTAAAAAAATTTATAGGTAAATTTATTTCTTTTCTCTTTTTATATTAACTTATTTTTTAATTATTTTATTTAGAGTTTACTAATTTACTATAAGCGTTTAGAATTTCACCCATAAAGTTTCTTATAAACTCTATGAAACTAGATCGAAAATCTACTCAATATATATAATATATATATTTGGTAGAAGGTGATACAATACTCTCCGGACTCTCGAGGGGGAGGGGTTCTACACGATATATTTTGGCAAAAAGCATGACAACCTAATTGTTTTCATACCATGACTTATCATTTCGACTGGACGATATTAATTAGCTTATATAAAAGTTTCAAGACGTGGAATCTATGTTGAATCACCATTTAGCATCTCTTACTGTTCGTTTGGGATAAAAATATGAAAATAAAAGAGAAATGAAATAAATTTATATGGAAAATAGTTTAAATCTTTTTTTTTGAGTCTAGAAAAGGAAGGATAGATTTGGTTGGAGGAGAATGGGAATATAGTTACCCCATGTTCAAATTAGGGAAAGAAAAATGAGGAGAATTTGCTCAAATATTGCATCAAAAATAGGAGGAAGGTAACATTTAGTCATTTACCATCTTGATTAATGAACCTTAAACTAAAAGTAGACTAGATACATTTTCTTAACGTCCGTTCGATCGATCGGGCACCACTCTACATCCGAACCGATATTTCGTGGCCCCATTTTGGGAGATCCTCTATGCCAATTTCTTTATACATGTCACTAGAGGGATTCGATTTTGAATCTTCGAGATAATACTTAAGAAATTTAGTACGTACCACTATACCACTGGACCAATTGAGTATTGGTCTATAGATAAATTAATCTTTAACCATATATTTAATCTTCATATGATTAAAATGTTGATATGGGTATACTTTCGGTTGATTAACAATTCATTTACCAGCCTAATTTTTATGAAGAGCCTAATTGTTTGTATCGTAGCATACAAATTATGGAATTGCCATAAAAATAATACACTTAAATAAACCTTACATTTAATAACTTATTAATAATTGAGAAGAATGCGGGGGTGGTCCATTCACAATAACACGAATTATGATGACAATAAATGTGCGGTTCATTGGTTAAATCTTGTTGATTATTCAATTAAGTTAGGATCTCTCAAAGTCAAAAAAGTAACAACATAAAAAATTCAAGAAAAATGGAGTTTATGAGTGTTTTTCATAGCTAGATCTAGTGAACGTAGGTTGTACTTTGCAAGTGGACTCTGAATAATTAACAGTTAGGTAGTATATACGTACACTTAATTTGGTATATAAAATATGGATTTTGGTCATCCGACCAAGAGTAGTGGTGGCACACGTCCATGCCAAAATTTTATACTTCTATTTGACTATGTGTAACATTATAAATATGTTTTATATACTTCAACAATTTTTAGTTCCCCTCAAGGATAGTTATGTGATTAATTAAGATTGGCTTCATGTAGCTTAAAGTTGTTGCATTTTGACATTTGAAATGGTTACGTGTTGACATTATATATTAGGATGTTCAATTGGTAATTTGGTATATGTATTTTTACTTGTGTATTTTGTTTGAATTAGGGTATGGATTAGTATTATAATTTATACAAATTTGGTCCTGTCCCTTTTGAATTTTGATCAAAAACTTTTACAAAGATTTTTTCCGTACTTAAATGTGTAACTAATGTAGAATGTATATTATTATTAGTGCAACACAAATTAAGTTCAAAAGTATAGTTCAGACACAAAAAAATTATTTGTTGATCAGGAAAATGCTAAAGCAGATAAATAACTATAGCACATGATAAAATTAAATAAAACTTTCGATTGATTGAAATTTATTATAATAATTTCATATTGCAACAAGTTAGTCAATTTGGGATTTTTTTTCACCTTTTCTTTTCAATCATTTTTATGATTTTTTTATATAAACTACGCTTGAATTAATTTAAATAGTTTGCACAGCTGACAATATTATTTTTTGGTCAAATAACTGATCGTCTTAATCATGATAAACTGTTAATCATACATATATGACGATATATATGAACGTTATACATATTTTTTTGTTCTGTTACCACATGAAGATGGTGATGATGCTTATGATGAGCGGTACAAGTTCGATATATGGTCCTTGTCCCCCACGTTACGAGTATATCCTCATCTGATACTCGCACATTTTAAATCGATTTTATGTCTTACATTTCATCAATTTATATAATAGTATAGTACACAAAAATTATTTTTCTGCAATTAATTGTGAAAATAACGGATTTTTAGCACGGAAATGACCCTTTTTTTTAAAAAAAAATTGAAAAATTGTGATGCATATATACTCTTTAAAATTCTGCATGTCAATTTTATTTCAATATAGGTGTGGAATGGGGTATTACTGAATTTTGTGTATTGCTTATTAGAAAAGAAAAAAGAAAAAGGAGAGATTGAGAAATTGAAACCAATTAATAATGCAAATCCCAATTAGTCAATAATAATTCATTTTTCATATGAGGTATACTAGCTGCAAAATTGCACCATTCCATATTTTGCTTGATTTATTGCATCAATTTTTTTTTTTTGAATAAAAGGTAATTGAATTAAAGAGGAGGATTTACAAAAAGATAGTTCAAGTGGTGACTATACATCTTAAAAACAGCCTTATTTATTGCATCAATTATACGACGCCTTAAAGTAATTGATGCACACGCTTCATTATAAAGTTTGTTTAAAAGTATTTTTTTATGACAGGGTATATCATCTCTAAATAGCACACCATTCAAAGACAATGTAAGAATTCAATAAAATTATCAACCAAAAAAAAAAGAATTCAATAAAATTAGGAAAATTGTATTCGATACCCCAGGTTTTTATTTTTTCCAATTGATGCCCTTTAAAAAATTATTATGAAATGTACCCCCCGAACTCTTGAACTTGGTTTGATTTGTTGCCTATAGTTATGATATATTTTCGTTAGATTTGGCCCTCTCTCTAACCCATCTCCCATAACCTCGCCGTCTCCTCTAGCCCTCTCTCCTAACCATCTTTGTCACTGACCACCCGTCACCTCTAACCCGATCATCTCCTCTGTAAAAATTCAATAATCTTGTTGAAGATTTCTCGTGAGCTGTATTTTTAGTGCAATGTGTCGTCAATTAGGGTTTCTTCTGTTTTTTGTATTTTATTGGTTGAATTCCCGCAATGCACTAAGTCGGTCGGAAGATCGTCCGCCATCCACTGCCCGCCGTGGAGGCCGCTCCCCTAGCCTTGACCTTCTCTCCTTTTGTTCTTCATTTTCTTTAATATCCTATTCTTTTGTTATTCTTTTTTTTTCGAGCTGGATGGTGATGGAGACGGGGAGAGAAGGCCATGGGCATATAATTTGATAAAAACACATTTTTTACAAAACAGACAGATAATTTAACAAAAAACATTACTAAAGGGTACAGGCCGAACAAGTTCAAGAGTTCAAGAGTATAATCTAGAATATTTTCTTAGGACACCAATCCAAAAAATAAAAAACATAAGAGATACTAAACGAATTTTTACATAAATTTATTTATATTATTAGTAGCCTTCTTTTTGTCCGATCATAGCTAGTACCAGTGGCGTAGCCAGGAATTCGGGTCAGTGGGGGCTAAATTCCGTTGATAATTTTTTTGGCTTTTTTTCTATTTTTTAATAAAATATAGAAAAAAATTGTATTTTTTTATATATAAAAAAATTATATATAAAATTTTGTATTTTTATGTATAAAAAATCATTTCAATACATTTTATATATATAATTAATTTTCTATTTTCTGATAAAATAGATTAATTTTTATCAAATAACCTAATTTTTTTACTATATTTTAAAAAAAAAATTAGTTTTTTATAAAAATCCCAGTGGGGGCCGTAGTATAAGCTAAATCCGCCACTGGCTAGTACGGAGTAACTAAACAACAAAACGAAAAGATATGAGGCAGATGCTCAATCGTTGGTCACTCATGTGCAATTTTGAATCTTGATTCATATTCGTCGTTCTCCAAACAACATGCCTCATCCTAAATCTTAATTCTTGATCGGTGGCCTTTTTGAATTGAACTGTAAAATTTGCAATTATTCGTCGTTCTCCAATAATCTAGCAATTATTCATAATCAGCTACTGACAGTACACTGTACGATCATCAACCATCAATTAAGAGTCCCTCATGGTTATCATCATAATTATTTTGAATTTTTGATATTTACTAATTAGAAAGATTTTGTGTTGTTATTTTATAGAACGTGGCGGCATGAACTCTATAGTTCATTAATCTATGTCTTATTGGCTTTATTTATAGATGAGATCATTATGCTCATTATGGATGTTAGACCTGGTTTGGTAACTGCACAAGTTTATTAGCAAATTTGATAGGAGTACATCTCATCCTAAGCAATAACCATACGCCCTAATAAATTAACTATTGATAAAGTTTGATAGATCGATTAATAGAAAACATGTTTGTTCATACGCAATAAATCAGTTCGTATACAATAAACTTAACAAATAAATTTAGCGATGCAGTTACTTTTTTTTCTCTTGAAGCTCCTTTCTATTTCAGTTGGTCCCGATTCAGGGACTATTGAAAATGGAAAGGAGATTCAAGAGTGTCATACAACAATGCCATTAATCTGAAGAGAAAATTCAGTCATAAGGCATTCTCATAAATCTGTGTCTTTTTCTAGTTACTCGCAGCTCATCTAGGCCTCCGAGACACGATTTATGAGAATGCCTTATGACTGAATTTCAGCTCGACACTAAATTTTCTCTAATTAAACCCTTTCATTATCAAATTAAAAATAATATATTTTAGTCAAGTGCTTACGGGGAGCATATATGAATTGTGTAAACACACTTACTGTAATTATATGGTTGATTTAATTAATTTCCATATTAGCATGTTATTGCTAGCTCCATTTATCACACGGTCCATATGCAAATTTAATATGATAAAGAGAAGTGATGGAAATTGACGTTTTATTATTTTTTTGCGATAAATGATCAACTTGACGTAGAAAATCCTTATATCGATCGATATCAATGCATGCAAACACATGCATACTTAATGATGGAGCGCGGCAGGCGATTGTGGACTTCGATTGTAAACGATTGATTGGCATGCACAACGTAGAACTAATTAATATATGGCAACTTTTGTTTTAGGTCGAATGAAAATGACTTGTTTCGGCAGAATTTAACTCTCAACTGCAAACAATTAACAAACTTATCATCTATTTTTATACGATTCAGCTAATGTGTGCCCATGCACACAATAAAAGTGCTAATTTGGGAAATTATTTCAAAATTATTCCCTAAATTGGAACTAATGAACCCTATAAAAAAAATTAAAATTAACCAACAATATCCAAATTTACCAAGATTATAATTTTTATTGTGTGTCCATGGACACACATTAAAAAAATCCATCTTCATATATTTAATCAAACAATTATGATATCAAGATAATATATTATAAAATTTTCATTTCCATTCTCACAAACAGGCTTCTTAAAAAGCCAGAAAAAAAGAAGAAATTGATCATCAGAAAACCAACAACGCACATCAATGACAACTACAAGGCATTAAGCATGCTCGAATATGGGCCAAAGAGATTGATCGATCAATCGAGACAATTCTCGTTGGGTTTGCCTGCCCCAGTTACGTTGCTCTTTTTAAATTATTTATCACTGCATTCTTTTCTTCACTAACCAAGCTTTTGATGAAAATTTAATAAACATGTACGTACATATATTTGAATATGTTTTCAAAGAATCTCTAAATATTTTAAGAGAATTAAATATGTTTTCAGAGAATCTCTAAATATCTCTTAATTTATTTTAGAAAATTTTGAGCTTTTTAAAAATTAAAAATTACTTTTTAATCTAATAAATTTTCTATTTAATTTTCAAAATAAGGAAGGGGAGAAAAAAAAAGAAGGAACCCCCCTGAATTCGGAAAATTCTAACATTTTCTAAAATGGAAATATTATTGAAATTAAAGTCCAAATATATTGAAAATATGTATTTTATTTTTTTATTTTGGAGAATTTTTTCGGAAAACTGTTAGATATATTCTAAGAGTTTCGTTCGCCAAAATTAAATTTGGGAAGTCTGAATATACGCACCACCTCATGCGACTAAATAGTTTAATTGAGAAATTGGTGACAAAGTTCGTTGATCCGATAAGCTATGTTTGAGGGGTCGTGCAAATAACGAGTCTAGCATACAAATCTAATGAGGTTTCAACCCAAAACTAATGATTACGAGTGGAGTAATTCATGAGATCGATTATATACTAGCTAGATAATTTTATGTCTAAGTTTTTCATGTGGGAAACACTCTCTCAACACGCCGCCTTAAGTGCAACTGTGTGAGCCAGTTATCATTTGGAAAAAAAATCCCCCAAGGCTTGTGAACCACCACATTTGGATCAGTCACTCCTTTTTTGGGCGGACAGCTTGAATATGCTCATAAGGTCGGCAAACTCGAATAATCTTTCAAGGCTCACGAGCTGTCACTTTTTGGGACCGATCGCTCCTTTATTGGGTGGATTACTTGAACGAGTCCATAAAGTCTGCAAGCCCGGAGACTCCAAAAAATGAACCCACACTGAAACCTGCTTTGATAGCATGATAAAATTTAATAAATCGATAAACTATGAGTCGTGCGATTAACGGATCTAGCAATCTAGCATTCAAATCTAATGAGAATCGAATCTAAAACTATATAACTATAAATGGAGTAACTTATTAAATTATATACTAAATATGTTGAGAATACTTCCCATATCTGAAAGTTGGGATTAAAACATGCTTACTATATAAGCACTTGGGTTCTCCTCCTATTGTCAATTGGTTTTAGGATAAAACCTCATTGGGCTTGTGTGTCTGGCTTACTTACACACGACCCCATGTTATGGCACACGAACTTTCACATGGTATCAAAGCTCACGGTCTGGTCGTTGGCCCGTTTCCCGACTTGTTTAGGAATGAGTTTAGCAGTTAATGCTATCTGCCTGTTATTTGGGTTGTGTTCGGCTATAAAGAGATTGAGATGCCACCGCCCGTTCTATGGGCTAGTTATAAAGAGATTGAGAGGTTAGATCCGTTTGTCCAAGTGTCAACTGGGCCAGGTTAGTTGCACTTGCGGGGGCGTGTTGAGAATACTTCTCACATCTGAAAGTTGGGACTAAAACATGCCTATTATATAAGCACTTGGGTTACTATATTTCTATTGCAATTGCTTTTAGGATGGAACAACATCGGACTTGTGCGTTGGGTTTACGTACACATGACCCCTGTTATAGGTCACGAACTTTCACAATACAATTTTATATTTAAGTTTTTCATGTGAAAACACCCTCTCAAGGTATTAGTGTTGGATCAGTGTTAAGGAACTAACACTGGAACGATGGTTTCTCTATTCGAGTAATCGAAGTTTTGATAATGACAAACAGATGGAACTAATTCCCTATACAAGTGATCACAGGAAAGATACACGTTTACAGGAAAAGCAAGGGAAACATTCCCCATGAAGCCATCTGAGTACGTGGCAAATGAATTGAAGGATAATAAGGACATTTCACTGTTGTCTTGGGCGGCAAGCGGAGTTCCGAGAAGAAAAAGATACAAAAGGGTACGCTAGTCTTTTTGAATAGTGTCGTACTCCCCAAGACAAAAAGGGTAAAGGCGTCAAGATAAAAATGGCAATCTCTATAAAAGGAAAGCGACGCAGCTAGGTTAAATAAGCTCTTAGACGAAAAGTGCTAGATCCAAATAGAGAAAGTGAAATGGAGAGCTCGAGCTAATTGAAGTGAAGACGACGATCCAATTTCCAAGAAGGAAGATCCAGAACCAAGTTATGGAGACTGCGTGAAGATCACCATCAACTTGGAGAGTTGGTTCCTATGCTAAAGGGAACTGCACACGGAACGAGTCAGGTTCACATACTATATTGATTGCGTTTAGATCTAGGATTCATAATGACTTAGTCGTTAGTATTGTTTGTAAGTGTGATTACGAACAATAGAGAAGTTCGTCTTTGTATTGTGTATCTTGAGATCTATCAATCTAAATATAGTGCGTGTTCAAAATCCTCCAAGGGAGGTAGAGGTTTACTCTCCAGCTAGTTGGCTGTAGAGGTTCCTCTATAAGGAAACGTGTCCTTTCATCTGTTTTACAGTTTACTTTTCTGTGTTGCTTTATTCCTCTGCGTAAGGGAAATGTCTCTGGAACAGTTCCCGATTTGTCTTACTAACACAGATCTACGATCCTACAATTGGTATCAGAGCTTTGGTGCTCTAGATTTTCTGTAAAGTTTGCAGGATGTCTACGGAACTGTCTACAGATCTTAGCGTTGTCGGACACAGAAACAACAAACCACCTAGGTTGATTGAAGGACGATAGCGATGGCAAGGACTGATGAAAGACTGGATGCGCAATCACGATTACCAGGCATGGGCAGTAATCGAGAGAGGAAACTTCACCATCAACCTAGCCATCGAGAATGATCTCACCAAATGAGTGGCAGTGTATGGAGGCCAATTTCAAAGCAAAGATGTACCTCAACAACGCCATGAGCGAAATAGACTCAGCCAAGGTTGGAAATCTAAAAACTACTAAGGAAATGTGGGCTGCAATCGAGCAGATGCACATGGGAAGTTCAGATCTAAAGGAAGATCACCAGATGGATATTCGTCAGGAGTTCTATAACTTCAAGATGGAACCTGGAGAGACTGTATCATCTTATCAGTTTCGCTTCGAAGGACTACTAACCAAACTTGATGGTTTGGGAATTTCAAGTGAAGAAGTCACAGAACGAATGAAAGTCAAGAAGGTGATAGATGGTCTTTTCGGAGAATGGACTCATTATCGAACAACGTTCATAGAGAATCCATCCAACAGGAACCTCATGCTTCATGAGATCTTTGGGAAACTAAAGATTTATGAGACAAAGAGGAAATCTGACAAAGCTCAAGACAAACCTGGAAAAGGAATTGCACTTAAGCTTGAGAAAGTGCTTAAATCTGTCCAAGAACAGTGTGAAGAATCTGACGACGAGGAAGAGGATGACATAGTGCTCATCACAAAGGCATTACGAAATCTCTACAAAAGGGGAAAATTCCAAAAGAACTATGGAGGGAACAGTCACTCAAGAGATTACAACAGATCGAGGGAAAAGGGTACCAAGGATATTACCTGTTTCAAATGCTTCAAGAAGGGTCACTATGCCAAAGCATGTCCTCTAGGCAATGACGAACACAAGTCTGGGAACAAAGCGTACATAGCAACATGGGATGATTCAGAAGATGAAGATCCTGAGGCATGGACTACACCGAATATGTGCGCTATGGCTATCAAAGGAGATCCGAAGGAACCACAAGAGGATGTGAGTATTCTAACTCTAACTAGTTGCTTTGATAAATACTATAAATCTGACCTTATTCGCATACTTTCTAAACTTGTTAAAGACAATATGAAACTTCAAAAGGAAATGAGTGGAATTGAAGAGCATTGTCTTAAATTAGAAAGTGATGTTGCTGAAAAGGAACTTGAACTAAAAAACACTAAATCTGTTGAATGTTCTGTGTGTGATAATCTGAGAAAGGAACTTGACTCTGTAATGATTGCTAAAAATGAGCTTATCTTTGTGCTTGCTACTGTTACCTCAGAGAAGAAAACCCTTATTAAGAAGCTTGAGACAAGTGAGGGAAAGAAAGTTGTCGAGATTCCTAAAGTCATGTTTGTCCCTCTAGACATGGTATAGGATACTCTAAAATAGACTCTTTTTTTCGTTCCTATCTTTCACAAAAAATGTCAACTTAGGTAAGTGAAAATGATCAAAAAACATTTACTCTGAGAGAACTAAGTGAAAGTAGAGCCTTAGAATTACAAACTGAGAAAATGAAAAACTCCCCTCTAGAAGAGAAAATTAGAGTTCTAGAGAGTGGAACCAAAGGGGAAAAGGACTACTACACTGGGAACAATTCTCATAGGATATATGTCAAGATAGCTAAGGAAAACGGTTCCAGAGGACCAAACAAGAAAACTGTCGAGAAAAATAGAATTCAGAGGCCTCGCCCTAAGTTTTATCTAGGAGAATATTACAAAACTTGTTGGACGTGTGGAGGTCATGGTCATTACAAGGAACAATGTCCAAACAGAAAAGTCAGTTCCTTAGGTAATCACACAAACTGGAAAAACAACAGAATGTAATACTCTAAAGTCTATAGGAACTATCACTCTGTTGATGTTAATATTGTAGATTATGTTGACTACTATCCCTGTAATGAACCAGGCAAGGAACACCTTGCTTGGGTAACCAAATACTGATTCTTTTGCAGGTGAAAGCGAGGGAGAAATGTATGTGGTTCATAGACAGTGCATGCTCCAACCACATGACAGGAAACAGAACCAATCAAACCTCGCTTAACACCCGGGCTGAAGGAGGAAACGTTTCCTTCGGCAACAGGAACAAAGGAGCAATTTAGGGATCATGAGAAGTCAAGCTTAACAAATAAATCAAAATCAATAACGTCAATCTTGTGACAGATCTTGGGTATAATCTACTGTGTGTGGCACAACTTTGTGATCGAGGAAACAACATAGTTTTCTTTTATTCAAATGAGTGTCTGGTTGTGAACAAAGAGACCAACAAAGTTATTCTTAGAGGAAAACGATCAAACAATGTTTACATTGTTGATCAAGATTTTCAACCTCCAAGAAAGTTGTGTCTTACAATTCCCACAAGTGAAACTGACCTTTGGCATAGACGACTTGGTCATGCGGGTTTGAACCTTATTCAAAAGTTGTTTTTACAAGATCTTGTAGTTGGTTTACCAAGGATAAATTCAGACTCAGGAAAACTATGCGAAGCTTGTGCTAGAGGAAAACAAACTCGAAGTTCCTTCAAACCAAAGAAGATTGTCAGTACTTCCAAACCCCTTGAAATGCTACACATGGACCTATGTGGCCCAATGGACATATGTAGCTATGGTGGACACAGGTACATGTTTGTTATAATTGATGATTTTTCTAGCACTACAACAGAAAGGTGTTTTAGCGAGAAATTTTTTCCTCGCTAAAAGTGGAGATTTTCTCGCTAAAGGTGTTCGGCGAGAAAATTAATTTCCTCGACAGTTTGTCGCAGAAAGCTCGTCAAGGAAGGGTTTCAACGAGGAAAAAAAAATTCGGAGAAAACTTTTCGCGATGAAAATACTTTTTCTCGTTATTATAATTTCGCGACTATTATTTTTCTCACAAAAAGGTATACAATTTCGTTGCGAAATAAGATGAAGGATTAGACAATGGTCGTTAAATATTATTGTCGACCAAATAAATTTCCTCGCTAATACTTTTATTTCCTCGTTAAAAATGGCTTGTAATTTTTAAATAAAACATATTTAAACTAATATTAGCGACAATTTTTTCCCTCGAGATATGTACTTTTTAGCGAGAAAATCAAATTTCTCGTCATTTATACCCTTTTAGCGAGAAAATATTATCTCGATACATGCACTTTTTAACGACAAAATCATTTGGTCAATGTAGGAATTACATTTATCATCGCTAAATATAGTTTTTGGTGAGAAAATTATTCCTCGTTATTGCTCGAACTTTCATCATTGAATTATATTTCATCGCTACATGCATTCTTTAGTGAGAAGGAGATGTTTTAAAGAGGAAACTTGATACAGATATTATAAAACCTACAACATATCAAGAAAATAAATACTATAATTTTAATATAAATAATTATGATTCAATAATATATTAAAATCTAATAAAAAATAAACTTAATACAATATACTATATGTATTTCTAGCATAACTAGGAATTGTAATATTAATAAGTGCAAACAAAATTCCAAATTGGAAATGAGCTAAAAAATTTTAACTATCAAGTGGTTGGTTGTTGAAGTTCCATCTTCTTTAGTTGTCTTTGTTTGCATCAATACCATTTGATCCTGCAAATCGAGTAAAGCGTAACATTAAAAATTTGATTAACAATCAAATTAAATCAAACAACATCTGATGGCATGTTTATTCAAGAATATTATCTAAGAGAATATTACAAAACTTGTTTTATCTAGGAGACTGTCGAGAAAAATAGAATTCAGAGGCTTCACCCTAAGTTTTATCTAGGAGAATATTACAAAACTTGTTGGACGTGTGGAGGTCATGGTCATTACAAGGAACAATGTCCAAACAGAAAAGTCAGTTCCTTAAGTAATCACACAAACTGGAAAAACAACAAAATGTAATACTCTAAAGTCTATAGGAACTATCACTCTGTTGATGTTAATATTGCAGATTATGTTGACTACTATCCCTGTAAGGAACCAGGCAAGGAACACCTTGCTTGGGTAACCAAATACTGATTCTTTTGCAGGTGAAAGCGAGGGAGAAATGTATGTGGTTCATAGACAGTGCATGCTCCAACCACATGACAGGAAACAGAACCAATCTAAACTCGCTTAACACCCGGGCTGAAGGAGGAAACGTTTCCTTCGGCAACAGGAACAAAGGAGCAATTTAGGGATCATGAGAAGTCAAGCTTAACAAATAAATCAAAATCAATAACGTCAATCTTGTGACAGATCTTGGGTATAATCTACTGTGTGTGGCACAACTTTGTGATCGAGGAAACAACATAGTTTCCTTTTATTCAAATGAGTGTTTGGTTGTGAACAAAGAGACCAACAAAGTTATTCTTAGAGAAAAACGATCTAACAATGTTTACATTGTTGATCAAGATTTTCAACCTCCAAGAAAGTTGTGTCTTACAGTTCCCACAAGTGAAACTGACCTTTGGCATAGACGACTTGGTCATGCGGGTTTGAACCTTATTCAAAAGTTTTTTTTACAAGATCTTGTAGTTGGTTTACCAAGGATAAATTCAGACTCAGGAAAACTATGCGAAGCTTGTGCTAGAGGAAAACCAACTCGAAGTTCCTTCAAACCAAAGAAGATTGTCAGTATTTCCAAACCCCTTGAAATGCTACACATGGACCTATGTGGCCCAATGGACATATGTAGCTATGGTGGACACAGGTACATGTTTGTTATAATTGATGATTTTTCTAGATTCACTTGGGTTATTTTCTTGTCTTCCAAAGGAACAGCGTTCAAGGAGTTTGAGATCTTTATCAAAAGAACAAAAGTCAGTCTAGGAACTAAACAGAAATCCATACGCTCAGACCATGGAATAGAGTTTGATAACTCAGCCTTTCTAAACTTCTGCAATGAAAATGGAGTTTCGCACAACTTCTCTGCACCAAGAACTCCACGACAAAATGGAGCAGTAGAAAGGAAGAATCGCACCTTGGAGAATATGGCTCGAGCAATGATGCTTGAAAGTGGAGTTCCATCAAACTTCTGGGTTGAAGCAATCTCAACTTCTGCTTATATCCTTAACAAGGCTATGATTAGACCTATTCTATTAAAAACTTCCTATGAGCTAATCAAAGGTAGAAAGCCAAATATTTCCCATCTTAAGGTCTTTGGATGCAGGTGTTATATCCATAATAATGGAAAGGATGCTCTCGGAAAGTTTGATCCAAGAAGTGATGAAGGGATCTTCACTAGCTACTCACTTCAGAGCAAAGCATATCGAGTCTACAACAAAAGGACCAAGAAGTTTGAAGAGAGTGTCCATGTTATCTTTGATGAGGAACCTATTCATCATGGAACTACCTCTTCCAATCCATTCCCAAGAACAATAGTGAAACCTTTCACTATAACAACATCGGACTTGTGCGTTGGGTTTACGTACACATGACCCCTGTTATAGGTCACGAACTTTCACAATACAATTTTATATTTAAGTTCTTCACGTGAAAACACCCTCTCAAGGTATTATTGTTAGATCAGTGTTAAGGAACTAACACTGGAACAATGGTTTCTCTATTCGAGTAATCGAAGTTTTGATAATGACAAACAGATGGAACTAATTCCCTATACAAGTGATCACAGGAAAGATACTGGTTTACAAGAAAAGCAAGGGAAACATTCCCCATGAAGCCATCTGAGTACGTGGCAAATGCATTGAAGGATAATAAGGACATTTCATTGTTGTCTTGGGCGGCAAGCCGATTTCCGAGAAGAAAAAGATGCAAAAGAGTACGCTAGTCTTTTTGAATATTGTCGTACTCCCCAAGACAAAAAGGGTAAAGGCGTCAAGATAAAAATGGCAATCTTTATAAAAGGAAAGCGACGCAGCTAGGTTAAATAAGCTCTTAGACGAAAAGTGCTAGATCCAAATAGAGAAAGTGAAATGGAGAGCTCGAGCTGATTGAAGTGAAGACGACGATCCAATTTCCAAGAAGGAAGATCCAGAACCAAGTTATGGAGGCTGCGTGAAGATCACCATCGACTTGGAGAGTTGGTTCCTGTGCTAAAGGGAACTGCACGCGGAACGAGTCAGGTTCACATACTATATTGATTGCGTTTAGATCTAGGATTCATAATGACTTAGTCGTTAGTATTGTTTGTAAGTGTGATTACGAACAATAGAGAAGTTCGTCTTTGTATTGTGTATCCTGAGATCTATCAATCTAAATATAGTGCGTGTTCAAAATCCTCCAAGGGAGGTAGAGGTTTACTCTCCAACTAGTTGGCTGTAGAGGTTCCTCTATAAGGAAACGCGTCCTTTCATCTGTTTTACAGTTTACTTTTCTGTGTTGCTTTATTCCGTTGCGTAAGGGAACTGTCTGTGGAACAGTTTCCGATTTATCTTACTAACACAGATCTACGATCCTACAATTAGAATTTCAGTCATTTATACGGACTACTATGTTTGAAACAAACACATACCAGCTTGCACCCCATGCATGGCAAATTTGGCATTATTATTACGACATTGTGTGGTGATGAGATCGAGATTTAGGGTTCATCATCTCTTTGGTATTGGGAAGCACGATGTTGGTTGTTGATTATTATGGACTATAATTTTGTATTATAATTAATTATTTTCCCTATGTGCATTTTTTAATTAATTAGTTTAGTTGTTAAAACTTATGGCTTTATATAGACTATATAGTTTGAATCTCGTCCAGAACAAGGATTATACTATACGATATAAAACTCATCTGTCAGTTGCCTTATTTTGTCAGTCAACGAGACAAATAGCTCGAATGATTTAAGTAACTTAACAGTTTTTTTCATCTATTTTTATAAGTAGAAAATGGAATATTAATAGTATAGTTTTTATGGGGGAGAGAAGAAAGACAGAGGTAGCCACACACAGCATTAATGTTGTCACAATTCTCGGTTGGATACATGGACTTGCGCACCCGAAAACATGCGTGTGCGAAAACAAACAAATTAAACAGATCTCTATCTTGGGAATTATATGGTGTTAGGATGTATTTTCGTTTTGTTGAAAGTGATAAGTTCTCTCGGTCTAAATTCAACAATTACATGAGTTAATTTAAGCACTAATATATACATATATTTCACTTATAAAAACGAGTTAGAATTCATTTATATTGTTGAAATAGTGTCAAGAATTGTTAGTTTCAAATATTGAAATAACATATTCTTTTATAAGTTTTGATGAAAACAAATTACATTAGTAACTGAGCTTTAATCTAAATATTTTAGAAAAGAAAAGATTCACATAAATTGCAAACAATAAGAACGTTTCCTAGATATTTTTTTTTGGTTAAAAGGAACATTCCCTAAATATATAATCACACCTACGTGGCAAATAATGAAGCGCAAAAGAGTCTTTATGAAACTATCTTGGACGGCGAGGCATGAAGTACATAAGTGTCCAAAAGAAAAAAGAGTACTCAGAGATACGCTGGTCATTGGGATTTGAGCCTTATGTCCCAACTGAAAAAAGACATAATCGACTTTTGAAAAAGTATCTTTGCATAAATAGAAAGCGACAGAGCTAGGTCATGTAAATTATTTATTCGAATGAACAATAGCTACCCGAGACCAACAAGAGCAAGAGATCGAGTGATCCTGGAGCAAAAATCTAAAAAGAAGAAGAACCAAAGCTGGTTGACAGTGAGTGTGCTGTAACATCCCCGACCAAAATGCATACGTCATTTTGCATTCATATAATATTAATAGCATATGCGTAGCATATTGGCATGACATATAGTGAGTTTTTAAAAATAATATTTATTTTCGAATTAAGTTTATTATATTTTAAAAAAAATTAAGTAAAAATTAATTATTAATTATTTTAGGGTAAAGTTTGTAGTAAAGAAGAATTGAGGGTAAAAAGTGTAATTTTAACAAAATTTGCCAGAGTTCAATTGTGCCGACTTTGGTGGCAATATATATATATACATATACATATATATATATAATATATATATATACCTTCTCTTATCATCTAAGTTACGTAAATAAAAATAAAGAGGGGAAGGAGATCAATTAAGAGAGGAAATTGGATTTTGTTGGTTTTGAAGTTTATTTGATGGATCTGGTACAAGATCTCTTATATCGGGTTTTAATCTCGAAGTACAAGCATAGTTTGGTAAGTTTTTAATTAGTTAATGGTTTATCTGGATTTTTCTAATTTTTCCGGATCTAGATCTACAGTTGCTTTTGATTCAGAAATCAATCGATTTATAGTTCTCAGAGGGTGTTTTCGATATTGGATTTATATTCGGTAAAAGATTTCAGAGTATTTTTAGGGTTTCGATTTGTAAGGATATTAGGGAGCCCTTTGATCAAGTTTTTCAGAAAGGTTTGAACCAGAAAAATGTTCTTTCATATATATAGTTTATTGTTGTCAAGTTTTAAATGATTTGGAATTATGCACAAGAAGTTATAATGCATTCTGGCATTTCATTGCATTTGGGGTTAGAGTTTATAAGAGTAAATAGCCTAATTTGCATTGGGTTACATATAGGAGCACAAGTCATAGATCGTGGTCAAAGAGAAAAGGAAAGAGATATAGTATCTGTCTTGAACAGGTGAGTATAGACCGGAGATTCAACCCTATGTGCTATATGTGAAATATGAATATATGCGCTATATGATATATATGCTATATGGATATGTGTGAGTATAGACCGGAGATTCAACCCTATGTGCTATATGTGTCATACGAATATATGTGCTTTATGGATATATGTGCTATATGAACTATATGGATATATGTGTTATATGTGATAGCTCTGAAATTTCCAGAGTTGTTTGCACAGGAAGTATGTTAGCAGATGACATATGATATATGATTACAAAATGACTTGATTGCATAGCATATTGCATGAGATTAAAAGGACCTGACTGTCTTGCCTTGAACTGTAATTCAGGAAATTTACGGATTTCTTTGTTAAAGCGACCTACGGGTCATACAAGATCTACGGATCATACATGACCTACGGGTCAATATTCAGGAGATCTTCGGATTTCTTTGCTAAAGGGACCATAAGAGTCAATATTCAGGAAATCTTCGGATTTCTTTGCTAAAGGGACCATAAGATTCCATATACAATAAACCCGGGGCAGATTCAGGCTTGAACAGTTCACAGAATAAAGAATCAGAAACATCAGTATTTGCATTCGCATAGTAATTAAATTCAGAGATGACATATATATGATATGTATATACATGTATATGGACTAAATATTTGACTCTGTGTGAAATAATTGATGATGGTTTATATTCACTGAGTATGCGACTCACGTAAATCGCAAACCAATTTTTCAGGTTCAACTAGTTCTTTCTGAAGTGTGTCTCTTTTAGAGGTCACATTCATACAGGTCGGTCGGCTGAAGCTCAATGCAACCTTCTCCTCCTCATTTTGCATCTTAGATATATGGGCTGTAAATAGAAGTTATAGTGACTGATGTTTTAGTAGGACTAGTAACAGCATAGAAATATGTGTGTGTGCAACCCTTTATGGTTGTTGTTTTCTACTTTGTGCTTCCATGGATAGTTGTTATATGTGAATTATCTGTTTATATAAGAAATAAGTTATTACTAAACATACGTCATAGGGTACAAGGGTGTCACAGTATGACTTAGAAAACGGTTCTAGTACTAAAGGGAACTGCATCCAAAAGTCGTGAGGTTTGATTTCTTTGGTTAATCATTTTAAGTGAGGTTAGGAACTAGATAGAGAGATTCGTTAGTTTTGTTAAGATTTGGTGATCGCTAGCAATTCAGAAGTTCGAATATGTATCTTATAACTAAGGAACTATCGATTAATAAAATCTTCATTCAAAATCCTCCAAGGGAGGTAGAGGTTTACTCATTCAACTAGTTGGTTGAAATAAGGTTCCTCTATAAAGGAACTGTGTGGTTGTTTATCTCGCTTTGTTTTTCAATTTAAGTGTGTTCATTTTATTTTCTGCTATGTAAGGGGACTGTCTCTGAAACAGTTCTCGGCCTTTTAAACTAACGCTTCATATCGATCCTACAAATATATTATAGTAAGATTTTTTTTCCAAAAAATATCCCTAAATGCTAAATAATAGTATTTGATAAATTCCGGTGGATTATAATTAATTGAGAAGGAGATGATACATTATTTTGTTATTAAATGAGTAGGGCTTTACCCTATTTATACTCTAATATTTGTTCTCAAGTTTTCAGTGTGGGAGGGGACTTCTCTCAAGTCTCAACCTCTCCACACGCCCCTAAGTGCAAACTAGTTTGATTTAGTTGATACATGATAAGTCTTTAAGGATGGAAAACCTTAAATTAAACGGACACTTCACCTAGTTTAAATCTAAATTAAGACCGACTATCCTACCTAAAAACGACCCCGAAACTAAATCAAACGTAACGGGCACTTCACCCTAATTCAAATCTATAGGACATATCAATTATTGTGAATGGAAGAAGTATATTATAATTTCTCCAAAAATAAATCCCAAAACTAAAGTACTAACTATTTCTAAATGGAACATCCTGCCAAATAATCAGTAGTATAGGTTCGATAACCGTATGAACTTTTAGTTTTTAGAAAACTAAAATCAGTTTTTATTTTGAAACTTTGATTTTTAAAAACCATTTTATTTATATTTTAAGATATAATTCATAAATCACAATAAAATATAACCTAAAAATTAATTTAGTTTAATAAAAAATATGATGATTTATATGTGGGGGTTATAACACTAAATATGGTGACAACAATATTGGTGGTGATCGATAGAGGTAACGATGTAGGTGACAGTGACGGTATGTGGTGGTGGTAGATTTTGTAGTGGTGGAGGTATTAATTGCCAGCGACAATGTTGATTATAAAAGGTGGTGGTGGTGGCATCGAAGGCGACGGCGATGACAACGGTGGTAGTGATGGTGATGATGCGGTTAGTGGCGGAGGTGGTGGTGTGGGGAGGTGGTTGTGGGCTTGTGGCAGAGGTGGAAATTGTTGTAACATTTCCGTAAATTGAGTATATATTTCAATTTGAAGTTGGAGAAATCGTTTTAACAGGATTCATAATAATTTAACTATAGTTTGGGAAAGTCGGTAAAGACAACATGGAAACAATACAAGTCTGCTTACAATTAATACGTACTTCTTCATCAGGGGGTTAAATTAATCATTTTTTAATTATAATGACATTCTGTTGATTTAAATTAATTGTGTTTCCTTGGGAATGCATTTTGTCATTGAGCATCTGCCTCGTCATGTGATTCTTAACTCGGGTCACACGTGGCACGTACAATCCTTAACACCTGTCGTTTGTTTCAATTTTTCCCAACTAGATTATAAATTTCATTATGGAAGGAAATTGATTCAAGTGTACGTTCCAAACATTCAGATCGAGCAATGTATGCAATCAGTGACATGAACTTGTTATGATTTTTCAAATATCGCACAATTGCATGTTGCTCAGTGCTCACCCTATAAGCCAAATTTTATTTTTAAAAATATCCGAGCGGGAAAAAAAATAAAAAAAGTTAAAAGTGTATAAAAATTCGCCTTTATATTCCAATAAATGTTCCTTTTAATTCGCCCTTTTGTCTCTTGTTTAAATTTCTTCTTCAATCTATAACCTGCAAAACAATAGACACAATGATCGAGACCCCCTTAATCCACCTCTGATGCCTAAGTCAAAAGAACAGTTTGTCGATTGAGCGTCCAGATAAAAGATAAGACTTGTGAGCGAGTTCAGCGGCTTATGAATATACTTATCGTACATGGCGAACACATGTATTTATATCGAAGAAAGGGAGTAGGGGCGAAAATCCTCTCCTAGAAACGGTCAATATGCCTTGTCACCTAAGCAATCGATATCTTGTTTCCCAATTTACGCGGAAATTCTATCTTTCAACTAAGATAGAATCTTCCATTATAATGATTTAATTTTCAGAATAAAGAAGATAAAAGATTACCATAATAAATACTTTATTTAAAAAAAATTGATAACAAAATAAATAAAAATACTTTTTTGCGAAAAATAACATAAATAGGTAATTACTATATTTTATCTGCTCACAAAAAAATCTATAGAAAATTTAAATATATATACATAATTTTATAGCTAAGTGTTTATAATATCATCATTGAGTGTGATGTGTTTATGACCATTTTAACAGAGTATGCACTTTTAAATATAAATGCATGACATTCTAACTGAATGTAACAATATTATTACTAAATATGTATAATCTTATAATTCAACATGCAATTTTTAACTTAGTGAGTACAATATCATAAGGACATAAGTAATTTATTGTGCCCAACTTTATAACTGAGTATGCATGTCTTAACTTTCTAAGTGTGCATAATTTTATAAGATCACGCACACTAAATGTGCACAACTTAATTAGTTTTTGAGAGATCAGGTTAAGCTAAATTTCTCACATTTATTCATACTCAATTAAGAATGAAGGATTAAAGTACATTCAATAAGATATCATACACACACAAACAATGTCAACACCCTTTTTTTTTTTTATCTTATTTGGTTGATGTGGAAATCACACTCCCAATCTCAAATATGCTTTTAAGTGTAAATAACCTGATCTTGTTAACATATAAGTATATAACTCATACCTTTAACAATGTCTAACCTAATTGAACAAGAATTCCACCAATGTTTGAGCCCTTATATGTGGTGAGCTTAATCATATCTTAAGGTCTGCTAGCAAATCTATCAAGAAATTAAACAAACTTAATTAGACCATATCCGTCTATAAACCATTTAAAATTTTGGTGGATCGTAATCAATCGGTGCGATAAAATAACATCAAATATATAGTATTATAATTTTCAATATAGTCGGAAATCACTCCCAATCTCAACAGTGTTTCATTATCTTGTATATTCTTAATTAATAAGGTCGCTCATCTCAAAATACCATCGAATAATTCACAATTATAGAAATTGGGACCACAGCCATTTTGGACCGCAGAAATTTTATTACAAAACTTTTTAACTAATGAATTTCATATTATTTATAGAATAAAAACTTTCAAATTTATATGAAAATTATAAATCTTAATCAGATCTCTTTTGGGGGAGATACATTTGTGTTTAATTCACTGCCTAGCTAATTATAAATTTTAATATGGAGAATATTCGGATATACCTTTATAATGTTTAATTAATTTGTCCTATTTATGATTGCATCTTAATCGTCATTTATGATGATGAACTAAAATGTTTCAATTATAAATATTTTTTCAAATCATACCGGCCATATAACTATTAAGATAAAATGAAGAAAATCGCAAAAAATAAAGAGGAAGAATTTCTTGTATGCTAATTTTTCATCGATCGGGATTAGCAAATCATTTTGTCCTTTATTCGTATGAAAAAACTAGCAATCTTTCTTAATTTGTTTATTCAAATTATAAGATGATTTACAGGATGGTATTCCAAGTTTCCAACCCAATTAATTAAGGTAGCTAGACTTCCCTGGAAGGCCTAAAAGAACTCACATATGTCGTGAAAAAAAATCAAAAAAATTGTTGAAATGGTGTTAGAAACTAATAGTTTTAAAACACTGGAACAACAATCTCCTCCACCGATTTTGATAATGATAAATATTATTGAGAACTAATGTGTTTTATCCAACTATCTCAAGAGAATTATAGATCGAAAAGGAATTATAGATCGAAAAGGAATAGCAACGATATAAGGAATTGTTCCCATCCAAAGGAAATATACATCGAGTCCAAAACAGACAAAGCAAAGAGAACCCTAACAACAAGAATCTGATCCTTCATGAGATCTTTAGGAAACTCAAATCTTATAAAGTTAGGAGGTTGGCCAACCAAGAACTAGATAAGCCAAGTAAAAGAATAACACTCAAGATGGAGAAAGTGTTCAAGTCTGTTTAGGAAGAATGTTATGATACTGATGATGAGGAAGAAGATGACATCGTCCTCATTGCAAAAGCCCTACACTCCCTTTACAAGAAAGGGAAGTTCAAGAGGAACAACGGTGGTGAGTACAAGAACAGCTACATCAAAGCTAACGACAAGGACCTCAAGGACATCACCTGCTACAAATGTTACAAGAAGAGCCACTTCGTCAAACACGGTCCTCAGGGAACTAAGGAAAAGCATGCCAACAAAAAGGCATACATTGCAGGCCGAAGCGACTCGGACGACGAGGATCCGAAAGCCTGAGCAAATCCAAATCTCTGTGCCATGGCCATGGTAGACGAATATGAGGAACAACAGAGTGAGGCAAATCTTGAAACTATTCTAAATTTCCTGACAAGTTATGATAAGTTTGAGCTTAATAAGTTAATGTCTAGGCTTGCGAAAGGATTTAGATGAAACTGAGCAAATCCTTAGCAAAATTAAAGATGATAGGACTTGTTCCAACTGTCCCAAACTCGATCAACAGCTTAAGTCTAGTCATAATAGGAACGATGTTCTTAGAAAAGAGATCACGTTTGGGAAAGAGGAGAAGTGTGAACTGTTAAAGGAACTAGGCGGAGTCAAAGGGAACGCGCGTGGAAGGACTTCTTCCAAGAAAAAGTTCGTCCCCTCTAGGCATGGTCTTGGGTATGAGTCAGATGGTCCTGAAAATGATAGGAAACTCCTCACAGAGAGGGAACTCAACGAGGGCAGAGCCTTGGAATTTCAGTGTGAGAAACAAAAAAATGTCCACCAGAGGAAAGGATAGGGGTCTTGAAGAATGAATTCAATGGGAAGAAAGAGTACTTCACAGGAAATATTAATCATAAAATATATGTTCAGATAGCTCAGGAAAATAGGTCGAAAGTTCCTAATAAGGAAACTATGAAGAAAAATTACCTAGGAGAGTACTATAAGACATGTTGGCACTGAGGTGTACATGGGCTCTAGAAGTTATCATATTTTTCTTAATGACACCCTTGTTTCATAGCCTGCAAAGTGCCAATCTATCATCTACCACTCTAGCGTCGAAGCTGAGTATATATCATGGTGTTGCAAATGTCATCGCCGAGTGTACCTTCGTACGCAATCTCCTTCTATAGCTACACTGTCCCATCATCAAGGCGTCATTAGATTATACGAACAATATCTCGGCTTCTTACCTAGCCAACAATTATGTTCATCATCAGCACCGAGCATATTGAGCTGGACATTCTATTTGTTCAAGAGAAGGTTGAATTAGGCTACATTCAAGTCCTACCCTCTGCTTATCTCAATACATTTACATTTTTACTAAGGGTTTGCCCATTCAATTGACAATTTCACTATTAGAAAACCCCCGATTTCGACAGCATGAATGTGATAGAATATATTATTATATAAATACCATAGATAACCTAACTTATAAGTTATATCATAATGACTTTCCTAAAATAATAGTGAGACATGCATCCATCAAAGGAAGTATACTGTTCTTTGGACGTACACTACTTTAACATGCTTCTAAGACATATTCGATCGAGATATCTAATCTAATTGCACTAGTACAAAGGGGCGGGACGGACCGCGGTTATTTTGTACTACGGACCGCGTTTTAAAAAACGTGGTGTACATCGGCGCGGTCCGAGGTTCGGACCACACTTTAGTGATCCGCGGTGCGTAATTTGGGACCGCGTTTCTTTTAAAAAACTGTGGTCCGAATCTGGCATTTTAAAAAAATAAAAATAAACTGGGACCACAGTTTATTGAGAAAACCGTGGTCCCAATATCTGATTTTTCAAAAAAAATTACTATTTTTTATCACGATTGTATACAAAAATGTAGTAATAAAAGCTCACAAACTAACAACAGTTCACCCTTTCATGTACTATTTTCACATGACCACAAATTTAAAATGAAACTTTCTATTATACACAACTACAAATATAAAACAAAACTTTCACTTCATTGATGAAATTCTTCTAGTACACAATTGTTATAGTAACTTGAACCAGTTGAAGCAGGCTAGCAGTAGTGGATTTTCCTTCCGTTCATCAAGATGCAACCTCCTATCATACCACCTAAAAATATATTACAGAACATTGAGTACATGCAAATCAACATGAAAAGGACAAAGGAGAAAAAGAAATATGTGCCTCGGAATCATTTCAATGCATATGAAGGATAAATAACATGATAAAGACAGATAACATGATATCATATGAACATTACAAAATTGCATTATTGAGTTTATGTGAGAACTGAGAAGAGCTTACAGTGGTAGCTTGGATTCCAAATAGACAAGTGTTATTGTAGAGGCTATTGAATGCAGAAAAAGCTTGAATTTGTGGATATTCATTCAGCACCCGTAGATCTGATTATACTAAAGAAGCAATCTTGTTCATAAATGAATATTTCAATAGAAACAACATGATCTGAACGATATATTGAACTAAAGCTAACAACTGTACATGAACTACATGATAACAATAGAGAGAAAAAAATTACAACTTACATAGTTGAGAATACATTCCCTTTCCAAGACTACCAGCTGAGAAAGATCCACTGCCTCCCATAAGCATCTACAAGTTCAACTCATTATTGCATCTTAGATGTACTCCCAAGAAAAGCTACAGATGAATTAAGCAATAGATGCACAACAAGAAAAGCTTATAAAATATCATTGAAATAAAAAGCAATACCTGAAGAATAGTTAAACATATAGCTTCTTTCCCCTTCAACCAACCACTGGGAGCCTCAAACCCAAGGAAAAAATGTGTTATCTGGGCATAGAAGATCCAAATTTGAGTTAATCAAGATTCTACGGGTACTTCAAATTGGAATATTTAAGATGAGACTAAAGCAATGATACTATACACACCCCTGAATCAGCTTGACAGCGGTAAATCACCACCAACGTAAACAGAATTTGGCTCCTCGGGGCGAGAACCACTTGGTAAATTATAAAAAAGTGGTTCAGCAATGGTGATTAGCTCTTCATGCTCCACACCAGAAGCAGCCAATACCATCCTGGGAGCAGTGTAGTTCTCCTGCATTTCTCAACAAATTGTACTAATAAGAGATTTATCTTGATATATTGGGATTAAGATGAAGGTAAGATCTCAATGTCTTAGATGTTCAAAAGTGAGAACAAATGTAGAAAAAATGCAGAAAACTTACAATAACAAAACGATTAGTGTTCATTTGATTGATAGAAGATTCCGAAGCCAAGAGAGGATGTGCCAAGGCACCAGAGTAACAAAACAAGACAAATAAGTGGCTAACCTAACCTTAAGTACATCCCAATACAAACTTGAATAAGTTTTGTGACATCTAAACAAAATACTTCAATAAAATCCATAAGAATGGTACTTGAATTAAAATTTCATAAAGATTTAAGAAGAAGAAGCACCTGGTCATTGAAATATATCTGTTACAAAAGATTATGTAGTATCCTGCAAAATTAAAGTATGTATGGTGCATTAAAATGGTTTCTAATCAACCAAAATCAAATTATATAAAGAAAAGGCTTACATTAATCATATATGAGATCCCATTAATGATAAGATTTCCTGTAAAATTAAAGTGTATCAGCCAAGAAAGACTCTATAGATAGCAACACTTTTAGTTCAAAACAAAAAGGCTGGAAATGATATCAGAAGAATGTACCAGTTGTTTTATTTCTATCCAACCAATAACAATAGAAAAAAAATATAATCACTGATTTTGTATTTCTCCTTCCTTTAATCTAATACAGTAGCAAGATTTCCTTATAGCATTCATTTGCAGCTTCTGAATTGAAATTAAGGGGCTGCACAAAAAATACAAATCCTCTACTCAATCAGCACACGACAGCAAGCACAACTAGCTTCACCCCTTTTCCATAATCATTTTATTAAACTTAATTGTGATTAGGCATGTTTACTACTTTAGAAGAACCAAGTGATTCATGAAATCTCTATACTGCAGAAGAAGACAAGTCTAATTACATTAATAGTTTGGTCTTGTAAATTTGATTAAGCTAGATTAAGATTGTTATAATTAGTCATAATTGAATAGAAGTATAGAACAACCAGAAATACTAGAGATACTAGAATCAAGTAAATTGAAAGACCCACATCCCAGAATAGAATCCATGCTTTGAACAACCAGAAATACACAAGCTAATTGACAAATCCCACTCAAACACAACCACTCAAGAGCACAAAGCAGGATATAGTTAGTTGTGAAGAGACTTGAGAGAGTGTGAAGTTGCACCAAACAGAAAAAGGGGGAAACCCAGTTAATCTTCAAATACCAATTATGTTTTTTTTTTCAATATATAGACACTATTGTTCGTACTGGCTCATCTCGGCTAAAATAGAAACCAACTATTAATGGCTTGTTTAGTTAGACTCTGCTGCTCAGGTTGTTGAACTCCACTAGTTTACAACAGTTTACAACAACAAATTAGACAACAGCTTACAACAGAAAATTAGAGAACAGTTTACAACATCAAATCAGTTTACACAATACTACCTTTATATTCATATAAACCATTTTTATCTACAAAATCAGTTTACAACATCAAATCAGTAGTCATATGTTTCATGGTAAGTACACCCTAAACAACAACCAACGCGAAAACCTATCTTGTATTGAATTTACTAATCTATATCATAGTAAGTACACCCTCAACAACAACCAACACAAAATTGATCATATCCAATGTAATTAATTAGATTAATGGGATTAAAAACCGAACCTTGGTTGACAAGGAGTAGCGGCACCGCGACCGGCCCGGACTGGCAGCAGGCGATAGGCGGCGAGGAAAGGTGCAGAACTTGGATGTCGGCTCGTTGAAATTGAAGGAAGGGGTGCGAGATATGCTAACAGTTGAAAGAGCAGATCTTCGATGTCGTCGATCGAAATACTTGAAACAGCACGTCGATTGAGGTGTTTTGGGTGAAAAGTAGGGCACGGATATGCTAAGAGTTGGCGGGGGTTTTTCCGCTTCTTTTTTTTATGCCCTAGACCGCGGTTAAGATAATTAGTGTGGTCCGTGTATTTTATTCGCACCGCGTTAGTCAACTAAATTGTGGTCCCAAAATAATTTGTTACCTTCACACCACGTTTTGTTTATTAAAGTGTGGACCGATTATACTTATTTTCTTAAAAAATAAAAATCATACCACGATCAATTTAAACGCGGTAAACATTTTGCGGTGCATACCCCTATCATGTACTAGTGTTGAATGATAGAACAGATTACGATCGACAAAGAGAAACATGTAGGACCGAAACAATTAATTCTAGGACCAAAAAATGCACGTTAGAGATGTTCACATGGTTAACAATTGATTAATTTAAGTGTTCTCTCCATCAAATTATGGGCGACTGATTACATTTCAGTCAAACGTGGCCGTATACGACATGAAATAATTTAAGAAGCATTGATACCCTAAAAGAGTAAGGAGAGACAAACAGTCCTTAATAGAAGAAGACAGTTTGCAGTTGCACATAAATCAAGCAACACATTTTTGACATTATTATCTATTTCCATATATCTCTAGAAGTTAACACTTCAAGAAGAAGAAGAAGACAAAGACGTACATATTGCTACATTCATAAGAACATACAATTTTTTTGTCCTTTTATAATTTTTATACATAGGAGTTGCAAACTTAGAAAGAACCAAAATGGGGAAAAATCCATGCAATTCCATGCATTGTTCCCTTGGCTTATTTATTTAATTATTATTATCTTACACTCTAGAGAACGATCTGGCCGGGTAGATGTTGTTATTGTGAGAACGATCTGTCATTCCTTTGTTTTTTTCCATCCTCTAATTTCTTCCATCTTCCAAACATTCATTTTTGTTCATTTTCGCCCTATTTTTTTGGATCTTAACTAAGAGGTTTTCTGGTCTCTAAATTTGAAAATTAATCGACCGATCTCTTTATTTTGATGAGCTTGTGGGATGTTCTCTTTGAGATGATGAGAGGATGGAATCAATGGCGTCCCTCACTTGCGCGATGTCAGGTAGCTTTCCTCCTCCTGCAGGCCAAAACTCGTCGGTTGCTAACACCTTCATTCATATAATTGTAACACAATAAGTACATATACAAGTGCTTGTAAGCAAATAATATGTTATAACAAAACGTTACATATTTAAAGAATATATATTGTAACTTTGCATACCTTCACTTGTAGTTGGAGGAACTTCACATAACTAATGGCTTTCTCTAGCATAGTGACCAAATCAACCTGCATAATTAGTAGAATAAATTGTTATAACCTAAAGTTGTTTTAACATAGCTTATGATAAGTTATAGTAGCTACATAGGCAAATATATAAAACTCACCTTTGTTCCATTAGGTACAAGGTCTTGAAGTATCTTTAGCCTTTCACTAATCCGTTCTCGCCGATTCTGGAAGAAGAACAGGTATCAATCGAAATCGATTAGGTGCCTTTCATTCATGTTAGCTATATATATGATTTATAAGAAATGAGAGGAATTTAAGAAAAGGTACTACTTAAAGAGAATAAAATGATCAATCGATCGATCGGAACGAACCTTGGCTGCAAGACTCTGTGGATCCTTAGTATTACTAGCTGAGGCTTTGGATTTGTTTGGCTGCTTCCTTGATGATCCATTAGAAGTGCATTGCTTTTTTAGGGTTTGCATGTTCTTCTCATCCTCCTGAAAATAGAATCATAAATTAATCATATAGTTGACCTTTGATGTTAACTAAGAGATGGCACTTTTAAACAAATCTGACTGCTAATTAAACTCGATCTTCTTAATTAGACATACTAGACATTGATATACATGAATTTAATGAGAGGCAGATTCTCTCAAAAGTGCAGATCTACTCACACGAACTACCCATTAATGTCAGATAAAATTACTTTATTCAACACCTACATTATAAAACTCCTATAGTCAATGTAGCAATTAGATTTGCAATATATAACAATCATATAATCATAAATGGGGATGAAATACTATATACTAAATTAACAAATGTATAGTATTGTATTTACCATTAGAGGCCGCTTATTATTGAAGGATGTTTGTTGTTGTGCAGCTGATTCTTGGGAGCAATTGACGGTGACCGGACTCTCGCCGTACAACCACTCGCTACCAGTTTTTTGCAAGCAATTCACATCTTCCAAAACCCTAAAATCTCCACCACCAACGCCGCTCTTCATCCTGAGCTGGCTTTGGTGGTGGTGATCTTGATTAGGGCTAGGAGTTTCGTCCCACATCGGAAACTCATTGGGTTGACCGAAACTATAGCAACTTTGAGGCTGAAAGCTAAGGAAAGATCCACTCGAATGAGTGAATCCTCCACCATAGCTCGCGTTGATGCTGTTCTTGAAATCGATTAGAGAACGAGCTTCCTCGTGTTGGTGGTAGGTAGATCCGCCGCCATGGAAGGCTAACCCGGAGCTAGAGTTTGTGCTACTAGGGCTTGAGAGAGGTGGGGAGTTGCTCAAAAGGGCATGGACTTGTTGGGTTGGGTCCATTTCATTGTTACTTGTATCACCATCATCACTATCATCTCCTTGTAAAGGGAGCAATTGCTTGTGATAGTGACCATCATCATCAAAGAGATGGGAAGAGGAATAGGGGCTTAGAGATGTGAGATTTGGGAGTTGAAGGGGCGAAAACGGTGTGGAACTTGCCTCTAACATGTGTGATCCATAGAAAGAACAAGGAGTTCGATCTTTTGCTAGTGCCATAGTTTAGGAGATTAGGGTTTTTTGGGTGAATGAGAGATTGAAGGGATGGATCCTAGTTATACAAAGGTTTAGGTTAGAATGGTTCAAGTGAAAGAGGGCTATTGTGAGAGATAGAGATCAAAGGGGGAAAGAGGGAATTGATAAGATGGAATCGGAGAAGATTGACTTATTCGTCTAGAGATACAAACCCATGGTATTCTTATATAGTGATGAAACCCCTAGGATTTGCGAGGTGGAATTATATGGCTAGCTAACTAGAGCTGTGTGTGATTTCTACCCATGTTAAACAAATAATAAAGATGATGTAATAATGAGTGAATGATACCGGGAACTAAAAAAAAAGAGAGAGAATTGGGCCCATAATTTATATTTTAAGATAAAAAGATGTAAATGACCTTACTTAATCGGACTCTAAAAAAAATTGGTGTAAATAATTGCTTTAAAATCAAAATAATAATACTCCTTAGACAATTCTAATCGAGTTGTAAGGATTTAATGAACCCTTGCTTTATTGACAACTTTAATGGAGTTGTTTTGTCTTATTACGGGAGAGACGGGCCCAATTGTCAACCCTACTATACAAGCGCATATAAGTGCATATAGTTCCATTCTAAAACTAATTGGTAATAGGAGTAGCTCATGACCTTATGTACTAGCAGCTTGTTTTCAAGTCCAAATTTCTATGTGAGATTCACAATTGAACCCCAACAATCTCTCACCCTCACTTGTGAATCCCTCACGAGCCCGAACAACGGACCCTCCCGGTCCACTTGTTACGGGAGAGACGGGCCCAATTGTCAAACCTAGTATACAAGCCTATATGGTTCCATCCCAAAACCAGTTGGTAATAGGAGTGACTCATGACCTTATATACTAGCTTGTTTCACTCCCAACTTTCCACGTGGGATTCACAATTGAGCCCCAACATGTCTAAACCAAAATCACCCTTAAAATTAGAGTAATTGTAGGAACCAACATTGCCATGTGTTCAGTAGCAACCATATGTGACATATCATCATAGGCGCGCCTTGCTTGTTGGCGTGCCGTTCTTGGCCTAGCTGAGCCTTATCGGTTCATATGTATTTTATTTATTTATTTGCATGACTTAGTATTATTTATATTATTGTTATGTTTAATTTTATTGTTGGGCGTGGGTCTCGGTTTGCATATCGAGATTAGTCCATGTTGTTTTTAGTAAGGAGCTTTCTCTATAAAAGTCTCCTTACTCCCACCGCCGAAACACCATCCTAGACGCGGTCCAACGCCCGCATCCTAGGATCGAACCCTTGCTCGGTCGATCTAGCCGAGACTACTCTTTTTCTCGGTGTCGCTCGTTTGCACCAAACTCGCGCCCTAGCCGAGTCTGTCGTGCCATTGGTTCTGCTGCACCGCGCCAAGGTCTAGACCGGTGTATCCTCTTGGCACACTCTGACGTTCCAGGACTCCGGTCTTCACATGCTAATCGGCACCCACTCGTTGTTGCAGCCCTGCGCACAAGCGCACCCATGCATCCCCTCCCCGGCCACCGTTGGCTCTCGTTTGGTACTCCTAGGCTTGGATATATTTCGGGAAAGCTTACAAGTCCGATCCTTCGAAACTATCACCTACATAGTTCCCTAGTAGATATGAAACAATCACTTGATGACACTAAAATCACCTAACAATAATGACAGGCAAAAGCTTTGTATGTTTTTATGACCTCATATAAAACAATTCCAAGACCACTCTTAAATCCATTTCAAGTCGAGATTTTGTTCAGAGATTAGAAGCTGATCGATATAGGCAGGGATCGTATTGTATCTAGTCAAGGTTGTGCATTAGGCTCCTAAAAATTTCTCATCTAGGTGGGGCAACATCATGGTAGTCCTTTGTGCACTCCCTAGATAGAATTAACCCGTTTTTCCTACATATTGTTGGTACTGGTCTCAGTAGTACTTAACTTAGCAATCCCATACTTTATTAGCTTTTAATTACCGGTTAACTAGGGTTCTCTATTACTTGTTTAGAGCTTTTGTGTTTGTGCTCGTTTGCTGTCTTATTCGACTGTCGATTTATGTCTATAGGGTGAACGACGGTAGCCAGCGGCACCACGAGTAGGGAAGACCTTGTCTTTTCACCCAACAAAATTCAAAATAGTTTAGTTTGAAAAATAGCTTAGAAGTGTAAAATGACACAACATAAAATATCTCATATTCAAAATATCAAATTTTAAACTCCTTAAACTTGGTTGGCTCTATCTGAAAATTTAACGGATTGAAATTCTCTTACCCATAATCTAAAACAATTTTGACACTAATCCGATTATGAAGTATACTTGATCGATCCCAACTCGATCAACGTAACAAGTGTAGCTAAGAACAAGACCTTGAAATTGTTAGCTGGCAAAAGGCAAAGAGGAACAAGGAAGAGAGCAGAAAAATCGCCGGAATTTTAGGTCTCCCACGTCTATTCAGATTTATCTTTATATTTCTGAGTTTTTTTAGGTTTAGGGACCATCCCTTGGAGGAAATATATCGACACTGTTTTAGGCTTTCAATTTCTTTCCATTTGGTAATCTCAATTTCAGAGAGAGAGAGAGAGAGATGGTTCTTTCCTGCCATGTTTCCTTTGATGTTATATAGAAATATAAAAATCACGTGGACACCAAGATTTTATTTACAATAGTATAGTATATGCTAGGTATACTACATAAGATATATGTTACAAACTGGCCGGCTGTTGAACTTTGTTTAATGTTCAATTAAAGCCTTTGTGTTTTTAGGATTTTTGCTCGTCTGTTTTTGTGTTATTACAAACTGCCATGTTTCGTTTTTGTTTTGTTTCGACTTTGTTTTGGTTGCCTTGTTCTCTATCTCGTACGTTTTGTGATTTCGTCGGGTCTTTTTGTCGCTCCCCGATTGCTTTAAGTCCGGGGTGCCTCCATTTGACCCCCCACATTTTCCGTAAGGAAAGCTCCACTGGGTAATTGTTGTTGTTGTATTTTTGTTGTTGGCATTATAGTAACATAGAATAATTTAGAGACTCGTTTGTAATTTTTACATATGATTTCAATTTTCAAGGCCCGGTTTGTAATCTTTCTAAAGAAAAGGATGGTAATGTACAAATAAAAGTTAAGAGACCTGTTTATAAATTTTTCTTAAGTTGAGGGGCCACAAATATAATTTATCTATTTCAAAAGTCCATGTCTTTATTCGCTCACATTCCACAAAATTACTCTCTCTTTTACAAAAATGTCCCTTAAAATAATGGCAATAAAAGTCTAATGGATTAAAATGAACAATGGCAATTAGTTTTAGTCAAGTGGGGAAGATTATATGCAGATCTTCAAGAGTTCGATCACTTAAACATATATAGAAATTAAAGTTTATAACTATACATAAGCTACTACTACTTAGCCACTTTCCTTATAACAATTTAAAGTGGTATAAGACCCTCGTGTCTTCATTAGACACACAAAAAATATGCACAACAAATTAAAAATTGGAAATCGATCATTTTCGTGGACCAGCTTGTTGGATGCTAGTGTGGATTTGTAGCTTTGATCTTAATTAGGAGGGTGATTTGTAGTTAGAGCTAGTTTACAATATTGTTTAGTGAGGAATCTGGTGGTCCAGTTTTAACATTAAAATATTCTCTGGTTCTTAGAGTTTTTATCAAAAGTTTATGGTCTATCTTCTAAAATAAAACTTTCATTCATACCCACTTACTAGCCTGGTAAGTCGATACCAAGACTTATTGAATAGAGTTTAATTATCCCATTTTGCAGTTTCTTTATAGAAGTGAACCAAGTTACAAGTTTTTTAACTTTCTTTACTCATGATTTTCATTTAGACTTTTATATTTTTCACGAGTCGTGTGTGTTTAATATTGCTTCTTATATTGTAGAATGTTGAACATATCTTAAGGGCATGGCTACACCCGGATTAATTGTCATATACCCTCTTGTATATATATATATTTCATGGGAGTGTCGCCTCTCATTCGACCGAAATTAGAAAGAGTTTAGATCTTTCAAGAATATTGACATTCAAGAATTTATTCACCATGTTATCTTGCCAATTAATTCAAAGTTGTGGTCAGCACAAGTAAATCCGTTACCCGGCTCCTTACAAACTTATAGTCTTATACTATAATCTGACAATGTTTTGGACTTATTTGTTTGAATTGTCAAACTATATCTTAATGGATTTACAAAAATCTATATTTTAATGCTAGTTTCTTTCAGATATATCCTAATGATAACTTCTTTCAGATACCTGATAGAGTGATAGTAGCTATGCTACAAATTAAACTTGGCTCCAAAATGCTTACGAAATCTAGTAGTAGTGACAAACTACATACGAACTCTAGATAAGTCTAAGCTAGGCTGGTATAACTAATTTCAGAAGCAGTATATATTAAGAATCTAAAGTTAATTTACATACACGCCTACAATTACTAGTCAATACATCAAATATTTGTCTAGCATTAAAGAAGCTAGCTAGATATATATATCTAGAGTCTAGTTATTTAGCACTCGCACGACTAGTTCAGTATCTCTTAAATATATAGTTGGTTTAAAAATCAATACTCGATTGATCTAGTGGTAAAGTGATGTTTGACTCTTTAGGTGTTGTTCAGTTCGAATTATTCTAGCGACATGTATAGAGAAATTAATAATGAGAGGTCTTCCTTAAAATAGGGTCACAAAATATCCAGTCCGAAAATAAAATAATGTTGTACTCGATTGGGTCGAAAACAGGTTCGGGTTGTGCTAGCACTTGAAAACTCAAAACGCAACAAAATTAATATTCGTATGGCATGAATCAACCAACACAAATCTAGATCCAAAAGATGTGATTAAGCGACAAAAGATCTTCAATTTAATCAGCCATGAGATTATATGTAGCCAGCCAAAATTAAACTAATGCATTGCATGGAATAAGATCGTAGCTCAAGAAATTGAATGTGTTGGCTGCTGAGTTTTTGTTTGTAAGATAAAATGATATACTAAGTACGTTCATAAGCCCGATGAAGTTCACCAGAACAATGCACATGTCTTTGTTTCTTAAATATTCCGGTATCAGAATTAATTATTCATAATTCAGAATGACAAATTAATTAATCAATCAATCAAACAAACAAATTTTAAAGCTCAAGAAGGCCTTTGGAATCAGAGCTTTTAAGATACTTATGTCTCGAAGAAGGACGTTCACGTTCTGCATGCATGCTCGATTCCTTTCTCTGTGTGATTTTTGAGAAGCTTCCTCTTCAGTAATTTGATCACAAAAATTCAAGATTTTGTTTTAATCCTCTTTTCAAACCATAGATTTTTTTACTCTGCATAATTGATTTACTTTTTATAGTAAAGTTCAGTTATATATATATATATATTGAATAAGTGAAATATATATCTAGCTCTATAACAAATTAACAACGTACCTTGCTATATATGGGCAATATTTTGACCACAAAAACTTTGCTAAACCTGATCCTGATCTGCGAGGTAAATGTTCCACTCGACTCATTCATTACTTATGCATGAAACTCATCATTCGTCATTCGTCAAGCTTTCGAGTGAGTTGGGTGCAATAAACATGTGTTCTATATAAAGTATTTTTTTTAGTTCAACGGTATAAAACAGGTATTTGTAAAATACATAAAAGCTCCAAAAATAAGTATAGAGGCAAACAAACTACTATCCAAAATCTAACCTACTAAAATGTAATAAATAGTTTTAAGGGAAATTCCGGATGGTACCCCTGAGTTTTGTACTTTTCCGAGTGGTGCCCAAATAAAAACTTATTCCGCGAAATACCCTTGAGTTTTTCACTTAGTTTGTCCCGTGCCCTTTTTCTACAATTATCTTTAATCATCCGTCAGATTGTATTTTAAAAAAGAAATAAAAATAAAACAAAAAGAAAAAGAAAAAAAGAAAAAAAACAATTATAAAAGTAAAACAAAGCAGAAGAATTGACCGTTCTTTTTCCCTTCTGGTTCAACACAGAGAGAAGTGAGATTGTGAAAGAGCGTACTAGCCACTTGCTCCCGAACTCGGATTAAGAGAAATGGAGGAGGCAAGGCTATGAGGGTGACCGGCGTTCAACGTAGGCTGGTGTCGAAATACAGCAGGCTCGGACGCCGTTCATGAATGGTGGAAGGGACCCGAAATTTCTAGTTATCAAACAAAGGCGATTTAGGATTTTTTTCAATTGATGTGTTAATGGTTGAAGTTAGGGCAATTTAAGATATGCTTTAGTTAATTAATACTCTCAATAGGTGTTTTTAGGTCCAATTTGACATGCTATCTGATTTTATTAAAAATTAGGGTTTGAAATTGTAGTTAGGGTTTTTGATTTTCTACTCCTAATATGAAATTGGGGTATTATAATCTGATTGTGTTGGTCAAATCTGATTTTTTCTTGAATGGTGTGTAATTTATAAGGGTATAATCTATTTACAAATCTGCTGGTTGAGATTTTGGTGGTGAGGAAGACAACTCTCAATCATGGTGCCTTTGCTTTGTTTAAAAGCTTATTCTACACTACTACCTCTGAACAAAGAAGACGATGGCTACTGCTTATTGATGAGTATTTGTTTTACTTTTAATTGTTTTTTTTTTAATTTTAAAAACAATCTAACGGAAGATTAACGATAATTGTAGAAAAGGGGCACGGGACAAACTAAGTGAAAAACTCAGGGGTATTTCGCGGAATAAGTTTTTATTTGGGCACCACTCGGAAAAGTACAAAACTCAGGGGTACCATCCGGAATTTCCCTAGTTTTAATTAATGAAATATTCTATACAAATTCAATAATTTGAAAAAATAAAGAATAAACTCGAGGTTATGTATATGTTTAATTAATAAAAGGATGAAATATATCGTGTGGTAGAATGGGTAACTCTTCACCTGCATCCGATTCACCCATTCAAATAAATCTGTCCACTCTCAAACTTAGAACGGGTTTCATTGTACATTTAGATGGATCAGAAATTCATGGCTCCTATACATCTCGATAACCTAGAGATTCCTAAATTATTTGTGAATTCATTTTATTTTCATAAAAAAATTAATTTGATTGAAAAAATCGTATTATCTTGGAATTTATTTTTTTTTCATTATTTTTAGAGTACTTAATTACTAGCTTTATATAACAAAAAGTAATTAATTTTATTAAAATAATACTAGTTCTAATTTAGAGTCAGATAAAAAAGTCTAGTCCCTTTGATTCATCCAAAAAGTACCCCAACCTGACCCTAGCAAGCTAATTAATACAATAAGATTTTAGTATATCTTAGATTTGAGAGATTAAACTAAAATAATGAAATAAGTGCAGGGGTGCTAATATCTAAGTGCAGGCATGTTGGCCCTCCCTCTTTTAACTCACCAGAGACACCTATACTTTCGGGGTTATGTTAACTAGTATATCATCATAAATTCATAAGCTCAAACTTTGACACCTCTTAATTCTAAATATATATTAGCATATGATAATAGTATTTTTATAATTAGGCTCCAGCTCCCAAGCACACTTATCTAGAATATAAATTATATAATCACTGTCTTCCCGTAATATCATGTTTTTTTTTGTCATGATTGAACTTCCCGTAAAATACTAGTATGAACATATTTTTGTAATTCGTAAGTTCGTCTTTGAGTATCCTTACGGATGAGGTTTAAAAAATCTCAGTCAATTATAATCAGGATAAAAGAAATACGACGAAACGATCCAAATAATAAATTCCGATCTGTCACAAAGTTGCATTTCCTGAAGACGTACGCGATTGGATAACTTTAGCTAAATTTGCTTTCGAATACAAGGAAAAAAGAGAGTTTGAGATTTAAATCATGGGCGGCAGCCTTCAATGCTATTGTGTACTATGTTTGGTCTTCTAGAAATGAGATTGCATTTAAAAACACCTATCGAGGTCCTAGCGCTTGTGCTTTGCTAGTCATCAATCATGTAACAGATAGCATAAGAGCTAGGTAGAGGAAGAATGATAGAGAATCTCGTAGATGGCGTGTTAGGATTGACATGGATGAGGAAGTGTAACACCTAGGATTGTCTAGGTTGTATTTTCTTTACAAAAAATCAAATGAATTACCCTTTCATTCAAAAAAAAAAAAAGACGTGCGCGATACTCCAACTCTAAAAGCGGGCGGACTAGAAAGCAGAGGATGTCAGATCTCATCAACTCAATTGTCCGCGGGTAATGTCGGTCACCAAAGATGACAGTAAACCTAGACCGAACTGGATCAACATTAGATGAGACAGTAATTCGGAAGTTCATTGATTAGTCACAGTATGTTTTTCATCACTTTTTTTTGTCTTGAATGTTTATGCATTCGTTGTTTGTTAAATTTACAAATCAAACTGTGAACTTTTCTCTTACGAATTGAAGCATTTTGAGTTTTGACATTGAGATTTAAACATATTTTTTTTTGGTCGGAGAGATTTAAGCATATTTTAATGAAGATCATGGGCTTTAATTTTTGTCAATGGTAATAATCGCCTTGAAGACGTGGGCTTAATTGGGGTAGATATACAAAGACAAAATAGAAACTGCCACAAGGGATCGACTTTTTTTTTGGAGATATCGAAAGATAAAATTCTCTCTTTTTGGATGACCTCAATCCTCATGTACGATTTTTATATATGTCAAGATTGGGTTCTTTAGTTAAAAGACTATCAAACTGATCAATTTTAGGAGTGGTCATCCGGTCTGGATCGGAATTGATCAGACCCGAATATACGGTTCCGATCTAGATCGTTGGATTTAAATTTTGCAACATTTGTATTGCAGACTGGATTAATACGGTCCGATTTGGGCTGTAAGGACTGGGATTATATATTTTATTATAAAATTTTTATATTTTTATGTTAAAAATAGTTAAATCGCGGTCTTATCCGATTTTAAAACGTAAATGGACTGTAAAAATTGAGGTTTTATGTCAAATATAAATATTAAATTAATTATATATATAATTTTTAAAAATATGCTACGGTCCAATCCAGACAGACCATATATTTACGATCCTAGACCAGACAGAACTGTAACCCATAATTTTTTTAAAAAAGGAGGGAACCGTGGACCATAATGGTCCCGGTCTTAAAACGAATCGTAAATTTTTGATCCGGTCCGGTCTAGAGGTTTATTGTTTCGTCTAATGTTGCACAGCCCTAATCAGTTTGATAATGCTAGCTACTTCTAATTGAAGCCCTCTTCGCAAAATTCAACATAACTAAAGTTCAAGAATTTCAAAATCACTAATCAGATAATTCATCTAAACTCGTCGGAATGGTCGGATATTCTAACGTGAATCTGAAATTAAAATTTTGATTAAAAGAAATAATGTATCTAACAACTTACTCTAAAGCCTAAACTCAAGTTTTGTAATCCAATTTTTTTTAAACGAGTTGTGATCCAATTGGTAGGTAATTAGGTATAGATGATTGCATTACTTTAAAAGTTCAAAGACAAATTTTATTAATTTGGAATGAGTCCATTTTGTCCTTTTCTTAGGTTGAAGTTTGTCGTAATGTTATTTTTTGGGGGAACTAAAATTATAAATCTCTCTGCCTTTGTGTTGACTTGTAAGAGCATCTAGATACATTTGTGGACTATTGTTATAAATTTCGAGATGAAAACAAAGAAAGTTCTTAGTAATCATAAAAGGTTAGGTGTTCGAGAAAAACAAAATTTACATTCTCTTTCAATTCTTTAATCTTCTAGGAATATATTTATACTGGAGTAGTATTTTTAAGGCCTAAGGTAACATCTAGCAACGGCTAAGAAAACTAGCATGGTCCGACCTTGGGCTATATATGATTTGATATAATTCAATAACAAACTTACAAAATCAATCTGTGATATATTGTTGTTAATCAGTGTGGTTGCCCTTGTGTTCGTGTTGTTGACGTGGTAATTTTTATTTGAAAATGCTTTCGATCTCAAAATACAAGTTTCGAATGCTTGCTACGTTCCAATTTTGAGCTTTAATTCATTTCTGTAGCAATATGCAACATAAATGGTTTGTTTGTTGAGAAATAATTCAATATATAAACGTTAAAATCAAAAACATACAAAATAGTCTTTTTTATTTATACCCTAAAATTAGTTTTACTCTTAGAAATTATTACCCCAAAATGGCATAAACCATATATAAAACTTAATATTTTAAATAAGTTATTAACAAAATATTTCAAACTTTAGAAATGTAAGATCAATAAAAACTCAAAAAGGGCGTAGAACTAGGGCTGAGCAAACGGATATATCCGATCCGATCCGATCCGGTATACCGAATATCCGGTATTTTTTCCCTTAAAACCTCGATCCGTATCCGATCCGTTAATTGCCGAATATTCGGTAAGAAATATCCGTTTGGAACGGATATCCGGTAGCGGATATCCGAACTATCCGTTATGAAAAAATATTTCTACTATTTTTGATTTAGGCCCAATTAATATGCATAATTGACGGATATCGGAACCGGATATCCGCCGATCCGTTTAAATTTTAAGAGAAAGTTTACATGGTTGAGGAGAATTGAACACTTGATGAGTTGAAATTTTACAAAATATTCATTTAAACATTTATTCTACTTAGTATTAAGGTGTATTTTCCAAAAAATATATATAGTACCAGATATACCGGATATCCGGTTGCTTGAAAACCCCGATCCGTATCCGGAAAAAAAAAACCCCGGATCGGATCGGATACGGATAAAAAAATTGTGATCCATTCGGATCCGGATTTTATCGGATCGGCGGATCGGATTAACGGATAGGGCATTTTTGCTCACCTCTACGTAGAACACTAGAACTCCTGGCTAGCGTCAAAAAACGAACTTTAGAAAATACATATAGAAGGCCCAAATCAGAGATTTGCTTTCATTGGAAAACAAAACTAGACATATTTCCCAAACAGCCCAAATATGATTCAAATGGGCCAGTTAATGCCCAAGTAAAAACAAGGTTGACAGAATTAATTCCACATGACGGTCTCACAAAGGATTCACTAGCAAAACATTCATATGAACCCAACTGCGATACCAACAATTCACTAACAAACATCCATATGAACAAGAAACTGGGATGGATTCTAACTTCTAAGGATAGATAAGAGTGTCACAGTTCAAATAAACAAAGGAAACCCAAATCTTACTCAATAGTCATTCTGGCCTTCTTCTTAGCCCTTCTCCTTTGACTACGATTCATCCTTCCCGCCAATTGTGAAGCACACGACACAGAACTGTCCTGGATTGGGGCAACTGCAGTAGGAATTCCTTGGGGTGGTGGTGGTGGTGCAGACGCAACTTCACAATCTTGACACACATAATTTTCTGATGGTTCTGTTAAAGTTTGAGGCAGCCCAGAACAGCCAGACCTGTCAACTTGCACATACCTGATTTCACTGATTTGATTTGCAAAAGTGTGCATTTGGGTCGTAACAAGATTTTGAGAAGAGGGAGGCACAAGGGAAATGGGCGCATGAGCTTGGGATGGGGGAGTAGCATTGTAAGCTTCGTTTGCAAGCATTTGTAATGGAGGATTTATAGGGTTTTGAGAGGAGGAAGGCGCAGTGAAAACGGGCTCATGAGCCTGGGATGGAGGAGTGGCATTGTAAGCTTCATCTGCACGCACATGCAATGGGGGATTTATAAGGTTTTGAGAGGAGGAAGGCACGGGGAAAACGGGTTCTTGAGCTTGGGCTGGAGGAGTGGCATTGTAAGCTTCGTTTGCACGCACTTGCAATGGGGGATTTATAGGGTTTTGAGAGGAGGAAGGCACAATTGAGAGAGATGCATCCGCTAGTGATGGAGATGTGACTTTACAGGATACATTTGCAAGTGTTTGCATTGGAGGTGGAGCAGGATTTTGATCTTCTCTTTGCAAGGCAGGAGATTTGCTAGCTTCTTTGAGCTGTTCCTTGTTACTAATCGACGTCAAAACATCATGAGTTGGATCCTGTTGAGTTGGAGACATCCTGGTGTCGCTGCCTGCTAAGTTTGAGCCTTCCTCGGGTCTTAGAGCACAGCTTGGATCCATGTTTAATTCTGTTGCAGAAAACAATTTAGACTTTGATAGTAAAATCTCAAGGAGGGTTGAATCTTCTTCTTGATTGCCTGCAAGATTATCCACAAATTTAAAATAAGAAATGAACAATCAAAAGTATTTTGTTTAACTGGGGCAAAATTAAGAGTAACTTGTAAGATATACCCAAAATTGAAAGCACGACATCATGAGCTACCAACTGCTCTGCTTCTCTTTTATTCCTTGCAGGTCCACCAGTGTAAGATACACCTCTAAACTCTAGTGTAGATACAAATACGGGCATTGGAACTTGATTTGTTTGAACGGTATTATATTTTGGCCTTTCTACTTGTAACTTTGCAGCAAATTCATTAAGTATGGCCTTGCAAAGTGTAGTGTTCTGAAACAAAGTGAAAGGACAGTCATAGAATGTAAACGATTTTAGTCAATTGAATGACTTCAGTTATTAAGTATCATATACACAGACATTATGCAGATATAAGCATCTCAAAATACTTCAAAATGAGGCATCATATTCCATTATTTGACAATTCTGGCACTACTATTGGAAAGTATACCTAAACTGGTTAGATAAACATAAACTATTGGAAAGTCCTACTATTGGAAAGTCCATAAACAGCGTGTTTCTGCTAATTGGGGATTATATAGAAACATACAGAGCTGATTGAATAATCATTACAGTGCCCTCTTGAAGCAAAACTATACTGTAAAAGTGTAAAGCATGGTTTCAATCAGATATATATCCAAGTCTCTCATTTTGAAAGTTTTAAAATTAACTCTCCAGAGTATAGAAAAGAAGAAAAAAACCAAAACGTCATTAACAGTTTAACACGTGCAATAAAAATCAGCAATTCAAATGCCCTGATAAAATAATCAATTTTCAGAGCTTCTTTCATGAATAACTTTCCACACCCACAAACCTTGCTTATGATAGAAGACCCTTTCTCTTGTCTCTTCTCAAAGATACACTTTAAGGCATACTTGGCTGCATTTTGTTCGGCGGCTTTCTTCTGAGAAAATGTGTTCAGTGATTCATAGGTCTCATCATCAACCATAACCGAACATTTGAACTGAGGAGCATGTGGCAATCCCATGTTTTTCGTGTGGTAGATCGGAAGATCCAAACCAGCTCTTTGAGCATACTTTTGTAGCTCGCTCTTGTACAATGATTCAGAAGCTGAAAACAAACAATCATACATGCCAACAAATTAAACCAAGAAGCATATTATAGACCTTCTGCAATATGAGAAGTAAAAAGGCCTTGACCAAAAAAAAAAGTAAAAAGGCAGCACTAAGAAGTTGCAACTACAAACCACATCTGACAGACTCATTTGACATTACAGCAAAATGGAAATCAAGTTCAGATTTTTATTAATGCAAACTCATTACCCTTAACTGAGCAAAATTTGGTCTTGATAATGCAGGCTCATAAAACAAGTACAGGCTCAAATAGGATAAGTTAAAACCTAATTCTTCTTTCAGAAAACATAGATCACAAAATTGCAATTAATATGTACAATATACCAAAACTCACAAAGCATTGAAATAAAGGTAAGGAAAAGTATCTAAATCCCTCAAATATGCGTTCTTGGTTCTAATAATTCTTCCTCTCAAGCTTGTTCGTAGCTAAAGCTACAGAAAACATAGTGGAACAAAAAAAGAACATGAAACCCTAAGAAAACATATACCATTTTGGGGCAACTGCTGTGATTGCTGGGACTGATCTGCGGGCTGCAATTTCTGTGCGTTTTCCATGGCTTCCATTGAAAGGGTTAAAGGGATGCCTCTGATGAACAATTGTGAAGCAGGAATTTCGATGGTTTAGTGCAAGCAAGAGTAAGCAAGTGAAATGTCAGTCTGAAATCTCATGAGCGATTGGTATAACCATTCAAGAGCGAAGCACGCGACTGTGCAGTTTAGCAACGGTTGAGATTTGCTTTATCCTTTAATCAGACGGCCCAAATAAGTATGACGCATCATTATTTTTTTTTGGTTGAACGAGTATGACGCGCCTTTATGAGATGGAAATAAAGCAATTTCGGCTTTTGGGAGATCAAACGCAGCTACGGCCTACAATAATGCTCTGGACCGGTGAACCAGAATTTTATAGAAGGGTCAAGTCAAGGGTGTATCAAGGTAGGAATGGAGACCGGTTCGGGGTCGGAAGGGCCGGTCCGGTGCATTTTTGTTTTATTAATTAAAAAACTGTTTTATTTAATATTTTTCTTTTTATGAGTTTTTATATAATTTATGCATATTTTTATACATAAAAATATTATCAATAATATATAAATAAATTTATACATGTCATTTGAAGAAAAATAATTTTTTTCTAGTTCAACTCAGAAAATCTGGGTTTGGACAAAACCGGATTTTATTACGAAAGACGGGAGACTGAACCGAAATTTTACGGTCTGATTCGGTTTTCTCTAGTTCGGACCGCTCCGATATGCAATGGCCTATGCATTTTGTAAAAATTGTTTATATAGTTAATATATTTTGTAAAATCTTATAAAGGGCAAATTTTTACCGAAGTATAAATGTATTTTTCGAAAAATACTTATATAAAAAAAACGCGCAAACTGTTGAAATGGACACAAGATGAGAACTACTATCTAATGCTGCCGTAGTTTATGCTTTTGGCTGTGTTGAGCTCCTCCGGTTCCTAAGAGTAACACTATATAGGTCATACATAATACATCTACTCCGCTATCAAAAAATGTGCATTCTAAATTGAGCTCTTAGCTAGCTCCATAGAATGATCTAATAATGCTAATGCAGAGAATCAAATCCACTATTAGTTCAAGAAAGAAACTCTAATCCAGTTGCCGATGGTGTTAAACCATGCTGAGAAAGGTACTCAGGATTGAAGAATTTGCTAAGATGCCTCATCCCACTGTCACAAAGAATCGTCACGATCGTATGACCTGGCCCTAGTGCTTGTGCCACTCTAACAGCTCCTACGCAGTTCATGGCTGAAGAACTACCTATGAAAAGGCCATCCTTCTTCAGAAGGAACCTGAACATACAAAAATTCACAATGGATGAAAATAATTTATAACAAGATCACATTATTCATGTCAAAAAATATTGCCATTTATCCTAGAACTTGCTCTTTCCTAAGGAAACAAAAAGCCAGTTATGGAAGGTACAAAATGAACATATAAACTAACCTTGACATCTCAACAGCTTCCCTATCCGTTCCTCGGAAAGCGCCATCCAGCTCAGCTTGAATAAAATTCTGAGTCAATCTATTGATTCCAATACCTTCTGTTATGGTATCAAATGGATTCTTTAGCCTCTTTCCTTCAGCCTCCTCTTTGGTATACATCACGCCCCTTGTCACCTTGTTGAACAAACCCGAGCCAGGAGGGTCAATAAGGAAGCACTTGATGCTTGGATTTTTATCCTGCAAAACCACAAAACATTAACTGAAACTTCAATCAAGTTAATCAGGAAATGTGAACTAAACGAATCGTCAAAAGGGCTCGCCTTGAGAAACTTGGATACTCCAGCCACAGTACCTCCGGTACCAGCAGCAGCCACGAATGCATCAACATTCCCTCCCGTCTGTTCCCATATTTCAGGTCCGGTACCATCATAGTGTGCCCGAAAGTTGGCCAAGTTCTCAAACTGATCTGCAAAGAAACCGCCTGAGCAGTCATCAGAAAACAGTGAACTTTGTTTCTCTTCCTCTAGCACATGACCATTAAGCTTCTCATGATCTTTGCTTGGCATTTGAACCTCTCTCCTTCGCTCAGCTGCAAATTTGTTTGCTTCTTGCGCTCTTCTCCGTGCCACATTAACAAAGTGGTCTTTATGTGTAATTGAAACTGGCCTAACACGCTCCACCTTAGCTCCAAGGGCTTCAATGATTTGAGCCTATAAAAAAAAGGGGGAATTTTACATATCCATACAAGTAGAACAATCAGCTGAGCATGGACAATCACATTTCAAGCTTGTATATATATACCTTCTCAATGGCAGCATCATCAGGAATCACAACATGGCATTTACATCCATAAGCTGCAGCGACGGTTGCAAGACTAATAGCGGTACTTCCAGCACTACCTTCAGTAACTACGCCTCCCGGGCATAGCTTGCCAGATGCAAAAGCCTGCCATGCTCAAAAGTTACACCTATGAAAACTAACGAATTCCGTCTAGATCAAAAGCTGGAAACAATTTATTATACACCACTTCTCTTTAAAAATTTGGCCACTGGTGAAGAAGAAACTACATTAAAGGTGTCAAATACCGATTCCGTCCCACCCAAAACCCTAATTGAGAGATGCAAACAGTCTAATTTAGGGCTTGTATCTGTGGAAACAACTACATGTACCTACACCAACTTGTATCATGAACAAAGCATTCAAAGAGTGAGATGAACTAAGTGACAATATTTGCCCCTACACGTACTACAAAACTGCAATAGAGCCTCTTCCTGATGCATAAACCCAAATGAGAGCTCCATTTATTTAGGCTTTGGGATTAAACAATACCACCCCAGTAATTCAAGTACGGATACCCCATTTTAATTGCTCTAATTTTCTTCCCAATATTAGGTTGAAAAACCTACCTCTTCAATGATATGAACAGCAACTCTATCTTTGACGCTTCCTCCAGGATTCAAGAACTCAGCTTTCCCCAAAATCTAACAAATCAAAACAATCAAACAAAAACACATTGAGCAATCAATTTCTCGCCTACATACTTAATTTTTTTTCATCCGATAAAGATACATACTTCGCAACCAGTGGCATCAGAGAGGCTGTTGATTCGAATCAAAGGGGTATTCCCAATCGCATCGACCAGACCTTCCCGAAGCTTCTTGGCAGATAAGGAATTCGCGTTTTGGTTCTCCTGGATCCCCGGAGATGGCGGTTGCAGAGGCAATAGGAGAGCGCCGCCGCCGATAGTGCAGCTATAATGGCGCCGGCTATGGCTCCTGACACCGTCCTCGGCGCCATTACAAATGTGCGGCCGGCTCCAAGCGTCATATTGGTAACTTCTTTTCTAACAAGAAACCGCCACAAGCCCATGTCTTTGGCCCAGCCCAGATAAAAGTAAAAGGCCTATAATAATCCTTCTCGAATTAATGCAAACTATGGAAGTAATAAAAACTTGTCCCTCAATTTAAATTTTGAATTAATATCATCATCATTGACCCAGTGAGACTCCTCTACAGCGGAATCTGGGGGGTCAAGATGCGGTACCTCTACCCAAGGGAAAGGGGGTACGCCCAATAGAACCAAGAAAACTGAAATTCAGCTATTTGATAATAATAACTGAATTTAGTTAGAATGCACCAAAATTGATATATGGTCTTTTTTACTTTGGGTTTTTTTTAAAAGATATTAGATCCCAACTAGTCTCCTTCATGGTTAGTAGTCGTGAACATATTAGTAAGTAGGCCAGGAAATGTTGTTGTTGATAATGTAACTCATTTATGGCCCGAAATGAGACATAAACAAATTTCAATTCGAACTCTCCGCCAGGTGTATTAGCTTTGGCGGAATTAGATTTTTAATAAAACAAGAAACATTTTCCCTCAAAAAAAAATTAAAAAGCGAGAAGTAGTAGTACTTCATAAAAACAATATTATAACCAAAGTTCTCTTTTCAAAGGAAATGACAAAAGTTAGATAAAAATCCCAACTCTTTTATTTAGGATTATTTCATTGCGGAATACGTACTTTCATTGCAAAAATGCACACTTTTCTAACTTTCAATGAACTTTCATACAAAATCCAACAGCCTTACCTTACATTAATTGGTTTTTTTTATCAGCAAAAATTAATCAATATATCAGCCTCTTCAAAAACAACACCAAAGTCTTACAAACGTAACGTTTACAAGAAGAGTAAAATGATAACCTTAACAAATTTTAAAGATTCATGTTTAGAAGATCTTAGCAACATCCCTGATCAATCCACGGTTATCTTGGGCAAACGCCGTGAACTCTTCAAAGGAGATGAAGCCGTCGCCGTCCGTGTCGATCTCGGCCATCATCCGCTGGATTTCTTCGGGGGTAACGGAGCCGAGCGTCTTCAAGGCTTCGCCGAGCTCCACCGCCGAGATCTTGCCGTCTCCGTTGGCGTCGAACCGCTTGAAGATCTTCTCCCGGTCGGCGATGTCCTCCGGTGTGTCTTCCGATGACATTGTGGTTTTGGGATTTAATTAGATCGATAATTGATTGATTGTTTGGGCTATTGGGTGTCGGGTCAGATTAGTTTAGTGATTGTGGGTCGTAATTATAATTAGGACGAGTTTAACTATTGGCCAAGAAAAGGTTGTTGATTGTTCTTCCTTCAGATTCGGAGTGGGTTTTTTGGGCGAAAGAATCGGAATGATCGATAAATATGCAATGCATGTGTTGTAAAAAAAACAAATTATGGTGTTACTAAATATAGACAACATCTTGTTTTTTATTATGAGTTGCTATGATGTATCTCGTGATTTGAAAAGGTTTTTGAAACGATTTTCTAAAGGTATTAGGTATGTGTGGATTGCTCAATTTAATATATTAAATTACATTAAATATATGATTTAATATAACTTAATGTATTGAGTTGAGCAATTCAAATGAATCATAAGAGAATTCTAAAACAATATTAACAAATTAATATCACATTTTTAGAATTTAGTTATAATAATATGTACTATAGGCACATATAGAAAAATGATTCAGCTAAACGGACACTAATTGGTGCGTCAAAATAAGAAGTACACTAATTTCACCTAGGCGTTAAAAGGTGTTAACCCACTTATCCTTCAGTCTATCTAGGCGCCTGTCTAAGCAACTATTTAAATCCCCTCTTCGCATAGGATTTGCTTAGTGTGTTTTTTTAAACATTGGTCATGTGGCAAGTGCAACTTGGATCAAAATCATCGCATGCCCATGAACAATGCATGCCCTATACCATATGGGTTGACTGATCTCACCTAAAACAACACAATTCGGTGGTAGTCCCAATCTCAAACAAGATTGAGGGATCTAGGCAACAAAAGTCGACGGTGACCCTAGTCTCAAATGGGATGGATGATCTCATTTAATACAACACAATCTTGTGACAACTCTAGTTTCAAATGGGATGTAAGATCTTGCCTAAAACAATGTGATTCACTAGCAACCCCAATCTCAAGCGACATGGAGGTTCTCGCTTTAAATGATAAAAATCGAAGGCAATCCCAATCCTAAACGACATGGAGGATCTTAACTAAAACAACCCAAGCTGGTGGCAATCCCGACCAGTCTAACATGGGATGGAGGGTCTAAGTCTAACCTAAAAAAAATAAAGTCAGTGACAACTCTATTCATGATCAAGGAGGATCTCACCTAAAGTAATACAAATAGCTAGCAACCATAATCTTAAATGGGATGGAAGTAGGATCTCACTTGAAACAACATAACCTAATGGAAGACCTAATCCCAGATAAGATGGAGGATTGAACTTGAAATACCCTAAGCCTACAACAACTCCGATCATAAACAAGATAGGAAATCTTACCTAGAACAACAAAAGTAGGTGGCAACCCAAACCCAAAAGAAATGGAGAATCTCACCAAAAACAATACAAGGGGCAACAACCCCACTCTATATATTTCAATCGTGTAGAAAATTTTAGACGATATTAGTCAACTATATGGTTTGTTGATGTCGTATATGCATATACGACATCATTGTTGAAGTATATTTCAATCATGTAGAAAATTTTAGACGATATTAGTCAACTATATGGTTTGTTGATGTCGTATATGCATATACGACATCATTGTTGAAGCCTGATTCTTTTCCCCATTAGTCAACCATAAATTTTAGAAGTTTAACCATTAGAGCATACAACAGTTTCCTTCTATGGCTAAGTATAAATTCTATGGAACCGACGATATTCTTTGTCTAAAAATCAAGCACGGGTCCACCCTTATGAATAGTTGTCAATCGGGCACTGAAAAAGGCAACTCCCATTTTCTCTCCTCTTCCTATTTATAAGAGTTAGAGAGTTGCTTGTTAGTTGCATGCTTGTTAATGACCCCTTGTGACCTCTTAAATACTATTGTGAATTTTTTTGGTATCGTCCATGGCCCATTGGCCCACCCGGTTCGATTTATCAACATTGCTTTACGTTAGGATTGGATATTTTATCGTCTCATTTTGGGAAAGACCCTCCCAATATTAGTTTTTCTATACATGTTGATAGAGGGATTCGAACTAAAATCTCCCAAATAATATTTAAAAAGTCTAACACCATTTTATTATTTGACCATATTGGTGGAAATACTATTCTGAATATTGATATTGTATAAAGTGAGCACATGCAAGCTCTTTATTAAGAATGAATATGTATAACCTCTTTTCTAGGAAAAAAAATATATCTTATGTCAACCTGCATTAACAATTTACAAATTATATGTTTAAATAAAAAATTTATATGATTTTATATATTTGTTAGAAGATAGAAGATAGAGTTTTGAAGGTTCCAGAGTCAGTGACTCCGAGTTTGCAAGTCGAATCGGCGACTTGTCAAAGTCACTGACATAACCAGTTGGCGAAGTGATCTATTTAAGGAAGGAACGCACAGCTTATGTGCGTATAATTGAAAACAGTTGTGTCGTTCTATTTTAGGAGAAGATCTTCACAAAAGAGTGCTAAAATCAAGATAAAGATAATTTGATTCTCCTATAATATTTCTTGGTGTGCGTAAATATATATTTGGAAAGATTTGTAAAAGATTGAGTGTGTATTGTTTCCCTAACCGAATGGGAGATAATACACACGAGATCTCTCTAACCTTAGCAATTAGCATAAATACCCTAGTGTTTAGGTTAGTGGCAAGACTTTAGAGCGTCATTTCAATATCGTGTGTAAGAAAGAAAGAGCAAACTTGTGCGTGAGATTCGTACAAGCAGTGTGTCGAGAGATCTTAGGCATAGCGTGAGATTGAGAGTGTAAGTGCAAAGGTAGAGAGTGTGGTTCAAGGGTGTGGGATTCATTCTTGTACACAGGAGAGCTTTGTAAACACTCGAAAAATCAATAGAGCGAGTCTAAGGACTCTTGAAATCCGACCAAGTGAGAAACTTGGAAGGGAGTGGTTTTTCTCCAAGTAAACTAGTTGGTTTACAAGGAGTTTTCACTATACATCGCTTGTCATTGACTATTGATAACGATTATTTTACTGTCTAATTATTCCACTGCTTTATTACTCAAAGTTGACGACTTCGCAGGAGTCGCCGACTCGTTTAAGTACTAACGATCCTACAATATTGTTTTTAAAGGAAATGTTTATATGAAATTTATAGTTTTATAAATTGAATAGATATTAGATTCTCATATTTGATAATCATATACAATTTATTTTATAATGTGAAAGAAATGTTTTTTTGGTAGAAAACAAGAAATGTAAATTATGAGTTTATATGAATAATAATTTGATTGTTACACTTGACACGCGGCGTCAACCCTCCATCGCATCTCCCCTTTTTATAACAGCACGAATTTCTTCTCGAGTTCCGCCCTTCTCTTCTTCAGCACTCCAAATCGCAGAGATCCAAATCGTAGTGAGCATCACGACTTTTCTCTTCTCTATTCCCCTCTTTCTCCCCCTTTCCTGATTTCTCTATCTCATTGTTGTACTAATGTCAGCCATAAGGCTAGGAAATCCGAAGGAGAATAAGGAAATGGAGAGAGTATTAGATGCAGTGGTCAGATCGGAAACACCTCACCGAAATTTATGGCCAAGAAGTGAGAAAGAGAAGAAGGAGTTGGAGTGTGACACCCTTATAACATATGACGTATGATTATTAAAACTTATCTCTTATATAAACAGATAATTCACATATAACAATTATCCACATACACATATAACAAACTAACAATCATATAAGGTTGCACACACACACACAAAGTTCTATGTTGTTACTTCTTGTGCTAATACATCTATTACTCTAAACTTTATTACAACTCATATGTCTAAGATGCAAAATGAGGAGGAGAAGGTTGCATTGAGCTTCAGTCGGCCGACCTGTATGAATGTGACCTCTAAAAGAGGCACACGTAAGAAAATTCTAGTTGAACCTGAAAAATTGTTTTGTGATTTACTTAAGTCGCATACTCAGTGAATATAAACCATCATCAATTATTTCATACAAAGCCAAGCAATTGGTCAATATACATATTCATACATATTATATATGTCATATATGAATTTACTATGCAAATGCAAGTGCTGATGTATCCGATTTATTATTCTGTGAACTATACAAGCCTGAATCTGCCCCAGTTTTACTGTATATGGACTCTTATGGTCCCTTTGAGAAAGAAATCCGAAGATTTCCTCATTATGACCCGTAGGTCCTGTATGATCCGTGGATCCTGTATGATCCGAAGATCCTGTATGACCCGTAGGTCTTGTATGATCCGTAGATCAGTGGCGAAGCCAGGATTGTCCCGAAGGGAGGGCGAACCTTCAACAGGGACGAACTCACGACTTAACACAAGAGTGGGCTAATTGTCACTAAAAATGTTGGGTGGCCTAAAATACCATAATTTAACTAATTTAATACTAAATTTATCTTATTTTTATTTTTTATTATTAAATTTATCCTATTTTTATTATCTTTTTAGGGCGGGCTGGAGTACGTCCCTGCCTTTAGACATATTAACATATCGATATATATATATATATATATATATGTGTGTGTGTGTGTGTGTGTGTGAGATATATTTAATATATAAGGTCCACCAAACTTTTTAAAATATTAAAAATAACAAAATCTATATATCAAAACAATATATTTTCTATAATATCCTACCATTAGAACATCACCATATATAAATTGAAAAAATATTTAGTTAATTAACAATAAAAAAAGGACATTGAAAATTTTAAAAATAGTTATTTAAAAGTTTGTGGTGTACTAGCTCGGGTGAGAGATTGAGAATCATGATCTCACTTGGTTATATTAAATTATCTAATATTTGATTTAATTTAAAATGGTCCAACTTCATTTAAATCACCTTATTAGGCCCAAGTAAATTAGCCCAATTCACCATAAAAGTAAAAAAGCCCATTCTAATTCATCTTCTCCAAGTTACTGGAGAGCTTCGCATCCGACCATGGCCGCCGACCGACTTCGAGGACCTATTCCGCTCGTCCTTGCGCCCCAGCCTTCATTATCCGCCCCCTCCCTCGCCACCGCCCTAGGGGCGGCCCTCTGAACATTCCCGTTACTCGGGCCGCCGGTGGGGGCGCCCCCCCCTCCCTCCGCCACTATCGTAGATCCTGTATGACCCGTAGGTCATGTAATACAAATTCAAGGCGAGACAATCACATGTCCTTTTAATCTCATTGCAATATGCTATGCAATCAAGTGCATCATGTAATCATATATCATATGTCATCTGCTAACATACTTTCTGTGCAAACAACTCTGGAATTTCAAAGCTATCACATATAACACATATATCCATATAACTCATATTGCACATATAACTATATACCTCATATATCTCATCTATTTGTATAGCACGTATATCCATATAGCACACATATCCATATAACACATATATCACATATTGTTTAATCTCCGATTTGTACGCACCTGTTCAAGACATATACTATATATCTCCTCCTTTCTCTTTGACCACGATCTATGACTTGTGCTCCTATACATAATCCAATGCAAAAACAACGTATTTACTCTTAGAAATTTTAACCCCAAATGCAATGAAATGCCAATATGCATTATAACTTCTTGTACATAATTTCAAATCCTTTAAAATTTGACAACAATAAACTATATATATATAAGAACATTTTTCTAGTTCAGAGCTTTCTGAAAAACTTCATCAAAGGACTCCCTAATATCATTACAAAGCAAAACCCTAAAATTACTCTGAAATCTTTTACCGAATATAAATCCAATATCGAAAACACCCTTTGAAAATTATAGATCAACTGATTTCTCAATCAAAAGCAAATGTTGATCTAGATTTGGAAAAATCAGTGAAATCCAAATAAACCATTAACTAATTAAAACTTACCAAATCAAGCTTATACTTCGAGATTAAAACCCGATAGAAGAAATCTTGTACCAGATCCAACAAACAAACCGCAAAACCATCAAATTCTTCTTTCCTCTCTTTTTCTTTCTCTCGTCTTTTCTTATCCTCTTTTTTTTTCTCATGTACGAAGCTTAAAATTTAATAAATGAGCTATATAAGAGATTGAAGTCGGTATTTTTTTTGTAAAATTCCACTTTTCACCCTAAAATTTCATTTATTATAAACTTTACCCTGAAATAATTATTAATTAATTTTTAGTTAAAATTTTTTTAAAATATAATAAACTTAATTAGAAATATAAATATTATTTTGAAAAACTCGCTATATATATCATGTCAATAGTTTATGCATATGCTACTAATATTATATGCATGCAAAATGATGTATACACTTTGATCGGGGATGTTACATGGATAGAATCTTCAAACAATTTGATAGAAATAGAGATGGTAGATTGTCGCTATCGGATCTCAAATTCTTGTTCGGTGCTCTCGGATCGGAAACGTTCGACCTGAACAATTTTGCCGACATCGAAATTGAAACAGATCAACACATTGCCGATGATGAGAATTACGAAATGGAGCTAAGGGCAGCGTTTGATTTCTTTGATGGAGACAAGAATGACCTCATCTCTGCCACTGGACTCCGTTCAGTTCTCAAACGCTTTGGCGATAAGGCAGCATTGAAGGATTGCTCGAGAATAGTGAGAGCAATTGATTATGATGGCGATGAATTGGATAGTTTTGCCGATTTCAAAAATCCGATGATGTAGTGAGGACTTGTGTGGTCATTTAACGCTCTCAACAGGTTCTTGGGAATGATGAATCACATTCTTTAATATGATATTTGTTGAAACCCGAAAATAATACGCGCTAAATACAAGATTTTATTAATTCTAAAACTTGGGTTTGTACACCTATTACTCCTCCCCGCCCTTCAACTAATTGTTTTGTACTTTCCTCTTTAAAAATAAAGCTTTTTAGACTTTTTACTGTCAACTAATTGTTTTATACTTTCCTCTTTAAAAATGCTTTTTAGACTTTTACTGTAAATACCACGATCTCTCTCAGAGATCAAACACATCTCTCTTAGAGATCAAACACATCGAATCTAGATAACAACAAAAGATCTTTAGCCGGAGGGGCAACCCCTTATTTCGTATTGCGACCTTACTATTTGTAGCAAACGAAGCTAGTACCTTGTCTCCCCAAGCTCGATGTGGGACGAGGCTTTCTTGCTTTTAACAAGTTGCTTAGCCAATAAGGTAGTAATGTGTGGCATTTATGCCAACGGACCAACACCAACATGCTTCCACATGAAGCTAATTTATATACTGCATGCATGAGATTCATAGTTTTCTTTAACTAGGGGAGTGTTGTGTGCATCAGATACACGCAGGAATACATTGAGGTTAAATTTAGGTTACATTTAATGATCGAATTCAAAGTCGGAATTATTCACAAGCCGCCCCAAATTCATTTTGGTTCTTTTATAGGTTTTAGATGGGTCAATTGATTTTGATGAGCTAAGCTCATGTGTGCTTAATTAATGGGTTGCCCATCCATATTTGTTTATTGAGCCCAAACTTTCCACATGTTTGGTCATCTAATGATATGGAAATATGGAATGATATACACGAAAGAACAAACTTTCCACATGTTTGTCGTGATACCCTAATGCGTGGTTTTTTTTATTAGGTAAGAGTTTGGTAAGAGGGTTGTTTACTCAATATTGGAAGCATCTCATAGGATGAGAGCATTTAGCTTTGGGTGGTTGATTAAAGTCGCACAAGGGTAATGGTATGTGAGTTTTGCAATTTTGTCTGCAACCATATTTCCACTCCTGTATGTGTGGGAGAAATTAATCACGTCTAAAGTTGAGCATATAATTCGGAGATCTGTAATAAGCATTTCGATTTCACGTGGACATGATCTGTCTTGGCGTATTGCCCTGATAAGGGTGATGTTGTCACTTAACCCATATTTTGGGCAGAGTTAACACCTAAACGCGTCATCTGCTATAATGAGGGAAGTATAGTCAAAAACTAGTCTAAACACGTTAAATCGCAAATAATAAGGGATTCACGAAGAGAAATAGCAAATGGACTAGTAATCAAGTAAAGAAAGAGAGATGAATTCAAAATAGTGAAATAAGATTGCAGTTGCACTGAGGCGAGTTTACTCCTTTATGATTTTGGATACCAATGGTAAGTCGTAGACACGTTAATTGATAGAACAATAGATATCGAAACAAATAGGCAAAAATATAAAATAACGAGGATAAACTTCACAGTTATTCCATTCAGATGTTGAAGTACAATCGAGGGATACACCAAAGAGAAGATGAGAATAAATATATCTCTTGTGGTCTAGAATGAATAATCGAAGAAAATAATATCACAATTGTATGTAGATTGGTTTTTTAGTCGTCAGAGAGCCCCTTCGTTGATCTCTTCTCCCCCTTTTATAGGCTCACCTCCTAGTCATTAATGAGTGTCAATCCCTAGAATCTCGCCCAGTTATTAATGCTTTCCAATGGCTAGTTTGACCAATTACCACTTCCGTGATTTTCACTAAAGTCGTCGACGTGTTTAGACATTTAAGGCGTCCGTGATTTTCGCCACACAGTTAATGTGTTCCAACAACTCTTTTCTGCTCCTTGATTTCTTCTATGCAATTTAATGCCTCACTACTGGTTAATCATATCTTAAATTCCTTCCGATCTTTTCATATCTTCGTGGCCCCATGATATGCTTACTTTAGTATAGGTTAACTCTTGTATTTTAGATATGATTTGAGTGTGTTTAGATTAGTTTTGAGCATAATTGTCATATGAAGACCGAAGACACGATTTGAAGAATTGCAAGAGTTTTGAAGACAAGTGTTGATTTGGAGTTGTTTCGACACCACTTTCTTGTAACGCTTATTCCGGGAGCCACGGTGATCGGATGACGCTGAATTTGGTATCATTGGAAAGATAACTCGAAGAGTCTCTAAGTGGGTCAAAACTACCTCCGAAGTTGACACAGTAAGCTGTCAAAAGATCCGCGCCCGCGGAAAATTTCCGCGCTCGCGGATCGTTGAGCATCCGCGGCCGAGGGTAGAGGATTGATCCGCGCTCGCGGATTTTGGCTTTTCAGCGCCGCCTTCGTTTCTTTTATTCTATCTTTTTATTATTTTTCTATCTTAGGGTCTCGGATATTTTTCTACTATTTAAGCTTAGTTTCGTTTTCAGTTTAGGGGGACACAATTCTAGCATACTTTTACTTTTAGGTTTTTATTCAGTATTATGGAGAACTAATTTACCTTTGGAGTTTGTTTAATCAAGGAAGCCTTTTTATGTATTTCGTGAGATTCTGGTAACTTTTCTATCCCTTGGTTAATATCAAAACTCTTGTGCTTAATTTCATGATTATCAATTGATTTCTCTTGGTGCGCAACTTGTTGAATTTGATTGATATTCTATTGTTTGGATTAGTTTGATTGTTGTCTGTGCAATCTTATTTATCCTTGAAACAACTCTTTTCTAGGACCGTGGACTAGAATTGAGAAAGAGTGTTTGGTTGTTAATTTATGCAAGAGACTCGTAGCTTGATTGCATGAATTAATATCCTTCTATCCTTAATATTTTGTATGATTTGAATTAAGAGTTCTTGTTCATATCATCGTTTCGCTTGGACCGTGGACAAGCGGATATCTTTTATAAGGATTGGAATTAACTAGGGAATAAATAGAAAAGTGGATGAATCAATGATCGAATGATTAAAAAGGTGGAATTGATTGAATAAACTCTGCTTTCCTTCACTTGATTTAATCTCAATAATATTTGCTTATTTGTTTGCTTGCCTGAACTCCAAAACCCCTGTCTTTACTCTCTGCTGATTGATCAGAATCCCGGTTCTCTTGGGTTCGACCTCTTGCTTACTTGCTATACTAGTTAGTAGTTTAGGGTTATTTATCTTTGATCTTGGGAACAACGATTTTAGCCGAGTCAAATTTTGGCGCCGTTGTCGGGGAATCGGTTTTTAATTTTCTGTTTAATCGGCGTTTCTGACAAAACCGCGACCTCTGAATTTTTCCGCGCCCGCGGAAAATCCGCGACCTCGGAATTTTTCCGTGCCCGCGGATCGGTTCGTCCAGAGCCCCCGAATCGGTGAGAACCTATCTTATGGTTCTTATCCGTTCTACTGATAATTCTTCTGTGGTTCCGTTTGATCCAGAAATTAACAGGACTCTGAGACAGTTGAGACGTCAAATTCAGGCTCAAGTTCTAGGCATACAGTTTGATCCAGTTTCTTCTTCGTCGTCGTCGTCTGATTCAGAGGTTGAAGAACAACTAGTAACCATGGCAGATCGCACTATTAGGCAACTTACTGCGCCTAATTTAGAGCAGCAACAGCTTGGTCTTCAATTTGCCGCCCTGGGAGAAGGAGTGAAGTTTGAGCTTAAGTCTGGTCTTCTCCACTATTTGCCTAAGTTCCATGGGCTGAATGGGAAGATCCAAATAAACACCTTGCAGAGTTCCATTCTGTCTGCTTGGGAATGAAGCCAGCTGATGTGACTGAAGATCAGCTTATGCTGAGGGCTTTTTAATTTTCTTTGGCTGATTCAGCTAAGGAATGGTATCTTTACATAAAACCTGAGACGATCACTACTTGGGCTCAGATGAAGGGTGCCTTTCTGGAGAAATATTTTCCTGCTGCCAAGCAAACGTCCATTAAAAAGCAGCAGAGTAGTTTGGAGCAGGGAGATGATGAGAACTTGTATGAGTAATATGAGCGTTACAGGAGACTCATAGTCAGTTGTCCCTACCATGGCTATTTTGACAAAGACCTGATTTGTTATATTATTGAAGGTCTCTGTGATGCTGATAGGCGCCTGATGAATGCGTCTTATGGAGGTTCTTAGGAGAATCTCACTCCTAGGCAGGCGTTTGAGAAGTTGGAGACTCTAGCAGAGCAATGCAGAAATCAGAGAAAGAGATCCAACAGTAGGTCTGTTCATTCTATCAATGATTCCCTGAATGCTGAAGTAAGGGAGTTGAAAGCTATGATGAAGCAACTATTGGCGGGCAATGGAGCTTCAAGTTCAAGGGCTTGTGGAATTTGTGGTGAATCTAGCTATCCTTCTGATGCATGCCCTATCATGCAAGAGCCAGCAGCTGATGTGAATGCTATAGGAAACTATGAACAGAGGCCCCAGAATGACCCATATTCAAATACTTTTAATCCGGGGTGGGCAAACCATCCAAACTTTAGGTGGAATCAACAACCTCAACAACCTTTTCCACCACAGGGAGGTCAGCCCAACTATGTTCCCAAACCTAATTATGTGCCAAGGCCCCAGGCTCCTCAGGAAAATCTAACCATCATCAATCAGCTTATGAAGGAAAATCAAGAGACTAAGGCTGCGATGAAGAGTTTGGAAATTCAGTTAAGTCAGATTGCAACCGCTCTGAACCGGCTAGAAGCTAAGGATTCGTGAAAACTACCATCTCAGCCCATTAACCCGAGAGAGAATGTGAGTGCAATGACATTAAGGAGTGGGAAAGAGCTGGATATTGAAATTTCAGCCGACGGAAACCAGCCGAGTTCACCGGGGGACAGTTCTGATCGAAGCGCAGAAATCGAGGAAAAAATAAAATCCGCGACCACGGAAAATTTCCCCGCTCGCGGATTGCCCCTCTGACAAATTCCGAGGGCTACGCCAGGCCTTCGTTTCCCCCCATGGCTTCACAAAAGCCCGCTCCACCGTTTCCTGAGGCACTGAAGGACACCAGGAGGCCAACCAATGACAAGGAAACTTTCGAAACCTTCTCCAAGTGTGAGGTAAATGTCCCTTTGCTTAAACTTGTTCAAAGTATTCCTCGTTTTGCTAAATTTCTGAAAGAATTATGTACTATAAAGAGGAAGCAAAAAGAGAAGGGACAGGTTAAGAAAATTAATCTTGTAGAAAATGTTGAAAATGTATCTTCCATGCTTCAAAGGCAATTGCCTAAGAAGTATGGAGATCCAGGGAGGTTTACTGTTCCCGTTACAATTGGTGAGGCTAAAATTGAGCATTCTATGCTTGATTTAGGTGCATCCATTAATGTTATGCCACTTAGCATCTATGAGAGGTTAGGTCTAGGACCATTACACGAGTCTAATATTACTATTGAACTGGCTGACCACTCTAGAGCGCATCCGAAAGGATTTTTGGAAGATGTCTTAGTGCAGGTGGATGGCTTAATTTTTCCGACGGACTTTTATGTCCTAGAGATCGGTAAGGGGAGATACGACCCAATTTTGTTGTTGGGTCGTCCATTTATGAAGACGGCGAGCGCCGTAATTGATGTATCAAAGGGCCTATTATCTATGGCACATGAAGGGAAAAATGTCCAGTTTCAGATAGATGATGATCCCTTCTGAGCATAAAGGACGTCGGGCCAAACGACGTTAAACAAAGGCGCTGCTCGGGAGACAACCCGAGGTAAGTTTTTTTTTAGTTTAGTTTTAGTTATAGTTTTCGTTTCGGTTTTTGTCGGGCTAACTTGCAGGTACAATTTTTCCCATCTAAATAGCAGACCTTCCGCGCCCTCGGCTCGATCCGCGACCCCAGATTTGATCCGAGACCGCGACCAGATCCGCGACCACGGATGCGATCCGCGCCCGCGGATCGGCCTGATTTTATTCTCCCTTTCTTTAAAAATATATATATATATATAAAAATAATAAAAATAAAAGGTTTTCGGGTGAAACCCCCGAAATAAAAGGTTTTCAGGTGAAACCCTTGAAATAAAAGGTTTTCGGGTGAAACCCCCGAAAAAGCCCGAACCAGTACCAAACCGAACCCGAGAATACATTAAAATTTCCCACCTACCCCACCTACCTATCCCTTCCCCCACATCCATTCTTCACTCCTCACCAAACACTCCCTTACGAAAACTCCATTATCAACCACCACCAACCTTCAACCACCACACCACCACCAAGATCCGCGAATCGAACCTTTCATCCGCGCCCCCAAAAGATCCGCGCCCGCGGAACCATTCTTCACTCGCGGAATCTCGTCCTCAAGGCGTCCAACGGTTCGTTTGAGTTCGAATTTGGCTTGGATTGGAGTTTTGAAGCAAAATCGAGCTCGATCTACATCGTTTGGGGGTTCGCCATTGTCGGTGAAGTTCAGATCTGGAAAATTCCAGATCCGCGGCCCCGGAAAATTTTCGCGCCCGTGGATTGCCTCTGCCCTGTCCGCGCCCTCGGTTTCCATCCGCGCCTCCGGATTTTTTCCACGCCCGCGGAAAATCCGCCCCCTCGGAATTTTTCCGCGCCCGCGGATCGGCCTGACAGAATTAATTTTCGTTTTATTTAGAAAAAATAAAATAAAATAAAAAAATTAAATAAAAATAAAAGATTTTCGGGTGAAACCCCTGAAATAAAAGGTTTTCGGGTGAAACCCCCGAGATAAGTTAGGAAAAAAAAGAGAGAAAAAAAAAGTGTTCTTCCATCTTCTACCATCACCCACCAATCCACTTTTCTAATTCTTTCCATGTCTAGTTCCTTGGAATTCCTCAAGTATGGGGGAATTCTCATCTTCAAGGTTCGCACTACATTAATGCTTAAGGCGAGATTCGGAGTTCGTGTTCAGTTTTGTTGATCGTGTTCTCTAACCATTTTTTCACGATCGGAGCACCACCCGGGCCCGTGGCCTGGCCACCGCGCCCGCGGTTTTTCCTGACGACGGATCATTTGGAGATTTCCGAGCTATTCATCCAAGCCTTTGAAGAGTTCTTCCATCTCTTCTTTCGTATGTGAGTCTTCTGATTTTCCTCTTCTATGCTTAATTCCTTTCTCTTTACTTCACTGAGGACAATGAAGGATTTAAGTATGGGGGAGGAAGTACTCACTATGCTTATCATAGATAGTTGCATTTCAGTTTATTTTTCGTTATTTTTATGGGATTTTTGTTCCATGTTTTGTATAGAGAAAATTTTGAAAAATAAAAAAAAAGCCATAAAAATATAAAAAAAGGCATATAAAATCCTGGGATGAGCTGAAAACCCGAAAGGGCGGCTCAGGTAATAAGCAGGTAACCCGGACCGGCATTAGACTGGGGTAATATGAGGCTTATGAGAGATGTGAGTATTTGTGAGCACACCTAAAGAAAAATGAAAAGAGTGATTAGGTGAAAACCCGAAAGGGCGCCTAAGTAGAATGAGTGGTAAAATCAGAGTGTTTAGGATCATAATCTACTTTGGGGCTTGGGGATTACACTTTAGATGTTGGGTAGATCCTAGGTTGCTCTACACTTTTTAGAGCTTGAGTGTTATATCATGTATCTGTGAGGTGTGTGTTTGAGCTTTCATGTCTTTGCTCATTATTTCTTTATTTTGGGTTCGGGTTGATGAGGTGAGTGATTTCTGTCTTCCCTTGAGCTTACTTTAGTATAGGTTAACTCTTGTATTTTAGATATGATTTGAGTGTGTTTAGGTTAGTTTTGATCATAATTGTCATATGAAGACCGAAGACACGATTTGAAGAATTGCAAGAGTTTTGAAAACAAGTGTTGATTTGGAGTTGTTTCGACACCACTTTCTTGTAACGCTTATTCCGGGAGCTACGGTGATCGGATGAAGCTGAATTTGGTATCATTGGAAAGATAACTCGAAGAGTTACAATTCATCTTTTTACGGCGAGTTCAAATTCCAACTCTAAGTGGGTCAAAACTACCTCCGAAGTTGACATAGTAAGCTGTCAAAAGATCCGCGCCCGCGGAAAATTTCCGCGCTCGCGGATCGTTGAGCATCCGCGGCCGAGGGTAGAGGATTGATCCGCGCTTGCGGATTTTGGCTTTTCAGCGCCGCCTTCGTTTCTTTTATTCTATCTTTTTATTATTTTTCTATCTTAGGGTCTCGGATATTTTTCTACTATTTAAGCTTAGTTTCGTTTTCAGTTTAGGGGGACACAATTCTAGCATACTTTTACTTTTAGGTTTTTATTCAGTATTATGGAGAACTAATTTACCTTTGGAGTTTGTTTAATCAAGGAAGCCTTTTTATGTATTTCGTGAGATTCTGGTAACTTTTCTATCCCTTGGTTAATATCAAAACTCTTGTGCTCAATTTCATGATTATCAATTGATTTCTCTTGGTGCGCAACTTGTTGAATTTGTTTGATATTCTATTGTTTGGATTAGTTTGATTGTTGTCTGTGCAATCTTATTTATCCTTGAAACAACTCTTTTCTAGGACCATGGACTAGAATTGGGAAAGAGTGTTTGATTGTTAATTTATGCATGAGACTCGTAGCTTGATTGCATGAATTAATATCCTTCTATCCTTAATATTTTGTATGATTTGAATTAAGCGTTCTTGTCCATATCATCGTTTCGCTTGGACCGTGGACAAGCGGATATATTTTATAAGGATTGGAATTAACTAGGGAATAAATAGAAAAGTGGATGAATCAATGATCGAATGATTAAAAAGGTGGAATTGATTGAATGAACTCTGTTTTCCTTCACTTGATTTAATCTCAATAATATTTGCTTATTTGTTTGCTTGCCTGAACTCCAAAACCCCTGTCTTTACTCTCTGCTGATTGATCAAAATCCTGGTTCTCTTGGGTTCGACCCCTTGCTTACTTGCTTACTAGGTAGTAGTTTAGGGTTATTTATCTTTGATCTTGGCAACAACGATTTTAGCCGAGTCACCCCACCTCAGAATTTAGGCCGATATTTTTGGGCCCAACACCCTAGTGCGAGGTTTAGACATGCACCATTAATATTTTATTAGTATTTTCTTCTTTTTTTCTACAAACTTATTAACAACTAGAATGCTATGTTCGTACTTTGCACATGTCAATAGTTTTTGCTTAAATATTTTGTTATGTGTTCACGTATTTGGTTGTGTTGGATATTTAAATAACAATAATATATGCATGTGTACCAAGAAAGTTATAATAAGACTCTTTTGGTGATCATAACATATGAAGGGGATTTTTTGTAATATATATGAAAAATTGAAATTTGTGCACGTTTGAGATAGAAAATGAAAGGGAGTACAAGTAGGAAGAAAGAGAAAAGAAATAATAGAAAAAGAAAAAGAAAGATTTTGGGCCGAGTAGAGGAAGGAAAAAAACTTAGACTCCGTTCGGTAGTAGCTTAACACAGCTGGATAAAATTCAGTGGCACAACTAGTGGACTAGATGGAGTAGCTTAGCAAAGATGGACGAGGTTGAATTTTGGGTGAAAAATGAATCTCCATCCCCCAAGCTTTTGGTAACTTGAACAAAAAATGTGGATAAATTATTACCCCAATACCCTTCTCCCCCCCCCTCACTCCCCAACGTGGATTCATCTTTTCAACCTATCTCCGGTCACCTGCAACTTCACCGCATCAGTCGACCTCCACCAATACCCTCAATGAACCCCACTTGCAACTCCACCAACGTCATCTACCTATTGAGATCCATCGATGAATTACGCACCCCACAAATGAATAATAGATTCAACTCCTAATTCCAGTTATAGTTCCGACTAAATTTTAGCTCTATTCCAGCTCCAGTTACTTGATTCAGCTAAGCTACAATTCCAACTAGTGCATCCGGACGTAGCCTTATGTGGGTTCCACCCAATTAGGAGTAAAATGAAAAAAAAAACTTTGGATATTATTTATAAAATTGATTCTCGAAAGGAAACATCGAATCAATGGAATTTGCTAAAGTTACCATGAGCCCTTTTTCATTTATTTCATGATGATCTAGATTTCTTTCCAGGAGTTGAGATATTAAGTCATATCTAGTCAAGACAATGGTCGTGTTAAAGATTGTTTAAGATCCCTTATCTAGGTGTGGGCACGTCATTGTTGTTTATTATGCTCACTCTCTATGTGGAGTTGACCATTTTTAAGTTCCCTCATCTAGGTGTGGGCATGTCATTGTGGTCCATTGTGCACTCTCTATGTGGAGTTGACCTTTTTTTCTGCGTACCGGCGTTGCTGTTTTCAGTAGTGCTTGACTCAATCCTCTCATGTCATACTGACTCGATATTCTCTTAAGTTTTTCTTTTACTTGTTAGGGTTATTTGTGTTTTCGTGCTCTTGTTGGCTTGATCGACTGTCGAATTACTCCGACTTCTCGATCTACTAAGTCTGTCTGATATATTGAATATTTTCTTATAAAAATAATCAGGAAACGAGTAAACCAACTTTAGTTGAAAAAGTTTCAACCATGGCTATGATAATTTTTTAATTCAAATAAGGGATCATGTAGGTAAAAATTTACTTTTCTTTTTTTTACCAAAGACTAGTAAAAATCATTTAATATAAATCGTGAAACCAGAATTATAAAATGATTTTATCTTATATTTATAAATTTACTAATGATGAAAGTTCTATGTTATGACAGAATTAGATTAAGTAGTAGAATTTGGAGGCGACAATGTTAGGTTTGTTGATAAATTAGTAAATAGTATGTATATTAGGCAAAATTATGCGGGTGGTAAACATGTCGGTCAGGTGATGGTGATGATGGGTGGGATGAATCAGGTGTAAAATCTCACCCATATACGACCCATCACCCCTTTCACCCATCATCCGACCCACCTATCACTTGACTTTTTTCGATTTTTTGCCCGTATATTTAGATCGAGTGAAGGGATGAGTCGGTCACCTACGGGTCATGTCCCGTCCTAATTACTCCCCAAATAAGCCAAATTAGTAGTTCAATTTTATTTTTTTGATAAGGTAAGGATTAGGACCGCTACAAGTATTACTTGCTTACTTGGGCTCGCCTAGAGCATCTAGGAGAGATGAGAACTGATTAGTAACCAATGAAAATTTATATTTGATCCCTTCAACAAAAAAAGAAAAGAAAAAAGTTCTATTTTTTTTTTGGTAGGAGAAAAAAAAAAGTTCTATTTTTTTTTTTGACGAGTGGACTTTCTCACGCACATAAACTATTTTGTACCTAGCTAGAATGTGACCTGTTATCTCTCAGTTGGGCTTTTCATTGAGCGGCCCACAAAGTTTTTGTTCGGCCCACTCCGTTTCCTTCGCGTACCTTATAAACCCTAAGCGCTCTTAAACCCTACTTGACCTCTATATCCTGCAGACCTCACACCTCTGCGTTTCTCAGTTCTCTCCCCGGTGATTATCTAAACAGAAGAAAGCTATGGCGCCCCCTGGAAGAGGTAGCCTATTCCATCTTTATCTATCTCTACCATTTTACTTGCAAGTTCTTCACTTAATTTGCTCTTTGCTAGGTTTAATTTGCGCTTGATAACTGTGCATTGAAGCAGAACTGTATGTTCAATTGATTCTTAATTTGATTTCTTTTTTGATTCGACAGGCGGATTCAGTGGTGGTAGAGGAGGGCGCGGAGATGGCGGAAGAGGACGGGGACGTGGTGGATTTGGCGGGAGGGGCGGGAGTGCCATGAAGAGCCCTGGCGGCCGTGGATTTGGTGGCCGTGGAGGCGGAGACCGTGGTCGTGGCCGTGGTCGTGGCGGAGGAAGAGGAGGCGGAGGAATGAAGGGAGGAAGCAAGGTGGTGGTGGTGCCTCACAGGCACGAAGGAGTGTTCATTGCAAAGGGTAAAGAAGACGCACTCTGCACAAAGAATTTGGTGCCCGGGGATTCAGTCTATAATGAGAAGAGGATCTCTGTGCAGGTAACTCACATTTATGGAGGTTTTGATTGGTGCTTGTTTATCCTAATTTCATGTTCTATTGGATTTTGTCTATGTTAATCTGAGAAACTTTCATGTGTAGATCTGTTGAATGTTTGTAGCTCCTTTTAGTTGATGAGACCTTCTGTTTGTTCATGTATGATCCAACATGCAATGGATTTTGGTTTAGTCTCATTGTTAGAGTCTTTTGGTAATGCTTAACTTTTAGACAGCTATACCTTATATTGGCTTTAATGTTTTAGTCCATGTATTATAGGCACAAGTCTTGGTTTTTAAAGTAAGAACATGCATAATAACACTAAATTGAATTTGATTCCTTGCTACTTTTGTGTCTTTTTGTTGTTTTTTAAACTCTTATCTGCCTCAGTAAGCTATAATTTGAAGTTAATGACAAAAATTGCAATACATATTACTCATAAGATAGGCAATCTTGTTTAATACTATGCTATTGTATAACAATCATTGTGGAGATCTTATTGTGTTTCTCTTTCTCCATATACATTTATTTATAAAGTGATTCATTATTACAGAATGAAGATGGAACAAAGATTGAGTACAGGGTCTGGAATCCATTCAGATCCAAGTTAGCTGCTGCTATTCTGGGTGGTGTGGACAATATTTGGATTGTAAGTCTGATTAAAGGTTTTTGATAATTTACTTTGTTGTTGTGCAATTAATCAGGTTTGTGAGTATTAAGTATTAACATTATTTTGTGTATTATCAGAAACCCGGGTCTCGTGTGCTTTATCTTGGTGCTGCTTCTGGAACCACTGTGTCTCATGTTTCTGATCTTGTTGGACCTGTAAGTTTTTATAAATGATCTTTTATTGTTTATATCAACTATTGTAGTATGCTTTGTAATGGTATTTGATTCAATTCCATTGTTATGTATGCAGACTGGTTTAGTTTATGCAGTTGAGTTCTCCCACAGGAGTGGAAGGGATCTCGTCAACATGGCTAAGAAGCGAACAAATGTTATCCCCATCATAGAAGATGCTAGGCATCCTTCAAAATACCGCATGCTAGTTAGCATGGTGGATGTCATCTTTGCAGATGTTGCACAACCTGATCAGGTATGCTAATTATACTATCTTTCAAAATAAGCCTATACATTTTTTCTCCATGTCTATATTTTGATTTGGGATTATTCATTTGTATTGCCATTGTGGTTTTCTTACTCATCTTCAAAAACTTGATTTGTTACCAATCTTTGTTTGTGAAGCTCATCTTTTTATTTTAGGATTTTGTTTTCTAATTAGCTAGGAATAAATTCATCTCTTTAAGTTCCCAACTCTTTGGAGTTCTCCATTTGAAATATGTTTTATATTCCTGAATTTGATATGCTCAATTCTCATTTCATCTGCTCATGATGACCACCTCGGATTCCCCTTCAAGACTTAATGGGTGATGTAAACTCCGAGTTTCTGAAGCATAGTTTTTGGCGTTCTGCTACATTTGAAATGGTTTTTTTCAAATAAATAAATAAATTTCACATGCTTGATATTCTTGAATTATCTGGCTCATGATGATCACCTCGGATTCCCCTTCAAGACTTCATGGGTGATGTAAACTCCGAATCTCTGAAGCATAATTTCTGTTGTCAATCTTATGTTAGTTTATTTAATAACTTACTGTTTTGACGTAAATTATTTTTAGCCCTATATAATTTTTTGTTCTACAACTCTAATTTAAGCTCTTTTAATTCAAAATTCATGTTTTAATACATTTTTTCATCATATCCATTTAATCAATTTGCTCGAGTTGCATGCTCTGCTCAAAATTTGAGCATGAACTGCCTCTATTTTACTCATTTCCTGATTTCAGAATGACATTATCAATTAAGCTGTGTTATGTTCTTTATGCCCTCACTCAATTGTTGGAGGTATTATTGTATCAGCACGACAGCACCCCCTGGTCTCTTGATCTTAATGCACAGAAGTTTTTATATATTTGCTCTATTAACATTTCAGTCTTATATTTATATTACAGGCTAGGATTGTTGCCCTGAATGCTTCATTTTTCCTTAAAGCCGGTGGTCACTTTGTTATTTCCATTAAGGTTTGTTTCTCTATGATCATGAATTTCCGAGTGTCACACCATTCACATTGAACTAACTTCTCTTCAAAAGAGAATCAAATTTGCAAAATATGTTAACCGTGTGGTAATCTTTGTAAAGGCGAACTGCATTGACTGTACAAGCCCAGCTGAGGCTGTGTTTGCATCAGAAGTGAAGAAGCTCCAACAAGCGGAGTTCAAACCCATGGAGCAGGTCACTCTCGAGCCCTTTGAGAGAGACCACGCCTGTGTTGTCGGTGGATACAGGATGCCCAAGAAGCAGAAGGCCACTGCATAGAGACTCTACTAATGCTTTTTTAAGTTGTGATATTCAGACTCTTGACTGGCTCTTAAGACTTTTATGATAGCTGTTTTGTAATCTTATGGATTTTGGTAGGAAGTTTTCTTGTGGTGCAATAGGTATGGCAGATTTTGTGATTCTAATGGATGGTTTTGTGCTTGCCAAACTAGTGCTCAATTTTCTTTACATGTTCTCTGATATAATAGTTCTATGCTAATATCCAGTTCCCCGCAAGTCCTCCCAACAAAAGAGGTGAGAACTCAATAGAAAGGTTTGTCAAAAATTTGTACAAGTAAAATAACGGTGTTCAAGCTTGGCTCATCTCTATCCCTATTTACTTTCTCCATTTCCACTCACATGATGGTGATTTTCCGCGGAGATCAGGGAGTTCTTTCTAGTATGCCAGCTCAGCACCAGTATCATGAGCCCAGGCCCAGTACAACATTTTTGGGCTTAAATCGAGCCATTTATGAGAAGTTTGGTGTTTGGTTCGCTTAAGTCTCGTTCTTGTTTGACTCAATTTGTAAACGAGCCAAGCTTGAACACCGTTATTTTAAGGCTTAGATAGATGAACTGAGCATGAGCACAAGAAAGATCGGCTTGTTTGTTCATGAGCATGCTTAATTATATGTTTATAAACAAGATCGATTATATGTTCATAAACATGCTTAATTATAAATTCATGAAAGCTCCAATATATATGTATTATATATATTGTATTTATATATTTAACATGTACTATATAAGATTAACATGTACTATATATTAGGTAGGTTTGTTTGTATAGAAGATCAGATAAACGAGTTGTGCACATGGATATCTCATGTACAAATTAAACAGGTGACTTGCGATTTGAGCTCGAGTTCGAACTCGGTGAACCTTTTAATAAACCGAGCTCCAACAAGATTTTGAACTTGAAACAAGCTCAAACTCATCTATTACTAATTGACCAGAGCCTAAATAATTCAAAACTTGGCTCGGCTCAATTAATCCCTAGATCCATCAGGGTAGACCCTAGTCTTGTAGGGCATGCGATAATTGACCTTTTCAAATCTTTTCTTGTATGCAGCCGTAATCAACGATGATGACAACGCCAAGGTGTCGTAATCTTGACCAGCAAGAAAGGAATGGTCAAAGACATTCGAATTGTAGAGTTTTTAATCCACTTGAAACATACCAAAACAATAGGCTTGGAAATGGCCGTAAAAGCAGCACCTGGTTTTTGCTCTGAAAAACATAAGCCCACCGGAATATTTGTTCATGCAACTTCCTAGACTTTACTACAAAGATATCTAGATACTCTTCTCATGATTATTAATTACGTGGATTCCTATAGCATATATACATACAGTATATATATATACACCCTCTTGCTTTTCACAAAATTCATCTCAACTTAAATCCTTATAAAGCATCTTAAGTTCTTAACCCTGCCTATCATCGATCTTCACAATACAATTGATCTTTCATTCAAGAAATACAAGCAATTTTCTATGGGTCGCTGGCTTAAACCCGATGTAAGTGTATTTTTTTAATTATGTAGTTATAACTAATTGATATGTGCTTTTAAGTAATTTTCTGACTCGTCTGTTTGGTGACATTTTTCTTGTAGCTTAAACCCTAGCTAAACCTGATTTATTAAGCAAATAACTTTTAGTAAATATAAAGCCGTTCTTCATTTGCTTTTGAATATCCGTTAATGTGTAACCTGGTCCGACTAGCCTCTGCTTAATTGGATCACAAATTTAATACATTAAGTTGCATTAAATCATACAATTTAATGCATAAATATAGCGATTAAAACAGAGGCTAGGAGGCTAGGAGATGAATTCTGGTTATATTGCAAAGATTTAATTTCGCAACTACTTTGGTTTCAAATTACTATAGGATGAAATAATTTACTATCTAAAGCGATTTTCAAAATTATGACGTGTACAATGAAATGCATGTCAAGTGGATGTAATTAATTAAGTCAAGGCTCACAATTTGACTTTTGGATGTGTATAGCTTGTGGTTCAATTTGAATTGGTAAAAAAATGGTGCAGGTGTATCCTTTGATAGGAGCAATGGCTTTTGTAACCGGGATGTGCGTATTTCAACTCACCCGTAACGTCTTTCTTAACCCAGATGTCAGGTAAAATCAATTGATAATACATTTGGGTTCAAATTTCAAATTTCAGACGTAGAAATTAATTTTCTCAAAGAGTTTTGATCCCTGAACTACATTTGGGTTCAATTGGTGTTTATAAATTAATGGTAGGATCAACAAGGTTCGTCGATCGACCGCGGTGCAAGAGAACTACGAGGAAGGAGAGAGATACGCAGAGCATGGGTTCCGCAAGTTTCTGAGGACTCGCTCTCCCCAAGTCATGCCCTCCATCAACCATTTCTTCTCCAGCCATAACGATGATTGATTGATTAATTACACCTCTCTATATATATGCATATGTACTCATTAAACGTACTTCGATCTGTTTGTTTGTACGCAATAATTATATACCATATGCTTCAATCTTTTGAGTTAGTTTAAATATTAGCATATGTGCGTAACAGATGTAATTCTAAACGAATGGAGAAATCGCCTTAGATTTACTGTAATTACTAATACAAAAAAGTTTGAATAATAAACAAAAAAGGGTCCATAGCTCAGTGGTAGAGCATTTGACTGCAGATCAAGAGGTCACCGGTTCGAACCCGGTTGGGCCCTTTCTTAATTTTTTTTTTGTCAATCAATTTTTGTTTGTTATTTCCAACAAGTATTGCCGTCTTTTTTGAATCTTTATATAACCTATTGTTCTTATAATTTTTTTTTGCTCGTTACGTGGTAGCTTATTCTGTGCCGGGTCAGCTCATTAAAGGAGTAAAACACCCCCATTATAAGTTTTGAAATTGTTTTATTCTTAGAGGCTTAGAGCTCTAACTAGAGACTATTTGGATGATCCACTTAAGAAATTTGTTGCTTTTTCCATACCTTACTCGTTTACTCGTTTGTCGATCACATTTTTTTTCCAACCAAACTTGAAACATTACTTGCTTTTCAATTAAAGGAGGACGGTTCAATTCTAATATCAAAATCCATTTCACAGCCTCACACAAACATGGCAATTTTTAACTAAGATTTTCAACTTAAGCAAGTCACTTTGCTTATTAATCAAACAAATAAGACGTGGGAAATGATTAGTCAAATGAAAAATTTTGGCGAAAAAATTGTTTGCAACTTGTTGCTTACTTTCCCACATGCGTTAATAAGTCCATTTGTAAGTGCTACAACTCACAATATATTTTTATGGGTGCAAAATCACTATATATTATAGAGGGAACATGCCAACCTTTTTGGAATTCTTAATATGTTATGATCTTAGAACTAACCACACTTTAATTTTGACTTCACACGTCTCTAATATATAATATATAAAGCATTGAGAACGTACTTACAATACCAACAAAGAAGAGCAGATTTAATTAAAATTTGATAATTTTAGGTCATGATTAATCATGCTGATAATATAAGCAATTTAGACTGTTTAAATCATGAAACTGTATTATACCGTATTGGTTTTCTTCCTATTGTAGCAAAATTCAAAGAATCTTCAACTATATAGTATGGAACAATTATGAAGATTGCAAAGGTATTAACTAGAGTTGTCAAAAGCTAACCCGACCCGAATTGTCCGAAAATTTTAGGGTCAAAACTCGAAAATCTGAACATGAACCACGAAATAAACCAAACCCAATGAACCCCGAAACTCGTTGGGTTGACCGATTTAGTACATTTATAGAATGTATAAAATTCATTTTGAAACCTATAATATTTTTTATTATTCAAATACATAAAAAAATAATATATTATAATTAAAAATTATTATTTAGTTAAAAGTTGATTTTAATTATCATAAAAAATTTGATGTTTTTGACCCGTTGGTCAATCCGACCCGTTTGAAAACCCGCAGCGATCCGACCCAATTAACCGGTCTAGTATTAACCCATAAAATCAATCCATGAACAATGTTGCCCATACCAATACCCATACCAATAGGGAAGATAAATCGGTTTGTCAAAATAAGATCTGATCTAAAATCACAAGGTGTTTAATTAGTTGAAAAATCTTTAGACTTGGGTTTGAGTCGTTTGAGTACTCTTTTGAACACTTAGCTACGTAATTATAATCGACAACAAACTACTCCGTACATGATTTGTTTATAACTCTACATGAAAAAATAACTCGACTTTCAAAATGATTTGCAATTTGCTATACATGAAATAAACCTTTTTGGAGATAAAAAAATAATAATATACCCATAACCATACCATATCTCAATTTCATTTTTTTATTGCACCTTCTCACATTTTAAAAAAAATAAGAATGAGCACTTTTAAATTATAATTTAACCCATAATGTGAAGTACTTCACCATTTGATAATTTTAAAAAAAAAATTTTTTTGAAAGATCTTGAATCATAGCCAACTATACTCCCCAATATATCCGTGTCAAGTCTTGTTTAGACCTTAACTTATCTCGGAAGAGAATGAGAAAATACCACCAATTATTAGTTGGTTTAGTGGGATGAGGTGTTAACTTTTCTTAAGTGTTTGTCCAATATTCAGTTTTGTCATAAAACGGTTTTGACCGATTAAACTGGGTAAGAGATCAAAAAAATGAATTCCTCTCTTTATTTTTTTAAAGATTGTTGGATCTCTACGTTATGTTGGAGTATGTATTATGTATGCTTTTGGTCCCTTCAATAGCAATTAATAGGTTTTGGCCCTTATAAGTTGACCCGCGATATATATGCTCATAAATGATCTATACATTTAGATTGTGATTTCATTAATTATAAAATTGTCCCCCACCAGGAAATCGATCTCGATTATAACCAAACCAACATATGCCTTTGTTTGAGCAAGATCACATTGGCCTTAAGGGCTTAAATACATATCTAGATTGACACATTCATTTTTAAAGAATATAAAATGGGACATTTTGGGACCAAAACAATCAAATTTAGCATGGCAAATTATATAATACATGTTAGTTTTTCCTAAAACATACGGAATAATATATTTCACAAAAAAGTGCGTACGCCCTTAATCTGGCGCCTTAATAAAATGTAGATGCACTTAACTATCAACATGTGATTTGCTGGAAAAGTAGGCAACCTTGCATATTGGAAAAGAACTTTACTTTGACCAAAATCAAACAAATGTTTACTTTTTCTATTTGCATTTCCTCTAAAAAAAATGGAAAGATAGCTTTTTTTTTTTTTTTTTTAAATCATGATCCGTAATCGCTTCACCGCCTTAAAAGTTAAAACCAACGAGAATTGACTCAATTGATAAGCGGTTACTCTCTGAACATAAAAAAAAAAAAAAACGTTGAAAGATTCACCCACCAATAGCTAGATGCACGGTCCGTGTCTGATTCGAATATACCCAAAAGCGAAACTCTGGAAAATCAGACTGGGCAAAAAATAAAAAATACAAATTCACCGAAATTTTAATGTTAGTAAAGTATGAAAATAATAATTAAACATTTGATGGTTAAAAATGATGATAGCATAGCATGCTTTTTTTTTGTCATTGCCACCTCAGTTCAGCGGATAGCTTTGCTCCATCAAACGTCTACGTTTGGAGTTCGAGTCTCGCGAGGGCTTCCTTTTTTTTGGGTGGGATCTGCTCTCCCAACAAGTTTATTTTTTCTCCACTGAGAATCGAACACTAGACCTCAACGAAGGGAAGCGTAACCCTTCCCACTATGCTCCATGCTTGTTGGTCATAGCATGCTTTTTTTTTGAATTGTGAAAGAAAAAAAACAGTGGAGAAGTCGGCATATATTGTGAGTGATGGACACGAGGCTCATGAACTCGTTCATGTGGCCAATGCACCTCACAAGCCTTCCCTCGTGATCGAATGTCCTTCCATCAAAATATTTACTTTGGGTAGGCCATATCACCTTCAATGGCTAGAGAATAAAATTTCGCTACTAATTAACGAGCCTTGTGTAATTATTCATCCTAAAGCTAGTATTAATTCATGCAATTATTAAAAGTTTGGATTGCTAAGTGCTAACCTTCACTGCCGTAACAAATACGTAGTAAAAAAACTTATAAATTTATATAAAATCACATCTTTATCAAATTATTATAAACTAATAAATTTATATAAAATCACATCTTTATCAAATTATTATAAATAAAATAACAAAAATTATAATTTTTAATTTGAGTTTTATTTTCTACAATACTTTTAAAAAATTGGAAAAATATCCTTTTCCAGTTCAATATTTAAAGCATTTTTAATTAAAATTTGAAAGTGAGCTTATTTTAGCCGAAGAGCCCATCTTTATCGCTGATATTGCAAATGAAACATGGAAAATGGTCAACAATACGAATCTAGTGATATTTTTCTAACCTATTTTAAAGGACACTGCACATAAGAATTGAACTAAAAAATTTTGAATACTATTTTTAAAGAATTAACTGTTTGATTAAATATCAAAGGTATATTTTTCTAACTTAAATTTTGTAGTTATATGGCTATGTTTGTTAAGTCGCCGAAAAAACTAGTTGGAGTTGCAAAACTAGTTGAAGTTACAAAATTAGTTGTAAAAGTAGTTGAAGTTTCAAAAAAAATATATAAACATTGTTTGGTAATGTTTAACTAGTTTATTGTAATAATTGATAATTTTAAATACTATTTTATAATAGGATTATTCTTATTTAGAAAATAATTATTTTTTTTAATTCGAAAAACTACTAAAAACTAGTACAGAAGCTTTAAAAACTAGCTTATTCAAAAAACTAATTTTATAACTAGTTGCTAATTTTTTTGTGTCAAACAAACAATGTTTATACGAGTTTTCACAATTAGTTAAAAAACTCCAACTAATTTTTGATACCTAACAACTTACTGTTTATACGAGTTTCTAGCGACATAGTTTTGCCAGTTATTATCATCCTATCTTCTTAAACATCGAATTTTTATCTTATAAAAATAAGAGCTTGTTTCAATGTATAACTCGACCTACCTCCGTATCTTTTGTTTTTGTTTTCGGAGAGCAAAATATCTTGTCAAATTAAATATTAAATCATGAAGAGTTGAAGACCTATAACTTTATCGGTTATAAACACTAAAAATTATAGAATAAATCAACCCTCATTTAGAAAAAAATTGCCTCACCAAAAAAAAAAAAAAAAAAAATTGTTAAAAATTATTTATTTAGCAATGTTAATTTTTTTAAATAGAATTTATGTATTTTTTGCGATAATAGTTTTTAAATACAACTAACTTATCTTACACCCTAAGGTATATACTCCCTCATTATACCTTTTAATTTTGGCCCAAAAAATTTGATTCTAGCTATTTTAGTTTTTACTTTAGATAATTACTCTTATAATGTACTAGATTATTAATAATAGTATATTTATTAACATCCTTAAAAAGTACTCTCCCCGATCCAAAATAAGTGTCGTTTTAACACTTTATTTTTGATTCATTTTATGTGTCATTTTAAGTTTTCCAAGCAATTGAATAGGAGTGAGTTATGAGAATGCTTATTGAAATGTGTTTTTATTGACTAAAACTATTCATTCATTGGTCCAAAAAGAGGGTCAGTGATAAGATTGACAAAAAGTTTAAAATATTGAGTTTAATTAATACTTTTCTGAAAACTTGTGTCAAAATCTAAAACGACACTTATTTTGGATCGAAAGAAGTAAAAAAAATAGAATAATAAATTATTAAACGAATAAAGTATTTAAAAGTCCTATTAAAACACATATTCCATATTTATTATCTGTGTAAGCCGGTTTACCTAGTTTATACTTTGTGTTACTATACGCAAACACCTGCACTAGCATATAAAGGAGGGTGAAGTCCTACCTGATGGCTTAAAATTTTGGGTTAGAAGGTAGATCCCGACTTTTATGCTAAGTGGTAAAAACTCCCGACACGCCACTCGTTTCTTTTGGTCCCCCCGAAATCTAATATGGTATCAGAGCAGGTTCGGTCGATTTTCCTAGTATAAATTTGGGTGTATGGCTAAAAGAGATTGAGACACTAATCACCCGTTTCTAAACCAAAGGTTGTGCGCTAACTAAAAAAAATTGAGATGCTAAACCCGTCGAAACAAATACAATAATGTTCAAGTGCTAACTAGGCCAGCCTAGTTAGCACTTGAAGGGGACGTGTTGGAACAAAAAAAATTCCTAATTTCCGCATCGAAAACTATACCCAAACACCAGTAGCATATAAAGGAGGGTGAAGTCCTACACATTGGCTTAAGCGGAGGGTGAAGTCCTACACATTTGCTTAAGCTTTTGATTTAGAAGATGAATTCCGACTTTTATACTAAGTGGTAAGAACTCTTGACACGTTACTTGTTTTTTTCGATCCCCTCATAATCCAATATTTTGTAAATTAGTTATAAATCTAATTTACCGTAAAAGTGAGTCCCTCGTTAATTATATTTCCGAGGACAAATACATACAACAATCCATAATTAATATTTTTACGGTTTTTCTAACCTATGCCCTAAGATATAGCTTAAGCATTCTTATTTAAGAAACTAAAACCCTATATGAAAATAAATGAACCCTATTAGAAAAAAATAAATTACCCCATATAATAAAAATCAATAAAATCTTTCCATTTCAAGTGTCTTAACCTATGCCCTTGGGGCATAGATTAAAAAAATCGATATTTTTAATATATACCCCCCACCCAAAAAGTAACTTTAGATATGAAATGATTTTGGGGGCAATTTATCGTTAATTTCCCAAAAGAAAAAAAGAGCAAAAACGTTGAGTTACCGCGCCTTACGCGCTCCGATGGCGACGCTCTCTCACGTGCCACCACGTCCCTCTTCCTGTATAAAAGCTCTTCTCACACCCAACTTCTTCTCCACAACACCCTCTCCTCTCCTCCTTTCGGTCTTCGTATTTCAAACCCCACATCTCCTCTCCAATGGCGACCGCTTCCACACCATTGCTCAAGGATGAGCTCGACATCGTCATCCCCACCATCCGAAACCTCGATTTCCTCGAGATGTGGAGGCCTTTCTTCCAACCCTACCATTTGATCATCGTTCAGGACGGCGATCCTACGAAGACGATCCATGTCCCCGAGGGCTTCGATTACGAGCTCTACAACAGGAACGACATCAATCGGATCCTCGGCCCTAGGGCTTCCTGCATTTCCTTCAAGGACTCCGCGTGTCGGTGCTTTGGCTACATGGTGTCCAAGAAGAAGTATATCTACACCATCGATGACGATTGCTTTGTAAGATTGCTCACTTCCTCGTTTGATTTCGTGGAAAAAGTTTGGATCTTGGAGTGAATTTCGTAGTTTTGATATGATATGCTTGATAATTGAGATGTGCATTGTGATTTCCCTGGGGAGATCTGAGGCAATTGTTTTTTGAATCATGATTCAAATTGTCATTTCTGATGAATTATTTCTCAATCATGATTTCTCTGCCAGATTCAGTAGCAATGTTTTTGGATTATATGATGTTTGCTTCTGTAGTTTTGAACTGTTGGGCTGCAAATTTGCAGAGTCCTGTCACCATGCTACTCGATTGGAGAACTTGGGAATTTTGTTTAGGAAATAAGTCAAACCCAAAACAGTGATAGGTCTAGTTGCAACATAAAGTTTTTTTTTTTCAATTATATAAAAAAGAATCATTTGAGTTGGGATGTATTTGAAGTGTTCTTCTTGGCCTCTCAGCATTGTCCCTGTCAAATATCAGATCTGCTTCTAAAATTTGAAATTTTGAATGATGCTTCTTTTTCTTGTTTGCATGCATTTACAATAAGCATGTACATACTTTTCTGCCCATGATCTAGCAATCTTTTTATACAGTTACCACTTTATACTTTTCTAGCAAAGTAGGTGTTGTCGTGTTGATTATGCCCTTTACGGTTATAATTCACAAATGGCATATTCTAATAGTTATGCATTCTATCCTACTATCCTAGATCTAGAACTGGTTTTTAAAATACTGATCTTAATGTAAACCATTAACTTGATCAACTTTTTTGCACGATCTTCCTTTTTGTTCAATTAGTAAGCATTTTATGTCCATCCATCAATGATAGTCCCATTTGTATGCTAAAAGTCTTAAGTCTTCAAATCTGGCTTGTTATTTTGCTAATCCTGCTTTTATGTGACATTGAGTAGGTTGCTAAGGATCCATCTGGAAAAGACATCAATGCCCTTGAGCAGCACATCAAGAACCTGCTCTGCCCATCAACTCCCTTGTTCTTCAACACCCTGTATGATCCATTCCGTGACGGTGCTGACTACGTCCGTGGCTACCCTTTCAGTCTCCGGGAGGGCGTCCCCACTGCTGTCTCTCATGGTCTGTGGCTCAACATCCCTGATTACGATGCTCCCACCCAGCTCGTGAAGCCTCTTGAAAGGAACACCAGGTAGATAGATATTAAAAAACATTTAAATCAATCTTTGTGCATATTTCTGCAAATGGTAAATTTATTGAAAGAAAGAGGGAAAAGGAATTACAGCCGAGATGTAAAATATGACCAAACACAACAAGGCCTTGAACACTAATGCTTAACCGGCAAGGCTCCTAATCTTTGTGCATATTTTAATTGTATCTAAAAAATCCACTTTTTTGTTGTGCATGTCTGTGTATACTAGGTATGTGGATGCTGTCATGACTATCCCTAAGGGCACATTGTTCCCTATGTGTGGAATGAACTTGGCATTTGATCGTGATCTTATTGGCCCTGCAATGTACTTTGGTCTCATGGGCGATGGTCAGCCCATTGGTAGATACGACGACATGTGGGCTGGTTGGTGCACCAAGGTAATCTTCTTTCTTGTAAAGAGTCTTTCTAACTTATGCAGCATGGGTAAAGGATCATCTTTATAGAAACTATTAGCCGAAATAGGGGAACAAAGATAAAGCCTATAAAAAAAATTCTAAAAATCCTAATTACATAAAATCTACAAAGAATAATTCCAAATCAAGGTTCTTGAGAACATAAGTTAGAAAAAAAATGCTCTTCTAATGACCTATTGATACTTGGATGCACCAAATGTGCTTAAAATTCTGACAAGTTTGTGGTTTTAGGTTATCTGTGACCATTTGAACTTGGGAGTGAAGACGGGTCTCCCATACATCTACCACAGCAAAGCGAGCAACCCGTTTGTGAACCTGAAGAAGGAGTACAAGGGTATTTTCTGGCAAGAGGAGATCATCCCATTCTTCCAAAAAGCAGTCCTCACGAAGGAATGCACTACCGTGCAACAATGCTACATTGAGCTTGCAAAGCAAGTCAAGGACAAGCTTTCCAAGATTGATCCCTACTTTGACAAGCTAGCTGATGCCATGGTTACATGGATTGAAGCTTGGGATGAGCTTAACCCGGCTGCTGATTCAGTCCCCAATGGCAAGGCCAAGTAGAGAGCTTGATACTAAAAACCGACACCGCTTGGGTGCAAATGCCAAAAGTGGAAACCTTTCTGGTTAAGATGAGTTTAAATTCAGATAATTTCATACCTCAAATGAACTATTTGCTTAGTTGTGTTCTAAGTTTTATACATGTACCTTTATTTATTTTATGCCCGGTCTATGATTCGTTGTGATCATTGTTTAGGGTAATATGCCTTTCAGATTCATGTACTGCGTTTGATGTGTTTCATTTACATTTGAGCTATGTGCTTTAGATGAATAAAAATCCCAGTTTCCCTTTTATCACATTTACACCTGTGATATGTTTCCTTCTACATTTGAGCTTTTGTACTTTACATCAATAAAAATCAGTGTTTCTCCTTCGTCACATTTACTTCTCTTATCCAGACAATAGATTTGGATGATAGGTTTCAGCTGTATGGATCCAAACAATTGATCAATCCCTACAATTTAACCCTACATTTTGAAGTCATCTTGTTTTGCCTCTTGATAGGTCCGATCTAGAATGGCAGCCACTTAAGATGGTGGGAAGTGGGATATGTCCTACTAAAAGCCATTTAAGATAGTGGGATTTCTCCTACTAACAACAACCATTTAAGATACCAAAACCATTTTGCTTCCTAGGAAAATCTCAGTAGCCACCAAGCCTGAGATTTGATCTGAAAGCACATTAAACAATTTGGATCTAAAGCACTTGAGATTCAGGGGAACTAGTATTCTCAAAGAATCCACTAATCTTTTGACCAGTAAAAGAACTAGTTAATCCGTCAAACAGCAAAGATAAACAGCATATCACATATCACTGTGTACATATTTCTGATTAGTTTTACCAGACGGGGACTGAAATTACTCATAGGTTTATCTTCCTCTGATACATGTATTAATGTATAGTAGGCTAAACCAATATTCCTCTGTGAATTTAGACCAATCCCACAAGACAATATAAAAAATATGACAATACAGAAACAAATTCAGCTTTAAATAGCTTATGATCTGCAAACTTAAACTATCACAACTAACTAACACACATAAACTCCCAAAACTTACAGGTGGTGAAAATGAAAAACACCACCCAACAAAGGACAACAACTAAAATGGCGGAATTCCTCAAGGGGCTCAAGTTTCATCCTTGCAATTCCAGAGCATATAGCAAACAATCACGAGTCTGGGGAAGGATTGTCGGTCTTAGGGCGCTTAGCTTCAGGCTGGTCACCATCTTCTGTCTCGTCCTCATTCATGTGGTGCTTCAAAGACCCGTTTACAGCGTCTTCTCCCAACAAAGAAATATGTTTGCTTGTGACCTGGCGACCGGCCCTGAGCTTGGGTCCCCAGTGCTTTTCTGGGTTGGGGAGGAACCGAGCAACTTTCTTAGCCTGAGCCTTGCTAAGTGACGCTGCCTTGCGGGTGAAATTTGCCTGTCATGTGTTTCGTCTTGGTTAGCTTTATCATAAACCAATTCAGAATTGTAAGATAAGATGAAAATCAAATTAACAGGCTTATCTGCACAAAAGGTGGTATTTAGGCTAGTAAGTGCAGCTTACATATAGCAAATGTGAAAAATACAGCTGTATTATCCAATTGGGTCAGACAGGTCAAGCTCGAATCAATTAGCTATCACTTTAGGACATTTATGGTTGGATAATTTGGTGCTTTAAGCCAAGAGATGCTCAGTTCCAATCATAAAATCTCAAATAAATGTGGTTCATTTCGTATTTCGGGTTATTTAAAAGTTGTGATGCAATTACCTGAAGTTCAGGTTCTTTAGACAATATTATGCTCCCTGGTTGATCAGCTGGTTGAGCTTTGACTGGATGATTCTTCACCTACAATTGAACACCATAAAGCCACACGAAAGGATAAATATCTTAACACCATGGTGGCCATGTAACAAGAGTTCTGCAATAAAAAGAAAATCATTTATAAAATATGTACCCAGGAGCGCATAATATCCCAGATGACATTCATGGGAGCATCAGACTTTAGACCCAACGGATTCACATGCGTTCCTGAAATACGGTATCCTGCGTTCAGGACTGCTGAACGGAACATCACAGCTGATGGGGAGGTGCACTTGAGCGTTGCACAAAGGTTGTGCAAACTGAGAAACAGTGGCACATCAGGAAGTTCCTGGAGAAAAAAAAAAGTAGATGTGAAGGGACTACTACAATCTTTGACCAGCCGAGTAAGATTTAAATTATGACGGTGAAATGGGAAAGAAGGTTGTAGGAAAAAACAAACCTCAGAAATTGTTGTGAGAACAGCAGTAATGCGGTCATAAGCAGGATAACGGTCCTCCATAGCTCTGACATCTTCTAATATAGAAGTCACCCATTCTTGATCATGAATGGGAGCAGACCATATAGGTCCTCCCATGTTGTATTTCTTTCCACAATCACTGCACTCTTGAGCCACAATTGGACCGAAGCCCGGAAGATATCTCACACTGTTATTCTTGAGAAACAAAGAAAAATATATCAGATACAAGGTAATTAAATAACATAAGAGCAACGTTCAAGAATCACTACAAAGGACATGAAAAAGTAAGCCGCATTCTTTCTTTTCAGACTTTTAAGAGAGGGACAAAAAACTTTCAGGTTCAAACACGAGAATGGCAATAAAGAGCAAAACGTTAAAGAACTTTATGTCAGCAATTCTAAGATGAAGAGCTGAGAGCTATGATGAACTGGTGGAGGCAGAGAAAAAAAGATGTTTTCGACAAGCTTTTCCAGAAACCAATTAATTGTATTTCACATTTTCACAACACGAACCAACTTTTAATCTTTCTTATCACTGCCTTATACTCAATGGAAGTATATAAGTAGACAAGAATTTTCAACTGGAAAAAAATGAAATGAATAGCAATTGCTTTTACCTTGGCGACTGTCCTCCCGAGTGGCTGAAGATGAAAGGAATCACATCCAGTGCACTGGTAGATATACGACAGCTTCAGAGGAGTATTCTTCATAGCACTTGCAGAACTGCATTTAGATATTGCAGCAGATGTTAACCTAGGCTAAAAACTTCAAATAAAGAAGATAAAAGTAAATGGACTAGCTCAGCTGAAATTAGATGCCACTTACGTGTATACACGTACAAAAACACGTACATAGAAATTCATTTGAACAGACAGCACTGGAACTATGTACCGTTTATAACGATTTGCATGGCTCTGTGCCCAACCATAATAAATGTGAGTTAGAGACAACCTTTTTATTTAAGAAAAACATGTAAAGATGAGAGCTAACCCCCACCTAAATATCACAAAATAAGAGATTGTAAGAAAATGACTAAAATAGTGAACTTTACTTCATCCAAAAATCGAAGCATCACCCATTTGCTTCAATTTATTAAAATAATACCTCAATGCAGGCAAGGAGAATCCTCAAAGCCATTTCATGGCAGTATTTTGCTCTCAGTGGATATGAACCATATCTGTATGTGCAAAAATGTCAGAAATGTAAATTATTTAACTTGAAGTTGAATACTTGTAGTAGATTCTTACTTGGAGTAGCAGACCTCAGCATTACCACCACAAAGCACTGCCATATCTGTTGCAGTGCACATTAGCATGCCACCATCAACTACAGATTGAATAGCTGAATCCAAGAATACTGATGGCGAACCATAGGGGTCAAGATCAACCTGAAATATCAAGAAACGTGAAAAGAAAACACATTAACAAAGCATTGGAACGAAATAATAAACAAACAAAACACAGCCGCCCCATGCTGTTCTCTATAAGGAATTAAGCATCATATTAGAAAAGATAATCCAAGAAAAGATTAAATGAAGCAACTGTACCACATCAAACTCTTTCGGATGAGAAAGCATATAGACACGAGCATCAGTGAGATGTGATTCCACCTTTGCACATGCCACTGAACCATTGAATTTAATATTTCTTCTACACGCTTCAACCGCCTCTGCAAAGTGTTTCATGAATAAAACTAAGTATGCAGTTTAAGAACTTATATCAACTATAATTGGATGGTCAAGCAATGGGATAATGGGTTTTAAGTGGAAATATAAAGTAAACTACCACAAATTACCTGGATCATTGTCCAGTGCTACAACCTTTTCAATGCCTTCTACCTCTCGTGCATATCTTAGTGCTCGTAGACCAGAGGCAGATAAAGCCTGTCGATTTTCATGAGAAGTACCAAATCATTAATAAATAAGTATAAACCATCAGTACTAGCATCATAGCATGGCAATTAAATTGATGCTTAAAAGATGAAAACCTCAAGAACTCTAGGTGGCTTTAGTTCCCTTTGTGGTTTCGCTTCTGAAGCTGCTTCTGATTTTTCTGAAACGGTGGAAGGTCCATCATCAGTTTTACCTTCTGCAAGATCTCCATTAGAGTTGTCATCATGCACCATGGGTTCTGAAGGTGCCTCCTCTTCAACAAGTTCACTGGATTTTTCCTCTGTAGCCTTCTGTCCTGTTCTTGTTTTTCTAGACAAATTTGCCTCATGCTCCTGCTTACGTTTGGATATGAATGTCCTTAAGACAGCAATGGACATATCCCGATTGTTGACCTGATCAAAATAAAGCAGCCAGATTATGTACTTTGATATTTCTATAAGGAACCACCCATGGAAAGCACACACCAACAACGAGGCATTTTTTTGCCAAATGAGCAAATTTTGTGGATCAAAAGAACCAATTGATCACAAAATCCACTTAGGAATCCTACAAAATCCATACAAACAAGCTCTACTCTTCCACTAATCTGTCAAGCTCATATAAGCCCCCAAAAGAAAGTAGACCTAAACTAAAATCTTAAGCTACTAGGAATCATAAATCACAGCTATCATGTGATTATGTGAAGTAGCATTTGGTTGACAGGTCTAGGGAATAAGGAAAATGGATCATTCAAATGATACTTTGATTGTATACTAAGTTCCTATAAACCATTCCTCAACCCCCTTTACATACTCATAAGTATAGCTCAATAAAGAGAACTAACCAAACAAAAGAACTGGATTTGGAGTGCCTATTCCGACTGGATTCCTAATTTCATCCTGTAATGCAAATTGAAACCAAACACCGGCAAGAATCTAATAACAAAAATGCTTTAGAAGGATCTCAGCTATTTGTTTGTCTTCCTTCAACACACAAAAACTATAGCACAAACATTAGCAGCTAAACATCCCATGTTTAAACACGTTTCAGAATTGGTTTCACACAACTCAATATGAAATACAGGGAGTGATGCTCCTGAATCCTAAACCCAATCAACTATATATCTGTACTTGCAATTAATTAGATCCAAGCAAGAGAATCACCAGAAGAGTAATCTAATTCACTCAAAAGGCTTGCACATTCTCACAAGAGTGATTGGGACATCATATATTTACTTGATGACAACAAGCAAATACTCGACATTCGACAATACTGAAGACACTCAAATCAAAATCAATACCAGACCAGAAGAAGCAAGTTCAATGCTTTTGAACCAATCCAACAAACACAAGCATATCGATGGGCTAATTTAAGGGCCAAGAGAAAGAGGGTACACAAAACAAAAACCTGGGTTTTGTTGAAGAAGACGCTGTTCTTTTTGTGCATGAGAATCTCAGCCTCTCCCTCCTTTATTATGGTTAAATCATTGAGATCAATAGGCTGCGCCTTCTTCAAATCACCACCACCACCACTGCCTTCCTTCTTCACCATCTCCTCTTCTCCAACCGCTCCTTGTGGACCGCCCATCTCCCAAAACGATGCGTTTCACCCTCCTTTTGCCTCCTCCTATTCCTTCCTCTCCCTGCTTCTGCTTCAGCTTCTTCTCAGAGACTGAAGAAGAAAAGGGCAGCTCAAACAAAGCAAGGTATGTCGAAGATTTTCTTGGAGGGTTTGAGAGTTGAAGGAGAGGAACCTCAAATTAACTTAACTGCTAACATAGAGGAACCATTATATACATGACGGCCTTGTGAAAGAGTGTTGCTTTGTTGTTTTCTGTTCAAGGAAAGCATTGGCGAAATAAAAACCCTATCTTTGAGCTTCTATACCTTCTCTTCTTCTCTTCTCAATTGGGGCGGTTTTTCCCCTCTTTCCAATTTTTCTTCCAAATTTCACCTGTTGTTTTTGTTTTCATAAAAAAAACACGTATTTTAATTTTTTTTAAACTTTAAATAAGGATTTAATAGGTACGTATAATAAATTGGTAACGAAGTGTGAGTAAATTGAGAGCAAATTGCTAAGAAGTTTTATGGTCTGGACTTCAAAGCAAATCTTATTGTGGTGTAACTTCTAATTAATCAGTATTTATTGGGGAGATTGTAAAAGATATTTCTATAGTTTTAATTAAATGATGAAGCTAAGAATATAGTATTAAAATTTTAAAAAGAAAAGTTCTTGTATCAACTTTGATAATAGGCTTTCTTTTTTTTGGTAGAATGATAATAGACTTTTTTTAAGCTTTTCAAATTAACTTTTAACCCATTTTGAGCATTTTTATGATTCTCCTAAACATCCTTCAAAGAGATGTTGTGTGATCCTTGTGGGACTTTGCTACACTTATAAAAAGATACTCTGGTAAAAAATAAGTACTAAAGCATTGTTTATTTATCTTGAAAAACGTGAAATATAATTACTTTTTACATGTTTCAAGGTAAATAAGTAATGTTTTTTTAATAAAAAGTGCTTATTCTTAAGAAGTGTAGTAGAAGAAGATGAGTTACTTTATTAAAAATACATTATTTTGAGTATTTTTTTGAGGTGCACATTACAAATTAAAACTCTTTTAATACACCAAAATATTGTCTTGTAATTCTTTGACTGCTTTTGGAAATGCAAGTGTGATTGTGTGAAGACTGAAGCATTTCGCTTTTGTGCTTGAATCATGGGCTCGAGGGCGTGTTTCGATTGCATGAGATAATGTATTATAATATAGGATATAAGGGTTTAATATAAAATTACATTAAATCTTACACTATAATATAATATATCCCTTGCGATTTAAACAGGTCCAAGCCTCCAAGTATAAATCTCTTTGTATTGTAAACAATAGTATTAAGGTGTTATAGAGCTTGATATATATGTATTAATTATAACATTGTTTGAATAATTTCACTTAAATGATAAAAAATTGATTTATAGATTGTTAGGTGATATTTTGTTATAGTTCTCTTGAAAAATTTGTTCAAAATAGTGTCCATTAGATACAATTTTCATCAAACTTTTTTATTTTATTTTTCCGCGGGGTGCAACAATTATATATACCAAACCAATTATATTTAATTAACAAGACTTTGTAAAACATTTAATTGATTCAATTACTATTAATATTGATATACTAAATAATGGAGTGTTAATCATGCGCGACATAAAAATTATATGTAAAATGACGCTTAATGTTGGTCATTAGATGTATTTCATATACGGTCCTTATTAAAAGTGCATTGTGGGATGTTAAAAGTGCAATTCTTCAAAATTATGAACTGTAATAGTGCCGTTTCTAATGTTGTTGTCCGAAAGAAGAGAAAGTATGAATTAAAGTGCACAGATAATGAATATGGTTTTATTGTTTTTGCCTTCTCTACTTTTGGAGAGCTAGAAAGCGATGTCCTTGAGTTTTTGTCTCGGGTCACACGCGCTGCTCATAGTAACACGACTAACACTAATATTTGTTCATTTATTTTTCAGCGTTTGTGCTTTGCCTTGAATAAGGGTGTCGGAGCCCAGCTAGTTGCTAGGCTCCCATCTAACTTTGTGCAATTTTTCTAAATATATTGTTTTATATTGTTAAAATGATTTAAAATACGAATGCTAATTATGGGGTTCGTTTGGGTTACTTGCATTATAATGCGCAATTGCATTATCTTCTATTAATTTATAAAACAAACTATTTGGAATTATAAAGCTTTCATTATAATTTATAATACAAGAACTGTTAAAAAAATGTGTGCGCCTAAAATTATTTGTGGGGAATGGGGATCGTCATCTCCCGCTCTCCCGATACCTGCCGACGTCCGACCTCGCTCTGCTACACCGGCGAGGCGGCGACTAATGACCGCTGCACCAGCTCCTTGCCGGCGATAACATCCACACCGCCGGCCTCCTTCATCACTCCACCTGACTAGCCGGCTAACCAACCATTTGATTTAGGTGAGGTTCGTTCCCTTAAAACCCTCATCCCTTTAGGTCCCGTTTGGTTTGTCGTGACATATGGAAACGTAAATGTAAACGGAAACGATATGAATCTAGACCATTTTTAGTGTCATAAGGGGTGAAGGAATGATTGAGGTGGAGTAAGTCCTTTTTTACAATGGGTAAGAGGTTGTGCAAAACAAGTTGATTTTTTTTTTGTCAATGTATCATGAAACTAAAATGGACTACATTCATTTTCATTCCGTTTACGTTTCCATGAATTGCAATCAAACGGGGCCTTAATTTCTCTCCGCAATTTGTCTCGTCTGGTAAACATCGATCTAGACGACAACTCACACCCTCTTCATTCGATTTGCTCTAGCGATCTGACGAATTTTCAGGTTAGAATTTGATTTTCCTTTAGATCTCTCAATAGTACGGGTTAGGTTTATTTCACCGGCTAATATCAAGTTCAATGTTTGCACTCTGGAGCGAATTTTCTAATAACACCTATCTGTAACTGAGAAAGAAGGCTGATTTCTCAGCCATGATGTTTAGTAGTCTATAACTGTTCATTTTGATTGTGAATGTGTTAGTGCTTAAGGTATGCACTGTATGAAAAAGATTGTTGATTAAACTGAAAAGTATGATAATGATCAGAATTAGAAAAAAAAAATCTATGGAAGACCAAAAGAAGCATGCTACAAGTTTCCACTTTTAACTAAACTTTATTTCATTAGTACTAATCACCTTCACCCTCAATTGTGTTTCACAGCTTCCTTGACAACTCAGATCTATAGAAGACCAAAAGAAGCATGCAAGTTTCCACTTTCAACCATATCAATTTGTACCAGGCTTTTAAAGCTAAGGCTCCATTTAAATATTAACACCAAGTCTAAATGTGCAGGAGAGTTGATAGATAACGATCAGTTATGTTGATGATTATTAAACTAGGATATTTTTGTTAAGTATAAGTAGGACATCGATTACTTCTTTACATGATCTCAATGATGGAACAATGGTTCAATCTCCTTAATTATCATAGTAAATTGTTTTCTCCAACTAGCTGTACTTATGGTAAATAGAAATTGTATGAATTTCCTGTCCTTGTTTGTTTTTTCCTTAGCTTGTAAATTAAAGTTAACAAGAACTTGAAAAATACAGCTGTTAGCCTAAATATTTCATGAACATTTGTCTTAGTCAAATTCCACTGCTAAGTTGATCATGCATCCTTGCATGACAAAATCATAGAAATTTACACAGCTGGTGTTGCTTAACCCAAAAATGATGCCCATCAAAATCTGAATTTCTACAGCCTAGCATTAGGAATTTAAAAAACCATATGGTATTTCATAGGGAAGTCCGCAAGTGATATTGCATATGCTTATTAGTTATTAGCCAATCCATCAACCCTACAAAAGAGGAAAAAGTGATGCTATCTCTGTCTTATATTCCTTACTTTTCTTTTTAATGTTACTGAAATATATCATGTCTACAAATTTATTTGCCCGTAGAAAACTTACAAGGACATATCATTAGAAGAACACTAATCTTTAATTACGAGACAAGAAACATACCATATTCATCTACTGATCAATGATCAAACGCTGCAACAATTAAGAACCTTAATTAAATAAAAAAGACAACATGTTTAATAATTACAAACAAATCCAATGTACAATCAATCAATAATTCCATTGAAGGTCCTGACTTTTACATTCTGTTTATATACAATACAGCAAGCAAACTTATCCTCCACTGCAACCGACCCCAGCGTCGCCACCAACACCAGCAACCTCGGCCCTGTCGTCCTCCTCCCTCAGATAGGCCGCCAGGTTCAAGTACTTCTCGGTAGCGGCCGCCCCGTTCCTCCACCTTGCCCGACATACGACGCAGCTCGCCCACCGCCGCCCAAGACTCCTCTTCCACCGCATCAAACATTCCTCATGAACCGGGTTCCGACACCTCCGGCACGCCATCAATCTCTCCCTCCCACCCATCATCTCCTCCAAACAAACCGGGCAGCACGCGCCCTCTTCCACCTCCACGCGCCGGCTCACGGGCCTTGCATGGGTTTCTGCCTTGAAGAAGATCTCGTGGAAGCGGCGGCGGAGGGCTGGACGGGCGAGAGAGTCGGGGGAGGTAGCGGTGTCGAGGAGGCGGGAGAGGTGGCAGGGGCGGAGGGTGCGGCGGCGGTGGGAGGGGTCGTTTGGCGGGACTCCGAGGACGCGGATGAGGACGAAGAGGATGTGTTTGCAGCGCGTTGCGCGGTCGGGGCAGCTGCAGGTGGGTGTGTCGGTCAAGACGACGTTATAGACGTTTGATGTCGAGCCCATTACGTAAAACGTGGAGTCGGAGCGGTGAAGGAGGAGGAGGGGGTCGTGGAGGGCGCGGCTTATTCGGTCCGCTAGTGCCTGGGATGGAGGCTTGTAGCGACGCTGGTGACGGGTGACGGGTGGGTCGGGTGAGCTTGAGCCAACGGATTCCATGGAGGTGTGGGAGGGGGGTCGAAGGTTGGTGTTAAGTGTGGGGAGGAATTATGAAGGGGGTGGTTTGAGTTTGAATTTGGGTTGTATGTGGATAAAGTTGGGATTCTTTGGAGGTTTATTTGGTGTTATAATTGAAGAATAGCAAGACAAGTCAAGTGGAGCACAAGTTAGCTTTGCTTTTGGGTTAATGGTACGTATTTGTTGGGTTAGGCTAGCCTACGAAGCCAAGTAAGCACCTAGAGGAAAGTCTGATGTTGCTATATTTTGGGAAATTCCACAAACTAGTCTTGAGGTTTTGCAAAATCAGTCAAGTATTACTAAGTTATGCGACATTGCGACTGGCAACCAAAAGTCATGTCACAAGGCTGGCCAGGTTGATTGAAGCAACCTCTTAACAATTTTGTTGCACTATCGCTCGATAGAATTAGGGTTCAGACATAAAATTAGGGTTCAAACATAAATTGCTAGCTAGGTTTCTATTTTTCAATTGTTTTAACTATTGGAACAAGAGGTGATGACTATGCACAAATTAACCCGGTTTTCCACGCAACAAAGAAGTCGGATAGTATTGCAAAACAGTACTGTATTCTTAAAATTTTGTTCAAAATAGTGCACGAGACACAATTAACAATATGCCAACAAACTAAATCAGAATTTACTCTACCTCGGATTACTCTACCTAGAATTTAATAAGTCTTAACCATTAATTATCGAAGACATTAAAAAGTTGAGATTAATTCTTTCTCTAAACTAGAAGTATATGCCCGTGCTAATAATTCTACTTAAATTCTTTTTACATGTTTACATATTTATTTATTTTCAAATATTATATTTCATCAATGAAGTTTTGTAAGTTGTATATCTTTTTTACATATAAGTTATCACATACATTTACAATTGACATTCAATTATTCAGAAAATCTATAAAAATATAGGTTTTCTAAATAATTAATTTATGATTGATGTATAATATTAAGTAAATATTATGTGTGGAAGATCAAGAGGCTAAGGTAGAATATGTAAGATATGCATGATATTAAGTCTATATGAAACAATTGAATGCTTTAAATTCAAAGTATTGAATGTAAAAAAATACAAATTTATATGTAGGTTAGATCTGTTTTATTTTTATACTTTTTAATAGAATTTTTTAATGAGAGGGTTTATAAATTTATCTATAGAGTTTTTAACCCAACTAATTTTACTGAGTACCAAATTAATCATAATTAGCAAGGGTTATAAACTTTTAATTGATTCAATTACTATTAATATTGATATACGAAGTAATATCACATAAATAAAATTGTTAGATCTCATCTCATCACATTATTAAAATAATTTTATAAAATACAAATTAAAATGTCAATCAATCCGGCACCATGACATCATATCTACCTATCACATTATTAGATACACCAAAGTACATATTACTATTTATATTACAAAAATAAATATTTTCAATAATGATGATTACCCATTGAACCGTAACAATATGTTTGTTTTTTTCGGCAAACCGTAATAATACGTTGAGAGGCGAAGAAATATTTGTTTTGAAAGGTGTTAAAGGTGGAATCCGAAACGAAGCACCCATTTTCGAATCTTTTAGGTTTCTTGTCGTTCTACCCTATTCTGCTTTATCCGTAGAGGGGATTCTCTCTCCCCTCCCAAATCGCAATCTTCTCTTCGCACTCTGGAGTCACGCTCTTCAGGTTCGGTCTACTTCTTTTCCCCTTGTCTGAATTGATCGTGGTTCAAATTTTGCCTTTTTTGAGCTATTTTCTGATTTCAGACGAGCGTGTGTTAATTTTGCCAAATTTGGGGTTGCCGGTGGATCCTGATTTCGGAGGCTGTTCATATTACCTCCCTTTTGGGCGATTTGTGATGTATTTTTGTATAATCTTATTTTTTTGATCGATTAACTTGGATATAGCTATCAATATCTGCTGACAAACCGAATTAATGATCTTCGATGTGTAATCCCTAAATCCATTTGAGGGAAATTCTAGGGTTTTAACTTACTCTTTTGATTGAGGAAGAGACTTTACATGAATGTTACGCATGGTTTGGTTCTGGTCGTTGCTTGTATGTGATTTCCGTGTTGCTTAGTTCACAGTTGATGATAATTTTATATTACTTTTTTACTTGAGTAGAGCAACAAATCACTCTTATCTTAGCTGTGAGGATTTCGTTTCTATTTAGTTTCAAATTAACCAACAAACTTCTGTTGTTAATGATCAAAAAATCAGTTTTGCATTAAGTTTTTGTGGTATTGGCTCTGGAGCTATCAATTTCAGCTGTAGAACACAATTGCTCCTATTGTCTTTGCTGATTATTTGTCCTTTCTGATTGTTTTTTTTCCCTACAGGCTGAGGGCCTGAGGCGGATCATATTATCAGTGTCCCTTTGGTAGATATCTGAATTTTTACCTGTACTCTTCGTGGATGCTCTTAACTTCTGCAGATTGAACATCCCCTGATGCTTCTTAGAAGTTTCATTGACTAACATAGCTTGCATGGTTTTCTACATCTCAAGAAACTAAAGTGGCAAAGATGCTCATGTGAAGGAATTTTGTGCATCTTGAGTTTTGGTGTAAGAGCTTGGTGGAGCTGATTCGTGTTCTATACTAATCGAATTTTGCATTTTGAGTAGAGCTATCTATTAATCTCTATGGGTTCTGCTTGTTGTTGTATGCGGGTGGAGAACTTTGAGGATTACATGAGCCGAAATGGCTTTCTCTATCGCAACTGTATATGTCTCAATTGTTTTCTTCAGAATTTCTTCCATATGGTAAGTTTCTTCTTTCATATGTCCATGCGGAATCAACGTGTTGTTGTAATTTGATATATTGTGTGCATTTACAGTATACTTCATTATTTGGGAGAGAAGTTCCTGCAATCACTTCATCCGTTCAAGGTGCAGCTGCTCTGACTTCAACACCATCAACAGATAACTCTTTATCAGATTTGTACCGTTCCCCTCCACGGCCTTTGCCTTATGATACAGATCCTAGATATTTCAGGCTACAACGACATCTCGTGTCTAGGCGTGAAAAGGGATCCAGCCATTTACACGAGGAATCAGAATCTTTAGTTGCTGGAGATAAGTGGAGCACATATGAAGATGGTTCAAAAGACCACCATAAGTCCTCCTCATTAAAACTATCTTCTAGGAAATCTGCAAGTGATATTGCATATGCTTATTCCTCGTCAGAAGATGAAGATGTCTGCCCAACTTGTCTTGAGGGTATTTCATTCTGATTTGTTATATTTCTGCGGAATCTATCATGGAACTGGTCTCATATATTTATTATATTTATATTTTGTTGTTCCAGAATACACTCCAGAGAACCCAAAGATAATGACAAAATGCTCGCATCATTTCCACCTTGGTTGCATATATGAGTGGATGGAAAGAAGTGAGAATTGTCCAGTCTGTGGCAAGGTAATGAATTTTGAATTGACTTTGAGATTCAAACTGATCTAACATTATAACTTTGAGTTGGTTGGTTATCAACTTTGTTCATCGCAATATGAATGATCAAATTCAAAGTGAATATTTATGCAATTTAATTTCTCGGGGATTTGTTCTCCGGATCATTGCAGGCGATGGATTTCAACGAAAGCCCTTGATCCAGGGTCAGAACTGTAAAGTCACTGTGAATATTTTGGAGGGTGAAGTGCTCTTATCATCTTTATATTGTATAAATTATAAAAGAACTAACAAGATGTTGAGCATAGTATCATTTCCCAGTAAAATTTAAAAATAGTTGATTCACTGAGAAATCGGAATGTATATCAGTTGAATCTTGTGAACTATATCTATATGATGAATGCAATCGGTGTTTTAGGCCTTAAACATTCACATTCACTTTGATTTGCATACCCCTTTGTAAACTCTATAATCATTTTGTGCAGAGATTTTGGTTTTTGAAATGTGAGAAAATCAGCAGGATGATTCATTTTAAGCTAGTGGGTCGGTTAAAAGTTAAAACCACATGTCAACTGAATGCAGATTATTAAAGCCAGCTCGAAATGCATGTAAAATTTTCGTACGTAAATAGTCTTTATTCCCCCAAAGAATATTCAAAGTCAAGCTGAATGCACAGATTAGACCTTCCAATGTAATGTCGGATTACCCATTTACTAGGGCTTGGAATTTTTGTTTGTATTCAATAATCAATAATAACGAATGTGTCCGGCTATGCTTTTGTTGGTGCTTGCTAGAGTCTATTGAAGCGGATCAAATGGTGCGACTCTTCTGTTGCGCTCTATCAAGATCAGATTTTTAGACATCTTATGTGAAAGGAAGGTGGCCCTCATATGGTCATCTCTTTTCTTATAAAAAAGGCTCTTTCATTGTAAAGCACCTTCTAAATTTTATTGCAAGGCGTCCATCATTCTCATATAAAAGAAATTTCACCTAAAATTACACCCCTACCCACATTTCAATCTCTTCTCTTAACCCTCTCATCTTTCACTCATCTTTCATTCTTCCTTTTCACCAACTCTTCAATTCTTCATTTACTCTATTTTCTCCAATCAAATTTGTAAAAAGAAAATATCTAGGCAACATTCCAACCACAAACACCCATATCAATGTAAGATTTCATGTTAAAATTGATTTTTAGTTGTTGAAATTTCAGAATTGGAAATGAGTTAGCTTTTTTTTTTTTTTTAATTTTGATTTGGTATTCTAGAATGAAATAAGAGATTTAGTAAGTTTTTTGGTCGAAAGAGATTTTAGTAAGTTTAGCTTTCGAAATTCATACAAATATGAATTAGAAACGTGCGAAATTTGTTTGTGCTTCGAATTTTGTGAGATTGATGGAAGCCGGAATGGCCATGGTCAAAGCTCGTCGAAGACGACAATGATTCGGGCCGTTAAAACCAAAGTGCCTCTAGCTGTAACGGTTGAAGTGTATCTGGCCATTATGGCCAAATGCCCACTCGCCGTAACTATTATTAATGATATTAAACTCTTTAATTTCTACTATTCCGCATGTTTTAGTTTTCCATTGTTACCGGAAATGTAATAATGTAGCCATCCCTCAACTTCATCCAGCAGTTCAAAGTGTTCAAGATGCCCCGTCAAATTTATCTTGACCTTTGTATTCTTAAAGTTTGGATGTTAATCAGCATCCCATTATTGCAGATTTTCTAAAAATCATCAGCTACGAGCCTATGATGATCTACATTACTTTGTAATTCACTGGTAACATAATGTTTGCCTTGTATTATCAAATAAATAAATAATATTTATCCTAAAGGGTAAGACAAATGACTATTTTTTATCAATCAGACGTTTAATTCGAACCATGAAAATAAAGCACAGTAAAAATTTGAGGCTTACCCTTGAGTGAGCCATACCTGAAAGACAAGGGAAGAATTCACATGGCATAATAATATATCGGTTGCATTACACAGGCACAACTAACGCGAAATCTAACTTATTGCCAACACAGGCATAATAATATATTGGTTGCATTACAGGAGAATTCACAGGGCAAATATTTGGTATATATGCTGGACTTACTGATTTCCTATACACTGTATTATGCTCTGATAAATGCCTTATTAGGACTGATTCTCTGTTCGAGAGTTTCTTTTCTCGTCATCATGATAATCAGCGGCTTCCTTTCAAAGCCAAGATCGTTTGCAAATTTGCAATGCAACACTGCAGCTTGTAGATATACCAAGATAACTTTCAGGAGGTAATGACATACTAACTGATAGATATTGTTGCTTCTGGCTTGGCTCAAATTGAGCGTCTGCTGAATAACTATTGCTTGATTGCACGGAGCTCCCAGTTACCTTCGCCATCAATCAAGTGCAATTCCAGTGCATGAAACCGTATCAAAGCAGGACGCTGGAACGGTTAAGACGAACAAATAAAAGAGTTAGGTAGGCCATACTAGTGTTTTTTGACTGTAAACGTAGAGAGCAACCTGTGACTTTGCACACCTGTGAAGAAGTGATGACTGTGATGCCTTGGTCAGTTGCGAGCTGGTAGAGGTGTTCTTCAACATCAACGCTTGTAGCGCTACGTCATTCATACAGAGATTATGACCCGTTAGTGAATATCAGCATAAATTTTACAATTTAGGCTGTAGAGTGAAAACCAGGAAAGTATGAAACAAGACTTACTTGGTACATTCATCGAGAATTCCAAACTTCGGCTTGTGAAAGAATAGGCGAGCCTGGTAAGAATATTAAATTTTACAATTTGAGACTGGATGAATTGAAAAACAAGCACAATCTGATTTTATATAATTGGATAAATGATAGCAACGCTCACCATGCCCAATCTCTGTTGTTCACCAAGAGAGAGGACGTCTTCCCAATTCACGGAAGCATCCCAACCACCTTCTCTTTCCAAAAGATAGACTAAGCGTACATGCTCAAGAATGGTCTTCAGGCGTGAGTTCAAGAGATCTCTTGCATTTGCAGTCTCTTCACCTGTAACAAATAAATATATCAATGACAGATTAACAAGCGAAAAGAGGATAAAAGTGTACAAGTAAGGACAAGGAAACTGTATCCCAAATACGTATACATCAACAGAGCAGTAATATCGCCCAACAACCACACAACAGCAAGAATAAAAAGATATGCATACATATTAAACCCTTGACATTGAGTTTGACATTACTATGCTAATTTAGCTCCAAAGAAAGATTATATCATTTGACCTTTAAAATAAATACCTGATTCACTTGAATGCAATACCCTCACTTCTGCTTCTTCAGGGGAAATAGGATATATAATTTGATCTCTTAGTGTTCCAAGACATGTATATGGCTTTTGTGGAACATAAAATACTCCACAACCAGATTGAACTCCTTTTTCATAAAGCTGATGTGGAGCAATGAGCCTTCCACTTACAATTGGCCACACACCCCGAAGAACTCTGAATACTGAGCTTTTACCACTCCCGTTAGGACCTAGGACAACGTAAATTTTTTAAAATGATAGTCACGTCAGAAAAAGAACAAACTGCTTGAAGTCCAAAAGATGAATCCATTCACCAACCAGTGACAAGAAGACTTTTCCCTTGCTTGACATCACATGTCAACCGTCTAGCAAGCATTTTCTGTGACGGGGTGATAATATCAACATTTGACAAAGAGATGACATCATCAGCATAACCACTGTTCCCATCACCAATGGACGACGGCGTACCAGGATAATCTGCATTGATGAGTTCATTAACTCAAACTCATAACATGTATATTTCATACAGCGCAATTTGAAAATGATAATTATTCAGGGAGTAGATATGCACATTTTTATATACCAATTTCTTGGATTCTTTTCATTCTTACGATAACAAAAAGCTATTATTTCTCAAAATTCATTCACTGACACATTTACCAGGTGTCATCAAGTAAAGGTATAGTCTTTTGGAACTTGGTTAATGTCAAACATATGTCAAAGAAAGACCTATTATCCAAAGTTCCCAAGGGATTCATCTTATTCCCATTACCAATTAAACTGCTTATTGACAACAACAAACACAAACAAAATACCTCCTTAATGGCACAAATATATGAAGTACCCAAACACATGGAACGATAATGTAATTCTACTTCCACAAATAGCTTATCATTATCAAACACCTATTATTTAAAAGTGTAAAATAGAGTAGAAAAGTGTTGGATGTCCAAACCAAAGAGGCAGCCCAAATAGGAAGCTGCAGTACTCTGATTTCTATTCAGCTAGTGTAGAAATATTACAGATGAAGATAAGAATCCCAATGCATGCTACCCTACTATAATTCATTCTGTTCCACAAAGAATATATAATTAAACAGGCAAAATGACTAGACAAATATTTTAGACATGGTTTACCAGATTGAGCAGCATCCAATAGCTCTTCCAGCTCAAAGATACGATTAATACCACCTGAAAGCTCAAGGAACTTCTTATTCAGCTGGAGAATATCACCAAAAGCTAAAAAGCTTTGAGAAACAACTGATGCCAGGAACCGCAAAGCATGTGCAAGATCCCCTGGAGAAATATTCAAAAAAGTCAAGACACATCAGGTACTATTCACTGACAATTTCAAAGAGATTTTTATTGGCAACTATTCTTCTGAATTTCTTTTGGAGATTTTCTTTGGATCTCTTTTCATTTATTTTTCATTTTGGGCGTTAGGGAAGGGGGGAATCACTTTAAACATTTGTCACCTTGTGTGGAAGTCAAGGACCGGTCGCCTTTGTGTTCTAGAGCATATAACAGGCTCAAACCCCAAGTGACATTATGAGGCAGTTGTTTTGTTACAAAATCATCTAGTATACCATAAACCCATTTCTTCTTTCTCAGCACCATAGAATGATGGATTAGCATCTGAAACTTTGATTCAATCATCTGCAAGTACAAAATACCAGGCTTAAAAAATTAACATATGGCAATTACCAACTTTATTCCACATAATATACAAACAACCAGATAACCTCTGAATTTATGACTTGCTCATTTACTAGTGTTGATAGTCTGTCAAAAATCAAGAATAAAAAAAAACACATGGTATCCCTGAGTTTTAGCAAAGAGAGAGAGAGTCGCTAGGGAAAATAATTATAGTGCACAGCTGTCAAAACTTGACTCAACCAAACCTGATCAAAAGATACTAGGTTTTGGCCTAGGACATTTTAACCTAAACCTGATTGACCCACCAATTTCTGGGTTAAGAATCAAGATGGATTGGATTGACCCGTTAAAATACATCAAACGCTACATTCATAATTTTACTTCTTATATAGACTGCATGCAATTAATTTATAGTTTTAAGTAATTTATATTACTTTAATGTTTTTATGTGTAATTGTCATTTATATATTGTAGAGCTAACAGAGTTTTGTTATTTTATATTCTAGTTGGTTCACTTTATGGGGCGCATCCTCAACCTCATTGGCTTTTATACAATGCCTTTGAGATGGATTTAGTCCCTATATCAATTTTGGTGCATTCTAACTAAATTCAGTTATTATTGTCACATAGCTGAATTTCAGTTTTTCTTGGGTCTATCAGGCGTACCCCTTTCCCTTGGGCAGGGGTACCCCCATCTTAACCCCCCAGATTCCGCTGTAGCGGAGCCTCACTGGGTCAATGATGATGATGATAGTTGGTTCACTTTAGTCAAGGAGTAGGTGTACTTTTTTAACTTTTGTGTTTTCTTTGTACTTTTTGGCTTCTCTAGGAAGCTTCATCCTTTCTCTTCTTGTATATATGTATTCTTTTTCCCTTATAGGAGAATAGATCAGATTTTTCCCAAATCTCTCTTTCCATCAACACATATATATCATTCGATGTAAAATATAATATTATCACTCCACATTAATTAGTGAAACTTAGTATAAAGTAAAATTTGGCACGGCCTGAAACCGAAGTGACCCAAACCTGTACTACCCCTTGTTTAAGCTGCAGTGATACAGCCATACAGGTAGATATATCAGAGCATCTCGAAGCTACAATCTTACACTGAAAATAGATGTGTCGTTTTGAATCATTGTTCAACTCCAATAAGAAAGGAAATAAAAAACTGAACATGAGCAGTAGCCATGCAATTCAAATGACCTAGAAGTCACTTCAGGAAAGTTACCAATCTAGGGAAGACCCCATACTACTGATACTAGAGATATTGACCTTATATTCAGATGATTTTAACAACAGCCTACATCTCCAGTCTCCAACCTACATCTCCAGCCTAACTTCAGGTTAAGAGCTTAAAGTCTGTCACTAATACTACACTATGCCCAGGGTTTAGACTGTTTAGTTTCTTGGAGTTGCTATTTTGAACTATTGACATGATGTTCCCAGTTCCATAGCCTGTATAATGTGACTAAATTTTGAGCTCTCGTGATTAAACAAAATTCTTTTGAAGATAGCCTATCTCCCAATACTTCAAATTCAGTTAGCAGTCTAAAGGTTGTTCTTCCAATATTTTGCCCTAGACTCCAGAAACAGGATTTATTCAGGGAAAAATACAGAAGCAACACTGCTGTTGAGTTCAGAGGTGAATTCTTGGAGTTATAATATAAAGTTTAACCACATAGATTTTGGGACAGGGCCATAAATTACACCCTAAATCCTTTGTTTGACATACACTGCCTTTCTGACTTTTAGCCTCAGGGCCAAAAAGAACTAACTAAATTCTGACAAGGTGTGCAATTGATCGATGGATCATAAGAGTAAATGACAAACAAGCAATCTTATATCAATCAGGAAATTAAACTCAACATTCATCAAATTCCAACTCAAAAATTCAAAAAAACTAATGAATAAGAAAAAGTTTGACTGAATTTCCAGGTTGATAAACAGGAATGACACCTAATAATGACAAATTTGTAGTTAAAGACAAATTAGTGTCCCTAATGTATCAAAAAATATCAAATGATCAAATCAATATATATTCCCAATTTCCCATTGGAGTTGCAGTTAACGACCCCCCATGTTCGTTTGTGACATAGTGATTTTATATATTCCGGCAAAATTTTGTTCCTTGAGCAAAATAATAAGTTGGCATGAAATGATTAGGTATAATATGATGTAAATCTGGCATTTAGATTAAAAAAATACCAAAGAAACCTATTTAATATGAAAGGATAGAGCGTAAAGATGACTTTGTTATGTAAACCGTAACTTCAGCAACAATACTTTTACATCTCAAAGTGAATATATATGCCTACTTGTCCATACTATCCTTCTAATATCTTAATGAGGCTGAATTTTATAAAAGAATAACGTCGTTGACTGTCACTTGTATACCAATTTGGTAATCTGCCCGAGTAGTGGATAAAAAGAACACATATAAAAGGAAGCAAACTCAAAAAACAAATATAGAAAAAAGTACAGATGTGGAAAAACTTACAGCCTTTTCTCTGGCACCCCCTCCAAAGAAAGCTATAGACTCAGCATGAGTTCGTAATCTTTCATGCATATACCTGACAGAATATACATTCAAAGAAAATAAGGACAAAAGCGAAAAGAATAAGGGATAAACAGATCAATAGGGGGAAAGCAGAGAGAAGACCTAAAGGTTCCTTCTAACTGCTGTTCTTGACTCGCCAGATCTCCAAAATCAGGAGCAACGCTCCTCAGAAATCCCAGACCAAGCAACATATAGGTATACAAAATAGCAACACCTCTACGGCCAGTCAATAGCTTCATTCTCCATGTAAACCTTCATAAATTCCACAGCATGCTCAAGTTAAAAGAATCAACAGAAGAACTGGGCAGCTGGAACATTAATCAAATGAACTGAAACAGTGCATATATAATTTTTTTGGGGCCTGTATGAATTGCTCACCAGAAGATGTCAACAGTTGGCTTTACCATTCCAGTAACCAGCCCTGACAAGTCACTTGTCAACTTTTCAAGGTCATGTGTTAACCTCTGATCAGCATCAATGCTTTTGCTTGACATGTGGAAGACCTGTAAGAGATCAAACATCATTAGAGTTTTCCATATTTCACGATTACGTATGTTGTCATGACTGATGTGTCCCCTAGTCACTGTATGTATCACAACTTATTATTCTTTCTCCTTCACTTATAAAAAATTCAAGTATATCAATTTCCTTTTCAACTGGGAAGTGTGTGAGTGTTAAACAGAAAACGACATAAAATGAATGCTTCAGCCCAGTTCTTTACAAATATTTGCATCTCTGATGACACATTAAATGACCAATTATTCAACACCAGTCACAAGTAACATACAGAGAGATGGAAAACAAAGTCCACAAATGAAAACCTTATAAAATGTATTTTTCCTCAAGTAATTCTTCAGCAAGTGTTGAGTCAAACGGATCCTCCAAAGCAGAGCTAGCCTGGAAGTCAAGTGCCTAAAACAAAAAGTAAACATATCATCAAAACAATGTTCCAATATTGGGTCCCTACTCATGCAGGACTTGAAGCCTTCTACGTTACACATGAATAATATTAAGTTAACATCAAAGAAAAGATGATTTAAAAATGTGCAACATTAAATGAAAGCCCTTGCTATGCATGCGGTGTGCTCTACTATCCATCTCATGAATTAGAAAAACTATATTTTCTTTGTATCACCAAATCTAATTATCTAGGGATTGCAATCTGTAAGTTTGATATTTAAAAGAAAATGAAAAATAATTGTTTCCAGCTTCAACTATGTTAGTAACTAACAACTAATTAGAAAGGCAGAACTTCATTTGATAGTGTATTGTTTCATTCCTAACCATTTTGTGTAGATACAATTAACATTATTTACATATTTTTAACTTATTTTCTATAAAAATCAAACTAACAATTTTGATGGTTTCTTGAGAACAATGTAGATTTCTCCTATGGACTCATATTGATGATTAAACACATTTTAATCCTACAAAAATAAGGATACTTGGGGTCTTGACAAATTGGAGAAATGTAACCAATGTCAAAGATACCACACCCAGTATTTTGAACAGGATTCAAAGGTGTTAGTTGCAGAATTGGAAAAAAAATGTATCTAATGTCTCTATAACACACATATTCCTGCAAGGGATAATTGGTTAAAAATCCCTGAAATCTTTCTTATATGGATATTTGGATTATTATCCTTCATACATTTGTACCAAATGATATTAATACAAAACCATTCAAATTTAGATTAAAAGATATAGACTCGCTCATAAACTATAAAAAAAATTAAAAATAAAAAATACACGAAAGTGCCCATAAAATCGGCACACTTTTACATAATCCCATTTAAAATATGTATTCATAAGAGCTCTTGATATACTTTTATATTTTACTAAATGTTTAAAAAAGGATAAAACAGGTGTGAGTGGTTATTCATTTATAAAATATGAATGCATGGTGATTGAATATAATTTTTAAGATGAACGGGATTTTTGTGCATAATGACCTAAGTACAAGGTGATTTATGCAATTTACTCTTTTACTTTAAGGGTGATTTTGTAAAAGCTTTCTTATTTTACAAGTGTTTCTGTTATTTTTTATTTTTATAGACAGTTGTTGAAACTTCTTTATTTTATGGGTGATTTACATTTCGATCATTTTTATTATTATTATTTTCTGAAAATATATTAAGGACAATAAACCAACATCTCTGTAATTTCATGTATTATATATTTATATGATTATATCCACAGTTTTTAAATTTTTAGAGAATTTAGGTTTTAGGGATATAAGAGAGATGTTAGAGATATATAACCAATTATCCCTTGAATTATGATTTTTTAGGGCACATTATGAGTACTTGATTTAGAAACTAAATCCTAACAAGGGAATTATAGATAAATAAATTTTTGAATAATCCAAAAAAATTACACATAACCTCTTGAATTCCTAAATAATCCTAAGAAATTTCTCCAGTTCAGCAACTAAGCACCTCAGAATCCTGTTGAAAATATTGAATGTCTAATTTCTCCAATTTTGCAAGACCCCAACTTATCTTATTTGATCACAACAAAAACTAGTTTCACAATTGTAATTCTAAACATCAATATATATATATATATATATATATATATATACATAAATATATATTTTAACATATAGATTAGGGTTATTAAAATTAAAAAAAAATAATGAGTAGTAAAATTAGAAATATAAGTGATGTGGCCTAGGATACATCAATACCTACTTTTTGACGAAATGTAGAGAAAAACCACCTTTCTTTCTTATTAGGTGAGGAAAAAAGCATACTGAAAGATGACAAATAAATATGCGCAAAGTTCAAGATAGCTAAATAAACAACTTTAAAAAAGGTTAAAAAAAACTAGTGTTATACTTGGTTAAAATGAAAGACTACCTTAAAGAAGGTGCAACAAAAGATGATGCCGCACTTTGCAGAACACTAACCCCAATCAACCGGATAAATGCTGCCTTGTCCTGTTCAAGAACAAACTTCACCGTAGTTCCTGGGTTGCAACAAAAAGTTTGTCAATACGGCACGTCAATATCTCCCTTCTGTTGTTTTCGATTCTATTCTACTGTCCAATATTGATGTAATTTTAATACTCCCATTAGAAATATACAGAGTACCAAGACAGAAATAACATACATAAGAATCCAGAATCTTACCATTTAAGGATGCAATGCGGTCCGAAATCCAAGTTCTTGATAAAACAAGAATTGCCACGGCAAGCAGTTGTGCTCCCTGTTTATCGAAGACTGTGGGCACCTGAAGAAACAAAACACAAATAAATCACACCCAAATTTATCAGCGTTTACCTTTTTTAATTGATAAACTGTTAACTCGGATGGTATCACACAATTTGTATGATCAACAGAGAGAACAGTCGGTAAAGAAAGTAAGACTTGTGGGAGATTGGATATCCAACTGAAGAATATACATGGGCAAGTTCAAAGGAGAGTTCGCCTTTGAGAATAAAGGTATTTAAATGCTAATATTTCGATTAGTACGGTCCATGAATCAAATATGTTAGATTATTACACTTTGTCGGTTTAGTAGATCAGAGATATAGCACACGAGCACAATGTATTTTGTCCAGATACATTAAAGCTTGAGCATTGATCTTCAAACACTCTTACTAATTTCATGTTAGCTGAACTTTAGTCTAAACAGACATAACCCAAACAAATATTTTGATAGAGCCACAGAAAGTGATCAGGATAAGATGGCTGTGCTTCCAAATAATTGACCCCACCCAAAAGAAGTTTGAGTTCAACATTTGTTAGGTAAACAAATGTAATACCATAGTTAGCAAGAAGCCAAAAGGGTAAAGGAGTGAGTCGGTTAGGCTATTTTGTGGGTTGAGAAACAAGTTGTCTTCTAGCTTAAATAGGGAGGCCGACCTAAGGTGGAAATCATCCAGAAAAATAGAGAGAGAAAAGGCATAGTGCCTTTGGGCTCATTGGAGAGTTCTCCTTTGAGATTGACTTAATTGGGGGTTTTTCCCATTGAGATTGTTCTAACTCTCAGTTAATCAATCAAAAGAGTGTTTTAGGGATTGTGAGCATCCTCTTGTCTAACAACATTCCATGGTTATATCAGAAAAAAAAAAAAACACAATAAACTCCTGAAAAAGTATAGGCCATAGAAAGTTAAGTCTTTTCGTCTTAAAAGTTGCTAACCAGAATCTTGAACATAGCAGCAACTCGCAAAGGCAGGATCCTAGACGACACTTGCAATTGAGGAACATTGGGCAAGGGTAAGTTATGATCCAGAGGAGGAGATGCTGCAATCAACTCTGAGAGGTATAAGTCCGACCTTGACTTTGATAATTTTGAGTCCTGATAACGAGGAAAAAAAAAACCTTCAGCTAGAAATTATTTCAAAATCTAGCACAGAATAAACACAGAAAACTAGTGAAAGAGAGGCCAAACATTACAACCTTCTTGGCACTGGAAAAGGCCCGTTGCACAGCCATCGCATCACCTTGTCTTTTAGTCTCCAAAGGCTTTTCCACATTGTTAGCAGGTTCATCAGTGATCAAAGAATCCTCCCTGAAATAAAGAAGAATATTGAGAGGTTATTTCACAGATTATATCTCTCGAATGAGATCATAACCATTAAATCAACTATGAGATATAATGAGATCACAGCCATTAAACCAACTATGTAAAATCCAACCTCTTGTCATGAATGCTCCAGCCTCCTTCCCCATCCAAGGATAGAACAATATCATGAAATGCAACTAAAGCAGGACGATGTGATATAGTGATGCATGATGTCCCCATGGCACGAACCTTAGCACAGAAACGTTCTTCCATATCCGTTGTCACGGCACTGGTGCACTCATCCAGAATAGCGAATTTAGGCTTATGATAAAACAATCTAGCCATTCCTAATCGCTGCTGCTCCCCAAGAGAAAGTTCATCACCCCAGTTCACCTCTTGTTCAGTAGGGTAACGATCAAGTAGGTAATCAAGATCAACCTAAACAAAGAAAAAGGTCTCACATAACAACCTCAAAGAAGTCAATCAAGAGCAATATACATACAAAAATTACAGGCTTTGTATGCATAAGATTTGCATTATAAATACTGGGATGAGAATTCCTACATTTTTCAGTAACTCTGTCATTCCACTCTGTGTCAGTGGTTCAATCTCTTGATCCTTTGTAAGAGGATATATCAACTGATCACGAAGTGTCCCAACAGCAGTGTATGGCCTTTGAGGTACATAAAAGATTTCCTTATTGAGGTCATATCCAACCCCAGGCTTCATAATATGGCCAGATACAAGAGGCCAAAGCCCCCCTAGAACACGGAAAAGTGAACTCTTGCCACTACCATTTGGACCTGAACATTAAAAGAACTTCTAGATGTTAAATTTACTAATGGATTACTCAATTATGATCACACATTTTACACAGAACGGGACACAAGTCCTCAACTTGCAGCAGTACGATGCAATATGTACCTCTTAACTATATGACTTTAAATGCAAAGGTTTCTATTTTTGCCTGTTTTACAAAATGCCAGACTTGAACCCTCTCTCAGTACCCGACTACATATTGCTTTCCTTCTTTCCCATATTATATCTGAAAACAGTTCATAAATTGCTATAACACAACTCAAGGAGCACTACCAGAGAGAATAATCGAAAAAATCCGAATGCCTCTTATCAGTTCTTTTCGAAATGAGCCGAAATCATCTAGGAATCAAACCACAAGATTTGAAGGTAAGAGACTCACAGCTCTACAGCTTTATTATGTCAGAATATACCAAGATGAGAGAGCATGCAATACACAGCTCTGGCTCGAACTGTCGTACAAATATTAACTATGATAATTGGGCTTATAACATAATTTATTTCCACATGCAAATCAATACAGGTTCCAGATTTACTCTAAACACACCATACTTTAAATATTCCACATTTCTGCATACATGTCAAGTCATTTTTAGAAAATATTTTTTTACTTCCATGTTAATCTTAAAATGTGGAATTTAAAAAGAATACAAAGAGCAGTTCACATTATTCTCACAACTTAATATTTAATATACCCAATAAAGCAAGATCAAGATTACCTGTGATAAGAAGATTAGATCCAGGATGAATTTCAAGAGTGAGATCCTCAACTAACACATTATTTGTTGGCGTAACAACCTACAAAGAGAGCAGTTCACTATTTCATAGCACACAGATGGAGACACAAAAGCATACAAAAGCAAATAGTATGGATATACCTTCACGTCTGAAAACTTGATGCAATCACCTTCACTAAAACAATTCCTATTCCTATCACTTGCCAGAGAAGAAGTATCACGCATGCTAAGTTCGCGAGATACAGTAATAAGCTCATGTATCCGGTCGGCATATCCACTGCCACATTAAATTACAGGACAGAAATGGAAGCATCAGTGATGTTCAACAAATGCATTAAAAAGGGTAAATTCTCTATGCAGTCCCTAATGTATTGCCCACATCCCAAACAGGTACCAAAACTATAAAACGATCTATTGGAGTCCCAAACATTAGGGTTAATTGCCATACCTAGTCCTTTCATCAATTTGACATTGGTTACTAAAATGCAGGTGGTTATTTAGATTTCTTAACAGTGGAGTATCCAATAATTTGATGGAAGGATTGTGTACGACTCGCTACACTAATGCATCATTTCATAGGTTCAGGACCCGATTGGCATGCAGTACAAGCAGGACTTTACTCTTATAAGATATAAGATTAAAAACAACTATCTTCAAAGCCTTCCACATTAACAAATTTCAAATCACAACCAAAGCAACACAATTAACTATGGAGAGGTTCTTTACAGCATCAGAAGAAGAAATATGTGAATCAAGAACTTAGCATCTTGAAGGGAATGGTATATAAGAAATTAAATCTGCATAAAATAGATTAGATAGTCTCAATTATATACACCTCAAATACTAGAGCTCACAATTGAGCAATATATTTTTTTATGGAAATTGACCAATATACTTGCAACAATTAACAAAACACTAGAAGATCAAACTAGAACTATTTTTACAAGAGCTGATCATGTGTACAACAAAAAGAAAAGACACATATTATTTTACGAGTGAGATATAGATGGTGATCTGAAATTACAATTATAACTGATATACCCACACTGAAAATCTGTCATCAACATATCTAAGACATAATGGGACACGTATGCTAGTCTCACAGAAGGGATGTTCAAAAGTACCTGAGACGGTTAAGTCGCCTTGAACTGATGGAAAGAGTTCCCAAGGACTGAAACAGTGATATAATCACACTAGTATGATAGCGAAGATTGCTTAGCATCTCTGCTCGTCCAAGGGTTGAGGCATCAGGTTTTAAATGTCCAGCAAAAAAGGGCTCAATTATCAGAATGACAGCAACAGTGGCACCTAGATACTTCAATAAGAAGTCCTGGATCATGCCAAACCACCAATGATCATGGAGAACCGCACGCATGTGCCTCACTAAACTCTTAAACTTCTCCTGAATATGGAATTCTTCTCTAGCTTCACCACCATAAAATCCAATACTCTCTGCATGGGTCCTTAACCTTGAATGGAGCTGCCTATATTCTCCTTCCAGTTGTTGTTCTTTTGACATCAATTTCCCAAATGCAGGTGAGAAATTTCTGATCATGGTCCCTGCTCCTAATACATATGCCTAAAAGACAACCAACGGGTATACCATCATATATCAAAAATTAACACAACAAAAATAATACACGTAATTTAACAAATAAACATTTAAAAGATAAAAGAGCATACCAAAATCCAAAATACATATTTAGGGCTTGCATACGAACAAAGGCGCCATGTATAAAGGATTCCATCAGTAACAGCAATAAGATCATCTTGCACAATTTCACTCAGCTCAGAGCAAAATTTTGGTACATCACTAGAAATCCGTTGCTCTGGGTTTGAAATTCGACCATCAACATGTGATATCTTGTAATATGCCATATTCTGGAGAAAAAAATGTAGACATAGTCCAAAACATCACCTTCATCACGACATGAATTTATCACAAAATGATGCTATATTTCCAAAGGTTGGCATGAGGAAACGTGTGAATATAAGTAAACATATTGGCAAGCACAAAACAGATAATCAAATCCAAAAGTTAAAGACTAATAATAAGACTTTACGGCCAAGGAACGGAAAGATATGGCACATTTCCATCAAAAGTCAGTGACCCAAACAAAAAGCATCACTCCTTCGTGGAGTTACGCTCTATAGACACTCAAGTAACCACGGATATAAATAAACATATTTGCATATGCACAATATAACCAATGGAAAGATAATGTGTTTATTGATAAGTAATCAAGTTACAAAGGGAAATATGTTCAAAGATGAACTAAAACCACTATCAATGATCTAATTAAATGACAAAATGGTTATGAAACTTATGATGATGACGACAATGGTAAGAATCAGAAAAGACATAAAAAAATTTAAATCTACTCCCATATTTCGTAGCATAGAAAAGGCCAAAAAGATACTCAATACTTGGTCAAATATAGACATAAAATACTATAAATGATGAGAGAATGATACCTCAAAGTAATGCGTATGAATAAGCTTTGTTAATATCTTCCTGAACCTTACACTTAAGATCCCTGTTATGTACTTAGAAGTAGAATGTATAGTTGATAAAAGAAAACACAAAAGAACATTCTCCAAAATCAATCTGAAAAAAGTTGGCACCCGTCGAAGAAAAGCAGCACGAAACAGGAAACCCTGAACCTTTGCCAGCCTATTGCTTAGAGCAGTCCGAACTACCTGTAAGCATACATAACTTATAGGATGTGTTATGATGCCAAACACAAATAAAATGCAAGGAATACATCAAAAGTGAATTAAAGTATGCTAACTTGCATCTCATTATAGAAAGCAGCTATTTAAACCAACAATATGATAAGGTGAACAAGGATGGTGTAGAAGAGCTGATAGCATATGCAGCGACCAAGCAATGTTATTAGGATCAGCATTCTACACTTGAATTATTTTATAAATGACAGAATAAAACCTTCCCTCCAAAAGGATTAGAAGGCACCTAGTCCATTTTCGGATTTGTATTACATCAAAGGACAATCAATATTGTTAAGTGTAATATACAGCATCGTAATAAATTTTTAAAAAAAATCAAATGTGCCCTCAAAGGATTTTATCTTAAATTTCAAATAACTTGATGAGAATATATGAAAATTATCATGTTTTTCTAAAGCAGAGTAAAAAGAATTTCAACTTTTGACAGAGGGTATACTTGGATTTGAAGAGATTCTTCACATATTGGAATGCGATTCGCTACATTAATTATGCATATTCTGCTTATAGGGCAAACATAACTTACTAAAAGTACAAAAAGATAGCGCAAACGTAATGTCAGTATCTTACCACAATAGATGCTAATGTTAAGAGATCACAAGCACCATTACTGCCCATTTGTGAAAGAAGAATAGCAGCTAGGACCTGAAGTGACTTCAAAGGTTTTCTCTTTACTTTTTTCTTGTTTGTATCACTACGATTGGCACTGTCTTGGCGTGAATCCTCATTCAAATTGCCAGGCCCATTACAATGACCAGAAGAATCGGCCTTCTTGTATGCGAATCTTGACTGCATATAAGCAGCTGTTCCACCTGCTACCAATATCCCAGTGGCAACCAACAAAGATTTCCTGCAGGTGGGGCAATGTGTTAACATATAACAAAAATGGGAAGACTTGTGCATATAGAATCAATTTAAAGCTACCATCGTGCCAGAAAATCTTCCAAGTAAAATTTTGAATCTGAGGCAGAATTTCGAAGTGTTATCCATTCACAAGTAGCTAACAGGTACTAAAAGCTCAAACCTTTGTAATCCTGGGAACTCTTCTACCCAACCTACTCATATAGTGAGCAATAAGAAAACGACGGGATCATTACCTTTCTTTGGATTAGTACAATTCAAAATTTCCACTTTAATTTAATTAATTTCATTATTGTGTTTTTACTCCTTTTAGGTCAAACCCTTGGCTCAAGTTTCACACATATCCTCCAGTAGGTCTTCTCTTCTCAAATCATCAAATGAATAAATTCTTATTCTGGATAAAATACTTATTACTTATTGCATTCACTATAAAAGCCTTTACAAAGTTCTAAACATAGGTTCCATATAAATGTAAGGGAACACTAATAATCAACAAACAAAAACATATAACAAAACACACAGCCTTGAATTTGGTTGACTTCTTCAAACATATTTCAGGAAAACTGATTAGAAACTATGCTACAAAATATATGTATCCAAACAAATCAAATACCAGTACAACCATAATTTATTTAAAATAAGAGATTATTTAGTCACCTTCTTGAAGACAGAAAATTGCGCCCATGCTCTGTTAGATGCAGCAATTGAAGAGAAGCCATTTTTTAAAAAAAATGTTCCTGTGCGAACAAAAATTACAGGTTCTTGCTGGTCACTCCTGTTTGAGAAAAGCAGAAAAAATTGGGAAGCAAGTCAACTAAAACTTCCTAGTCATAATCATAAGAAATATAAAACAGGCCTAAAAAGAGCAGTCTGTTCAAATAACTAACTCAATTACTAATTATGTCATGATTTGATGTCTGCAATGAACTTATGGGTAGAAAACGTATGTAGAAAAATCTTCCAAAACACTGCGTGTAACCGACGGTATATTCTGTTTATCACCACTTTAAATTCACTGTAAAAAATTATGCATGAAATACATAATGATTAAGCCAAAGAAACATCCCTTAACTTCTGCAATATGCAACTTAACATCAGCTCAAAATCAACTCTCTTTTTTACACTTTAATCAAGGAGTCTTTTGTTTTGGTGATATAACCAACCTGTCTTTAGATTACTCATTAGAAGAGAGTCAAGTTAATTAAGAACTTCAATAGGATGGCTATTATGGTAGCAGCACATGATACTCCCAATAAAAGAATATAAGCAACATATTGCAATCAATGTCTTTTTCAGCTAGAAATTGGCTACTAAACCCTAGCGGCACGATGATACATACCAAAGCTCAATGGTCCCAAGCATTCTTCATTGATGAAAGATAGAAAGGGGATGCATCGTCCATGTAGCCTCCTGATAGATGTCACACTTTAGCAATCAGCCCTAATGCCAGTGGCAAAGGTAGGTGCGGGCGCGGTGGGGCGGCCGCCCCACACCGGCGGCCGGGAGTTCTCAGCCAGGCGCCAGCGGCACAAAAACAATGAAAATTTGGATCTTTCTCAATTGAGAAATAAGAGCCACAGTTGACATAAAAGCGTTAAAAACAAAATTCAATTGAGAAGACATGTTCAAACCGATCAATTTTGGAGACGAATTTGTAGACTTTGACGAGGTAGAGAAGATATGGCGGCGGTGAAGGATTCTCTCTCCCGAGTCCGTCGTTCCGTCCTGATTCTCAGATCAATGAACTCTCCTCAAGCAAATCGATACAATCGATGACGTCTAGTCACTGCGGTTTGTCTTCGCTTGTTCGCTTCGCCTCTCTCTCTGTCGACTTCAGCCAGTAGAGTTGTTGCGTGCGAATACGAGGGCGGGGCAGGATTGAACAGGATTGAACAAGACTGCAGAGAGAAAGAGAAAGGAAAAAAATCTTTTTCCCTTTTTAATAAAATTGAAAGGAGATGGCATACGACGGAAAAATCATACGGCTTCACCTTCTTTATGCAAATACGGTGCACAAATCATTAAGGTGACTGAAAACTGTAAAATAAAAGGCTCAATTAAGTAAATGACAAAAAAAATAATACATAAATAGTAATTTGTTAAAGGGGATTTTTATTTGGACACCCACTCTATAATACCTATTTGACAGTGCTGAGTGAGCAAACAACACTGATTTCATTGGTCCCGAAGGTTCGTTCCGTGGCCCCTGAGATTCAGCCGTTTCCAGTGGCACCCTATCACTTCAGACGGGGGATCGCCGGATCTTGTTTAACTCATCGTAGTTCGACACGGTCACACGGGGAGTAGCTCACAACCATGTTCTGTTGGGGATCCGACACCTACAATCCATACTCCTGCTGTACCGAGTACCCGAGTCCCAACACCACGTTCTCGACGTGGACGGGGTGTCGGCAGGCGAGACGCAGACCCTACGTCAGCTCCAACGGAAGGTTCTAGACAGAGGAGACATCCCCAACTATACCGGTATAAAACTTAGGAATCCGAACATTGCTGGAGTAGATTGTACTTTCCACGGCTTTTACCAGTATAAAACCCGAGAATCCAACCATGCTCGGTGTAGGATAATATTGTCCTGGCGACAATGGTACATGAGCTGGGAATCCGACGACCGGTGTACTTTGTACGTAATTCGGAAATCTGAACATGGTTGATGTATCCAACACATTTTGATACGTACTCTCATCACTTATTTGAAGATTATTTAGCCCAATGTATACCTCATTGTCCTCATGCAAAGTTGTAAAAACATGTTGTAAATAATGGTCGTTGAGGCAAAATGACACACGACCGTAACAACAGTGTATAGTTTGTGATATTAATTCGAACAATCCCAAAACGAAAAGCGATGGTATATCAACTTTGATAAGAAGTAAATTACCTTATTGTGATCTATTTTAAGTGAGTTTTCCGTCGAATTGTAGCTATACGTGAAATCTGCATTAGACATTGTGTTTGAGTGTTTTGGGGGAGAGAAGAAGAGAATAGAAGAGAGTGTGGAGTGTGAGCAGGCACGGAACCAGGGGTGGGCTGGGGTATGCTCCAGCCCACCCCAAAAAAAAAAATAGTAAAATAGAAGGAAGGAAATATTGATAAATTGAACTAACAAAAGTGGCAAGAGGGCTGTATGTAGTACTTGGAAATCACGGGTTCAAATCTCAATGTGCTCTCCCCAACCTTTTTAGTTCCCTCTCCCACGCATTTCCATACTTTTTAAACATTTTGTAGGTCTTTTTAAAAAATTTCCTACTTTATTTGCTAATTGTGAATTTTACCCTATATTTTCCCTAATTTTAAACTTTACTCTAGAATCTAGCCCACCCCATTTTCTAAGGCTGGTTCCGTCCCTGAGTGTGAGAATCGTTTTTCATGTACAATAAAAACATGGTTAATAAATGTCGTTAGATAGGGCGTTGGACAATAAATGCACATTTTTTGAATTTACTTTCGCTACCGCCACTTAGGCCTACAACCCTACTCCTAGACTGGACGTCAAATAAAATCTTCGTAAAAAATGTCTGAGATTCGTTTCGAGTTTGATTAAATTATCCATTGTCGATTAATACTAGACATGGGTCGGGTTTCGAAACCGGCGATTCCAATTCCACCGGACCATGGAACCAAAACCGGAACCGACCTTGGGTCGGTTCACCGGTTTCGAGACCAGTTCCTCTCGGTTTCGGAACTAGAAATAATAAAAAAAAATAATTAAATATTAGTTTTCCCGCTGAACGAAAACTGGCGTCGCAATTCAATGAGCCACGACCACGATTTTTGTTCTAATAGCCAAACCGCAATCTTGGTTAGGCTAGTTCTATTTTTTATTGGTGGAACCGGCGGTTCCACCCGGTTCGGAACCGCCAGTTCTCCGATTCCTAGGATGAAGGAACCAGAACCGGAACCGTAATGAGAACCGGACCTATGTCTAATTAATACTATAGTACTCTAATATCCACTAAGAATACGTAACACGTCATGTATTGACTTATTATATCATAACAAGTTCCTTACATACAATTTATTAAGGGGAATAATATAAAATATATACAAAATATTTTTAATTGGGTGGTGGACAATAAATGTGGGCATATACACAATTTTATATATGTAGTATAGATATAGATTATGTCCCAACACATGAAACTAAAATTTGTATTGTTTCTTCAACAAATTTGTAGTAAGACTTCTCTTTTCAGATTCAAAAGCTTAGCGGTAAAGTTAAAGTTTTCACTTCATGTTCGAATCTATCCGCAAATCCCTGACTCCTTTTGTAACATATTGAAACTTGGAATTCCCATGTACTTTGTTCCAAGTTCCTATTTTTTTTTCCAAATCACTACCTTTTGAGTCCTTTTCTACACAAATTGGCAAAAAAGCCCTCCGACCCATCATTCGTCAAGCTTGACCCTTAAATTGAATACAAATGTAGCAACACTGGCTCAAGACACTTCAGGTGGCATTTATCACTTCCAAAGAGCAACTTGCTGATCTCCTTACAAAGCCTCTTTCATCATCTCGTTTTCAAACACTGCGCTCCAAACTTTGACTACACCAAGCTCGGATCGAGCGGGACTAGTAGGATAATAACCATAGTAAAATATTCAGACTATCATCATCATCATCATTAACCTAGTGAGGCTCCGCTACAATGGAATTTGGGGGGTCAAGATGGGGGTACCCCCGGCCCAAGGAAAAAGGATACGCATGATAGACCCAAAAAAAACTGAAATTCAGTTATGTGACAATAATAACTGAATTTAGTTAGAATGCACCAAAATTGATATAGAGACTAAATCCATCTCAAAGGCAATGTATAAAAGTCAATGAGCATGAGGATGGGCCCCAATATTCAGACTATATTGAATATTCAAATCATGTAATATAGCTTAGCTAGCATACTCTAAAATCATTTGAGAGCACTATCGCTCCCACTATCGTTTACCCATGATGTACATGTACCTAATTTGGAAGTTCCTATTTTTTTTTCCAAATCCCTACCTTTTCTACACAAATTGGCAAAAAAGACCTCCGAGTCTCCGACAGTCCGACCCATTCGTCAAGCTTGGCCTTTACATTGAATACAAATGTAGCCTATACCAAATTGGTTTAATTTCATACATAATAGTATAGAATATGAATCTGAAATTGGAATCTTGATTCTAACAACATTACCGTCCTCAACGGGTTATATCATAACTATTTCTATGTACATCAACGAAAGTGTTAAATATGGTAGGAACCACCGAACTAGAATAGTATGAACAATTCAAACTTCATCATCCTGTTTATAAAATATGACTTCAACCTACTTAATTAATTGCAGCAAACTCAAGCAAATTCTCTGGCTAATATTATTAGACAGACAGCTGATTATTGCTAGTCACAAACCACACTGTTCTCTATCTCTTTCTTTCATCCTTTCATGGCGACCCCTGTTAGTCTTATTACCATAAGGCTTCCTCTTCTCCTAGTGCTCGTTCTCGTATCGTTTCAAGCTATCTTGTCTGCAACTAATCCTGAAGATGGTATAAATATTTGATTCATCCATATAGAATAGGGAATAATTAATACCACATGAGACATGCTTCTTAAGGAAGTTAGTTTTGTAATTTGGTGTGCAGTGACTATTCTTCAATCACTGATGAATCAGTGGGAAAACACGCCACCGAGCTGGCGAAAATCCGATGATCCTTGTGGCTTTCCAAGCTGGGATGGAGTCACCTGTAATGATACAAGAGTCACAGCTCTGTGAGAATAATTGTTAACTCTTCTGAATTTTTCATATCTTTCAAGTTTAAAGCTTTCTCATGTGACTTTACTTGCAGAAAACTGTCATCCATGGGGCTCAAAGGAAACCTGGGAGGTGATATTGGTGGCCTCACAGAGCTAACATCCTTGTGAGTTTTTTTTGTCATTTTGTTATATATCCATTTGTTTTTTCTTCACCACATGAGTGAGTTATCCAAACACTGTAAACATTTTGCAGGGACTTATCTTACAATAAAGATCTCACTGGTCCTCTCTCTACACAGTTAGGACAACTTACCAAGCTCACCAGATTGTAAGATACATGAGAACTCTTGTTAGTTTTACTTCTTCTTCGTAAACGAGTTGTCGGTTTTTTTGACATGCCTGGTGTGTTTAGGACCTTAGCAGGCTGTGGGTTCAGCGGTAGCATTCCACAGGAACTGGGAAATCTGACAGACTTGCAATTCTTGTAAGAACAGCACTTAAAAACTGAATCAGAACCTCTTAGCTATCAGTATGTATAAATTTTCTAGAATTTATGAACTTTTATGAATCAGGGCCCTGAATTCAAACAAGTTTACTGGTGTAATTCCGGCTTCAATTGGCAACCTGATGCATCTTTACTGGTTGGACTTATCAGACAATCAGCTGACAGGACCTCTTCCTGTCTCAAATGGTTCATCTCCAGGTTTGGACAATTTGCTAAAAATAGGACACTTGTAAGTTCCAAATCTTGCCTTTTCTTACAATTTCCTCTTAAAGACCAAGAAAGTGGGTCATAAATGATCTTGAAAAATGCACTTGTTATGTTGTTCTTAGTCATCTAAACCAAAACCAGCTTTCTGGATCAATCCCGGCACAGATGTTCAAGCCAGAGATGATCAAGCTCATTCACATGTAAGATTGTATTCCTAAAATGATACTAGAATTAATCCTTTTTAATAAATATACATTCATGATTGGGAATTTATATATTTTTGTAATCTAGACTTTTGAATGGGAACCAATTGACTGGAGCCATTCCATCCTCCATAGGACTCGTTCCGCATCTGGAGGTTCTGTGAGTACTACTAATACCATAGCTATAGAGTAAAGTCTATAGCTCCTTTCTTGTCTCCATTTTTCTTCCTCTGATTAGAAATTGTGTATGATTTTCGGTTTCTTTCAAAAGACGGCTTGACAGGAACGGTCTGACCGGAAAAGTGCCATCCGATCTCAGCAATCTAAACAAAATCAGTGAGCTGTGGGTATCTATCACATAATAATACATTTGTGTCCTTTTAACAATTTTAAACGCGCTCTTTTGATCGATAAATGTTCTCTTACAGCAATTTAGGAAATAACCAATTGAGTGGTCCATTGCCAGATTTAACAGGAATGAATTCACTTCAATCTTTGTAAGTCATAAGAAGATGGCCTTATGTTCATTATCATACTCTATAAGCAACTAAATAATATTCTCATCTATGGAGAGCTTGTTTCAACAGAGACTTGAGCAACAATACATTTGATGAATCAGAGATTCCTGATTGGTTATCGTCGTTTAACTCGCTCATGACCTTGTAAGATTCTTACATTAGTACTGATGAAAGTTCACAAACCTCTTGGAATTTGAACTCCTTTTCAATTTTCTTGCAGGAACATAGAGAATGGCCCACTCAATGGGGAACTTCCACAAAAACTCTTCAGCCTGCCACAGTTACAGCAAGTGTAAGCTATTTCAGCATCTAACTTATACAAAAGCCAATACTATTTTAAGAAAATTAACTTGTGAGAATAATAAAATTATGGGCTCAGGAATTTGAAGAGCAACAGACTGTATGGCAAATTAGACATGGGAAACAGCATCAGCAAGCAACTTCAGCTTGTTGATCTTCAGCATAACAATATCACTTCAGTTGCATCTAATTCCTCCTACAAAAACAGACTGATGTAAGAATCAAATCAATTTTTTGTTACAAGTCCTTGTTAAGATTAACTCGCGCTAAATTATTATTATTAGAATGATTGACAACCCAGTTTGCAAAAACGGCGGCCAATTATCAACAACAAGCTCCTGCATTCATCAGGATCAAGCCAAGCCTTACTCAACAAGCCTAGGAAGGTGTGGCTCCAAGAAATGCCCAGATATAAACCAAATGCCGAGCCCTCAGAGCTGTGATTGTGTGTACCCATACGAGGGAACGCTCTTTTTCAACCCTTACTTCAGGGACTTGACCAATCACACACTCTTTCAATTGCTGGAGAAAGACATGTGTCAGAAACTGCACCTAGCCCCAGGCTCAGTCCTTCTTCGGAACCTGCATTTCAATTCTCATGATGAGCTTCAAATGGATTTGGCACTCTTTCCATCCAATGATGAATTGTACTTCACCAGATCAGAAGTGCAGGGGATTGGCTTTAACCTTAGCAATCATTTCTATTTGCTACCCTTGGATCTCCCCTTTGGTCCTTATCTCTTTTATGGAGATCCTTACATGTTCCAAGGTATAGTAAAATGTAATTGTACTTGTTTTAATCAAATGGTGCTGCATAGTCTGCATGAACTGACTTCTATAGATGAAATCCCTGCAGTGTTGGAGGATAAGCATGGAAAATCTGCATTGAATCTGAGCTTGATTCTTGGAATATCATTGAGTGTTTCCCTTCTTGTGCTCGTACTCGCGGGTGTTGGGATGTACATGATTCGGCAAAAGCAAGGTGCTGGGAGATCAATCGGACTCAGCAATGCATTTGGTATGTCTCTTTTATAATCACATAACAAATGCAGTAGATAGAATTCAGTAAATTTACACAACGCTAAGAACAACTTACATACAAAAAAAAACCTATCACAACTTGTTACATTGCCTCTTTGGACACATAATACAACATGTTTTATGCATTCTAAAGCGGAAATAAAATATTGTCTGGTAAGCCCAAAATATGATGTTTTATGATACAATGATATGTAATGTATTTTCATGTCCAAAGGACGGGTTGACCCGTAACCCGACCTGACCCATGATTTTACGGGTCAGATAACGGGTTAGATTTTATTTATTTTAAAGTTACAGGTAAGACCCGTAATATCTAAAAAATAAAATAAATGTTATTGTTATAATTATTGAAAGGGAGAAATGAAATTTTTTGGGTCGAAAAGGGTCAAACAGGTCCAATTGACCCAGTCAAACTGGTCGACCCATGACCCGATCTGTAAACCCATAACCCGTAGAACGGGTTGCAAACCGGGTCATGGGTCAACTTTTTTTTATACAAATTGTCGGGTTCCCGTAAAACGAGTTGCTAGTTGGTCGGGTCGTCCCGTTGGACAACCCTAGTCTACATGCTCAAAGTTCTTTATATGATATCTGCACAAACTCACGTGCAATCTCTTCAAAAGGAACAAGAAAAGTAACTTTGTTTGGTTAGGTAAAGCTACAATTGGGAGTGAGAGCAGTGGCCCCGTAACCCTCAAAGGTGCGAGACAGTTCACATACAATGAGCTAAAGAAGAGCACAAACAACTTTTCACCAGCCAACGAGATCGGTTCGGGAGGCTATGGCATTGTCTACAGAGGAGTTCTGTTAGACGGGCAGCTCGTGGCGATCAAGCGGGCCTTCCAGGGATCAATGCAGGGCCTGAACGAGTTCAAGACCGAGATTGAGCTTCTGTCACGTGTCCACCATAAGAATCTGGTCGGCTTGATCGGGTTCTGCTTCGAGCAAGCCGAGCAAATTCTGGTGTATGAGTTCATGCCAAATGGGTCCTTAAAGGATAGCCTAGTTGGGAAGTCAGGGATCCAGCTGGACTGGAGGAAGCGGCTTCAGATTGCACTCGGCTCGGCTCGGGGGCTGGCTTACTTGCACGAGCTGGCTAATCCGCCTATTGTTCATAGGGATGTCAAGTCTACTAATATTTTGTTGGATGAGAGTTTGAATGCTAAGGTTGCTGATTTTGGCGTGTCTAAGCTGCTAATTGGGGATGGTTCCAACAACCATGTTTCTACCCAAGTTAAGGGCACTTTGGTAAGTCCATTTCATCTTAATATATTATTGTTGGTATTAGAAAAGATTTGGTCAAATATTGTTAAGAGTTTTTTTTTTTTTGATCCAATATTGTTAAGAGTTGTTAGTCGTGAGAATTAGTCTCGTGCCTTAAATCTAGCTTTAGTTAGTTCTCTTTCTTAGGATTGATTATCTTGTATATATTTCCACAACCTTCATTGAGCAAAACCACTTCGATCAGTCCAATATGACTTACGTAGCTTTATATGGTATTAGTCTATCTCCTTCTTAACTCTTAAGCCTTCAATCAAACATACAAACATGCTCTCAATGCTGCCAAATTCTAAGGAGACAAGGAGTCCTACCTACCTAACCCCTTTCAGGTTAAACATCCATTCATGGTTGTTCAATTTCCAAACAAAAGGGGTATTATAGGTAGGGTTCATTGGAACACGGCCGCCATAGGAGTGTGTTTGTGTTTTCGTCTTTGATTGCAGGAGTAGGAAGGGTTTAGGTTGATACCATATAAAGCTATGTAAGTTATATCAATAAATATTTCGGAAATAAATATAGGAGAGCCAGTACATGAAAGTATCTTGATTTTATTATATGTTTGTGCCCAAGCCCATGCATGTTCATACCATATTTAAAGTTCATATCTATGGTTCAAATATATAGACGTGTCAATCGAGTCGATCATTTCGGGTTCGGGTTCATTCATTTTGGTTTAAGTACGGTTAGGGTCAATCGGATTACCGTTATGATATGTTATCGTGCGGGTTCGGGTTGACTAATGGATCAATAGCGTTGGGTCCTTTGTCGGTCGAGTTTGGGTCAATATTCTTGGGTCATAATCGGATTAGAATCAAAATTAGGTTTCGAGTTGGTTTTTCAGGTTTGGTCAACTTTTGACCGCTCTAATGCTCTATGTGTGATAAACACTAGCTTGGGTCAACTTTTGTTTTTGGTTAATATTGTTGAGTTAGTTATACTTATACTTATGCCTTTGTAGGGCTATCTTGATCCGGAGTACTACCTACTCCAACAACTAACAGAAAAGAGCGACGTCTATAGCTTTGGAGTCGTAATGCTAGAGCTTCTAACCGCGAAGCAACCAATCGAGAAGGGCAAGTACGTGGTGAGAGAGGTGAAAACGGCGCTAGACAAAGCCAACCATGATTTTTGTAGCCTAAGAGAGCTACTCGATCCGGCCATCGGAAGCTACACGTCGAGCCTTCCGGAGTTTGGGATGTACGTGGAGCTGGCTCTTCGGTGCACCGAGGATTCAGCCTCGGACCGACCTTCCATGGGCGAGGTGGTCCAGGCCATAGAGACGATATTGAAGAACCAAGGGATCGCCACCAACTCCACGGTGTCTGCGTCCTCGACCATCACGGACTTTGGCATTAATGTCAAGAATCAGTAGTCACCACAGCCACAGATTGAGGACCTAGAAAAGCAGTGTTAGGGTTGTAGAATATGTATGAGGATCTAGTAGAAAGGTTTTTAGGGTGGAAAGTGTGGGTGAATATAGACCATTAGATTAGAATTTTTAAATGGATGTGATTTAATTTAAAAAAGGTGTAAAATATTATATGGGCTACAAAACACAAGATTATTGCTAGTAGAGATAATTTTGGATAGAAAATCTTTTCTCTTTCCAATTTATTATATCCTCTCCCCAATTTACGTAAAAATTAATCTCTTCTTTCTTTCTTTCTCCAACCTCTCTTCTTCTCACCGACTACTCTCACAATTTCCTCTCTTCTTTCTCTCGTCGTCGGACAACCATCGTCACCGGACCACCACACCACTGTTCCGATTATTCTAAGAAATTCGTCTGATTATAGGTATTTTTTCTTATTGATCGATTGTAAGTTAATTTAATATGAAACATCATTTATCAAAGTTTTAGGGTTTAATTTTTACTTTTTCTTCTACAGTATCAATCACAATTGATTTTTGGGGTTTTGAGTGCAATTGTGATAAATAGTATGAACTTTTCAAATTGGTCATGGATTTTGAAATTTACATGAGCACGTAATGGATCAGAAAATTTTCCAAAGCATCATGGATTCACGTGATAAATAGCATAAAATTTTAGCATTTTTCTGTTAATTTTTTCCATATATAGTGAATTCGACCGGTTGTTACCAATCCTACTTATTCATTCGTGTTTAGTATATTCGTTTATTATTTTATATATTTTCTTTTTAATTTTGAGTGTAATTGTTTAGGAACCAATTTGGTGTTCCAATTCTTTTAGGGTTTTTACTTATTTTATTTCCATCGTTGAATTTGGTGGTGATTCTATGTACTTTTATACCATAATTTGCAATGTATGTACACTCATTCGCATTCCAAGTCATTTTATTTTGACTTTATGGATTTTATAGAGTTTAATTCAGTTTATGATTTTATTTTGAATTTCGGGTTTTATGGTTGTTGATCGTCGGACACCAAGTGTTCATATTTAAAGTCATTGATATTCTAATGTGAATTTTAAGATTAATTCTGATGTGAATTTTAAATTTAATCTCATAAAACCGTATGCTATATTCATTGAGATTAATTTTAGTATTCATTATATTGCCCAGTGATATTCATCTTTTAAAACTTTGTTATACTATGGTATTGATCGATGGAATTTTACTTATATCGTGTTATTCAATTATGATACTCTTTGAGATTAATTATGATATTCTTACCCATTTTCTTTGATATTCATCTTTAAAGAATGGTTTATAATATGGTATTTACTATTTAGTTTCTGAGTTTACTTGGTATGCAATGATGATATTCATTTAGGTTAATGTAGATATTCATTAAAGTGTGCATTGATATTCATCTTTGTAAATTGGTTTATTATATGTTATTTTGTTTGAGTTTCTATGTTTTATATTTGTATTAATTTTGTGAATAACTATCAAATAGTTATTGATATTCATTATATGTCACATTGATATTCCTTTTTGTTAATGTTGATATTCTTTTCTTTTTTTTTTACTTTTTAAACAGCTCATACAAAGAAGATTGTTGAAGAAAAGAAATAAGATTCTCTGGCCCTTGTACTTGTAGGAAGATGAAGATCATGAGCCTACAATATTAAGTGGAGTATAAAGATTTGAAAGATGAAGATCGAGAGATGAAGATAGGGGGGGTGATATTCATGAAATTAATTAGTGGTGATATTCATTTTCATTTTATGTAATTGAGTTGTGACAAACTTATAGTATTCATGCAATTTAATGATGATATTCAATTTCATTTTTAATATATATTCAATAAAAACAGATGTATTTATTTTCTTATTACTATATATTTATTTATAAAATTATAATGAGATTGTACAATTATTAATTTTAATCATATTCATCGTAACACAATTACATATTCATTGTTTATCACGATGGTATTCACTCTGCAGACTGCAATTATGTATATTCATTGTTCATAACGTTGGTATTCGATCACCTGGGAGGTTATGAGAATAGAGATGAAAAATTACGTTAATATCAATTAATTTTTTAATAATCGAATCAATATAAAAATATTATTTGTTTTTATTTTAAAAATAGGAGAGAGAATCAATATTCAGATTTCAAATTTTGTATGTGATTTGATTTGTCTGATATTAATTCCTTCTTTTTTAAATTGCTTTAAATAGTTTGTTTGCTATTTTTAAGGGATATGAGTATTTTTGGCAATTGACATATAATCTAGTAATATTCACCCTATTTTAACTATTTTGCATCCTCATATCTCGCCATCAATTTACTTTAATCCAACGCTTCAAATTCACACTCACTTTCTACCACAATTAGCTTTCTACCGGAACCTCCCCCTGTAGAATACATATACATATATATATATATATATATATATATATATATATATATATATATATATATATATATATATGGTTAGGTTCAAGTAAGGAGGTAATTTAGTGTAAATAATTAGGAGAAATAAGGAGCGTTAGATGCAGGGAGATGAATGGTACTGATTTGATAGGATTAATGATTTAAAAGAAAAAGAATGATAAAAAACTTATCATGTATATTACGGTAGTTACCAAAATCATGCCTTTTTTTAAATCTTTTTTTATTGCCGTAAAATTTAAAGTAGCGTACATTTGCATCGTATTATAAGTTGTTCATCAATTAACATAGAGTTGTTCATTACAATAAAGAAATTGTTCATTAAAAAAATATTCGTACATTGAACTAATTTGTTCCTTGTTCACTATATTATGTTTATTGTTCATCAATTAATATAGAGTTGTTCATTACAATAAAGAAATTGTTCATTGAGAAAATTTACATACATAGAACTAATTTGTTCATTGTTCACGATATTAGGGTTGAGTTATTGTTCATCAATTAATAAAGAATTGTTCAATAGAATAAATAAGTTGTTCATTGAAAAAAACTTCGTAAAAAAACTTATTATTTGTTCTGTGTTTAATATATTACCCTAGTTGTTCTTCTGATTATATGTAATTGTTCATTCATAAGTCATAACTAAGTAGTTGTTCATTGGAAAAAACTTCGTAAAAAAAACTTATTATTTGTTCTGTGTTCAATATATTGCCCTAGTTGTTCTTATGATTATATGTAATTGTTCATTCATAACTAAGTAGTTGTTCATTGTTTTTTTATTAATAGGTGTGAGATTGTAGTTGTTCATTCGAGAACAAGTAGTTGTTCATTCGAGAACAAGTAGTTGTTCAATATGTATTATACGAGAGAGAGTTTTTTTCCATCAACGCTTATATAGAAGCGATGAAAACTATAGGAGAGAGAAATTACACAAAACTTCCTGCAATTACGCAGATTGATTACGGTAGTTACGAAAATCACACCTTTTTTATTTTAAACAATAAAAGTGAGTAAATCAATACCGTTCATCTTCATGCATCCAACGCTCCTTATTTCTCATAACTATTTACACTAAATTATCTATTTACTTGAACTCAACCCTATATATATATATATATATATATATATATATATATATATAGTATAAGGATCCGGTAGAAATGCTATTAGAGTAGAAAGTGAGTGTCATTATGGACCATTAGATGAGGATATATTAACGTTCCAGATTTAACCAAAATCGGTGCATGAAAACTGTATAGGCGCGTTTCATTATAGCATTTTTAAAATGCAGATTTCACGGGACTAATATATCATTAAATATGGAAGAAATCATTCAGTAAAAATCCCGTGAATATCGTTTGGTAAAAATCTCTTTCTTCTCTCTCAAAAAACGTTTCTATTTACAGCTTCAAAATGGAAGAAATCTCAAATGTGAGTCTTTTCTATTCTTCTAAGTGTTAACGTGATTAATTGATTAACAAATTATCTTCCAACAGTGGATTGCAAGGGGTTAGAGATTGCTACGAGGTGGACGGAATTGACAAATTCATCGAATTTAGTTTGTGTTTATCTGATTGCGTTTTTAGTTTGGAAAATTTGTGATCTTTTCGATTATTTTTATTCTCTCCCTAATCAACTTCCATATTCGTTTAACCCTCACTCCATAATTAATCGAGATTTTAACGTTCTCCTTCCAAATTCTCAGATCTGGCGATTCTAACGACAACCCCATCCTATGTCACCTGTTCATGGTGATCGGGTTTTGTAGACGATGGGAATAACATAATTGGAGGGACTAGTAGATCGTGGTGAAAGACGCTGCAATTAGAGAAGTTGAACAACCGGTGCAGGATGTCGACAATGAAACCGTCGATTTTGCGGGCGAGTAGAAATTTCTGATAGTTTAGATTTAAATTTACTTTGGTATACCTCTATGCTTTATTTGTTAGCTAGTCTCTTACTAGTTGCATCTATATTATAATTCAGGTCCATTTACTTTGATTTATAATTTTTTTATGATAGTTGTATAGCTACTCCTAGTCTCCCCATTAAAGACGAAGTCATGGCGGGTCAATTCAATGATTCCTATTGCTGTCAAGTTCCAATTTCGTGTGCTAGGTCAATTGGTTGGTTATTTTTATTATTTCAGAAGGTAAGGTTTAGGGATTTTAATTTAGGGTTTGTCATTATTTTTCAACTACTCATGTTTGTTGTTTGATTTTAAAATAGATGTTAATAAACGTTTAATATTGTTAAGAGCTACGTCTTTCCTTTACACAGAATACAAGTCCGCAAGTTTAATATTCGTCATTTTTTAAAGTGATACTCATTGAGTTATTAAGAGATATTCTTGAATATTCATCTCTATTATATTCATTGAGCTACATCTTTCCATTGAAGAAATAACTCATGCTTGTTGTGATTGAGTTTGAAGCGGATGTCGTCAAGTAAAGAGAAGGGTTCAAGAAGAGGAAGGCTGGTAAAAGGCATGATGTTCTCGTTTTTTATATTCTGAAAGGAACGATAGTTTTTTGTTGTTTGTGTTAGTTATACCAAATCGATTTCATTAAATTGATGATGTTCGGTTTTTAAGTCTATGATATTCACTGAATTCAGTAATTATATTCACAGAAATTGTATTTGATATGTTCAGTTCAATTTTGTGAATTAGAAAAAAGTATTTGGTATTTATTATAAATATCTTTGATATTCATTGATGTCAAAGTGGATATTCTTTAAATTGTACATACATGGTGCTCAAATATTCACTTTCGACGATAATATTCTTCGATTGCGTTAATATTTTAATGTCATGATGTTCAACATTTAAAGTGCTCATCTTTAGTATTTTAAGTGCTAATAATTGTATATTTTGTAAATAAATATTGTATTAAATGAATATGAATATGAATTCTATAATGTACGAATATACTATTGTTTGATGTTGAATATTTATTATTTTACAATTATTAATTTCCAGGTGGACTTTGAGAAAAAGACGACAAGTGTGTCACATTCAATAAGGAAAGCAAACGAAGAATATATATAATACATGAACAATGGAAAAGAGGAAAAAACATCGGAGGAAATTAAGGAAGATAACAATTATGTTTTATAAGTAGATGCCATATTAAGTAGTGATATTCATGTTATTAGGTGGTAATATTCACCATATTAGATGGGGATATTCATAAAGTTGGTATATTAGTTAGTGATATTCATGTAATTAGGTGAAAATATTCATCGTATTTGTTGGTGGGTATATTAGCTAGTGATATTTATGTAATTGGGTGGTCATATTTACCATATTAGTTGGTGTTATATATGTAATTGGGTGGCCATATTCACCCTGATAACTGGTGATATTCATATGATTGAGCAGTGATATTCACTACTTGGTCTAACGTTATGTATAAGAACTTCCATATTTGTTACAATCTAATGATAGAGTTTGGTTCAAATGAAACCAACCCTTAACATGAAACGGAAGGAGAGTTGTTAGCCGTCGGATCACATGATCCAATGGCTCAAATTACTCCTGTGATTTTGAAAAAAATAAATAAAACAAATCAGCAAGGTGACAATTTTGTAAATATACCCAATTTCTACACCCTTAACTTCATTTTCAAATATAAAAAAAAGCCCCAATCGATCGTACTAACCACACTCCCACGACGATTCGAATCGCCCAATTCGAAGTCTCCAAACGCTCGATCGAAGGCTCCAAACGCTCGATTGAAGTCTCCAAAGTTCGATCGAAGTCTCCAAACGCTCGATCGAAGGCTCCAAAGTTCGATCGAAGTCTCCAAAGTTCGATCGAAGGCTCCCACCTTCTCGCGCTCAGTTTGTCGATCCAGGAACGTGATTCGGTCCATCGCCCTCATCTTTACCTTCGATCTCACCTTCACCTGAAATAGTTCGATCGAAATCTCACCTTCACCTATACCTTCGATCTCAACTTCAAAGTGTAATAAGATCTTGTTTTTTGGCAGTTCTATAATTTGACCACCATCATAGAAATTTGCTCCGAGGGTTCAAAGACAGTGAAAATGACCAGGATTAAGAAGAGGAAGAAATTAGGGTCCACCGAGCTTCCAAACATAACCCTGACCCATTTCCTCAAAATGTCAAAGGAAGGGGCTTGGTAAACATCAATTTATTGGCTTTGGCTTTGGCTGGGAATGAACTTGTAAAACTGTTTCACCATTGATGGGTAGATTTGTGATATGTTGTATTATTGACCAGCAAAATTTGTTGCTAATTGATTTCCTCCCTAACAACTTAATTCTTGTAAATTCGTACATTGTTAATAGTTCTAGGAATTTGGAATTGCCATTATTGTACTACTTCACTTTGTAACTCAGCTGCTCTAGTCTACTTCATTATTTTCCATTTCCAATTGTTTCATCTACTAATCTCAACATGGAAAAGAGAGGAACAAGAAGATGATGATGATGTTGGAGCTCAAAAGCTCCACTCATTCGTAATTTGTGCTACATTTACTTGCAAAGGTACATTTCACTATTTCAAGGGTGCTGGTTATCTTCGGATGTGAAAACAAAAGGTTTTCTTTGGACGACACCATCGACTCGAGCGAGCCAAAATTGTTGGGACAGCTGTATAAGCTTTGAATATTCATGTAAAAGTGCAAGTACAATGTCAAAAAGTGCATTAAAAACATGTAAAAGTGCACCAGAAATTAATACTAGTGCATAAGAAAAAAGTGCAAGTATAATGTCAAAAAGTGCATTAAAAACATGTAAAAGTGCATTATAAACATGTAAAAGTGCATTATAAACAGGTAAAAGTACACTAGAAACTAGTAAAAGTGCATTAAAAACATGTAAAAGTGCATTAAAAACATGTAAAAGTGCACCAGAAACTAGTAATAGTGCATAAGAAAAAAGTGCAAGTATAATGTCAAAAAGTGTATTAAAAACATGTAAAAGTGCATTATAAACAGGTAAAAGTGCACCAGAAACTAGTAATAGTGTATAAGAAAAAAGTGCAAGTATAATGTCAAAAAGTGCATTAAAAACATGTAAAAGTGCATTATAAACAGGTAAAAGTGCACCAGAAACTAGTAATAGTGTATAAAAAAAAGTGCAAGTATAATGTCAAAAAGTGCATTAAAACATGTAAAAGTGCATTATAAACATGTAAAAGTGCATTATAAACAGGTAAAAGTACACTAGAAACTAGTAATAGTGCATAAGAAAAAAGTGCAAGTATAATGTCAAAAAGTGCATTAAAAACATGTAAAAGTGCATTATAAACAGGTAAAAGTACACTAGAAACTAGTAATAGTGCATAAGAAAAAAGTGCAAGTATAATGTCAAAAAGTGCATTAAAAACGTGTAAAAGTGCATTATAAACAGGTAAAAGTGCACTTTTACTTGGTCAACGAGATTGCAATCTTGCAAAATTTACAGAATTGAAATCCAACGAGATTCACACAGTTCGATTGACCAGTTCAATCGATTCCGAAATTCACACAGTTCGATTCGCCGAAATCCTCTTAGATAGTTTATTAGGTAGAATTGGATTTGTGAATTCCTCTTAGATAGTTTATAAACCCTAGAATTTCAAATAACCTAACCAAATCACAAAAAGAGGAATAAATGTCGTTTTCTACCATGGTTGGAAAGAGGAATTGCAATCGCACCATCTTCGATCTCGTTCAATAGATTCGTACCGAAATCTCTCCCTTAATCGAGAGTCGTTCAATCGATTGGGTACCCAAATCTCGTTCAATTTACCCCTAAAAACAAAAAAAGAGAAAAATGATTAATTAGTTAGAGAGAGAAAATACATAATTGCCCCCGTCTTTAATAAAAGGAGAAAGAAGATTAGCCCTTGGATCTCCTTGATCCAAGGACCCAGAATGCTCCTTCCATTTCATGTTAAGGGAGTGTTTTATGAGAACCAAACTCTCTAATGATATTCGTATAATTGAGTGGTGATATTCATTTCATTATATGGATGTATTCCTCTTGACTTTTATCATATTTAACATAAATATATAATCACTCAGTTTTGTAATATTCAATATGTCACGAATTAATATTCAATATTTATAACAACGATATTCTTTTGGTGGATGTAACGAGAAATACATACATTTTTATGTGATTAATGACAAGAAAATAATTATTTTATTGATAATAAATAATAATAAAATTATAAAAAGCTTTCTAAAATATATGCTGACATACTCACTCCATCAGATCTAATATTTCACATATTTAACAATTTTTTTATTATTGGAAACTACCTCCTAAAATTTAGGAAACTAATTTTCCACACATAATCTGATGCTATACTCTAAAATATACACTCACATGCTCCATCAGATCTAACCATTAATGATCCTCATCCAACGCCTCAAATTCACCCTCACTTTCTACTATAAAAAGCTTTCTACCGGAACCTCCCCCTATATATATACACGGTGGCTACATTATATATAGATATATTATAATTAGATAGGTTATTACATGTACTATTAGTTAGTTCATGAATATAATTAAAGAAAATTGATACGGAGTATTCAAAAACCTTGTGACATGACTCATATTTATTACAAAAAATGAGCCTTTTTATAAGACTAAAATGTTTAACCCGTCCGTTGGACGGGGCAAATTTATGATCTTTGTTTATTATTTAAAAATATATATTTTTGGTAATCATAAGGTAATTATAACATGTATTGACTACAATCTAAATATTATCATGTAAAAAGTCTAAATAAAAATAAATCGTAAAATTTTATTAACTTGAAGTAAATATTATTATTTTGTGTATGGTATATAATCTATTTAACTTCTACTACTTTTCCCAATTATCCTCTCGAGAAAAATCTGGTTGTTTTTTTGCTTAGTAGTGAATGAAATAGATATGCAAAAAGTGAAACTTATATAATGAGAAAAGAGTATAATATAAAATATTCGAAATTAAAGAGAAAGACTTGTATTGTCAACAATTAAAGAGAAGACATATCTTGGCCTCTTGGGTGTCATATTAGGCCCATTTAACAATTAGCTCTCACATTTATTGTGTTTTTAAGGATAACTTTTTAAGTTGTAAGATTTGGACGGGATGGCAATGTAATTTGTAAGAATCAGTGCAGATGAAAGAGATAAGTTACTTACTTTGTAACTTTATTAAACAAAGTTGCTGTGGTGTAGTGGTTATCACGTTAGTCTTACACACTAAAGGTCTCCAGTTCGATCCTGGGCAGCAACATTGATTTTTTTATTTTGTTTAAAAAAGTAGTACAGACACAGTAGTTCTTTTTTTCCCTTGCCTTTAAATTGCTTAACCACAGGCTTTTATATGAGTTTTTTTATTTGCCAGGTTTAAATTAGTTTTTTAACCAATGTTTTTGTACTTCAACAAGTTATTAAAGTTTAATTATAACTTTAACCAGTACAACTGCATGTACAACCAAACACACCTATACTTAAGAGGCTTAACATTTTTCCCTTACAATTGGATAATGTTGAAACTACAGAAACAGTGAAGGATTAGCTCAAGCAGTCGATGAATCCTATAAATGTAAGTTTCATGAAAATATTACAAATTTACAATGACCAAAAACGTCCGATTAGTTAGGTCAAGGAGTGACAATTATGAAAGAAAGTAAGCAGATAATGGATGAGCCGAGTGTAATTTAACTAGGCAGCTCGTATGAAATCTTTAAATAGACGGGTCAGGTGATATGACATTAGGACAGCTGGACGGGTCGATCCATCGACCACCCGACCCATTTCCTCATTATTGCTAGGAATCCTGCAGGATATTTCTTAAGCGAGGGAGCGTGCAAAATCTTAAACCCCCTTGCCTTTGAAAATCAAAGACGATAAATGGGCCCAGTTTGAGATCTTATTGGGCCCAAACCCAAGTACGTAGTTTAATCTCTGAGTGGCCCAAATTGATACGATGGGCCAGTGGGCCCATTTATGCTGTCCCATCGATTCGGTAAGATGAAGTGGCCTTCGTAGTCGGTAGCCGTACTTTTTCGCCGACACACCGAGTGCGAGTCAAACTAGATTTTGCATTAAGATGTCAATATCGCTTGATTAATTAAAAATACGAATAACATTAATCCTATGGTCTATTTCGCATATATAGCTTGCTCTTATCAATCACTTTATCGTACATTATTTACCGCTTAAGAACTTAAATTTTGCTCATCATCTCGCTTCTCACTATATTACATGTCGAATCGAATCGGATTATAATAAATTATATTGGGCTTCAAATTTATCAACAGGTCAATAGTGTCACTTTTTTAAATATTTTTATTATTAAATTATTTTAAAACTATTAATTTTAAAAATAAAAATATATCAACATTTTAATAAAAAAATCATGTTTATAGGTTAGTCAGATTGAGTCTGAGGTCGGTCAAGTTCAGGTCTTACATTTTTTCGAGTCATAATTAAATGAGTTTCAGATCGACTAGATCAAATCTAAATACGGGTCAATCAAATTAATTTTTTGAGTTCAACCATCTTTTAACCACTCTACTTCTCACTCGCTACAACAATATTATTCCCGTTATATACCGACCACAAGGAATAATTCGGATGCATTTGCCCCCTTTTGTGGTTAGTTTTTTTATATTGTTTCTTACATAATCAAATTTTGCGTGACCGAAACACCAAAAAATGTCAAATCGAATAATAATCATCTAGAAAATTGAAAGAAACGTGCAACTCTTATAATCAATATAATTTGTAACTTGTAATTATAATATTCCAACGCGTCAACTGATTAATTCAACGTAGAAACCCAAACTCAAAATGAAACCAAACCAACATTCATTTGTTCCATGCATGCACATACGACATTACATATATACAAATCGAAGCAGTTTACACGTGCAGAAAAAAATGCACTCCTGAAAAATCTAACTTGAAGTTGTACATATATTGGCTACATATATTCCCGTACTTGATTAAATCACAGTTTCAAACCTGACTTGTACTTGTACACATTAATTTCATGGATTGACACAACATCAAATCTATAACAAAAAACCGCCACTCAAAAAACTTACATCACCAATACAAATTCCCTTAATTAGGGCAACAATTAATGGTTGATATAAGTTTATACTCCATCATAGAACATGCATGTTAAATTATTATTTTTTTAAAAAAATTTGTAATGAAAGAACAATTATTGTCTCTTAAATGTTAAATTTGTTGAAACCTTCTTTTCTGTCATTAAATCAAGTAGTTATCTGGAATTTTGGCTTGCATGTCAAAATCTAGCCCGGTACATGTTATTGCACGTAACTTGCTTGTTTTTGTATGCAAATATACATATAGATTTAACAAGAATGTCATATTCAACATGCATTATTTTGTATATAATTCTCTAGAAGAATGTATCAGGAATATGCATACATAAATAATTTAATCAGTTGTATAAGAAATAATATATAAGTATATGGTTGGTGATGGTTCATGGTTGGCTTCCACACAAATCAAAGGTAATCACACCGTCCTTTCTTTTATCATTTCTTACCTTAAAAAATCTGCTTTTTATAAGTTATTATTAGTATAAAAATACTAAAATATAGAGATTGATATAAAGTCGATGAATAATGATTTTAATGTTATTAAATTCTATATATTATCAACCACCCATAATGGACCTCAGCTTGTGTGCGCTGGCAAAATTGATTTTTTTCTTCAAGTATAACAATATGTGTCAAAGATATTATGCCTTCCACGGAGAACTCATATTAATACATAGGAAAAATTATTTAAAATAATACCAGTTTTCATCTATTAACCAAAAATAATACCAACTTTTTTATTAACCAAAAATAATACGAATTTTTATTGCATCAACCAAAATTGATACAAGTCAATTTCCGGTGATAATTCCGACGAACCAAATGATGTGGCAATCGGAAATTAATGATTGTGTAGTAATAAATTGATGACTAGGTTTTTAATTTATTGAAAACAAAATAAAAAAGAAAAAAAAGAAGCAATTACAAAATTACGTAGAAGACTTGAAAGTCCAATTACGTAGAAATTGTATTCAAAGGTATGAACTTGGTCTTCTGACTAGCGACTATGATTTCAATTACGTGCGTTCAACAAAATTTGAATTAACAAAGAAGCTTGGTTCAAATTCAACGTTGACACGTACAGTGCATCAGAGGTATGAGCCTGTTTCAGTTTCATATTTTTGATTTGGTAATATTATTAGGGTTTGATTGAAAACACTTTGTACATGTTTAAATTTTAGGGTTTCAATTTGTTTCAATATTTCGGTATACTTTTCACTTATCTGATATGTTTCTAAATTATTAGGTTTGATTTTTAGGTTTTTTGAAGGAAATTGTTCCCAAAATTTTCGTCATAATGAACGACAATGAAGAGGTTGTGAATTGGGGTCAATTATTGGACGAGTCTGATGAATCTGATTATAGTCCTAGTGAATACCCTATAAGTGGTGATGATGATGATGATTTATCTAGTCTGCTTGTGGCTGAGGAAGATAGCTTAACAAATTTGAAAGGAAAACGTATGCAATATGAATTTGAAGAATTCTCCTCTGAAGAGGAGATAGAAGAGAATCACTTGAATGCCCTTGAGATGGATACTTCTGATGAGGAGTTTCAAAAAGCAAGGGAAAAGGTTAGGGAATTTAGAGCTGAAATTGAAAAGCAAATTCAAGAACAATTGAGTGAGTATGAAGATTCTGACGGTGATATGCAAGTTATTTCTGAAAATGAAGACGAGGACATTGTAAGGATGAAAACAAGGAGGAGCAACATGGTTATCAATGGAAAAACAGATTACAAGAAATTGGATTGGAGAGTTGGCTTGAGATTTCCAAATATTAATATGTTCAAGGAAGCTGTCAGGATGTATGGCATTTCAAATGGATTCAGCTTGAAATTTGGTGTGTCGGACATAAAAAGGAGAAAAATTGGAGTAGTTTGTAAGAAAGGTTGTGCATTTAAAGTTTATACATCATGGCATGACAATGAGGGTTGTTTGCTAGTGAAAAGTGTTGATAAGGTTCATAGTTGTGTGAGAGATATGCGCAGGAATCGTCTACTTACATCTAGATGGCTTGCTAGGCAATATCTTGCTCGCTTCAAGGACAAACCTCAATGGCCAGCAAAAGATATTATCGATAGTGTAAGGAGGAGGTATGGTGTCATCATCAACCCATGTGTAGCATACAAGGCAAAGTATACTGCATATAAAATGTTGCATGGTTCTATAAAGGATCATTATAATAAAGTTGGAAGGTATATTGAAGAGTTAAAAATGTCTAATAATGGAGGTAAATTTGAGCTACTTTGTATCCCATTGAATCCTCCTACATTCCAAAGGTTCTTTATATCTTTTCCTGGGTTGAAAAATGGATTGATGGCTGGTTGTAGACGATTTGTGTGCTTGGATGGGTGTTTTCTTAAGACATTCCTTAAGGGAATCTTACTTGCTGCAGTAGGGAGAGATGGAAACAATCAAATGTTTCCTATTTGTTGGGCTGTTGTAGAGGGGGAGAATAGAGATAGTTGGGAATGGTTTTTAAACCATTTAAAATCTGAGCTGCATGGGACAGATGGAGAAGGATGGACTTTCATGTCTGAACAACAAAAGGTATAACTTTATCCTATATAATCTATTCATTTTGATTTGATTTTTTTAAAGTTTACATTGATATATGTGTGTGTATAGGGCCTACTGGCAGCATCTGCTTCTATTTTCCCAAAGTCCGACCACCGAAATTGTGCAAGGCACATATATGCAAATTGGAACAAGGCACATAAAGGAGATGAGTTGAAAATGCATTTCTGGAAGGCTGTTAAAGCTTATACTGAGCCTGATTTTGAAGATTCTATTGAAGATCTTAGGAAGATATCTCCTCAAGGTGCTGAAGATTTTTTACGCCAAGATCCAAGGGTGTTTTGCAGGGCATTTTTTTCTAATGTAAGCAAGTGTGATGTGGTTGTGAACAACATGGCTGAGACGTTTAACAACTACATTCTTAAAGCTAGAGGGCAACATATCATTGATATGCTTGAGACCATTAGGTCTTTACTCATGGAAAGACTAGTTGTCAAGCAAGGGTTGATGATAGGAGAAAGTGAGGCTGCAATTTGCCCTAGAATCAAATTAAAATTGGAGGAAGAAAAGGTCAAAGCATGGGAGTTATCCGTTATACCTTCATCAGTTACAGTTTTTCAAGTGAGAGAATTTGTAGATGTTTTCAAGGTGGACATGGAAAATCAAAGTTGTACTTGTAGAAAGTGGGATATTACAGGCATACCATGTTGCCATGCTGCGGCTTGTTGTGGTTTTATGAATGTGGGCGTAGAGATTTATGTTCATCCTTACTACAAGAAAGAAGCTTATTTGAGAGCTTATGCAGGAGAGATAAGTCCATGTGTCAGTCAAAAATTTTGGCCAAAGAAGGAATTTCCTCTAGACCCTCCACCTGTGAGAGCCCAACCAGGACGACCAAGGAAAAATAGGAGGAAAGACCCACATGAAGATCCAAAGAGGCCCGGAAAATCTACCAAGCATGATTTACAAATAAAATGCAGTAGATGCAAAATAGCAGGGCATAACAAGAAGAAGTGTCCAAACAACAATAGCTCACCACCTATAGTCGAGAAGAGGCCTCGAGGTAGACCTAGGAAAATTCCAGTACAAAATGCACAAAGTGTTGGATCTTCTGGTAATATAAATCCATTACTTTTTAACAAAGTTCACTTTGTAATCTTTGTTGCTAATATTTATTGCAAACTTCTTGTTATAGTTGAAGTTGCTCATACAAATGGAAGAGGTCGAGGAAGGGGAAGGGGAAGGGGAGGAGGAAGAGGGAGAGAATTAGGTGTTGTAGGCGTTGGACTGATATATGGGGAAGGGGGAGCTGTCTCCTATGCGTCCATGTCTGGAGGAATAGTAAATTGTAGAGAAGGTCATGTGGAACCTTCACAGGTATTATATAAATGTCAAATAAAAAGCTATGCTATTATTGAGCTTTGATATATATAACAAATTAATATTCCCTTATGTATTTTAGGTACATGGACGTGTTGCACCACCATCTCAAACATCACAGCCACTTTCCTTTGGTAGTCAGCCGACAAATAAATAGTCAAGCTGGAGCAAGTTTGAAGATTTTTTTGCTTTTCTGAATTTTTTAGAGATTGGAATACAAAATCAAACTCCCGTGTATATTTTAAGACATTAGTTGTTGTCTACTACTCTATACTCAGCTTTTCTTTCAAATGCTTACTATGGTTGCAACGTGTGTGCTTGTTTTATCTGGTCCAATTGAAGGATTGAATCATTTATGTTTCATGGATTAGTTGGGATAACCAATGGGTTTATTATGGGCAGTTATGTTAACTCTAGCTCTTCATGAATACCTTCATTAGTGCATCAGTGCATGCTTGTCTCTCTTTTCTATATTTTGTGCATTCTTTATCAATTTTGATATTAAAACTTTTTCTAGGAATACTTTATCACATTCTGTTCAATGAAGTTATATGTGGCCAATTGAAGTTCCTTGTAGGTGAAAACTTGGACTGCCTCGATCTCCTTTGTGACAATAGGCGTTGTGAGTTAGCTCCAATTGATACACACCCATTGTTCCTCATATCTGAATTAGCATTTTTCAATGAATACCCACATCAGATTTATCAAGCAAAAAGCCATGATCAAATGAGATTGCCTTTTTTAAGTGCATTTTTTATGGAGTTTTAATTACCTGGGCTTTCTGTGATATTGATTGTAGTGTGACCAAATAGCTTGTTGCTTCCAGTGATTGAACTGCTCTTCTTGGAATTCAATCGTCAGAGCGAAGCTGCTAGGACTAGAATGGCAATGAGTAGAGCAAGTAGGAAAATGGGTATGACAATTAGAAGAAGGGAAGTAAGACTAAGATTGAATCCATGGTGGAGATGGCGTGCTGGTGAGTGAAAATGACCACTGATATGATTGTAGTTGTCGTGGCTATGATCAACAGATCCACTAAAATTGGTTTCCATGGATGATGACAATGATAAGGAAAATGACCACTTTTATACATTTAGCACATCAAGTAAGAAAATAAAAGAAAGAGAGAAAAGAGAGAAGGAGTCTATTGTTTTTGGGTGTAGCTTCACTGTGGAATACCCATGTTTTTTGGGTGAGTTTCATTTTCCCTAATTTTCTGGTTCTTTTTCTCAGTCCTGATACTAAATTAATTACTTCCGTGTCCTTCTCTTCTTCACATCCTTAGGCTTCCTGAAGGGCAACAAGATGTTCAGCAGAGGAAGATCCTTTACATGGGTTTATATCTTCTCATCTAGGATGAAGCATCCAATATTCGTTTTATGCTTGAATGCCTATACTATATTTTCTTCATTCCATGAACTCCACTGGATAGACACCAGTTAATAATTATCAGCATCAGTTGGTGTCTTCTGTTTGTTTATATTTTTATTCTGTTTCTCCATTTTTGCATTTATATCTACCTATTCCACTAATACAAATCTAAATTAGTTGTGATTAAAAGTAATAATCCCGGTGTGCATACTAGTATATAATATGCCAATGAGTGAGGACAAGATATTAATCTCTTAGTGTCATTGAATGGTGTCTACAGGTAGAGTAGAGGTTTTTCAATTTCTTAATTTTTTAGTGCCTTTTAAATTCTTATCGTACTAAAATATATAGGCTCATATGCCTTTCAATTTCTAGCCGGTTTTGACTTGAAATCTGATGCCATGTCACCCATATGCTACTACTATCTTGTGTATTTACTAGTAAGAAATTTCAAGAGGAATGTAATTCTAGCACACATCTTATCCTCAACCCCATTATTTCATTTAATTGCTACTGCTGTACTCTAAACTAAGTACTTTTAGTGTGCATCCTAATTAAACTACTCTTGCATTATATTCACCTAAAGTTCAGCATCTACAATTCACCAAATCATCAGCAAATTCATAAGTTCAGTAAAATTTCAGTAGGTCTTCTAATCCTAAAAGATTAATTAAGCCCTCTGCCAAGAGTAGTTTAACTAGGATGCAGACTAAAAATGCTGAAATTTTAACTAGCTAGACAACGTCTCTGAGGCCAGCTGAAATTTTCTTGAAATAACAATAGCTCACCAACAAATCATCAGCATTATATGTGTATTCAACTTTCTAGAGTTAATTAATCATTCCAGACATCAAAAATTAGTAAAAACTACTCTTTACATTATATTCTATGACAGCATCTCTGAGATGTATTTCATCGAATACTTTACGGGCAACCTCACCACTACTACTAGACTTCACAAAAGCCTCAATTAGAGGATTGCAAAAGTAAGCATCTGAGCCAAAACTAAGTTAAATACCAACATAGTGTATCATTTGACCACACAACACATCAATTCCAAGCATCGAAATTGCATGATTCACCAGTGGCAGTCATCAATCGAAATCCCAAACATCGAAATTGAACAATTCTCTTGTCGAACGCAAGACAGGCATCATCAGCTTCCAGTATCTTCCCATAAACTCACAAGATTATTTGAGGCGAACTGTACACTTTTGAGACCTCCAATCTGCCAGGAAGATTGCAACAACGAACGTGGATAAGAGATTCTCCGTTATAGTTGTTGGCGAAAAGACTGAAATAGCATAATTATATGGAACTGCGAGAAGACACGTTGCCTTGTGTGAATCGGACCTCGCCTTAGGGTCTTATGTGAAGGTCAATTGCGAGTCAGACTTCACTCTTCCAAGGCTTATTCAGCTCTCTGCCAAGAAGTGGTGGTGGCTATGTGAAGAAGACTACGCGACCAAGATGATGTGTTCTACATATTTTTTAATTTCGATTTTTTTTTTTAATTTTGTTTGTTTTTTCTATAAATCAAAATCTAGTCATCAATTTATTACTACACAGTCATCAATTTCCGATTGCCACGTCATTTGGTTCGTCGGAATTATCACCGGAAATTGACTTGTATCAATTTTGGTTGATACAATAGAAATTCGTATTATTTTTGGTTAATAAAAAAGTTGGTATTATTTTTGGTTAATAGGTGAAAGTTGGTATTATTTTAGATAATTTTTCGTAATACATATATTAATTTTTCTGTTGAAAATATTTGTCGTTTTAACTTTTTTTTAATAATATTTATATTTAACATATTTTTTCAGTATTATTCTCGTTAATTAAAGAGAATTACATAATTATATAAATGAAATTGAATTATTTTTAACAAGATTATGGGTATTGAAGTAAAATTATATAGGCTCTTAACTTCTAAGATAAATTCTAAAATGACATATATTTCTGAGCAAATTAAGGAATAACATAATTTATTTTAAAACCTGTTTTAAAAAATTATAAAGGAAAATAGTTTAAGAGGGAGATTAAAAAAGTCGTCGCGTGGACCATTCGTGTATATTCTATTACATCACAATTGTTATAGATCGTATATATATAATAGCTAAAGAAAATAATTGATGTAGAATTCATTACGTTTGGATTACTTCTTCACTCACCTACAATAGTCTCTTTCCCAATAAGATTGATCTTTATATTCTAACTTCAATATTTTTTGAAAGACATAATCATAAATTTATTTTATTAATAACTTTTATTTTCTGATTGAAAATATATAGGCTATAAAATTATTGATGAAAAATTATTTTTTGTAAATGCCAATTTAAATGAATTTAAAAAAATCTGGCAAATATCATTATTCACATAATCACATGTGAGAACCATACGGCCACCTTCAGCTTGCAGCCAAATAAGGCCCCATTTTCGGCCACACAAAAGCGAGAGATTTTTTTGTAGGTAAACTATTTTCCGGTGTTAATTAGAAATTCATAATAATATGACAAGAAAAATAATTATATAATACATTAGTATTAATTATGGCGGGCTGACCAACCTTTTTCATTAAAATAAAAATGAAAATAGTATTTATAGTGCATGTATGTATTGTTGGAACGATGTTGGAACCTCTGGTTCTAAACATCGGATCAACGATACAGTTCTCCGAGTTTTGATAATGACAAACGCTATAAGGGAACTAATGTGCTTTGATCAAGTATTTCTAAGGAACACAAGTTTAGCAAAGAACTTCCATGAATGAGCACACAATGAAGAGTTCCCATTAAGGGAACTCTGAAGAGAAAAGTTCCCATGAAATGAGAACTCCCAGGAATGACCAGAGAACACAGGCTTACACGATGAAGAGTTTCTCTCAAAGGAACTCAGAAGAGGACAGTTCCCACGATATGGGAACTCACATGTGAGGACAAGGACCGATCAGCGCATATCACGAGATCCTGTCTTGGACAGGATGAAGGCACAGTCTGAGGAGCAGACTGTCACGATTGATCCAACGGTCCGATCATCTCAAGAAGTTGACCCAGTTCAAATTGAAGTCACATGTGAAGAAAGTACAACTTGGGCATCAAGCAAAGGACATTTCGGACACAAATGAAAGATGCGATTGAAGCCCAATTTCACTCGAGTATAAAGTCAAATGAATAGTGCTCGGATTGAGCACTTCTCCCAGAACTTTCAAATACCTACAACAAAGAAAGAGAAAAGAAGAAGAGAAGTCCCCGGCGGCGAGTGTCTGATCTCGATGACGGTGAAGCCGAGTTCCCAGGAGCAAGGGAACTTCGATTCGGTGTAAGGTTTGAGTTACTTATTTAGTGATTGTTGTTCGCTTAGGAACTCAGTTGAGAAGATTCATTAGTGTTGCTAGAGTTAGGTAGAACTCGTAAGAACAGAGAAGTTTGAATCTGGCTGTTTGTAACTAAGGAACAAATCAATAATATAAGTAAGTCATTCAAAATCCTCCAAGCGGAGGTAGAGGTTTACCCATACAACTAGTTGGTTGTAGTGGGGTTCCTCTATAAGGAACTGTGTTTTTTAGCGTCTTAATTACTTGCAATTATTCCTTCCGCTGCCTTGGGAACAGCTTAACAGCCAGTTCCCAAGCTCTTGCTAACTCGTTCACGTTCCAACAATTGGTATCAGAGCAGGCTGCTCTAGATTTGTGTTAGCATCGCAGGTTTCAAACATGGCTCACGAACTCACCCAAGTCGGTCACAACAACAGCAAGCCACCAAGACTCATCACTGGTAGATTCGAAGTCTGGCAACGCGACATGAAGAACTGGATGCGCAGCCAGGACTACCAAGCTTGGTGCGTCATTGAGAAAGGGAACTTCAAAATTGATCCAGCAATTGAGAATGACCTGTCAAAATGGGGACCTAATGAGTACAAGTGCATGGAGGCCAACTTCAAAGCCATCCAGTACCTCAAGAATGCCATGTCGGTGCAAGACTGCGACAGAGTGGCAAACCTAGACACGGCAAAGGAAGTATGGGAAGCCATTCAGCAAATGCACATTGGGAACTCAGACCTCCGAGAAGATCTTCAGATGAACGCAAGAAGGGAGTTCTTCACCTTCCAGATGGAGATAGGAGAATCCGTTGATAGCTACCAATCCCGTTTTGAGGGACTTTGCACCAAGATGACTGGCCTTGGGATCACTAAAGAGGAAGTCACCGACAAAATGAAGGTTCAACAACTCTTCAATGGGTTGACTGGAGAATGGACAAATGAAAGAACGATGTTCAAAGAGAATCCCGAAAACAGAGCTCTTATGCTCCACCAGGTTTTTGGAAAACTGGTGGGATATGAGAAGAGAAAGATAGATGACAGGGAGCAAAAGCGAGCACATCAGGGGATAGCTCTCAAACTTGAAAAGGTGATCAAGGCAGTACAAGAGCAACATGAAGAATCTGAAGAAGATGAGGATGAAGAGCTAGTCCTTGTAACAAAAGCTCTTCGATCTTTCTACAAAGGGAAGTTCAAGAAGAATTATGGGAACTCAGGAAAAGGACAGAGTTCCCAAAGAAAATCTGCTGAAAAAGACATCTCGGATGTAACGTGCTACAAGTGTTATAAGAAGGGACACTTTGCCAAGGAGTGCCCTCAGGAAACGGACAACCGAGGAAAAGGGAAAAAGGCCTACATAGCCACATGGAGTGACGATGAAGACGAAGAGCCTGAATCATGGGCTCAACCTGACATGTGCGTCATGGCCTTAGGAGAAACCACTGGGGAACAACCCAGTGAGGTAACCCCCGAATCCGTTCTTGCTTCCTTGTCAAATTATGAGAAACCTGAACTGCTTAAAATTCTCACAAGTCTTGTCAAAGATAATATTAAATTGCAAAAGAAGTTGGAAAAGTCGGAACACACAAATGTTGAATTAGTTGGTCTAGAGCCATGTCCCAACTGTGTGTCCCTTCTAGAAAAACTTCAGTCTTATGTGTCTCACATCGTAGAACTTGAGAATGAGCTTAAAACCCTAGAAAGTGATGAAAACACCCTTCTACAAAATCTGAGTAAAGTAAAAGGGAACTCTGAAGCCTCTAGTTCCCAAACCAAGTTTGTCCCAGCCAGACACGGAATAGGGTATGAGTCAGAGAGCCCTAGAAAAGGGAAGTCCCCCTTGAGTGAAAAGGAGATGAACGAGTGCAGGGCCCTAGAGCTTCAGTGTGAGAAACAGAAAAATGCACACTTGGAAGAGAAAATCCGTGTTCTAGAGAGTGGAGTGAATGGAGAAGTAGATTATTACACTGGGAACACTGGACACAAGTTGTATGTTCAAATAGCTAAGGGAAACAGGTCCAGAGTGTACAACAAGGAAACTATGGATAGGAACAGGATACAGAGACCCCATCCTAAGTACTACCTAGGAGAATACTATAAGACCTGCTGGAACTGTGGTGCTCATGGGCACTACAAGGAAAGCTGTCCCAAAGCTAAGGCCCAAGCCCATAGAAACCACGAGTACTGGAACAAGCAGAATCAACAAACCAACAAGCCTGCTAGAGTTCCCATTAAAAGAAACAACCATAAGAACCTTGCCTATAACAAGTACTCTCGTGACATTAACATTGCTGATTATGTGCTATTTGAGACTGTCTTCCCTTGCAAGGAACCAGGCAAGAATCATCTTGCCTGGGTCCTCAAAAACTAACTTTTCTTGTAGGTGGCAGTGAGGGGGAACAACACATGGGTCATTGACAGTGGATGTTCCAACCACATGACTGGAAACAAAGACAACCTCACCTCACTCCACCCAAAGGTCGAAGGAGGCCACGTGTCCTTTGGCAACAAAAATAAAGGAGAGATCATAGGAACAGGGGAAGTGCTACTCAACAAATCAATCAAAATCAGCAACGTTAACTTGGTGAAAGATCTGGGATTCAATCTCTTGAGCGTCTCTCAAATATGTGATCAAGGGAACAACATCGTCACCTTTGACTCAAAGGAATGTCTAGTGATCAACAAGAAGACTAACAAAATCATCCTGAAAGGAAGAAGGTCCAACAACATATATGTGGTGGATACAGACTTTGAGCCACCAAGGAAACTGTGCTTGGCAAGTTCCCTTGATGAAACGGAACTTTGGCACCGAAGGTTAGGACACGCAGGTATGAACCAAATCTTGAAGCTCTATCTACAAGATCTCGTCGTTGGTCTCGCACAAATCAACCTTGAAGGAGATAAGATGTGTGAAGCCTGTGCTCGAGGAAAGCAAACAAGGACCTCCTTCAAGCCCAAAAGGATGGTGAGCACGACCAGGCCCTTAGAGCTAATTCATATGGATCTTTGTGTTCCCATGCACACCGAAAGCTATGGAGGAAAGAGGTACATGTATGTTTTAATCGATGATTTTTCACGATTCACATGGGTGCTATTCTTGAGATCAAAATCAGATACCTTCAAGGAATTCGAAGTCCTAATCACAAGAATGGAGGTCAGCATGGGACTCAAACTCAAGGCTCTCAAATCTGATCATGGAACAGAGTTTGAAAACTCATAGTTCCTCAGATACTGTGACAAACATGGGATCTCTCATAACTTCTCGGCCCCTCGCACTCCTCAGCAAAACGGAGTTGTCGAAAGGAAGAACAGGACCTTGGAAGACATGGCTATAACTATGTTGTTTGAAAGTGGAGTTCCAGAGTACTTTTGGGCTGAAGCCATCTCCACAGCTACTTATATCCTGAATCGAGCCATGATCAGACCCTTGATCAAGAAGACATTCTATGAGCTCATCAAAGGGAGAAAGCCAAATATCGCTGATTTTTCACGATTCACATGGGTGCTATTCTTGAGATCAAAATCAGATACCTTCAAGGAATTCGAAGTCCTAATCACAAGAATGGAGGTCAGCATGGGACTCAAACTCAAGGCTCTCAAATTTGATCATGGAACAGAGTTTGAAAACTCATAGTTCCTCAGATACTGTGACAAACATGGGATCTCTCATAACTTCTCGGCCCCTCGCACTCCTCAGCAAAACGGAGTTGTCGAAAGGAAGAACAGGACCTTGGAAGACATGGCTATAACTATGTTGTTTGAAAGTGGAGTTCCAGAGTACTTTTGGGCTGAAGCCATCTCCACAACTACTTATATCCTGAATCGAGCCATGATCAGACCCTTGATCAAGAAGACATTCTATGAGCTCATCAAAGGGAGAAAGCCAAATATCGCTCATCTTAGGACCTTCGGATGCAAATGCTTCGTCCACTACAATGGGAAAGACAACCTTGACAAATTTGATCCCAGGAGCGATGAAGGGATATTCTTGGGATACTCTTCCCATAGCAAGGCGTACAGGGTCTATAACAAGAGGACCAAGAAGATAGAGGAAAGCATTCACGTCATCTTCGACGAGAAATCTGTAAAGATGGGAACAGAGGTTCAAGGAAAGGGAACTCTGTTTAAGCTGGTCAGACAAGAAGAAGAAGACGACGAGGATGAACCAAGAAAGAAAGATGAAGACTATCCAAATGGGAACAGTGCCCCACAATCAGGGAACAACGAAGGAGATCAAAGCTCCTTTGAAGTTCCCTCTTCAACAGAAGAACCACAAGATGCCTCCAATTCTCTCGTTCCTCAAAATGAAAATGCACCAGAATCTAGTGTTCAGGGGGAACAACGAGGGAACTCCGAAGAGAATCCTGACGAAAGTCCCAGCGAAGAAGCTGAACATAACTGTTCTCCTGAGGAAGAGGAGACTCAAGACACAGATGGAGAAGAGTCAAGGGAACATGTTGACGTCTCACACATTCTAACAAGAAACTACCAACAAAAGAGAGATCACCCCATCGACAACATCATCACTCCATATGAAAAAGGTGTTCTAACTCGCTCTTCTCTCAATAATTTTTGTGCTTTTAACGCCTTTGTTTCAATGGTGGAACCAAAAAGCATAAAAGAAGCTCTAAAGGACCCAGACTGGATCCAAGCTATGCAAGAAGAACTACACCAATTTGAGAGGAACAAGGTGTGGAAGCTAGTTCCTAGGCCCAAAAACAAGAACATCATAGGAACTCGATGGGTCTTTCGGAACAAGCTAGATGATACTAGGGCCGTAGCTAGGAACAAGGCTCGTCTGGTTGCTCAAGGCTATAGACAAGAAGAAGGAATCGACTATGACGAGACCTTCGCACCAGTTGCAAGGATCGAGGCCATCCGCCTTCTCATAGCCTATGCAGCCCACAAAGGATTCAAGCTATACCAGATGGATGTGAAGACGGCATTTCTCAATGGGCACATTTTCAAGCTAATAGGCCTGATATTATGTTCTCAGTGTGCTTATGTGCACGTTTTCAAGCTAATCCCAAAGAATCACACCTGAAAGAGGTGAAGAGGATTTTCATGTACCTCAAAGGGAACGACAACTTGTGCCTCTGGTATCCAAGGAACAATTCCCTTGAGCTCATTGCTTATACAGATGCAGATTTTGCTGGGCACCTAGTTGATAGAAAGAGCACATCAGGAATGGCCCAGTTCCTTGGGTCATGCTTAGTCTCTTGGGGATCCAAGAAGCAAAATTCAGTGGCACTCTCCACAGCTGAAGCAGAATACGTGGCTGCCGCATCATGTTGTTCCCAAGTACTATGGCTCAAGTCCCAACTTCAGGATTACGGTATGTCATTTGGCCCAGTTCCTATACTCTGTGATAATACTAGTGCCATTAACATTTCCAAAAATCCTGTGCATCATTCTAGGACTAAGCATATAGACATTAGGCATCATTTTCTACGTGACAATGTTGAAAATGGGAACATCTCTATGCAACACTGTAGAACGGAAGAGCAAATTGCGGACATTCTCACCAAAGCTTTAGACAGACGTCCCTACCAGCGTTTTCGAATGCTTCTAGGGATGATAACTCTAAACTAAACGAGTCCCTGTTTGTCTCTCCCTCAATGCTTGATTAGTCTAACTAGAAATGCATGATAGGGAACTATAGGACTCAGTGCTTTCATTTTGCCATATTACTAGTCTAGAGCTTGATGTGTATAGAGGAACATTATCTCTTTTGACCCAAAATGATCAACCAGAGTTCCCTTTAACCCTCTCTACAAGCCACTATGACGGTTGATCATAAAACCTACCCTAAGCTAAGGACTAGACAAACGTTTCTCATGAGCCAAACTCTTTATCCCAAAATCGAGTTGCAATTGTCTGGTTCTCTTTTGAGTTCCTCAGCCTCACAAAGAAAATTGAGTGTGAGTTCCCCTAACCTCTCCACTCAATATGACCTTTCTAGAGATCATGGGAACTGGTGCTAACAAGCAAGGGAACACTGGATCTGAAAAGATGAACCGTCACTAGGGAAATGGGAAATTGTGTCAGACTCTGAAGCGTTTTGGGCCAAGCACTCAAAAATTCAAAAGACTTCCCCTGGAAGAAAACGACGCGTGTCAAAGGCATGCTCGAGAAGTTGAAACGGCTCTCCGCTCTTATTGGCCAACGGTTATCGAGGCCTTTCTCAACTTCCCTTTCTACCCTCGTCTCTCTCTCACATAAAACCCTACTTTACCACTTTTGGGTTCCTTCTTCCTCATCCTTCCCTGTCATTCTCCTCCTCTGCAACTTTGCCTCCTCCCTCTTTCAAGAAAACTTCCAAAAAAAAAAAACTCTCTCTTTCCCAAACCTTTCTCAAATGGCTCTAGCCCATTCTTATGCCGAGATGAAGGCATGGATCCATAACAACCCTAAAGCTCTCTTCCTCACCATGATGGCGGACGTCGAGAAGGAGCAAAATGAAGCTCTTCGCGATGTTCTCATCGAGGGACTTTACAATTATGTAAGTCCCTTTCTTCCTCCTCCCTCGGCGGCGCAACCTCCAGCACCGCCGACCTCCACTCTTCCACCTCCCTCTTCCTCCGAAATTCGCATCGTCGACACTTTCGGATCCGAACCCCCTTCCAAATACGAAAAACCCAAACAATCCAAACACAAACACTCGTCCAAAGACCCCTCCAAATCCAAACACCACTCCTCAAAATCCAAACACAACTCCAACAAACGCAAACACTCACAAATCTCCACTTCTTCATCCCCATCTCTTCCCATTCCAAAGAAAAAATCCCTCCTCAACATGGAGGAGGTCCTTAATCTATCCAAACCCGACGCCTATGCCGTCATTCACCCATCCGAGGTCGAGAAGCTCTTTCTCCCTCGTCCCCAATCAATCCCTGAGACCTCAGGTCCCAAGGACTCCACGATAATCTCTTCCTCCCCTGTTCCCATGGTTGAGGGAACTACCAACCCTCCTCCATCCTCTTCCTCCTCCAGAGATCCCCCACCCACCTCCACCATTCCCCCAGAGATCCCCTCACCCATTCCCACATCCCCCATCACTTCAAAATCTGCCTCTGGGACCTCAAGTCTCAAGGCTCGCACTCCTACTCCCCCTTCTTCCACTCCCAAGGTCTCAATCCCACAAAATTCTCCTCTACCTCCCTCTTCTCCCACCACACTAAAACTCCCTTCCCCACCTTCTTCGGCCTAGAAAACCATAGACCTCGACTCCAACGAGGATAATCGCCCCATCGGAGTCCTTTTTCGCCAGCAGGCCAACGCACCCATCGTGATGGGAACTGCTCAAGAGGAAGCCCAGCTAAAGGCCCTCGAAGAAGAATTCGAAGGCGCACTCAAAGGGCCTTCCGAAAACCAAGGGGGCAAAGCCCAAGAAGAAGGGAACCCAGCACCCACTGACGGTGCTGAGACAAGCAGTCGTCGTCAGGAAGACGACGAGGAGGAAACAGGACTGACCTCCTCCAATGATGAAGGGACCTCCAGTGATGACGCTGAAGAGGAAGAAGAAGCCCCCACTTACAAAGAGCTTGCCAGCATCCCTGCTCTTGAACAACAAATGGTGGTGTCGGCACAGGTCCCAGAGGAAAGGACCCGCCCACTGCTGATCGAAGCGGCTGACCCCCCTCAGCAAAAAGGAAAGACTACGGTCTCTAGGGGGAACTCCAAGAAGAAAGGGAAAGGAACTGTGCCCAAGAAAGTCCATATCTCTGAGAATCGCAAGCTCCTTCCCCCACTCATCCTCTCTGAAAGACAGCTCGTCGATGAAGGGCTTGGGCAACTATGGGACCTGATCAAAGCCCAAGGATGGGACCACATGTGTAGTGAGGCTGTGACTATTGATCCCTCTCAGGTGCGCCGGTTCTACAACAATTTTGTGGTCCATGACAACGGCACCAAGGGAACTCTCTCCCTCGAAGGCGATGACTTCATCTTCACCACATCTACAATCCGCCTTCAACTACAGGTCCCTGTCCAGGGCCTCCAGGAACTGCCCACCAAGAGCTGGGGCGACTTCAACAGTGAGGAGATTTACAACACGATCTACGAGGGCTGTGTTCCCACCACTGGCACCTCTACTCATCACCTATCCCTCATAGCCAAGTTGGCTCATCAATTCATAATCAACATGGTAATCCCTCGCCAGGAGAAGCGCCTTGTTATCAACATCCCTGATGCCATTATCCTCTACCACTTCCTCCTCAAAAAGCCCATAAATCTTTCTCGCATAATTCTGGGGCACATGGAGAAGTGTATGGCTTCCAAATCCCACTCCCTCCCTTATGCTGGCCTCATCAAGAAACTCTTGCTCAGAGAGGGCCTCTACGACACATCCAAGGAAGAGGTCACCATAGGTAGGGAACTGGACATCTCTGTTGTCCACAAAATGCGGCACTCTGAGCCTATTGTAGGAACAAGAAAGGCTGCCATCTGGTGAAGGCACTCAGGATGGGAACACTCCAGTGTTGGTGCACATTGCCAACACTCTCGACAAGATAGTCAGGGAACAAGAAAAGATGGCAAGGGACCAAGAACAAATTGCTAAAGGCCATGAAAAGCTTGTACAAGTCTTGACACGGCTTTGTGATGCCCTGTTCCCAAGTCCATGATCTTTCCCTTCTTTTTCCTAGCCTCAATGTTCCCACAAATATTGTCTCTTGCGTTCCTATGTACATTTTTTTTGCTTAAGTAATGCATGGTTTTTAGTATGATTGCGTGTTCTTTTCCTTCTTTATCTATGTGTTTACTTGTTTTCGATGATGTCAAAAGGGGGAAAGACAAAAAATGCGAGATGAGTTAAGTTGAAAAGATATCACAAAATACGCTATAGCTAAGGGGGAACAATTGCATAAAAAGCTAAGTACGAACTCAGTGATTCACAAGAAGTGGCTCCCTAGGAACACGCGTAGGAACTCATTTGCATATCATGCTTTGAAATACTTGCTGATTTTTGTGATAGGTTTGTCATCATCAAAAAGGGGAAAATTGTTGGAACGATGTTGGAACCTCTGGTTCTAAACATCGGATCAACGATACAGTTCTCCGAGTTTTGATAATGACAAACGCTATAAGGGAACTAATGTGCTTTGATCAAGTATTTCTAAGGAACACAGGTTTAGCAAAGAACTTCCATGAATGAGCACACAATGAAGAGTTCCCATCAAGGGAACTCTGAAGAGGAAAGTTCCCATGAAATGAGAACTCCCAGGAATGACTAGAGAACACAGGCTTACACGATGAAGAGTTTCTCTCAAAGGAACTCAGAAGAGGACAGTTCCCATGATATGGGAACTCACATGTGAGGACAAGGACCGATCAGCGCATATCACGAGATCCTGTCTTGGACAGGATGAAGGCACAGTCTGAGGAGCAGACTGTCACGATTGATCCAACGGTCCGATCATCTCAAGAAGTTGACCCAGTTCAAATTGAAGTCACATGTGAAGAAAGTACAACTTGGGCATCAAGCAAAGGGCATTTCGGACACAAATGAAAGATGCGATTGAAGCCCAAGTTCACTCGAGTATAAAGCCAAATGAATAGTGCTCGGATTGAGCACTTCTCCCAGAACTTTCAAATACCTACAACAAAGAAAGAGAAAAGAAGAAGAGAAGTCCCCGGCGGCGAGTGTCTGATCTCGACGACGGTGAATCCGAGTTCCCAGGAGCAAGGGAACTTCGATTCGGTGTAAGGTTTGAGTTACTTATTTAGTGATTGTTGTTCGCTTAGGAACTCAGTTGAGAAGATTCATTAGTGTTGCTAGAGTTAGGTAGAACTCGTAAGAACAGAGAAGTTTGAATCTGACTGTTTGTAACTAAGGAACAAATCAATAATATAAGTAAGTCATTCAAAATCCTCCAAGCGGAGGTAGAGGTTTACCCATACAACTAGTTGGTTGTAGTGGGGTTCCTCTATAAGGAACTGTGTTTTTTCAGCGTCTTAATTACTTGCGATTATTCCTTCCGCTGCCTTGGGAACAGCTTAACAGCCAGTTTCCAAGCTCTTGCTAACTCGTTCACGTTCCAACATGTATGTACACAAGCAAATGATCATATCTGTATAATTATAATTTGGCTTATGAGTTTCATGCAAATTAGTAGCTTCGATGTATATATGAGAAAATCCGGCTCCTCTAGCTAGCATGCCCACTCTTTATTTATGTTTTTGATAGGGTAAGAATTATGTTTGTCTCAAATGTCAATTTGGTGACTAATTACGAGTATTCTTTTAGATGAGTACATGATTTTTATATATATATATATATAATGACTTTCATTGAGGGTGTGTACTTAAAATCAAAGGTGTCCTCAAAAAAATATCTTTGGATGGGCTTGATTCATAACTATACGTACAACTCGACGTGGGGCAACATTATATTGCAACAATGATAGGCATTTATACACAAAAATTATGTTAAGTCGTACTCGATCTCTACTTATATAGGGTTATTTAAGTTTCTTACGGGTTTTTTTAATCTTTGAACGGGAAGTATTTATTAATGTACTTTTTTTTTATAGAAGATTTATTAATGTACTTTAAAATTTTTTAAAAAAAGTTATTTCAATATAACCACCAACTAAATTGGTCACATTTACGGAGAGTCACGTACTCTTCCGTCCATTTCCTATGTTTTACCGTTAAATCATGTAATTTTACTATTTTATCCCAATTTTTTAAAAATTTACCCTAATTAACAAATATATCTTTGTTACTTTGTTAGGACACCTTTAAATTTATTTAAATTTACTCTAATTACCAAAGATAAAACTACAAAACTGCATATACGTACTTAGCTAGTTAGCTGTAACTCGATGACCAAAAATATATACAATGTTACTCTACAAGTATGTAAGAAAAATCGTCTAATATTTGTCAACCTGCAAAAAATAGTATGTTTATTGAATACTAGTTACTCCAAGTTAGTTTATTCAATTGTATGTAACTAAACTAACCAATTCGATCTGGTCGACCCATTTGAGTCATTGGACAGACGTATTGCACACGTACGTTTTTGCTCTTACTTGGAGGGGATGTACGAATATATATACACGAATGGGACATGTATCACCAGTAATCCTCTATTTCAAAATCTTGTTCCACTTTAGTGTTCTAATTAATTATATAAATACTAAATTAATGTTAAAAATTTTCACGTATTAGGAAAAAATAAATATATTATGTTAAAATTAGTTATATTTTTATTTTTTCCTACAACATGAACGTTATTTTACTATTTTTAAACTATTAAAATTAAAATTATTTATTTATTATTAGAGATCGGAACGGTGGTTAGGTTGCCACATCCAAACTTCCCTGTTGAACAAAACAATTTTTGTTTGTATATATGTCCTCAAAGTAGCACATATTGGATCAAATTTCATGTTTAAAGTTGATTGTGAAATTCTTAGCCTGTCAACAAAATTTCTTTTCCTAATAAGGCTAAAACGTTTTTCGTGAGCGTTAACTCTGCCGGATGTAAAGTGAATTGTAAATTCAATCAATTATTTCTTCATATCATCATATGTGCGGTGGTGCCTAAATTTTGGGTTTATTTTTTAACCGTGTTTAGTGGATTAGTTCTTCCAACATAATAATTATGTTATTAAGGGGAGTGTTCTTAATTATGACATTTGCATTTTTTTCAAGTGTAAATAAAAAATAGTAACATAAAAAACTATCTAATTTATACATCTTTCTAACTTTGACATAGGTTGTTCAACGGATCAACCCGTTGACTCAAAAAAATAAAGAGTTGACACATGATCCGAAAATCGGGTTACGGGTCGATCTGTTCGACCAAGTTAAATAGGCTAAATGGGTTAACATGATTCATTTGACCCGTTCATCCGCTTGACCCTTTTGATTAGTTTGACTTTATTATAGGCCATTTTAATCCATTTGTCCTATTTAAATAAAAAATGGTTACTTACAGCTAGTTTAAATATTTTAGGGTATATTAATATATTATTATAAAGAGTAAATATTATTATAAAAAACGTAATATTACAGATTATGTGTTGGGTTACGGGTTTTTATGGGTCGACCCGTAACCCGATTCGTAATTCCAAAAATGTTGACCTGTGATCTGATCCATAAATTTCGGATCAAATTAAGTCAGGTCGAATTATGTTTTCGTGGGATCATTTGAACAACCCTACTTAAGACACGCCTTCTCATCGTAAAATTCATTTGAATCAACAACATCCTCCTAAAATTGCTTTCATTTTTATTACCATTTTTTATTCAACATGATGTATTTGATATGAAAAAAATATGCCATAATATATCACTTCAAAAAATAATTTTTGTATAAAAGAAATAAAATAATGTAGTGACATATCCCTTTTTCGTCGGTGACATCTTATTAGTGGTGATAAAGATCGAATTAAAAGATGGCCAAAGCTCAAAAGCAACACATGCATCTAATTTGGTGAAGTGTTCTATCGCCTCTTGTTAGAATGCAAGTATCTAACCAAAAATAATCATACAAGTAACCAAAGCATTTAAATATAGAAAAGTGTGTGGACTTGTATTTCTTTTTTTTTAATATGTAGTTTTCTTCTACTTTTTTCTGTTTAATTGGAGATTTTTTTTTGTTTTATCTATCACGGTTTGCTCTTTGGATAGAAAGACATAATACAGCCCTTTTTATTAAATAAAAATAAATAGAGCATAACTTGATCAAGAAAAAAGTTAAATTCCTTTCAAAATAAAAAGAATTAAAGTTAAAATTTTGATTTATTAGTAACTAGTGTTTACTTATGATCTAATTGCATACAATAAGGAATGATAAAACTTTTTGGCTCGGTGGCATTAACTTTGAAGGCTTCGAATAAAAAATTACAAAGTTTTAGCTTACTTGCACCTTGTTTTGGGGGCATAAAAATTCAACTTAGACGTCTAAGATGGAGAATTTGGTCACAAACATTATATTAAATCCGATCATTAGTAGTACAACAAGTTATATGCATTAATATATACGTTTTTCATCATATCAATTGCCTTAAAAGATTTGTCATTGGCAAAATACGGCTAAACATATCAATACGTAGGTTCTTACAAAATGGTATGGTACAAATTAGGTGGGACCCCATCATAGCTTCTTGCCCATCTTTTGGATGATTTACCATTCTTCAAAGGTAAACCATCATCTTTAAAAAACAATGCATCACACCGACGCTTTTTTGGCTCTCACAATTCACAAATCCCACACCATTAAAGTCACATTAAATTAGCACAATACACTTCACAGTTCACGCCCCTCTCTTCCCCCCTTCTTCTTTTCTCACCTGTTCTTCCTCTCGCCATTATTCTGCCCTCAATTCACAGCCCAATGCCCGGGATCTGATCTTGGGTTCATCCGAAAGTTCATTCTTTTGGTGTTCTTGTATCTGGGTTGTGCTAGATTTCTGTTTGCATTTTCTGGGTCTTGTCCATTTCGAATTGTAATTCGTCCACTTTGGGCAACTTTGTAAGGAAAAGAAAGATAAAGTTTTGATCTTTGAGTTTCTTTCTTGCTCATTGAAGTATCTATCTGGTTGTTTTCAGCATTAGCTCATCAAAAGCAGTTGACCCTTTTTTCAGAATTCCGAGGGGCTGAAAAATTGTTTAATTATTGGGGAGAATCGTCGTGCTTTGTGACAAAATAACAGTTTATATTAAATTATTGCTTTTTGAGTATTTTTCTTAAATTATTTCCCCTCATATATGCTGCAGCCTGCGAGGTCATAACTCTCGTGCTTATTCTCTCTTTCCAGGAGAGTTCATGATGATTATATCTTGACCCATCCTTATAATTTTAAGTATACCATCAATTTTGTTTTACATTGGTTCATTGTAAGGAGTCTTGGGTTTGAACACTTAATTTGTTTTCTGCATTCTTCAAAGCTGGAGGGTTTGGGTGGAAACAAGTGAAATTTCCCCACTTTTTCTCTACTTGATTTGATTTACCTGTGAAAAGAAAATGTCAAAGGTGGATCAAGAGATGGGAGAGAGAGATTGTGTGGTGGTGGAGATGGGTTTGAAAGGCTTGATCTTGAGGCAATCCAGTAAGATTGAAAAATTGAGGGTTCATAAATCAAGGATGAAGCTGTGGATGATAAGGGCAATGACTACTGTGTTGCTTTGGACTTGTGTTGTTCAGCTAATGACTTTGGGAGAGATGTGGAGGCCCAAATTGTTAAAGGCTTGGCCTTCTTCTTCCTCATTGAATCCCCTTGTTTCCTCCTATCCTTATTCTTCTTTGGGTTCAGCCATGGATGCTCAGCTCAATACTTCACCCAAGGTTACTCTTCCTCCCAAAAGTAAGTTCTGGGTTTAGTTAATTTTCTTGAAATTCTTCAATTTTTGCCAAGAATTACTTGTTATTGATTATTATTTTGGAATTTTCCCATGTGATTGTGATTTAATTGGCTCATATTGAGTTCCATTCTTGTGAATGCATGAGCTTTTTGTAGAGAGGCTTTATTTATTTGTTTATTTGGTCTGTTTATTTACAGCTGAGTTCCCCTTTCTTCTATGCAATTTTGTGTTTGTGTTATTTCTGGCTAAATGATACTAGCTGTGTGCCTGTGTCCTTTGGACAATAGCCTATAGGGGACCGAATCCCAATTTAATAGGATATAAAACTACTAGTTATACCATCAAGGCATCAAGCACTTTTCCATCTGTATGAAAATGTTTTGCTTTCTTTGGTTCTCATAATGAAGTTGCTATCAAATTGTACAGGGGTGTACAAGAACAATGGTTATCTCATGGTCTCTTGCAATGGAGGACTCAACCAAATGAGGGCAGCTGTAAGCTCATAACACATGCACAAAGCCTTATTTCTTCAAAATTCTCTCCAATCAAATCTCTAATTCCTCTAATTCTGAACTCACTTGCAGATATGTGACATGGTTGCCATTGCCAGATACCTCAATGTAACTCTAATTGTCCCAGAGTTGGATAAAACTTCCTTCTGGGCCGATCCAAGGTAACGCGACTCTAGAAAATCTTCCTTGGTTGCTATGAATGACTAGTCAGAATTTATTTCTTACTAATATATAATTCTTGATGGGTAACAGTGATTTCCAAGACATATTCGACGTTGATCATTTCATTGGTTCATTGCGTGACGAAGTAAGAATACTGAAAGAGCTGCCTCCTAGGCTGAAGAAAAGAGTTCAGTTAGGACAATACTACTCATTGCAACCTGTTAGCTGGTCCAACCTTTCCTACTACCAAAATCAGGTCAATTTACCATCTTTGCTAGCTGAACCAATACAATTTATTTGTTCTTGAAGGGAAAGAAAAAGGAAACTGACTGACTTTGGTTCGTGTCCAAACAGATTCTTCCTCTGCTGCTGAAATACAAGGTTGTACACTTGAGCAAAACGGATACCCGACTTGCCAATAACGGACTTCCATTGGAAATCCAGAAGTTACGGTGCAGAGTTAACTTTGGGGCACTCAAATTCACTTCACAGATTGAGGAATTAGGAAGAAAGGTCATAAACATTCTCAAGAAAAACGGGCCTTTCCTTGTTCTTCATCTCAGATATGAAATGGACATGTTGGCATTCTCCGGGTGTACGTCTGGCTGCACGGAACAGGAGACAGAAGAACTCACAAGAATGAGGTAGCTAGCAAAGTACTCAGTTCTGTAATAATAAGCTAAACCAAATTAAGAAAATTGGATCACATACAAGGTATTGACCCTTTGCTTGTTTCATTCATAGATACGCGTACCCTTGGTGGAAGGAGAAAGTCATAGATTCGGACATGAAGAGAAGAGAAGGCTTATGCCCATTGACACCTGAGGAAACAGCCTTGTCCCTAAGTGCATTGGGTATTGACCGAAATATCCAAATTTACATTGCATCTGGAGAGATTTATGGCGGGAAAAGGAGAATGGCGAGTTTAGCATCCGCCTTCCCAAACTTGGTTAGTTATATTTTCAAAATTTCAATCTACTTTGAAATCAGATGAAGATGCATTAAAATTTTGTGTTGATTGTTGATTTTTTATACTTTTGGTTCTTGGATCAGGTCAGGAAGGAAACTCTCTTGGAGCTTGAGGAGTTAAGTTATTTTCAAAACCACTCTTCTCAAATGGCTGCTTTGGATTACATGGTATCATTAGAGAGTGACATATTCATTCCTACGTATGACGGGAACATGGCTAAGGTTGTTGAAGGCCATAGAAGGTAATAACAATACACATAACATAAAGAAGTGTAGTTCTTGTAGTATTTTTTTTCCTTATTGTGACAATCATTTCTTGATGTGTGAGTTCAGATTCTTGGATTTCAAGAAAACAATCTCATTAGACCGAAAGCATCTGGTCCAGCTGATTGATGAGTACTCAAATGGGTCATTGAGATGGGATGAATTCTCCTCCTTAGTGAAGAAAGCTCATGCTGATCGAATGGGAAACCCGAGCACAAGAACTGTTATTCAGGATAGGCCTAAAGAGGAAGAATACTTCTACTCCAACCCATATGAGTGCCTTGAACAATCACATGAACTCTTGCAAAGCGTATGATCTTCCCTCTTGCTGAAGAGTTTGTTTTTGTTTCCCCAAATCCCAACCAGAAGTGCAGATTGTGAATAAGCTTGCCATCATCACACAGTGAAGCTGAAGTTGAGCCTTCACATGAGAGGTATCTGTATTTGAGAAGTCAGTTTACTTAATCATAGGAGGAAGAGTATTTGCTACTAGGTAATCTAGTAAAAGTATACAAATAATGATTTATACGTACATTATATGAAAAGGGTAAAAAGGAAGGGTTATATGTATAGAAAGCCTGCCCTTTCATCTTAGGATTGCTTGATCAGAATGTGTGCAGGCACAATTATATAAAAGTATTTCATTACTTGCACCAATTTTTTGATGAAATTATTGGTTTGAATTGGTCAATGCACTTCAAATATCTACACATCTCAAGATGAGATCTAGCGCTAAATGTTGACAAATCAACTCCAAGTACATAACAATAAAGTCCTTTTCAAATTCATTGTACTAAAAAATGAAGAGCTGTCATCAGGAAATCTTGCACAGATTAATGTAGGATAAACTGTAAAATTTGTCCACAGGCAATTCATTTTTTCTGGTGTGATTTTCAGATATATTGTAAAACTTCCAACAACCATGTTCAGAGAACACATGGAGACTGATGTTTACCATCTTTATATGGTAATCAGTTTTTTTTTGCACAATCAATGAGGGGAGTTGAATGATAGGCATTTGTCAGGTATCGGTGCATCTGAGTCATCTGACTAGCATTCAATATCATGTTTGGTAGATGAATGAGTGCTTTCTACCTTAATCTTTAAAACTGTAGCGTCCTTTTCTTGGTAGTTGGAGCGTGTCTATTGTGATGAACCCACACCACACAACTTAGTTAAGAACCGACACAAATAAAACAAACTCAAAGTGAACCATATCATTTCTGACCAAAAATTACACAATAAACACATGGTGTTTTAACAACTGATGCAGCAAAGGGTGAGTTGATAGATAATGAAATTTTGGATACCAATGACCTCTCTTTAGTTGTATGTGGTAATACAAAACCAGGAAAAGCTAGTTTATATCAGATACAAATACCATCAATTAGAGGTATGTGATTTCTAGCTAGTTAGTTTGACTGTGCAACTCAAAATATGCAGCAGTATGTTAAATAGTTGTTTGTTGTCATTTTCATGTCATTTTGCTCTCAACATATATTTGTCCAAACATATGTTCAAGTCAGAACATAATAACTTCTAACAAGACAAACTACCCAATTATTTGATAGAAAAGTTATCACACAGGATGACTGGATTCATGTGAAGAGTCTTTATACTCATATAATAGAGCATCATTTTGTTAATGGTGACTAATAAGGATAATGTGTAATGTGTGCAAGGAGAGGAGAAAAAAATGTTCAGCACTATTAATTAATATAATTAATCAACAAACACAATTCTTCTTATCTATTTGCGCCATTCTAGTCATGAAAATGCAACCTTAATGTACTAACTTACAAGGCCAAAAACTACTTGCATTGCATGTACACACCAAACAAAATCTCAACCTTGATAGATGATCAGCCAAACTTACCCCAGAACCCCGAAAGCGAGTTGAACGTTCAATTCAACCGCCCAACAACAAGCTTCACAACCTAATTCCTCACTATATCCAATAAAACAACCTCTAATTCAATAAACACCACCTGAATGAATTGGATACCCTATTTACATGGTGTCAGGAAGAGGTTACCCGTTTTTCGGCTTTTCAAACTTCATCTTGAAATCCTATTGTTGTTGTCAGTGTCATCTCTCTGCACCCTCAAGATCATCTTGATCATCCAACGGTGCTTCTTCCTTGCCACTTGCTTCATTACCACCACTACTACTAGCACCACCTTCACTGGGTCTTCTGAAAAACGCTCCAGACGACCACTTTTCAACAATGTCGTTAATTTCATCTTCGTTTTCCTTTTCTTTGCTCAACAGTAAACTAGAGTCAAAACTCTCCTCCATCCAAGCAGGGCAACTCTGTAAGGATCCCAAGGCGCCTCTGAGACTCGAATTCTCAGAAGCCTTGGCGGTTTTTGTAGTGGTTGTTGGTTTGTTGCTTGAGCAAGAGCATTCTGGGACCGGATGGGAAAGGAAAGACTTGGTTTTTAATCTTGAGGACGACTCCACCAACCCGTCAATTAAGGTGTCTCTCATGTGCCTTCGTACTGACGTGAGCCATGTTCGGTTTGCTTGGTAGAGGCTGTCCCGGATTTCTTCTATGAACTTCATCATCTCCTTTCTGAAACCAATAGTTTACATTACACATCATGAATATTACAAAAGGGTCTTTCTCGATGGACACACATTAACAATCCAATGTTGAAATATGCAGACTATTTCCTAAAGTCAGATGGATTAAAATTAAAAAACAAATTCTATAACTTGATATACTTACTAAATTGAAAATAGCTCTTGTGTTCACATATGCACATAATAGAAAAAGCCTACTAGAAATACCCGTTAACCAAAGAAATAGAAAATTTACAAGCCAAAGTACTTGCTATGATTGCTTAGGTTTGATTTTGTAAAAAATTATTTACCTGTCAGGCCTGAATGTGACATTGGTTGCTGAGTGATAAAGCCTATGACCCGTGACAAGGCTAGCAAAATTGGGCCGCCCTTTACCATCAAGATCGAACCCGGAAATGAATGCATCAGCCTCAGTACAAATGAGATAATCAATTGCTTCCCAAAGAAGCTTATGGGCGTTTGTTCTCAGTTCTATCACAGTGCTGTCAGGTTCATTGTCACTCTCAGCTACCCATCCCCACCATCCTTCAATATTGTACGTCTTGGGACGAGCTGGTGGTGGAGGCAGAGGACGAGGCCTTGGGCCCGCGTTTTTCCAGGATTTCAAATTCGTGTTTTCTACACCAAGATCTGGTTCACTAGGAGGACTGATCACAAGGTCTGATTCCCTGCCATAGACTTTCTTAAGCTCAAAAGTTGTGCTTAGTGAGGTCCTGTCAACCACGTTGTCAAACATGGCGTGGAGAGGGATTAGAATCCGTTGGCCTCCAAATACTTCGCCACCTGAGATGTATATGATTGTGTCTGACGGGTACCCATATGCACGAAGAATTATGCCAATCTGTGGAAAAACAAAAGCCATTTTTAGACCATGTAGTTTTGGTATCAGTTAAAAAATCCACAAATATTTTTTTCCGCTGTCAGAAAGGGAAAAAATCATTGTGTTTTACACCGTCAGAAAGAGCAAAATATCGTGTTTCACATTTTTGAATTGGCTCGTAAAGCAAGAGAAATGCATAGTCAAGTGCCTTCAAGATTTTTCCAAGGAAAAACGGCAAAGAACTTCACATTCAAAATACATGTTTTTTTTTTAACTTTTTTCCTTTGCTCATGTCTTTTCTGGTGTAGCATTAGATTAGACTATGAGAAAATTAATTTATTTTCGCACCTCTTCAGGAATGAGAGGACACAAACCATCAAACCGCTTTTCTGCTGAATTCACAGAAAGCTTTTCCTTGATGATGCCACGTTTTATCATCCATGCTCTCTTGTGTTGGATTAGCTCGGTATGTACATCCTTTAATACATAAACAGTGTTTGGTTAAAAAAGTTAATGAATTCTTGAGATGCAGCTTCAAAAAAATTAAGATAGTTACCTGGAACAGCTCTGCACAGCCATGATAAGCTAAGGCCTCTCTAGTTAACCCTGGCTCATAGGCAATAAACGGTTGCCCAGGAACTCGCAACCTGATATGACTCTTGGAATTGAATAAAAGCAGAAAATCATTGATAAATGACGCAAAAGAAGATGGGGACAACACTTGCCTATTCAAAACCTTTGTGGCAAGCTCTTGGACTTCCTGACGAAATTGAAGGGCGTGAAATGTGACTCTACATCTTAGTCTTTGATACTCTTCAAGATTGGGAGGAAGAATTGCCTGTGTTAAGGTCAGGCAAAATAGCATTTAGGAAAGTAAAAAAGTTGAACAAAGGGAGAACTTATATTTATGATAATGATCAAATAATTCATTTACTTATCGCCATATTATTTATTTATGATCATGAACACTTTTATTATTTATAATGTCTTGATAATGATCAAAGAATTCATTTATTTAGGATAATGAAAAAAGGGAAAACTTTTATTTATCACCATATCATATCAAGATCAAACAATTCATTTATTTCTTCTTAATTTTCTCATAAAATATTTTTTCTGAATGCAAGATTGGGAAAATTAGAGATTATAAATTACAAGCAAAGGTGTAAACTGAATAATTATATCACCTCAGAATATATCCAAACCCCCACAAGACATCTTGATTAACAATTCATTCGGCAAGGCCATATTATTATTTATAATGTTCTTATAATGACATTTAAAAGTATTCATTATAAAGACATTATAAATAATAATGTGCTCTTGCTTGTAACACTAAAGCAAACAAGAGATCACATCCGAACAGAGGGGAAATAGATTTAAGTACCTGCAAACACCCACCATCAGAGACAACTAACTCAACAACCGAATGCTTCTTCAGCACAGGAAGAACATGGTGCAAATAAAAATATGGAGATGCTGAGTTTGAAACTCTATATGCAGGGATCGCCTTCTTTCTCCGCCCCTCCTTAAGATTCTTTGGAAGTGTTTTCACAATTTTGACGTCCTGAGCCAATGCTGCCATGAACTGCTCTTCATTATACAGATATGCAAAACTCTTGAACTGTGAGCTGCACAATGCAAACCATTGGAATTGCTTGCAATAAATACCGAACACCTTGTGGACAAAACTCGAGTCAGGTTAACAAGCAAACCTGATCCCTTTGCTGCTTGTGGCTGATAGGATTTCGGGGATAACTAATGTAGCCTTAAGCAATCGCGCAACCACAACAGCATCACAAATCTGAGGTCATTTGATTAATACTATTAAGGAAAACACATTAAAACAAACTTTAAGAATACAATCTCTCCACAAATATGAGATCCTCACCGCTGTTCTTATCTCGTGGAAGCCACCTTGTATCCGGACAAAGACAAAGCCATTTGATTGCAATCTGGGGGCTGCCAGAAGTTAAGCAGATCAATACAGCTCAACATAGCCTCAGGAATAATTAACTTGTACCCAGTGAGATCAATATAGGCATTGCCAAATTGAAATGTGAATGATGCAAACTCAGTACAAGAGATGGAGCAACTAACCAGCATACTCTCCTCTAGGATTTGAATAAGGATGCAAAAAACCAAGTTGAGGCAAGGGGCCCCACAATCTTCTGCGGGGAGGAGTCTGTTAAAAACATAGAATTCAGATGGCCATGAATTGATAAGAGGACCACATCAACCTGGACAATACCTTAAAATCAACTGTTGTGAACAATTCTACCAAACCACACACAAATTCCACTTCCACATGCATATTAATTCATCAGAAGAAAGAATAAGAACCGCATCTGGGTTTATACAGTAAACCCAGATTCACTGATCCATAAAGATTACAATTTTACATCGAATTCTAAGAACAAATACATCAAGATTCAGGGATAATAAGTCATATAACAGCAAGAAATAAGCAGATGTACAGCATAACTTAACAGAATTGAACTTTTAAGTAACTAAACCAAAAGTAATGGGAGAAAAGAAGATCGATTTGAAAAGAAAACAGAAAAGTTTCTGAGATTTAGGGGTGTGGGGACAGAGATCACTTACGGTTTTCCGGGGAATTGCATTGTCAAGAACGGTAACTGAAGAAATCCCAGAGTTGCCACCATAATCTGTATACTTGGCAAGCAAGAAGTGGGTAGAAAGTGAGAAAACCGAGAGGAAAAGACCCACTAAGCCGACCCATTTCATCCGGGTCATCATTCCAACTTTCCCTCCTCCTCCTCCTTTCACCGCCACCGCCCACTTCATCTTCCTCCGCCACGAGCGCCGCCGCACAAAACACCAAGAGACCCACTTGGAGCAAGTAAGTCTTTGTTTTGACCCAAAGAAGGGAGCTTGGGCAAAATAATTTGGGGATAAAATTTCCCAATCAGTTGAGTTTCACTCACAGTGTGAAATTGAAAAGGACAAGGACCCCCCTTCCCAATAAGGCGCAATAGCTTCTCTCTCTCGATAATTTCTTCCCAAAATTGAATAAAATAGGTAAAACTAGTCTACTCTACTACTAATTTCCCTTCCCCAGAAGAAGAAGAATTAATTAATTAAGTAAAGAGTGGTTGGAGGCTCTCTCTCTCTCTTTCTTTGAATCTTGATTTTTCTTTTTCTTTGTTCAGTTCTAGTTCTACCCTCTTCAAGATGGGGCAAATTTTTCAGCAGATAAAAAGTAAAACTTGAAAGCAGAGATTTTTAGAGGAGGTGAAAGAAGAAGAAGAAGATTTAGGCTGTGTTTGGAGTTTGGGTTTTGAGAAAAATTGGAAAAGTCAAGGATCCAGCATAGATTGCCACATGGGACAACATGCCTTGTGGGTTGTTGCAGGGATCCCTGTGCTTTTGCTCCTTTGTTTTATTTCTTTGAAAAAAAAACAAGAAAAGAAAAGAAAACCTCTTTCTTAATTTCTTTTTAGTTTAGTTTTTTTTTTTTAATTTGCTTGCTTTTATGGGATCACACATGGGGAATGGGATGAAGTTCCGGCCAGACAACTCGAGTCTTGGCTCTTGAACACCCTGCACAGTGAGCAAGTACAAGCATAAGATTAGGGTACTTAATTCAAATCACAAGCTAATTATGTGTTATGTAATTATCAAATAAGTATGGAGTTTTGTTTTGTATTAAATGTGAGCTATCTTTTTCAATATACAAGAAGATTCCTTTGACACGTATATATATATATACACATGCAATGTAGCATGTGCTTATTTTAGGTCATTTTAGTTCATTAAAACAGTTTCACAACCACAATATCTATCCATTTAAATCGTGATACAAACAAGATCTAGGAATCGAGATGTACAATGATGGACAAAAATTAATAAGGAAAATAATTTGAAATATCAAACATGTCTAATAGATCGAGAGACCGAGATGAAACTTGACACCTGGACAAACATAAAAAAAAAAAACTAAAAAGAAGTCAAACCAATATAAAAGACAAAAAAATAAGATAAACAAGCAACAAATACCGATAAAAAAAATTACTGGTAAAAAAACTTATGATTAGGTAAAAGAATGACAAATATTACAACAAAAGGATGATTGGGCTAATTAATACTCCGTATTACCTAAATCACGATTGAGCAACCATATAATTCTTTACCCAAAGGTGTACAAATTGATCATCTCGATTTCAACGAGTTAGCATATACTTTTCAACTTAAAGATATTAAGTTAGTAGCTAGTACAATGATCAATGGAGATACATATCAAGTTAAATGTTAATTTTGATTATATGTAATAGGAGTAGTATATTGTTTCAATTATGAGTGGATGATTGACGGAGGAAAAAATAATATATGCATGAGAACAAGCTACGCCGTACGCGCGATTTTCAAAGATAAGTTTATTTCAATAATCAAATAATAATTAATATTTTATTAGCATACTCTTTTTTTCGGTAGAATTTTTTTTTTTTTTTGTCATTGCCACCCCAGTTCAGCGGAGACCTTTTGCTCCATCAAACGTTTACGTCTGGAGTTCGAGTCTCGTGAGGGCCCCTTTATTTTTGGGTGGAATCTGCTCTCCCAACAAGTTCATTTCTCCTCCATTAAGAATCGAACACTCGACCTCAACGAAGGGAAGTTTTTTCGGTAGAAGTTAGCATACCCTTTCTCCATAACTAATGGTACAGTATTGAAACACCGAGTTTAGTAGCTTACCCTGAGTCCCTAACCTTTCAAAGTTTATTTACTCTACCCTTATCAGTTATCAAAGTTATCATGTGGAGACAACATCAGTAATCCGCTTCATTATATTTATCCGCTTTTAATCCGAATGTTAAAGACATTGATATTTAGCCCCTTTCTTTCTAGTGTTTTTTTCGCCAGGTGTATTTAAACTGGACCTGACGGGTAAACTGAATTCTTACCTACTCAAAAAAAATTATGCTTTTTCATTGTTCATGTGTTTTTCCAAGTTTTAAGGTTTCTTCGGTGCTATGTTTTTCATGTCTGTTTATTTGCCTTTCAATTTAATAAATTTATCGGATATATCGAATTCTTTTTTCTTAAAAAAATGATTGAAAAATACCGATCAAAGAGAGAAAAATAAAAGGAAAGAAATATGTGGTTGTACATAGAGTAGAAAGTTCCTTTTCTAATTGTGGTTCGATGTGTACGTAATACATGCTGGATATTTTTTTTCTTCAAAGAAATATGCTGGATATTTTATAAAAAGAAAAGATAAAGGAAGGATATACAGCAATGTGTGGCACGTGATTTGGGATCTACTTTCACGTGACATGGTAAGGATTCGTATATACCATAGGGTCCAATATTTTGACTCGATGAGTCAATGACCTTATACATAGCTCTACGTAAACGTTCGAATTCTATACAGAAACACACTTTCGAATCATATATATCCCGCATATATATTTGAATTTATAGTACGTGAAAGATCTTGATTTTTTCCGATCGACATGGGATATCGATATCTTCACGAAGAAATGCATAAATATCAATTCATAGTTGTATGTTTTTGAAATACAAACTTGAGCCAGAAAAGCAAAAGCTGGATTCCTAAAGTTTAACCCCATTAATGCAAAGAGCTTCTCTAACGACTAAACTTGCACACTCTCTTTATACTCAACTATAGGATATGTTATCAATTTTGACCCGCAGGCTATTAAAAAAAAGAGCCCGGCTAAATTGTTGAAATTTTGGAAGTGACTCAGATTTCTGTTCAAAGTTGATCAATAAGATGACTAGATGAGTAACTTACTAACATTATTTAGGGGTCTTAATTAATCTCAAATAGTATATAGTTGTCCGATATATTACAATTTTTTTGGTAACATAGCTTACAGTTTGCCAAATTTGTACTTCTTGGGGAAAGATTTGTTGAAAGAGGCAATTTTTTTTGGGTGACGGTGGAAAAGTAGCATCTTCTTTCACATGGCACAATGTAGGGTAGTTTCTGAGGAAGAATTAAATTCTATCCATTTTTAACAACTCTCTTATGATTCTTCTGCCTTCTTCACCTTCCAAGTTTGACAATGGCTAGTGGGTCATCTTGATACTATTCTCCACTACATATAGCAAATAATAAATGATTCCTACTTCGACCTACGTACTAAAATGTTTTTAAACTTTCACTTTTCTTCTTCAACAATTGATACATATAATATAAGATCACGGCCAATTCAAAGGTAGAACTTGTTTAGAGGGGATTCCCACGCGAAAAAATTGATAAGAATTACTTAATGTATAATTTCACGAGTTATTAACCCTATAGTTTTTTTGAGTTGAAATTAAATTTTATTGAACTTATTTGTTAGGTTCGTTACTGCACGACCCTAGTTTATCGTCCAACTAGACTTTATTACCCTGTTAATTATGGACCCGTTTAGGCAGTCCACCCAATAAAGGAGCAACCGATCTCAAATGTGTCCAAGTGACAATTAACTCAAGTAGACCCACACAATAAAGGAGCGACCAAACCAAATTTGACGGTTTGTCAAACCTTGAGGGATTGTGTTCAAGTGACAATTAACCTAATTAGTTGCCATTTGAGGCGCGTGTTGAGAAGATTGCCCACCCAATAAAAGAGCGACCGATTCAAATGTGACGGTTCACAAGCCTTGAGTGATTGTGTCCAAATGACAGACATCTAGCCGAAGTAATTGCCACTTGATGGGGATGTGTTGAGAGAATTCCCACATAGAAAAATTAGGACAAGAATTGACTAATATACGATCTCATAAATTACTCTACTCATTGCCATATGATTTTGGATTGAATTCTCATTGAATTTGTATGCTATGTTCGCTATGTCAACTCTTTTTTTCAATGATATACAATTGCAAAATGTTGAGGAAATGATTTTTTCCAAAAGGTGAATACGCTCACCCCCATCGTACCCTGCCCTGGGTCATCGTGAAAGATGTAAATCACGGAATATGCAACGCAGCGGTCAGGAATCGAACCAAAGACCTTACGGTCACGTTGGGAAACGTCCAATCGAAACCAAGACCTTATGGTCACGATGGGGAATGATTTTTTCACTTGCGGTAAAAATGACCAAATGTACGAACTAGAGCCATTCTCGATATTTCTTAGACGCCAAATGTTGTTCGTGGCGTTTTTACCGCCAGTAAAAAAAATACTGTACTTCCCTAATCCGAAATGGTTAAAAACAGAAACTTCAATCGCACTTTACTCGGGTGCCACGTCACTGTTTACTGAGCCAACTAACACGTGGTGTGTTTTAACTCGATTTTCCATAACTCCGCTTTTAATTCATTCATTTAAATGTGAATTTACCGTCTTGCCCTTCCGTTGCGCTAAAAAGGCGTTGCAGAATCTCAATAGAGCGGGAGGGAGAAGAAGTACACAGACAAGGAGAGTGAGTGAGAGGCACTACTTGGCTTCTCGATCGTGGCCGTTGATTGTTTGCAAAGCGTTGATCTCCACCGTCCGATCGTGTTCCCTCTCTCTCGTTTGATGCTCTTCAGCACAATCCCTCCCCCCAAATTCGCCCTCTGCGGTCGGAACGAAGGGCATTTGGCCGGCGTTTGTTCTTCGCAATTCGCCGTCGTCTCCGGCCGGGCCCCGATCTGCGAAATCCTCCGGTGAGTTTTCAATTTTTGTACGTATTCCGTCTCATTCTCATATGTTTGTTGTTGATGGGACAAGTCACAGACTCACAAGTGTGATGTTGATTGGACTTGAACCGAGTACGGAATCGCTCTTTGATGACGATTGCGTGAAAACGGCGATTGTTTAGTTTCTTCTTGTTTTGGAAGTTTCGAATTTGTCTGAGTTCACTATCGCTTTCCGAAATTAATAACAGAAATTGAATGATCAGAATGAAACTCGGATCATTCCATGATCCTTCTTCTTGTTATGGCAGTTTGGGAGAAATTATCATTTGCAAACTTCCCTTTTCTTATGATTTTCGTAGAAGTTAGATGATCTGTCTTAATTCTTTGTGGTTCTCAATAAAATTTACGAAATTGTCTACAGTGTTTACGTTTGAATGTTTGGTATTGGTATATTTAAATTCGATTGGTGTGTACATATAACGGTGGAAAGGACATGGGCTCATGTCTCTTCAATCAAATTAATAGCATATTTGTTTTTTCTTTCTTCATTTCTCTATTTTCTTTTTCAGTTGTTCATTTTGTGTTGTTTCAATGGATCAAATATCACGTCCTCTGATTTCTCTAATCCTGCAATGCTGCTTATGAATGATCTGATGAATGTGTCATTATGTTGTTATCACTGATTCACTGTGATGCAAAATTGTGGGTTTATGGTAAAAAGGTTGAGAAAATAGTGGAGTTCAAAGGAATCACATCTTACATTTACACATTGTTGAGCATGCTCATCCTGTTTCATTATTTGGGTATGGCCATTTACTCCTCAGGGAGCCAGACATGTGAAGTTATTTTGATCATATGGATGATGGAACAATCTTCTTCTGTGCAGTGTGCTCATGTTTTGTGTGTACATTGCATAAATGAACGTTCTTGAATCTGCCAGCATTCTTTACATGTATTATCTGTTTTTGTCAAGCACCTATTGGCTGCTTATTGCGTTTCCTAGTGCATCAACTGCTTATTGCTGTTTATTATTATGTTTGCTATTGCGTTGTCTGTATTCCATGATTTCATCTAGTTCCGTAGCTTATTCTGCTTGTCAATGAACATTGAAATCATTGCACTAAGACGTGCAGTTTTGTGGTAGATTCATGTTTTGGTATGTTATCCAGTAGTTTAATCATTGCCTTCTTGGCTGCTTTTCTGCTTGAAGTTTTTTGTATACTGTTTCAGTGTACAAAGTAGATGAAAAGGTGTCCCTTTTCAAAATATTTCTATTATAAATTTTCTTCTTCTGGCATTATCATTCTGGCTTAAAAGAAATCTTTTGCTTAACAGAGCTGCTGTTCAGAATATTACCTTGAAGCTATAGTATTGATGTCATTATATAGGAGCTGACCATATCTGCAGTTGATTTAGTATGAATCTTGACTATTTTTGTGCAGAAAACTCTTAACCGATTCTTAAATCTAACTGTTAATTGAATTATCTTTGGTGATTTACAGAATCTGGTTGATTTTCTCCTCTCAATGAGAATAGGACTTTCAACCATTTCTTACATCCAGAGAGGGAGAGCACTTGAGCACAGCGTATCCATGGTAGATTAGATTTCTATACTGCTCCTGATTGTTAGAGATTACATAAATGGCAGTTGCAACCTTGAAAGGACCACTTAATTGTGAACATCTTGCATCTATGAAGAGAAGCAACTCTGGAAGAAGACGTGTGTTCGTGCAAACTGAGACTGGCTCTGTTGTGGGCTTAGAGTTGGACCCAAGTGATAATGCTCATACTGTGAAGAAGAGACTGCAGCTTGCATTAAATGTCCCAACTGAAGAGACATCTTTGGTTTGTGGAGACTTGGTTTTGAAGAATGATTTAAGCACAGTAAGAAATGATGCCCCACTTCTTTTGACTAGGAATGGACTCCAGAGAAGCTCTTCCACACCATGCCTATCCCCTTCCAGCAGTGACAATATTCAAGAAACCGACGAAAATGGTCCAATTGAAATCATTGGGTGCAGCATGCATTTATTCAAGGCGAGAAAGTTGGTAAAAGATGTTGTCAAGGCTATTGAGTGTGGCATTAATCCTGTTTCTATTTCTGGTGGCCTTGGCGGTGCTTACTATTTCAAAAATTGTGATGGGTTCAATGTTGCCATTATAAAGCCAACTGATGAAGAGCCTTTTGCTCCAAACAATCCAAAGGGTTTTGTGGGAAAAGCTCTTGGACTCCCGGGATTGAAACATTCTGTAAGGGTAGGAGAAACTGGATTTAGGGAAGTGGCGGCTTATCTTCTGGACCATGAAAGTTTTGCTAACGTACCATTAACGGCTTTGGTGAAGGTCACTCATCCTATATTCAATCTCAACAGTAATTCTAGTGTCAAAGGAACTAAATACACCAACGAGATCAGGACAACCAGTAAGATTGCATCTTTTCAACAGTTCATCCCCCATGATTTTGATGCTAGTGATTATGGAACATCTAGCTTTCCTGTTTCAGCCGTCCACAGGATTGGTATATTAGATGTTCGTATATTAAATACCGATAGGCATGCGGGTAATCTTCTGGTCAAGAAGCTCGGTGGTGTGGGAAGGTTTGATCAGGTTGATCTGATTCCAATTGATCATGGCCTTTGTCTCCCTGAAGACTTGGAGGATCCATATTTTGAGTGGATTAATTGGCCACAGGCCTCCATTCCTTTCTCAGAAGACGAGCTAGAATACATAGAAAAACTTGACCCTTTTCGTGAGTCTGACATGTTGAGAATGGAGCTTCCTGTGATTAGAGAGGCTTGCCTACGCGTCCTGATTCTTTGCACAATCTTTTTAAAGGAAGCAGCAGGATTTGGTCTTTGTCTTGCCGAGATTGGTGAGATGATGAGTAGGGAGTTTCAGGGTCATAATGGAGGCCCAAGTGAGATTGAGATGATATGTATTGAAGCCAGGAATCTACTGAATGTGAGAGAATTCAGAGTTCCTCGCGATTTCAATGTAGGAGATTCAGATGATTTTTTGTTTGATTTTGACTGTGGAGAAACTCCAGAGAAACTCAATGGTTGCAATTCTCTTTTTGACATTGATGAAGAGTCTACAAAGGTTAAAACTGGAGACCGAGTTTCTTCAGTGTCGAAATCGTTGGTGATGGTGAAAGGAGGGAGTTCAGGTGAGAAGAGGTGGAGGCACCACGTGGCAGGGATTTCCTCTGGAAACAGAAGCGTAAATGAGAAGCTTCTGTTGGTCTCAAGCTATGTGAAGGTGTCAGACATGGCGGCGGAGGAGTGGCTCGTCTTCCTTGGGAAGTTTCAGAGGCTGTTGCACCTGGCATTCGTTAAACGCAGAGTTGGCAATGCAGGATTCAGGCAGATACAGCGGATGGGGACTTCATGTAAGTTTTGAACACATCCTGTAGCATAAATAAGTTTAAATTATTAGAGTATATAAATATAATGTAGGAGCATTTCAATGCATGCTAAATAAGTGCAGATTTGAAGAGAGCCAGAAACGTATATTTGTGGGTTCTGGTTTGTATAGGGTTTGGAGTACTTAATCTATTTTGCATTCGAGAATATGTTGTATTAGGTTCTATGTAAATACACTTGTCTTCAAATGATAGAATAATGTCATTAAGTTTACCACCAGTTTGAGACTTTGCAATTTGAATTCAATGGCTAACTTGCAGATTTGAACCCTAACACATTGGTTTCATTGAACTGTAAAATTATGTTCCTTCATCTTCATCCAAGTTTTAATGAAATCATAAATGCTGTGCAAATAATTGACGCACAGGTGGCTTGAAAGCAGTCATCTTCAGAAGTAAATTATTTAATGGTAAAAACAAGCCACACCTGTACCCATGACGTAGCTGGAAAGAGATTTTTAGGCAAAGATATTTTTGTGGCTCCTGACACAAAAGCACTTCCAAAAAATTATTTCGTTTTTGCCCTCAATTTAGGTTAAATTATCAGATCTGCCCAAAAGTAATAAACTTTTGCAAATATATCCAAATTTGAACGGTTTATAAATTTTATGACTTTAAATGGTACTAACTACCATAATCTACTAACTATAGCATGACTAAACTATTTTCTATGAACACAAGCCCACCATGCTCCGTAATTAAAGAAAATTATAAATTAGAGAGGTTTGACCGTTACCTGAGCGTAGTATCGCTGGACCTCCGGTGTTCCTGTAGCTTCCGGATTTCTAGGGGTTGCTAATCCTCAACCAGGACTCCCTTAGCTCAAGCACAGCACAGATCTGTTTCGTTTCCTACTTTAGACCGTAGTCTCTAACTTAAAATCCCTCAATTTTTTGTGGATGGAGGATTTGTAGTCAAGAAAGAGGTTTATTCAAGACATAGTTTTCGATTAAGTAGCTTTCCCTTACTTAAAAACAAACTTTTATTGAATTTGAAAGGATTACAAGCACACAAACACACTGAAAACACTCAAACACTCAAACTAGAAAGATCCATAGAAGGATTTGAACTCTTAGAGTGAGGGAACACTGCTTCACTTTCAAGTTCAAAGCTTTCTCTTTCTCTTTCTCTAGATTCAGACTTTGTTTTTCTGAGTTTCGATGCCCTTCCTTCAGCTTACAAGGGTCCTATTTATAGAGCCTTGGAGAGCATTGGATGCTCTATCAATGCTCTTTACAACTTGCTACCGACAAAGTCTTAGGGAATCCACTCACATGGCAAACAGTGCCACCACTCTGAAAAGAAAAAGTACAAATAGTGTTCATCACTCTGAAAAGAAAAAGCACACTGAACAGTAATAAAAAGACATCACACTAAAGAGATTCCTTCTGGTGGTCCACGTGGCTTGGCATCATGATGTGGTCTTTGATGGTTAATAATCCATGCAGTATTCGATGTTGTACATGCCTTCTTCTCCAACATTATCCTCCCATCCTGCAGCAGCATCTTCATCTAAGTCGAGCTCTAATTGCTTCATCAAATTTTCTGAATATTCTGGATCCTAATCCATAAGCTTATCCCATATAAAGTCTTGACCTTTGGGCGATAGATATCTCCCAAATTCTATTGCTGATAAGTAATCCTGGATTGAATCAGATGACTCTATTGCTTCTGAAAAATATGGTTGAAGCTCCTTCGGAATTATAACAGTGGTGAATCCTACTTTGAATATTAGCATGTCGGTTTTTTGATACTGCTTGATGTATTCATAGATGTAGAAAAGTCCCATGGCTCTGGCTTCAGTGGCATTTTTTAGGATTGGTTGCCTTAATGTTATTGGATCCGCAGAGAACTGGTCTTTAATAAACCTAATCAAGTAGTGAGGTGCTCTTGATTTTCCTCCTTCTGTCTCCATGTTCGCTCCATGCACAAAACAGATTAGCTTTTCTTCTATCCCTGATTGCTTGACTCTGTTGAACACATAATTCTGAAACTTGGTGAAATGCTTTCTGATTGGACTCCATTTATAAGGAAATTTTCCATATATGCCGCTGCACATTCCATAATCCCATGCCTTTAATATTCCCATATCTTCAGAAGGATTACCAGGAAGGTTTATTCCTCCAATTCCAGAATTATCACGAAAGAGAACTAGAGTTCCCCATTCTTCCCAAATATCATAGTACGGACATCTATCTCTGCTCATCACGTAAGAATACCATTGTGGAAACTCTTTATACTTCCAATAACCCTTCAGCTTTTCTTAGAGCTCCCAAGGGAGCTGAAGTATTTTATTGGTTATTTTCAATTCTAACACTCGTAAGGTCATCAAATGGTTCACCAATTGATACCCATAACGACACCTACTCTTACTAACTTCTTCCATTATTGAAATTTTAATCTGACTGGGAGGTGACACCCATCCCTTGTGGTACTTTTCTTTCTCCTCAAGTTCCCTCCTCTCTGCGTTTGATGGACGCTGAGATAGGGAATTGTGGGCTATTCGAACCATTTCTTCTGGAGAGAAATTCTCGTACCCATAATCGTGATACATCCTTAAAATTCCTTGTGGAGGTGGTACTCTGTTCACCATTCTTCTCACTTGCAAGTTCTCGTGTCAAGCTGTCTGCTAATGAGTTTTTTGATCCCTGCACATGTTCAATATTAAAGGAAAATTGGTTAAGGGCTAATTGCCAACGCAGGAGCCTCCCTTGCGCTTTCATATTATCCAAATTATTATGGATAAATCCCAATATTCCTTTACAATCAGTTCTCACTTTAAAGGGTTTTGGAGCAAGAAAAATTATGAATTTATTAATTCCTTTTAAGATAGCAAGAATCTCCTTCTCCATTACAGTGTAATTACATTCGGCTTTGTTGAAACTTCCACTGTTGTACCTGCAAAGCTTGTTATCTTTCTTTAATTTCAAAACAACACCCCAATGATAATTACTAGCATCAGTTTCAAGAACAAGTTCATCCTCCTCATTGGGTAGAGTTAACACTGGCAAATTCATGCAATATTTTTTAAGTTCTTGGACTACTTTTGTATCCTGATTAGTCCAGTTCCAAACCTCTTCTTTTTTCAACTTGACTTGTAAGGGTTTTCTTAATTTAGCCAAATTTTTTATAAAATCAGAGGCATAAGTAAGACATCCTAAAAATCTTTCTAATTGCTTCCTATCCTCTATTTTATCAGGAAATTTTTCTACCTTTTCTAGGATATGATCTTGTAATACTATTTGTCCAGCTTTAATCTTCAACCCAAGAAATTCAATCTCTGGCATAGCATAAATACATTTTTTCTGTCCTAAGATGATGCCATGATTAACACATTCTTGAGTTATAGCCCTAAGGTCGTGCATATGCTGTTCTAATGTTTTTGAAAATATTAAGATATCATCAATGTAGACAAGACAACAATGCTTAAGATTCTTAAAGATTTTATCCATTCTCCTTTGAAATATTTGTGGTGCATTCTTTAGACCAAATGGCATAACTACCCATTCATAATGACCTTGTGGTGCACTAAAAGCTGTTAATGGTATACTGTCTTCTTCCATCTTAATTTGCCAATATCCACTTTTACAGTCCATTTTTGAGAACCATGGAGCTCCCTGTATTCTATTAAATAGAACTGTTTTGTTAGGGATATAATATCCATCAAAGACAGTATTATCATTTAATTTCTTATAATTGATAACCATTCTAGCCTTTCCTCTCTTTTCTTCAGCATGATTTCTAACCATAAAAGCAGGACTAGAATGAGGACTTTTACTTTCTCTAATTAAACCCTTTTTTAGTAAATCATCAATTTGCTCCTTAAATTCTTGTTGGTCTTTAAAGGTGTAAACCATCTGCCTTACTCTAATAACAGTTTTAGGATCTATTAATTCTATCTTAGCAAATGACTTATCTTTATCCCAAAACTTTAAAGGGTCTTCAGAGTATAACTCCTTACACAAATCCTTTTGTTGATTAATAATTTGTTCTTTTATAGTTATCTCGTCTATTAATAGTGCAAATTCTCTTTGTGTAGGAACAATATGCTCCTCACCACGCTTACTGCGCGTGAATTCAATCTTTTGATGCGTATAGGCTTCTTTCATTTTTCTTACCCAAGCGAATTCTCCATTAACAGTAAATATCATTTTATCTAAACTTTGAGTACATGGAGAATATAACCTTTGGAAATTATTTCCTAATATCATGTCATGAGATGTTTGTTCAGTAGCCCATAATATAGGAATTATACATGGGTAACCCCCTAGCATAATTGGTAGATCTAGAATGACTTCTGAGTGAGTCATGATACTATTATCAACAATTCTTACCTGAATAGGTTTGGATGCTGATTTCCACATAAATTCTGAAAATAAAGATTTCTTTCCAAAACACACAGAACATCCACTGTCTACGAAAGCACATAATTGATAATCATTAAATCCTTCAATGCATATAGTTATAGGGATGTAGATGCTATTTGGGTTAGTGACTCTCATGAACGTTTCTATTTGCATATTTGATTCCTCGTCTCCTTCATAGACAGGTTCACTAATAGTTTTTGTTTTAAACCCTATTAACCTTTTATCAGCTCTAGAAGTAGACGCTTCTCCTGGTGTGGCTGGAAGAAATGAAGGGTTTGAGCTAGCACTAGAACTAGAACTAGACACTGATGTTGATCCTAGATCTATACTATGTCTAGCTGGTTCATGAAGTGTTCTTCCAAGGCTGTTAAGTTCTAACTTCCTATTTAGTGCTGCTAGAAGACTAGCAATATCGTCATCTACTCGGAATGAACTCTCTTCCTTAACACTTCTAATTGAAGGGGATAACTGGTTTCTTTGAGCAAGATTAAGACTAGGATTGAACCTAGAACTTTGACTCCTAGAAAGACTCCTGTTTCTTGTTAAACTTGATGGAGGTTGCGAGTTTGTATGGATTTTTCCTTCCTCATCAATTGTTAAGACCTTTTCACATTTAGTGATCGAAGGATTTTCAAAGGCATTTACCCAAACTGTTTTTAGATTAATTTGTTCTGGCTTTACCTTAACGGGTACTGCTAATTGTCCTGGTCCACTAATCTCATATTTATCAGCTTCTACCATTTGAGTTCTCATTGGAGGATTGGTGGTATTTTCTAACTTATATACTACCTTCCACTTTAATTGTAGAGGACAAGTTCCCTTATGCATATTAATCCCTTCAGTTAACAGTTTTAACGATAAAAACTTAGATGCAAATTGGTCTTCTAAACTAACATAATAGTTTGGCCTACATATCCAAGACACTAGCTTGACTCAAGTTACATACCACTCCACTAATAGTTTGGTCACTAAATCTCTTGTGCCTAGTGTCACAAACAAAGTTAATACAGTGCACATTTTTACCAAAATCTTGTAGAGGAGTGATGAATATTTGGATTCCACACACATAAATATATTTGTACTTTTTGTCCTTGTTGTGTTTTTGAATATTTTTCCAATTAATTAGGTTGATTTCAGTAGCTTGATTTTCGTTATTTTTTATTATTATATCTCCTAGCATTTCTTCGCACACGAATTTAGAGAATGCTGGGAAGAAATGTCTCTTGAAGAACTATTCTTTAGCGATAACCGGGAATTCGACCCTTGATTTTCGCATGTTTTCTATTTGTTCTTCATCTATGGATGACTCTGCTTCTTGGAGTTGAGCTAGAGTGGTCATTTCTCCACCTGAATCGAAGGCTTCTTCGGTGAAATTTGAAGAATCTATTTCCTCTCCTTGCATCATCTCATTGACTTCCTCATAATCCGACTCCTCACCTTCTTCTTCCTCAACTACTTCAACAACTCCTTTGTTGTTGCTTAAAGCTAATTCAATAGCTTCATCCTCGGATATTTCAATGTAATCCATACTTCCTAATGCTTCTGCTAACTTATTGTTTTTCCTATTTTTGCATTCATTAGCATAATGCCCCGTTTCGCCACATGCCCAACACTTGCAATTTCTTTTCTTTTCAGGGCAGTAAGAGGCTTTCCTAAAAAACCTTCTTTTCTTAATAAACGGTTTCTTATAATACTTCTTATGATATTTTTCTCCTCTTTATTTGTTGAAGCTTTTCTTTCTATAATTATTTCTTCTTTGATTATCTCTTCTATCACACCCCCATTCATTTGGTAAATCCCAACATGGTAGAAATTGTCTCTTCATTTGTTGTGTTCCTTTCACTTCTCGACATTTCTTTTCTACCCATCTTTTTATAAATTTCGTTCTATTACCCAAAGTATCTCTAGAATTATACCTATTTTTCCATTCATGATATCCATCACTAATTTCTTCGTTAATAGGTTTTGGGAGCTTATCGAAGAGCATTTGAAGATTAGTTTGGTTTTCTCCTATCTTATAATAATAATGTTCAAATTCAGAGAGATAGTTATCCAAATATCTCATATTACAGATTTCAAGAGTGTTTAACTTTCTTTGCCACTCAATAAATTTTTTGTCAATTTCATCTCTTTCTCCTACAAACTCTTCGTCTATAGCTTCCCATAATGTGGTAAACATTTCTGCTGGAGATTCTTTTGTTCTAAGATTTTCTTTATATTCTTCAGGTATTCCTTCATACCAGTCAGCTACTATACCATACAGACTGTGTTCTATGTAATTTAAAAAATTTGATGATCTCCAATCTGTATTTAGGTTTAAGACACTCATCATGCTTTTCTTCCAAAAATCTAATACTTCTTCTCGTCTTCTTACTCCATCTAGATTTAGCTTATATCCAGTTTCACTTATTGGTTCTAAAGTGAGTTCTTTTTTATTAGGTCGATGATTTGGCATAATCCTTACTCCAAATCTAGCCGTTTTTTCTAAAAACTCTTTAGGTTTAACATTGAGCCTTCGATAGCTACATGATCCTTCTTCATATTTTTTATAGTATGATCTGTTTGCCTCATTTGTCTCTTCTAACATTATAGGTGTTATCTCTTCCTCAACTTCATTGAAATCTAACACCTTTTTACCAACAATTTTATCCACTCTTCTTTTGACTTCATTAATGGGTATTGTTTCCATATCTTTTAATTTTATTAATCCCATTTGTTGGTACATCTCTTCTTCTTCAGTACCATATTCAGATTCTTCGCTACTCGTTATACCTGATTCTTCCATGATATTTTCTAGTAACTTAGAGTTACTCTCTACTTCATGTTTCTTCATCTTCAGGTTCGGTTTTCTTTTCAATTTTTAAATTGGGGACTGAAAATGTTTTTGATGGGTTTTGATTTTGAAAAGGATATTTATGTGGAAACAGACTCGGTCTTTTACCTACTATTGTTTTAGTAATAGCACCTTGGTGTCTAATTTCGTTAGTAAGTGCAATAGCAATTTTTTGGTTTTTTTCTAGGTGGATTCGTTGGATTAGAGTGAGTTCTTCTTTAATTTTTTGGATTTTCTCACTCAATCTAAAAATACAACTTTTCAAATCTGCGATGTCGTCGGCAATGGTGTTTAGTATGGCTTCATAATGTTTTTCGCCAATTTTTAGATGTTTAATATGTGGAGATTCTCGATTAGGACACTTATCGGAAATTTCCAGCTTGTCGACTTGATAATTTTCAGCTTGTCAACTTTTTAATTTTCGGCTCTGATACCAAATTACAGGACCTATATTCAATTAAGCGATACTAAGATAAGCTAAGAAAAAAGATATTTGATAAAGCTAATATTTTTAAATCTAAGGATATTTTTTATAACTTAATGATTAATTTTATAATTATCTAAAAATAACGAGAATGAAATATAGATACTACAAATAAAAAGAAAGAACTGTAATTAACGAAAATAAAACCCAGGCCGCTGAGCAAAAAGTGCCGGGCCGCTGAGCACACCCCTATTTTTGTGGATCTGAACATGAAAGTTAATATACCCTGCCATGATGGCTACGACGCACTAGGAACTGTGCCTATCACAAGGATTTGCTTTCTCCCATCTGAGCTTTGCCAGAATCCAGCATTGCAATTTAATGCCCTTCAATGCAATTAAATGCCTCCATGACTCATACAATGTGTTCACGCACTTAAGTGTAGTAAAAAGACAAATTACTGAAAAAATACAAAATTAAGCCTTAGTTGCACCCTGTTGCTCGAACTTGTGAAATTCCTAAAAAAAAGAAACTGACTTTTGGTGTGCTTGTGCATTGTGGGTGCTTGTGAAATTCCCAATCTTACTTTTTGCAAGTGTCTCAATTTCAATCACCATGCTATACCAGGATCTTGCGTAATTTGGGTACATCAAATTGGTCTTCAAGCAGACTTGTTTCTGTTTTGTCTAAAGATACTGTTTTGGCAAAAGAACAAGCCAGGCATTGCATTTGTCGGCCACAAACGTACAACAGAAATAAGCGACTGTAACAAGGGTAAAATGCAGACTAATGCTTTAAATGAAACAGTTTTTCTTTACCCACCTTTTTACTCCAACAACTCCCTCTTTCAAGCTTAATTTAAACAATGAGATCGAAGCAGTTGAAACATGTAAGAAACAATGGAGAAACTACGGCAAACACCACTCCTCTCCATTTTGTTATTTGGCCTTGTCTTGATTGCTCATGCTCAAGAGAGTGGGCCTCTCACTCCTGCAATGTTCGTCTTTGGAGACTCTCTAATTGATAATGGAAACAACAACTACATGATCACAACTGCAAAGGCTAACTACTATCCTTACGGGATAGACGTTGGTGGCCCCACAGGCCGGTTCTCCAATGGCTTAACCGTCGTTGATTATGGAGGTAAGTTTAGAACAACCAAGAAATTCATCTAGATCAGAAAAAATTGGCATAACCTTACCTTTTTGCTGACTTCATATCTTTTGATCATTTGTCGCCTCCAAAAGCGCATTATCATGGATTACCATTCATAACAAGATAATGCGCTTTTGGAGGCGACAAATGATCAAAAAACAAAACAAAATTGACATAATCTTACCTTTTTGCTGATTTTTTGTTTTGTTTTTTGATCATTTGTCGCCTCCAAAAGCGCATTATCTTGGATTACCGTTCATACCGTCCTATTTCTCCACTTCCACAATGGGGATAAGCATCTTGAGAGGCATCAATTTCGCATCAGCAGCAGCTGGAATTCTCAAGGAGACTGGCAGGCACTATGTAAGTTGTAAAGTACAGTAGAAACATCTGATATTCTGATTTAAGTAGAATACTGACTAGATGCAATACTTATTGAAGCTAATTAATGGGTTTGAACATCTAATTCAAGGTTTATGTGGTTGGTTATATTGCAGGGACAAAGAACAACACTTGATGAGCAAATATCTCAATTTGAAACAACAGCCAGAGTACAACTGCCAAGATTTTTCCAAACTCGGGAAGATCTAGAAGAGTATCTTGCAAAATCAATCTTCTTGATCAACATTGGGGGTAATGACTATATCAACAATTACCTTCAACCACTTAGATATGATACCAGCAGAATCTACACCGGGGAAGCATATGCAGATCTTCTTGCTAATACACTTTCTGACCAATTATCAGTAAGTTCTCTGCTAAGAAAGTGCAGTATGAAATGGCAATAGATAAATTGGTATTGTTAAAGAAAATTGTTCAACTTCAATTCCAAATTGATTTCTTTGACAGAGACTGTACACACTAGGAGCAAGAAAAATGGTGGTTGTAGGAACAGGCCCACTTGGGTGCATACCTAGCTTATTATCAACAGCACAAGGGAGCAAATGTGTTGATGCAATCAACAATTTAGTAATTCAATTCAATGGGCGTCTCATTCAGCTCACAAGCACACTCACTTCTAGTCTTCCAGGATCTACTTTTGTCTATCAAAATATTTATGACCGGTTCATAGATATGGCTACCAACCCTACTAAATATGGTACTACTAAATCAACATCTTTATCTATTTCTCATAAATTGGAATCATATGAAAACTATAAATCATGATTTTGATTTCTCTATTGTAGGATTGAGTGTGACAGACAGAGCTTGTTGTGGGAATGGAAGGAATGGAGGGGAATTAACATGTCTTCCTCTGCAACCACCATGTGCATATAGAAATCAGTATCTCTTCTGGGATTCCTACCACCCAACTCAAGCTTCCAATGCCATTATAGCAAAGAGCAGCTACAGCCAGGTTGCTACAGATTGTGTTCCAATTAGCATATACCAGTTGGCACAGCAATAAATTTACATTTTAATTCTAAGCTGGTTACTCACACTTTCTTTACCTTTCCTTTGCTTGTATGAGGACTTAAGTCGGACAATAAATTATGCAAATTATCAGTTCTTTGTTAAGGTTATATTTAGCTCCTTTCTTTCTTTCTTTCTTACTTTCTTTCTTCACTGAATTAGAGAAAGTTAAGAGAGAAAGGTAAAAACTATGCAGAAAGACAGAATAAAGAAAGGAGTCAAGCTGAATAAATGAAACTAATCTGCAATATTATGACCAAATGAATCAATAACACATTCTAAAGGGACATTTGCATCAGTAAGAGGCTTTCCATTATACTGTAGAAGAAACAGAGTTGGGAGTATCCATGAAACAAGAGAGAAAAAAAGGATTTTACTACATCTTCCCCTAATTCAGTGACCCAAATTATTTTTTTTTAAAAGTCATCAACTATTATACATCCCACAACTTAAATCCTATTAAACAACACATAAGCTTAGTTAAGAGGTACCGATTTGAACAGGCCCAGAAGAATAATTAACTTGTCTCTGACTGATATGTGCCCCTCATCATTGAGCTGCACCCAAGGGCTATCACTAACTTGAGAAACAAAATTAGAAGGTAGGATAACTGAATGCAACTAATTAGATCAACCACATTCGTATTAAAGAGTCGCAAGGCAATAATGCATTAGTGAGCATAATAAGACCCACACAATGCTTTGAATTTACATTTACTAGTTTAGAATCATTGCTGAAGCAGACTATCCTTGTCAATGTATGGAAGCATCAAATCTTGGCTCGTAGAAGCACACTTGGCTGTTGTATGACTGCCGAGCACAACCAGCAATCCATGACCAAACCTTCTTATCCACATCATATAACAAACCTTTTCCCAAATTCCAAGACGTAAAGCAAATTAAATTATCCTGTCCAAAACATTCAAATCTCTCTGCTGATAACCTCAGGAGAACACGGAAATACTTGGGAGGCATCCTACTGATCTCAATCCACTGAATCTTAGCATGATCCAATTCCCAGATTCTCATACTCTGGAGAGTACTGTAAAGCCCCATCCTTCCAACTAGAAAAAGGCGCTTCTTTGTACCAGCGATCAGATACCCATCCAGCAAAGACCGAGGAAACTTAGCAGGAATATGCTCCCAATATCCATTGTCTAGCCTATACATCATCAACCCAAGTGGCGAAAGAGTTTCCATATACAAACTCGTATCACAAAGCGCCATTTTTGACGAACAAAGCGTAGGCATAATCTGATGGAGCGACCAACAGTTCAGCTTTGAGTCATAAACTTCAGTGGGTAACGACTTATCACCATAAAAATCGCTAGTGGCTATGACCTTAAAAGACCGGTCCTTTCGATCAACAACCATAATCAACTGCCTTTGCTGGTTATAATGCATACTTGGCAATACTCTCCAAGCTTGTGTCAATGGATTACATATCAATGTCTTGAAAATCAGACCATCAAGACCTGAAAAACACACAAGGCCACCTGAGGAACCAACCAACCAGAATGCCCATGATGGCAAAAACGTAAAGGGAATTCTGTACCATGTCTTCAATGGAAGGCTGAAGACTGAACACTGAGGTGTTTGCGTGTTCTTCCAAAACGTTAGAAGGCAAGGCCCGTGAGACGGAACCTGAGAGTGAAACTTAAGAAAGCTACAATCTTGCAAAATTGAGTTCCACCTCTTGCAAACAGATCGAAGCCGGAAGATCATAAATGGAGGAACCCTAGCTAAAATCTCATTCAGCAAATCCTCAGGCAACATGGCCCATATGTTATCCTCCATCTGAACATCAGGATGGACAGCCTTGGTGAAAGTCGCTAGCGTCTCTTCGTCCAAACCACGCGGTTTGGTTTTAATCGCCTTTTGCCCCGATGGGCTAGTATTTCTCGAACCTGCTCTTCCTAAAGGGCTCGTATTTCTCGAACAACATCGACTCGATGGGCTTGAATTCCTCGACCCACAATTGCTCGGATACGATACCTGGCTAGCCCTAACTTCTTCTTCAGATGAGGAGCTCAATTCTACCAGCTGTGAGCTAAAATTTCCAGACCTAAATTCAGCTGATTCCTCCATCTCCATCATCTCCTGCAAGCGGCAAAGGCCCCCAATTTACGACAGCAACAAAACCCTCCTGAAATCAACCACTATGAACAATTTTTCGTATGAAATTTTGTGAATAGTCACAGGCGAGCAGTTTAGGCAGAGGAGAAGAAACCCTAAGTAAGTAGGGTAGATCCGACAGAACTAAAGTGATTTTCCACATGGAATGAAGAAGTTTGAAAATCGTACATAGGGATATGCAAGCGATCGATCTGAAAGCAGGAGAAAAGGATCGCACCTTTAATTTTGTTCGATTATTGCCTCGGATTCTAGAAGGATAAAGAGCACTTGCAGACAACAGGATCAACTTGAAGTGATCTTCTTAAGCTAGCTAGACTGCTAGACTCGTGTGCGGTTGTTTGCCATGTAGGAATTTCTAATTTCTTCCCCAATTTTTTTCGTTTTCAAATTTTCTTACAGAAATGATTTCTCCAATCCTTTTTTATGTGTAACAAGGATTTCTTGCGAAGAATCTTAACTTTTGTAAGACAAGATTTCTAATCGGAATACAATAAAAGATTAAAAATAACATGATGCATTTGAATTCAACTCCAACTTTAAATTTGAAGATTAACGGATTTGTCATTCATATATACTAATATATTTGGATTCTTTTTGTCAAACTTTATTTCTCTAATCTTTGACTTATTCTTTAAATTAAAAAAAAACAGCTTGGATTAAAGGAGAAATTACAAAATCAACTTTTACATAAAAAATAGTCAAACATCCACCAAACCCTCGTCTCCTCCTATTAACATCCCGTAAAAGGAGTTGCATAAACTGAGATTTCAATAGCCTAGTCGATCATTCAATGAAGTCCGCCCGTCACCCGATTGTCCTGTGGATCAAACAACAGTCGTCAATTGAAGTTCAAACAAGAACAAATTGTTCATGAAATGCATTAAGACCTTAATTTAAAAAAAAAGAAGCCCAGACAGAAATTACCTTCAGGAGGAACCCATGCTTCATAATCAGCACCAGTATTCAAGAAAGACGGCTTTGCAGGGCCAAGCACTCTCTTAGGCCGCTTATTATTATCTTCTCTTGACTTCCCATCTTCTTCATTTGCAGCTTCATCTGAATCTTGATATCCCCTCTTATGCTTCAATAAGAGGGCCACAGCGTCTTCAGCATTCATCCCGTTCCCACCTTGTGAGGTCGACTCTTCAGAAACACCATCATCTCCTTCTTCCTCAACCTTCTTTTTCTTTCTAATAATCAAACCAGGAGCTGCATTTTCAAGTCCAGACTCCTCATTATTGGTTAAAATCTTATTCCTATCCTTATAATCAACGAAGTCATCACCCGCGTGCGTTTCCACCAAGTTTTCTTGTCTTTGACTCTTTTCTCCCTCCTCATCTGTTACAGCACCAAGCCACTTAGGCTTTTCCACCGTAAACACTTTAGGCTTGCTGACATCAGCTTTGCTGTCACTTTTTTCCGGTTCTTCAGCCTGCTTCTTAGCTGGGTTACTTGCAAGTTTCACAGGCTTGCTGACTTTCTTCACCTGTGGAAGAGCTATTTCTGCTTTCTTAAGGACAGACTGTGTAGGCTGGAGTTCTTTAGATTTGCTTATTTCAGATGTTGACTGTCTTCTTTCAGCAGCTTCACCTGTTGGATCAGCAACCTTCAGCAAGTAGAGAACTCTATCTAAATCACTCTGGAGAGCAGATATCTGCTTTTGAATTTGTTCTGCTGTATCTTGCTCTGACAACAAAGCACCAGGAATATAAAAAAAATATCAGCAACAAAATAATATGTACTTGAAAAAGGGTTTAAGAAGTTATATATGGTATGAAAAAAGGACTTACTCAGCTGTACAGACAAGTCTGTCATGTATGCATCAAGTGCATCGTCTGCAGATTCAGCTTGAGTAGGCGGTTCAGATATCTTGCTCTTCTCTTCAAGCAGCAGCTTTGTTTTCTCTTCCATTTCTTTCATGATTACCTCTTTCTTATCCAGAAGTGTATCAGCGGTTTCAATTGTTTGGGTCTCTTGGGATTTATTTACAGATGGCTTCTTCTTTGTACGGTCATAAAATTCATCCTCGTCGTCACTGAATAAGCAGAAGGGTAATTTGTAACCAAGTGTAAATGCATACATAGTTATCCTAAGAAAAAGATGGGGGAGGAGATTTTTCATCTATGCAGTACCTCAAAAGGTCTTCATCGTCTTCAGTCGCTGTCTTTTTCTTACCGTAGGAGTTGCCCTTGGTACGAGCACCTAAACTTTCCCTGATACTATCATTTAGTGTCTCCTCTAGGCTCTCCAGCTCATCCATTAGCTACGCAGCATTTCAAACAGAGAGTCAAATAAAAAATAGAACAGCACACTAATACAGCAGAACAGGACAATTTATTGACCATCAATGATTCTTCATCAGGTAATTACCAACAAAGCATAAACACCAGCTATCAGTGAAGTAAATTAGTTAAGAACAAAAATATAGTTGCAATTGTTCTTAATGGTAGTAATCAGATAATCACAAACCTCGGATATCCTCTGCTCATTTCGAGCAATCTGCGTTTGCTGTCCTTGGGTCAACCCCCCTTGAGATATGTCTTTAGCGCGAATTGCGTCCATTTCCTTCTTCATATGTGCAATCTAAAGGAATCCAAGTCCATCAGATTCGAGCAAAATAGAAAAATCCTCTAATTTTCCTTGTATGATTTATCTTGTGAATATCACAACATTATGAGTTTAACGAACTAAAGTCTAACATTAAGTATTATAATGTGTACCCTTCTCCCACCTCTCTGCAGAATAGAATGATACAGTATGAAACATAAACAGAAAACCACTTGCCTTCTCCAGTCTTTTCAAAACTTTGCTGCGTGTTTTTTCTTGCTTTTCTGTGAGCTGTCCTTTGTAAGTTTGCCACGTTATCTCATCCACTTCATCCTATGAACCATATCATGAGAAGAAAAAAAAAAAGAAGTAAATGACTTCCAATTCAGAAGAAGTGATAGAAAATTGATAAATATAATAGTTAGGCTCAAACAAAGAAGTGGTTGACATTGATTTAAGCAATAGCTGTATGGTATTTTAGGATAAAAATTGAAATTGATTTTAGTAATAGCAGTTTCGCATTTTTAGGATAAAACACAATCACTGGGTGATATTGCATACTAAAATTATCCCACAGAAAATGTATACTTCTACAAACCTCATCTTCCTCAATAGCATCCTCTCCCATTCCCCATGAAATTCCATCAGCAAAAGCTGCTTCAGCCTTCGCTCTACGAAGAGAAGCTTCACGATCTTGCCTCTCTAGATGGTACTTTGCATGTTTAATACTCTTTATATCAGCTTCCTACAAGAGAAATACATCAAAAACATTCATAAACACATACAAATATAATGAAAAGGAATGACCAATAATAGCAAATTAAATATACAGGTGATGAGCCAAAGACCACAGGTGTCGGTAAGACAAAATGTCAGTTAAATATAAGCATATAGAAATCCACAAAGATTTAAGCATGGATATAAATGAATCTAGATGTGCTTATTTCCAACTTACGCCAAGTTTGATAGAGCAAATAGCATACACTCTATATAGCAAAATGCAGATGAAACAAAAGGAAGAAGCTGAATGAAAAAGATAAAAACAAAAATAGTGCTTACAGGAGGCATCAAGTCAGTTGGACCTTGGAGTATATACAGCCGGGTTGAACTACAAAGGGACAAAAAAAGAAATTAGACAAAATGAAAGATTCTATTTAGTATACCACAAAAGTTTAATTTCCATATGAACTCAAAGCTGAAGCATTAAAACAACAGCCTATAGACTGCAGGTAAGGAAGAATGTCGCAGATGTTAAAGCATAACAGAACAAAAGATAATAATGATAGAGCAGAATATACACAAAGAACAAGAACTCACAGGCCAAAGCGAATGACATCTCCAACATGCAGCTCCACATAAACTTTTGGCTTCACCTGGACAAATGAATTGACAATTTTCAAGATATTAAACATACACATCAGTCATCAAAATCATGCCTGCTAACAATGGAATTCCCATTTAAGTTTACAGGTTCGATTCCCCATTGTTGTATCGCGTCCTGCTAGACAATACATAACATCATACACATATGCAATTTCACTTCTCATTATGAAGTTAACAGGGAGTCAAAAACCAGTAAGAAGAAAATAATCACACAAAAGAAGATAGTGACTCAGACACTGGAAGTGGAAGGTACTCTATAGAGGGAGAACCAGCAAAACGTTTAGAGAGCGAACCTGGTTTTTGTTGACAAAACTACCATGGCTACTCCCAAGATCATAAAGATAGGCCTCACCACTCTCCTTGAACTGGAGAACTAGTACAAAAGAAACAAGAACAAGATTATTGTTATACTAAATTCATCAAACTAATATGGAGCAGTGATTCTTTCCTTATTTCCAAATCGATTCATATTGATTGAGCATCAATTTTTCAATAAAAAAAGATTTCTTTTCTCGTTTCCTTCGGATCAGAGAAATCTTGCTTTAATCGTTTTACTCTTTCTTTATCAGTGAAATAATCCCCAATAAACAGGTATGGAAGCTAGATTTTAGGGGGAAAATCTCATCCCTCCTTTCTGCATCCACATTGCTATTTAAGCTTAAAGCATTATGCCCATCACATAGATAATCATGAGGCATTTTATATTGTGAGTGAAGGAACACTTGTTTATTATGTAAGAAGCACACATTAGCAAAAGTCCTTAAAGATTTCTTCCTCATATGCATGCTAAAACCACATCAAAAGCAACTTTCAGAACTCTTCGCTCCCCATCTAGAAACAAAGTCCTTCCCTTTCCTACAATTCTCAGTGAACTAGAGCGTGGCCATTCTTTTAATTCTGAAGTAATTTCATAAAAAAGGAAAGGACTTGGCAACTACTGCTTCAATTGTACAGCTTTCATCTACATCTCACCACAAGAACACCTGCTGAATCTAAATCCTCACATTCTTTCCCTTTCATAAAAAATACAAGTGCAGCCCATCCTATAATATAATTCATAATATACAAGAAATTCCTCAGGTAAAAACAAAGGAAGAGATCCTACCTGCATGAAACCGGGATACTGTAGGGTTCTCAAGAACAAAATCACAAAGATCAGCTCGTCCGAACATGTATGCGCCCTTTTTGGTACTGAATAGCAGCAAAATAACAAAAAGAAAGAAACAGTTATACACCAATATTCATCGGCTCAATCACAGAAACTCTAATGTTGGAAAATTAAACTCACGTGTCGAGCTGATCAATGATTAATCCGTCCTTAAGAATCTCTAAAGAGTAAGAATGGCAAGGAGCTGCACTCCACGGCGGGATTTTGTACGGAACTTGCGGCCTGCTATTCTGGTTGCGATCAACCCTAGACACCGTTCCTCCGCCCTCCTCGTCGCCCTCAGCGCCGTCTGTACTCGGTTCACTAACGGATTTTTCGGATTCAGGCAGCGGATCACTATCAGCGTCGGCGGCGCTCAGGACCGAAGGCTCATTAGGGTTTTTGGGAGGCGGAGGGCCCATCGGAGGCTTCATAGCGGGAGGGACTTCTGAAGGAGGGGAGGTGGTCGAGGATTCTTGTTGCGGAGGTGATTGGGATTCGGGAGAGGCGGTGGAAGTGGTGGCGGAACCGGAGGAAGGAGGAGCCATGGAGGTTGCCATGAGAGAGGAGGGAGAGCTCTGAGATTTGGAGCTCCGAATAATGGCCGGTTTCGGAGTCGGTTTGGTCTATCTCAAAGACCTCCGTCGACTTTTTACCCCGAGTTACTTTATTTTTCAGTTTTCTACCCTTTTAGTTTGGAAAAATTACTCAAAATATACTCACCTTTTACCCTGTTGCACAATCTACCCCAACCTATCCGAATTTCAGAGAATATCCGGATTGTATAATTTCAGTATTTCACCGTTGGCATTTGGCAAGGGCCAATGAGCCAAGAATGGTCAATAAAATCAATTTTACAGTTGCATTTCAGCATTTGGCAATTGGCAATGTAAAAATCGTGATTTAAAAAAAATGATTTTGGTCTTAAGGAAAGATCAATCTATCTTGATTTTGTCTTGGTTTAACACACAGGTTTATGTGCAGTTTAAAAAAGTAACATCACATAAATTTTAAGAAATGTTCATCCGCCTGAAGAATTCCCTAAATGTTCATCCATGTCAATTTTGAAACAATTCATGACTATACTTGTACTATTTCGCTTTTATTATAAAAAGAAAATTGTTTACCTCTCATACCACCACATTCTTTAACCTTGAATGAGATATGGTTGTTTAACTACTCTCAACCTTTATGAGTTGTTTCATATGGTGCTAACTTTTAAATTCTTCTAAGATATTTAAAATGGTAATAATAGTTTGGAACTATTGTAAGAAGATCCCTAGAGGTTGAAGACCACACACTCAATTTATCCAAACAATTTGTTTTCCATCATTTTCCAGTGTATCTGAACAATTTGCTTTGTATTATTTTCCATATGGGTCAGACTTTTTTAAGGAATCTAAAATCACTTTACCACTAGATCAACTTTCTATCGATGGTCTAAGACTTAATTTTATACAATATTATAAACCAATGAGAGGACAATACATGCAATTTTATCCTACAAGATCTCCTACGCAAGAGATGGGAAAATAATTTAGTAATAAAAATCGCCAAAACTACAAAATCCAACAAATTGGAACAACACATCTTCTGATACCCAAATCACACTATACAGACTCCAATCACATAGGGAAGTGAACAAAACAAATGATTTACATATTCAAGCACTCTATAGGAAACCACAAACAGTCTGCAAGGCTTTATGTAACAAAGAATGGGGAAATCAAAACATTCTTAAGATGAGGATGATTGGAGTGCAGACTGCACTTTCATTTCCAACATTGAGACATATCTGTCAAGCAAAGATATCACAGCTTCAAACTCTGTTACTTGCTTCTCTATTGAATCTATTTGTTGAACATACTCATCAAAGTTGCCACTCTTAGCTTTCAATTGTTCCACATATACCCTTAAACCAGAGGCAACATCACCAAAGCCATTGTACTCTTCCGCCACCTTGAGGTTCATCTTCTCCAAGAGTTCAAGCATATTATTAGTGCCCTGTAAAGTATTTTCCCGATTTAGTAGAAGAACATGAAACAAGAAAGCTAATGAAATAAAGGCAGATAAGTATGTATTTGAAAGCAAGGACTTCAATACTTCCCTTTGGCTTTTATTAACGACCAAAATAAGGGGAATTGCAGAAGATAACACTAACTTTGAGGATGACAAGGAGATAATGAGTCAAGGACACGAACTTATTAAAATGCAAATCATAACACCAACTCTGGGTTATGCAGATTTACATCTACTTATCAGAAAATGTCATAAGATCAAACACGCACAAACCCAATAATGGTGTTATTATTTGTATTTCACTAACCCGTGTCATTATGTGCTTGTCATCCAGTTAGTGTTATTTCCATAAATGATTTTGCTTTCAAGGTGTCTATATGGGTGAAGGCGTGAAGCTGATGGAATTTCTTTTCGGGATTGACTAAATGTCAAGCTTATATCTCAGAGGGACTCATAGTCAAGCAAGATCAGATATGTGCACCTGTAGTTCAGACTTGACCATGGTAGAGACGCTGCTGAAAAGATCATTCAATGCATCAGCAAGTTCATCTTGTTCTTGATTATCCTTCTCAGCCATACTTGTGTGCTCACTTCTACAGAGTACATCAGTACAATTAAGACCATACAATAACAAAAAATGATCTTTTTTATATAGAGGGGCAGACAAAAAACCAACCACAAATCTACTGATCGAGCAAAAAAGCCAACCAAAGTATTCAATCATGTGCTTATGCAGATACATGGTACAAGAATATGTAAAATGAATAAAGAGGCGTGATTTTGACAAAAATTGAAACTATAGATAGTTTTTGAAGACAATAAAACAGTCAAGACTCAAAATGTAGATGGAACAAATCCCTAATCCTCACTGCAATTCATCTTTAACTCCTAGAAACATCAAAACCAATATCAAACAAGATAAAAATCATGTAGATTATCCTACATTTAAAGAGAAGAGATCGAGCTATAAATCAAACTAACATAGAAGTTTGCCCCAGTCAAAATATGATGAAATCGAGTGCTAAACAGCAAGAAAATATTGAAAATAGATATGACAAATTGAGGAGCAGTAAACCTCAATCGAGCTCAAAGTCTGCAAATTCGAACTTAAACTACGAATCGAATGCCGTGAATTTCTTGTTTAAACACCAGAACCAAACTGATATCCATCACCCTAAACTACTCAAAATCAGCCTACTGATTTCAGGGATCCAAAGTAATTTGGTAGGAAGACATACCGATGAGATTCAGAACTCAGAAGAACCCACGAACGATTCCGAAGGAGGAGTCGACTCAAAGAACTCACCAGGAGGCAAGGAGTTGTGGAGGCGAGTCAGGCGACGCCGCGATGGGGAGAAATGCCGACTATGGAGTGCGAACTGAATGTCGAAGGATTAGCCAAGGAAGATGAGATTCGAGAGGCAGTCGATGGAGGGCGAGACTCGCTAGAGATAGTCACCACTCACCACTCGTCGTTGATGGAGCCGTGGAGGCGAGTCAGAGAGAGAGCGGCGCACGCAATTGTGAAATGGGAGGGTGGGTATTAAAATTTGAGAAATTAGTACCCATGCCCCACTTTGAAAATTTATTTGCAAAAATGCCTTCTTATTTCTAATGTTACATCAATGCCCAAACAAATAGCATAAATGTCCAAAAATATAGCAAAAAAGCCCAAAATGATGCCCTTTCCTATTTTAGACAAATATTAAAATATTTCAATTTTCTTTATAATTGAAAACTAAATTTCTGATAAAATCATTTTAAATTTATTTTTAGCTTTAAATTAAATTGCTTTTTAAAAAAAAAATTTAATCACTTTGATAATTAACTTACCTATTGAATTGAATTCCCCATAGATAAACCCTAGACTTATCTTCCCCATTCATCTCTCACCTCCGTCCCATTTCAAACGATTTGAAGGCGAGCCGTTTGAACAAGATTTTGATACAAACGGCATTGATTTTGCAGTTTTCGTCCATCTCGCCTCGTCTCTCCACTTCGTCTATGCCACCGGCTTGCTGATCCTTCCTTCGGGTGCAACAACCCTATTCCGTCCAGTTTTCGGCTTAGACCTCACCGAGCTGCCGGGGCAGAAGAAGAAGAGTGTAGGCGTTGAAATCGGTGCCACCCTCCTCCATTTCCGATCTAAGGTTTGATCCAAATCGCGAGGTCGGGTTTTGCCTTGATATGTAGTTATGCGTTAGATTTGGTTTCTACCTAATTAATTTGAGGGGGGCATTTGTATTTGTGTTTGGCCTCTAATACTGATGTGCAAATTATGTTTGACTTGTTGAATGTCTCGTGGGTGTATATAATTGCTTGAGGTTAGTTTATTTAATTGTTTTTCAATTAAGCAAACCAACTGGAGTGTTCAATCTTTGATGTCTCGATTGGTGTAAAAATATACTATCCTTTTCAATTAAATTAGAATGGTTGTTGTGTAGTCCGATTTAGATGGGAATCCCTTCTCGGTTGGTTTGATCTTTATTGGGATGCAATTAGTAGTTTAGGCCTACGATTATGAATTGCATGTTTCCTCGGCTTATCGTTGTGTGATAGCATTTGTTTAGCCTTGGTTGTAACCCCTTTTGGTTTAGGAAGGTTTTACTTTGGATGTCTTGAATGCGGAATCCATTTTGTGTGAGAATGGGGTTTGAAGTTTCCACATTGGAACTTGGACTTCGAAAAATCATTACCCTTGAGCTTATAAGTTTCGTGTCGGTTAAGGCTAAGTTTTGAAATACGAGTTTGTTGAGAAATGATGATGTTGGTTCATGAGTTTTAAAACTTTAATTATGGGTGACAGGATAAAATTGTAACTATGACAGTAAGTTTTAAAAGGGTGACCAAATAGACTTTTCATAATTAAAATTGTAAACGAAACCATCTACTATAATCAAGTTTTGGTAAAGGATGACAGTATAATTATTGACATATGACAATATCTTTACTCCTATGAACATGCAATTCAAATAAAGCTATCATCAATCCATTTCAGCTTTCTTATAGGGTGACAAGATAAAAATTGTATTGTGACAGTAAGTTTCGAAAGGGTGACAGATAGCATTTTCATAATCAAAATTGTGAACGAAACCATCTACTATAATCAACTTTTAGTGAAGGATGACATGATAATTGTTGAAGTGTGACAATATCTTTACTCCTTTGAACATGCAATTCAAATGAAGCTAACATCAATCCATGTTCAACTTTCTTATAGGGTGACAGGATACAAATTGTAATGTGACAGTAAGTTTAGAAAGGGTGACCAGATAGACGTTTCACAAGTAAAAAGGGATGACAAGAAACCGTCTACATAAGAGGCTTTTTGGCAAAGGATGACAAGATAATGAATGAAGTACGACAGTAGGCCTTTACTCCTATGAACATGCAATTCAAATTTAAGCCATCAATTTATAAGTACTTGTAAATCACAACATGAGAATTAGAGGAAACATTAAGTTAAGCAAATATGTTCATAAATTAACCATAACCAAATCAATCCATGCAAAGCAAATAAATCCATCAAGAAAATATATGTTTCAAATATAGCAAAACAAACATGGTCTAAGTAAACAATAAGTTAAAAAAAAAACTAGTTGTAATTGTCATCTAATCACGACAGAGGCCTTGTACAACTGCTCTGGTAATGTCCCAAACCTTTGCACCTCCCACAATGACGTTTAGACCAGTACTTCTCCCAATGTGCACGAAACCTATTTGTCTTAGGTCTTCCAATAATCCTTCTTACTTGCGGTAAATGGCACGTAATTGCAGTAACCGATGGAGGAATCTCCCAATGCCCAACCAGAGGAACCAAATGCAGAGTTTCCTTATGCACTTGATGAGACTCTCATCTCTTGCATAGAGTTTGGAGTTTGAAACTCAAAGACTTTCCTGTCAACACCTTCGTCCATAAACTGATTATTTTCTTCTCCTTAATGCTTGTGTACAAATCTATCGGCCATATCCCCTCTTTTGATGATTTTGAATTCAAAAATTTATAGGCTTCAAGATCATCTTCACCATTAATTTCAAAGGGTGGAATGTTTACCTTTATGGGCGACACATAGTGCAGATTTTCACAATCAATGGATAGTTTCTCCACTATTTTATCCTTAAGGGATTCGAATTTTATAGTATCGGATACAACGAGTGCTATTGCCTTCTTATCCCCCCTTCCATAAGACCAGTTATCTCCCAAGACATTCCATTCACCATTTGTCATTAATGTAATTAAGATGTTGTTTCGACCTACAAATACACAAATCGTAATACTTAGAAGCAATAAATGATTATCGAAACAATTCAATCGCAATACTTAGAAGCAATAAATGATTATCGAAACAATTTAATCGTATACTACTTACCCATAGTTGAACTCAATGTGCCTCTATGTTTGTTCGTATATCAAAACTGAATGAACAGATAAGACTGGATGAAAAGATAAGATTAAGAAGAAGTTCGGTACTTTATGTAGAATAATTGGTTATTATTGTTTGCATTAAGGTTCGTATCTTTTAAGATAAAGGATAGAAAAGATTTCGTAACAAATCTAATTCGTTAGCAATTTCCTTTTTCTTTTTAAGTCCGTGACAAGAGCATATTGTGGTATGACAGTAGAATAGACAAGCATGACAGTATAACATCTAGTCCGACTAGATTTTTACCGAAATCTCAACAATTAGGATCTTAGCCATATCTTTGACTTTTTTTTTCCTCATTAATTTCTGTATATCATAACTAATAAATCACTTTAAAATATCTTTTAATATGCCTTTTATTTATTTATTTTTACAATTTTCGTTTCATGATTTTAATTTTTTGAATTTAATAATTCATTTCTAAAAAACATTACAAATATAAATTCAAATAATTAAATAATAAAATAATGAAAAATAAAATTGCATAAATGCCAAAAATACATGATTTTTGCAATTTCTTGTAATGTGGGGTACTTTTGCAAACTGTTTTTGTGCAAGGGGTACCCTTGCAAATCCGCCTTAAAATTTATCTGTTTATTTGAACCAAACCGAGAACCGGTCCGAACCGAAAACCGAACTATCGCAAATCTTAAACCGAGAACTGATCCGAATTACTTTAGTTCTGTTCGGTTTTACTCAGTTTGGTTCGGTTTTAGTTCAGTTTACTACCGAGAACTGATCCAAATTATTTTAGTTCTGTTCGATTTTACTCAGTTTGGTTCGGTTTTAGTTCAGTTTACTTGAACCGATGAATAGCCCTAAAACCAGCCCATTTTACATTAATATAATTAATGTCACTTGCATTTATCGTAAATTAATGATTCACTCTAGATCAACCAACAATAACTTCATAAATTGATATATTTTGTGTTTCAACCATTTTTCATTTTGAAAAGGGACCAACTTTAGTGGTAAATCCGAATTCGTGAACTACTTTGCAAAGTGCACAGACCGAATAAACTGACTTGTGTCGATTAGCTCGACCTATATAAATAGGTAGAGGTAAGAATCGAATATGAGACCATTCAACATTTCTCATACCTTCCACCAATAGCTCCCATGTGGACATCAGTGTTTCAACCAATTGTTACTTTATAAATGGACATAATCCTATAGCCGTTGATATTGCTACTCTTTTGTCAAATTTTGAGGATACATGAAACCGAAGTATTGCAAGCAAACTCGGGTAACAATGCAACAGCAACGACCTCATACCCGAGAGCTTATAACAGAGTATAATCACTAATCATGCCCAACTCATCTTATTCATATAAACCACACATGCAACACTCACTTTCAAGACATAACAGTATTTCACTTTTCTTACATCTTAGCATGCAAAAGACAGGCAACGAAATCAACTCTTCTTGTTCATTTTGCTCTATAGTACACCATCCAAGAGAATGTATATTATACATCAATGTTCTTCCACACAAACAGGTAATATCTTACAGGTACGTCTAATTCAACTCCGATCAAACAAAAGACACAATTGACAGGGGGGTGATCTCAAGCAGACGAAATCACAGATCAAACCTATCTGATATATGTTTTTTTTTTTATTCAAGCTAGTTGGCAAGGCAGAGCTCCATGCATGGAGCTCATTTTAGATGCTACTTGAAGCAAATAGCCCCATACAAGTACCGCCATTCAGCTGGTATATAGTGAAGAAGGCTTAAGCTCATTCACGAGGGCTTGGAGTCCTCTTTAGAAGAGCATACGCGTCACTGTATATAGCAATCACATTGGAGAACACAGCAAGGACTATCATTAAAATGCTCAGGTATTTCTCGGGCTTTGTTGCAATTCCATATCGGTCCCTGCAAGCATCATTTTTACAAATACAATTCAGAAATCTTTCCTCATATTCATATATTTCCTTTATTTAATTGCATCAATAATTATTCCAAGGAATGTGAAAGATAGCAACTCACCTCAAAGTAATAGAAGCAGGGAAAATGAAACCAAGGCAAACAGCAGCGGTAGCTCCAGTGAACTGGAAAGCATCCCAGATGCTGGGAATGAAGGTGGCTCCAATGAAGATAATGGATATAAGACCAGCAGTCACAAATGCAAATCTCTTATTGTCCGAAATGAGAGGCCTAGATGAGGGGAATAACAAGCCGTCCAAGTTTAACCTCAGTGGATAGAATACTACAGGGAAGACAAGCATAAGGTGTGCTGCGTAGCTGACACGTATAGCATCATTCAGCAAGGAGCCATATGGAATTCCAATGTCTGTGTCAAAGTTTGCAAGGACATCATCAAGAGTTCCGTCGCCAAATAGGAGGAACCCGAAGAAACTCGTCATTACATAGACTGAAGAGCACAGGGCAAGTGATGTCCGTACGACAGAGTGTATCTGAGCAGAGTCCTCGAGTTCATTGTCAATAGAGTGAACTGTGATCAATGTCATCATGCACGTCATTCATCATATAAACATAATACGTAACCATTGTGATTTAAAATCAATAGCAAGTTGAAAATTTAAGAAGGATAATTGATTCTCATAGTGTAGCCAATAAATTTCTCTCCAAAGCTTCATGCAGGTAAAAGCATGCAATAACATGAAGTCAAAATAATGATAAAAAAAATCAAAGGATCATCTATTAATATATTTTGCAAGATGATCAACCATGTAGCTGCTGATACTCGAGTGATAAAGCATATAGAATGCCTCAAATTACTTGAGCTTGTCTTTACGAAAACCAGACTTCAAATCAACATGTTATGCTAGGTCAAATTTTTTACTTCCTGCAAATATCTAATTTCTTAAAATCTCAAAAGGAAGGCATTGACAATTACATACCGTTGTAATGACAAATATATGCTGTGACAAGAACAGGAACCACTGTAAAGAGTTTCCAGAATGATGTCAGATCAGTAAGATCAGGAAGCAATCTGGGCAAGGCAACACCTCCACTCATAAGCTTTAATATGGCAATTCCAACCATAATGACAAGAAACACAACTGCCAGTCCAACTGATAATGCAGATGTGAACTTCAGAGAGTCTGCAAACACAATAACCCATCATCTCTAAGTACACCAGTTATTTTAATGCATATATAAGTACATTCAAATCATAATAAATTTTAGGAAATGGAATGCAACTGCCGTGTTAGGATTGTGTAAATAGAGGGACATGAGGATGCTTTGCATACATAGGTGAAGAGGCCTATAAGTTGGTTCATTAAATCTGTTAAAACATCTTTGAAAGCTAATAACAAATTCTCTTCTACTCTTCTCAAACTCTCTGAATACTATCTCTCTTTCTCTCTTTCACCCTTATGTAAGCTTAAGCTTTCCAATATCATGGGTCATTACATGATATGATTGATCATGCAAGCTTGCATTCAGGTAGAGCACCTAAAATAGTTTAAACAAGACCTTAAAATTTTTTGTGGTTGCTCAAATATACAGTCACTGACAGTACTCAAAACAAGCTCATAATATGGTAACCTCAAAAAAAAGGACTTCTAACAAATAATAATTGCAACAGTATTCCCAAAGAAAGAGTATTCAGCTAGCCCCTAGAGCATGAAGCCACTAACAGAAACATTAATCCATGAGAATAAGACATCACAATCATGAACCATTAATGATCATTTAATCATTGCAAGTATACCTATGCGTTTGAAGCATGCCAAAGGAGCAAATACACAGAGAGTGGAGAAAAGAAGCACCAATAAGCGACCATTCCACCATTGTACTCCAAACCAACTCTCCAGAACTCCGGAGTGATGAATCCCATCAGATGTAGTGCCAGAAAGTACATCACCTATAAACAAACATCAAATCCATTTTAAGTAGTGTATGACAAAATATCATCTAACTTTAACTCAATATCATATATACCAATAAAAAGACACAAGTACACCGGAATTTGATTAACTATTTCAATAAAAGAAACTTTACTTCCTTTTATGAGGATCAAAAGTACATCACCTATAAACAAACATCAAATCCATTTTAAGTAGTGTATGACAAAATATCATCTAACTTTAACTCAATATCATATATACCAATAAAAAGACACAAGTACACCGGAATTTGATTAACTATTTCAATAAAAGAAACTTTACTTCCTTTTATGAGGATCAAAGCCTATTTAGATCTATTTAGATTGACATTAACTCAATAATTTCCCCTGCAAGATTTCACAATCTATGTATTACTAGTTTAGGAAGCTTCTTCACAACCTATGCATTACTAGTTTAGTAATCTAGCACTATCTGAACCCTCAATTGCCTACCTGAAATCAACATAATATTCAACAAGCTCCAAGAAATAACATCTCTAGCCAATCCATAGCATAATTTACAAGTGGAACTAGCAATCAACAATGAGCAGCAACAAAACCCCAAAAAGGCAAGATTTAAAGAGAGATGGATGTGAATACCTATGATTATCATATACACAATAAGAACACCAATATTGTTCACCAGAACGGCAACCTGCAACAAGACTCTTCCAGTGTTCCCAAAAGCCTCGCCCATAACCTGACTGTACGAAGCAGCCTTTCCAGCCCGGCTGAACTTAATCAGCATAGCGATAGAGCGGTCTGTCAAGAACGCCATGATCACGATCATGGCAATCCCGAGGCCGAGACCTAGCACCTTCATCGTCGCCGGCAGAGCCATGATTCCGGCACCGACGATCGTGGTAGAGAGGTTGAACACGGCGCCAGTGAACGAAGCCCCATCGAACTCATCGAATCCGGCCTCGTCACCTGAGTTGTGCTTGGTGGGAAGCAACGGTGCGTTCTCGTCGGGGACTTGCTTACTCCGTCGCGACTTCTTCTCTCTCTTCGGCGCCAAATCTCCAATAGTCATATTCACAGAACCCTAGATTTTACAAAGTGTACAAGGGGATAGTTTCGATTGAAATTCCCTAAATTGAACACGCAAATTTTGGAATCAATCAGAAATTGGATGGCGCCTTCCTCTATCAGATCGAATTGCGCCTCTCGGAATTTTCAAAATTGGTCAGATGTTTTGAAGAGATTGCAGGTGCAAGGAGAAGGCTAGGCCCCAAATCTTGGGAAGATCCTAACGAAACTAATGAAATTCCGAGAAACCTCAAGCACTGAAAAAATTTATGCCCAAAGTCGAATTTGTTTACAGATGGATAACGCAAGAACACTGAAATGGAAGGGAAGTTGGTTAGCAGGCAATGATTGATTTTATAAAGGGTTGATTAAGAATATTTTTTTTCTTTTAAATGAAATTAAAATTAAGAAATAAAAATGGAAATATATTCAGTATAGTTCCTCTTAAAAACTTACTATTATAATCCATTTACTACTTATTGGAAATAATTTACTTTTGTTATAAAATAATCATGTGCTATGGAAGTTTTAACAAAATTTAGAAAATCAAGAAATTATTTTAAAAAATATGTTGTGTCAAATGTTAGCATTTGTAAGATTTAAGAAAAATATGTTACTATCTATTTATTGCATGTTAAAATATACTAAGAAGAATTTCGACTTAGGTGACACTTTAACTCTTTAAGTAACGAGAGATATAATAACATAAGTTGAATAAATAAGGCCAATTTAACATGCATTTCTGAAAATTACCCAAGTTTATATCATCCTCTATTTTACAAACAACCTAGATATAATTTTTTAATTTAAAAAATAAATATAAGTTTATTTTCCGTGTTTTTAAAGCCTGTTCTACTTTGTTGGCAAAATGTATTTTTAATAATACATTTTGTGGAAAAAATAATCTATCTGACATGCACAAATTGCGCAAGTTCTATATTAATAATTAATAATAAACTCTTTTTATTTAATATGCAAACTATAGATATATGCTTTTTTTTTCGTTGCGTGTGGCTGAATTTTTTGACAATGAGAAAAGTACAAATTCACGTGGATTTAAAAACTATTATTAATTTTGTCATTTATTTACCAGAATAATAAAAAATATTAGATGTAGTGTGCTTCTTGATACATAATGTATTTATTTATTTATTTATAGTGATGAGAAATGAAATGTAGGATGGAAAGGAGAAACCGAGAAAGGTTGCAAAATGCAAATTGAAGGGCCATGTCATGATGAATATCCCGACAAAATCAATAATGGAGGCTGGTCCAATATAGGCCGTGACCTCACTTCTTCTTTTTCGCCCTTTCAAATTAGGACTAGAAAAATACAATGCTTAACTACATTTATGAATTATTAAAATATTTTAAAAACGTAAAAAGAAGAGAAGTGCTAATCATATACTTTTAGATTTAGGAAAAATCCCCTTAGGGTTTACCATTCTCATTAGATAGAATATATAGAATTACAAGTAGTTTGCTTCCCAAGATACAAATATAATATACATAAATATTATTCTATTTATTAACAGACCCCCGCAGTCGGAACGGGAGGTGAACGGACGGTCAGACTGTCCCGAAAATCTAGAAACAGTTGACGAGGCAAACCCTTGGTAAAAATGTCAGCATATTGATACGCAGACGGCACATGAAGGACTCGTATAGCACCGATAGCAACCTTCTCCCTAACAAAATGAATGTCCATTTCGATGTGCTTTGTCCGTTGATGTTGAACCGGATTATTAGCAAGATACATGGCACTAACATTGTCAGTGTAGACGATAGATGCCCGAGGCAGAGGACAGTGCAGCTCAAGCAGCAGATTACGTAGAAAGCAGCATTCGGAGACGGCATTAGCGACACGTCTGTATTCAGCCTCAACACTAGAACGAGATAGTGTGGCTTGCCGCTTAGAAGACCACGCAACAAGGGAGTCGTTAAGGAAGACACAGTAGCCAGAAGTAGAGCGACGAGTGTCAGGACAACCACCCCAATCCGCGTCTGTATAAGCCACAAGACCAGTGATGGGGGCTGCAGTTAACTGCATGCCGAGTTCCATAGTGCCCTGTAAGTAGCGAATGATCCGTTTGAGAACATTAAAGTGAGGCTCTCGGGGATCGTGCATAAATAAACAAATCTGCTGCACAGCATAGCTAATGTCGGGTCTGTTAAAGGTCAAATACTGAAGTGCACCGGCGAGGCTGCGATATAACGTTGGGTCAGCAACAGGAGACCCAGCCGAAGCACTAAGCTTGGCGTTGGTGTCGACAGGAGTGGCCACCGGTTTACAGTTCAGCATTTTAGCACGATCAATGATCTCCGATGCATATTTAGCTTGAGATAAGAATAAGCCAGATGATGTGCGTTTAACTACAATGCCGAGAAAATAATGCAACGGACCCAAATCTGACATAGCAAACTCAGCAGATAAAAGAGAGATGAGTTGACGGTGTAATCTATCAGATGAAGCAGTAAGCACAATGTCGTCGACGTACAGTAACAAGTAAGCCATATCGGTACCGTTTGTAAACAAACAAAGATGAATCACTGCGGGCGCTAACAAACCCGAGGCTAAGAAGATAATGAGCAAACCGTTGGTACCATGCCCGAGGTGCCTGTTTTAGCCCGCAAAGAGAACGCCGAAGACGACAAACTTTCTTTGGATACACAGGATCTACAAAACCGGGTGGCTGAAACATATATACAGTTTCCTGTAAATGACCATGTAAGAACGCATTTTTCACGTCTAGTTGATGAATGGACCACGATTTGGATAGAGCCAGAGTGAGAACAGTGCGAATAGTGGCCTGACTAAACGTCTCATCGCAATCAATGCCAACCTGTTGAGATTTTCCATTGACGACTAGGCGAGCTTTATGGCGTTCAAGAGAGCCATCAGATCTGTACTTATGTCGGAAAAGCCACATGCAACGTATAATATTGGCGCCCGAGGGGCGATCCACAAGTTCCCACGTATTGTTCCGAATAAGAGCCTGATATTCGTCAGTCATGGCGGCATTCCAATTTGGGTCAAGGAGGGCGTGTTTGTGAGATTTAGGTAGTGGAGAAATATCTTGGGATTTTGAGGCGGACAGGGTGAATAATTGTTTCGGTTTGAAGATTCCGCTTTTGGATCGGTTTTGGTAAGTCGACGGGGGATTGGGTGGTGGATTCTGCGATGGGGGAAAGGCTGCGGGTGTGGCAGCCGCTGGCACGGTCAGGGGGGTGGCGGGGGAAGCCGGGGGTGCGGGAGAAGGGGTGGTGGCCGTTGTTGGTGATGATGTGACCGCGGGTGGGTTATCCGGGGAACCAGTCGAGTGAGAGGTCGTCGTACCAAAAAACCGGTGAAGGGCTAGGGGGGATAACGATGAATCTGAAGGAGAATCGGAGGAAGTGTGAGGCTTTTGAGAGAAGGGGAACGAGTGTTCGTCAAATAGGACATGACGATAAATGATTATTTTGTTAGAGGAAAGGTCTAGACATTTGTAACCCCGGTGGTTTGTCGGATATCCGAGAAAGACACACGGTGTGGAACGGGGGGAGAGCTTGTGTGGTATTGTAGAGGAAAGGTTAGGGTAGCATAGGCATCCGAAGACACGGAGATCGCGATAAGATGGTATTTTGTGAAAGAGACGAAAAGTGGGTATTTGATTTTGAATTGCAGAGGATGGGAGTATATTGAGAAGGTAAACCGAGGTGGTGAGGGCGTGAGGCCAGTATGACGGAGGCACGCTTGCATGGAGTAAAATTGTGCGCATCATGTTGTTGATGGTTCGAATGACACGCTCGACTTTACCGTTTTGAGGAGAAGTATGTGGGCAAGAGAAGCGGAAATTAATGCCTTGAGAGGAGAAGAAGTTGTGAAATTGGCTATTATTGAATTCTCGTCCCATGTCACATTGAAAATTTTTAATGCGACGGTGAAATTGTGTGACAACATAGGCATGAAATTGTGTGACAACATAGGTATAGTGGTGTGTCCCTGACCATGAATCGGAATGCCAGAACCATTTCCAACAATAACATAAGTAGGTGAACTCTTAAAAGAAACAGACGAGAGAATACCTGGGTGAGTAGCCATGTGGTTAGAGGAACCAGAATCCATGTACCAGGTGTTGTCCGGCGGTTGCAAGCTCATCGAGGCGAATTGAGAATTAATATCAGTAGGTTGAACCCCATAGCCTGAGTAGTAAGCAGCTAACGCCTGAGGTGACGGACGAGGAGCGGGACCGAGAAGACCGGCTCCGGGGGCCATGTTCTGATGTGGCAACGTCGGGTACGGACATGGTGGCATGGGCCACTGCTGGTAACCCCAAGGGGCAGACGGCCATTGCATGGCATTGTTGTGACCCCCTTGGCCGCGACCGCGGCCCCGACCCCCGCGACCGCGGCCCCGACCCCCGCGACCGCGGCCCCGACCCCCGCGACTGCTTGTGTCGGTCTTGTTGCGGTCGCGATTCTGGTTTGTAGGAGGCTGAGGGGTAGCCGGTGGTTCAGGCGGTAGTGGGGCCTGGGTTGTGGCGGTAAGAGCCTGTGGTGCAGCGGTCGACGCCGATCGGAGGATGCTTGTCTCCTCGAGAATGAGCATAGAGCGGGCCTTGTCAAACGAAGGCATCGGAGTGGATTGTTGGATGAAAGTGGCAATAGAGCGATATTCCGAGGTCAGACCAGCGATGAGGTGAAGGACCAGACGCCGATCATCAACAGGGGCGTCAACGGCTTCGAGTTGATCCGAGATGGATTTGAGACGCTGACAGTATGTGGTAGCATTCGGAAAAGCCTCGAGCTTGGTGTTGGTGAGTTCATGCTCAAGGTGCACAACCCGGGTGCCTTTGTTGTCTTGGAAAATATTTGCCAGGCGATCCCATGCTTGTTGTGCCGTAGTGTTCGGTTTGAGAATAGTATGTAAGAGATCGGGGGATATCGTACCGTAAATCCATTGCAAGATGATTGCATCAAGTTGCGTCCATAGTTCCTCATCGACTTCAGCAGGACGAGGTTTCTTTGGATCGATGTGGTCTATGACCCGATGGGCCCGGGCATTGTTCTTGAACAGTTCCGACCATGAATTGTACTGTGATTTCTCAAGGTCAAGAACTAGGGGGATGGAGTTGCGGATGTTGGTGACAGCAAGCGCCGAGTGGAAGGGCGTCTTCGCAGACGTGGAGGTCGAGCCGTCGGCCTTAGGGTTATCTTTCGGGTCACCCATGGGAGCAAAGCCGGTTGGAGGGCGAAGGGCGAGAGAGGAGGGGAGGGCGGAAGCAAGGAGGAGGGCGGGCGAGATTGTGATCGGCGGCGCTGGAGAGCAGGGTTTTCAGAAAAAAAAAATTATCGTAGGGAGAGGATAATTAGGCTCGATACCATGTTAGATTTAGGAAAAATCCCCTTAGGGTTTGCCATTCTCACTAGATAGAATATGTAGGATTACAAGGAGCTTGCTCCCCAAGATACAAATATAATATACATAAATATTATTCTATCTATTAACATACGATTCTTGTTGCCTTGGGCATTTGGTTCGGCGGTTTGATCTTTGGGGTAGTATCCTGAGATCATCGTTTTGAATCTTTCGGGCGGCAGTTTTCGGTGCTTATGACTAAAGCCATGGCCCTTCGTCAAGGGATTCTTGAGGTCATCCGACGTAGCAACCTCCATCTTCTAATTGAGGAAAACAACTCTAAATTGTCAATGTCGACAAGGCGATTAGAGTTGTATTTGGAGAATCGAGTTGATCCATTCTGACATTCATTGTCTACTGATCCACTTTCAAAATTGGTGTATTTTTCAGGTGTTTCGAGAGGCTCAATTTGTGACAGACTTTATTACGTACTGGTTCGTTTCATCAAATTTGTTCGTTACTGCTCCTAGCTGATCATCATCCAGGCATGGGGAGCATCTCATAGTTTCATTCTCAAATTAACCACTACTGAAAGTTAATTTACGGTCTAGTTAGAATAAAATACGGAGTAAATAGCAACGTGAGTCATGTGACCTTCATAATTCATTTGGTTTGATGGACATATATGAATATGTTTGTCCGTTTCATCACGTCATGTAGTATAATTCTCCCTCTACTAAGCAAAATTTAAATAAAACAATCCAGTGAAAACTATTGGTTGTTCATGACCGGGATTAACACCAATTATTACCAAGATACGTCAAAAAAAATTATGGTCGAAATTGTTACACGTGTAAAGACCACGTCAGCATCTGCTTAGCTGTCTAATGATCGGAACAAGGTGCACTCCGATACCACACAAAATCCTTCTCACTTTCTAATTCATATCTAATCATCAATCAATAGTTTTACAATGTTTTAAGAGTTAAGAAATCAAAATTGAATGGAGCATGCATGTTTGGGTTATGGGAGGCCAAAGAGAAGAGATTAGGGTTTGGGTGGAGTGTCTTTTTCGTCTGCGGTGTGTCTCCGCGTGATCTTCGTAATTAATGCCCCATCTAATGGAATATATTAGACCTTGTTTGGCACTTTTGCTTAAAGAGATTCAAATTATACATGATGTCCATTTTGTTGATAAAGAAAGAATTCGTTGTACTAGATTGATATGTTAGATCAATAGACCAAACAAAATTGGCACTTGGACAAGTCATTAAGAACACGCATATACACATATAAAAAAAGCTCCAAACAAGTAAAGATAAACCTGGCAATCGAAACTAATAAAACATGTGATGCGAAGGCTGAACCAAACACTACTAAAAGCAGCACTGTCAATATACACGAAAAATATGTACACTTTATCTAAAAATTGTACAAAGAACCACCATGACGTTGCTCCCAATATACAATCTCCATAAATTACACTATTTGAATACCGAAGCTATTCTTCGTCAATTAATTAAATTAAACATCCCTTGATGATTGATTTTAGTTTCTCCATTCAGTTTCGCCTCTATATAGGAAAAACTCGTCAATTTTACACAATAAATCACCTTGACATTTCCCCCAATATACTATCTCCGTAAAATCAAATTACACATATGTGAACACCAAAGTTACTCCTTATCAATTAAACATACTTTAGTGATCGATTTCAGTTTCTCCATTTGAGTTGCCAACAAATTTTCTTTATACCAAAAAAGAAGAAGTGAACGTGCATGTTCATAACAAGTATTTATGAAATTTTGTACTTGAACGTGAACCAAATGAACCTTAGCTGGATTTCTTGACTTTACTCGTATTCTTATACTATTATAACAGGTGATTATTTTTCATTTGCATACTATTGAAAAATAGACTCCGGATATCTAATTAAACAGTCAAGTCTTAAGAATAATATAATATTTAGAAGTTTTCAGTTTGACTCTCTCGACAATGCTCTTTATAAAAAAAAAATGAAAACGCAAAATGACCCCGTAAACACTAGACAGTAGACACTACTAGACAGCTTTTAATGTTAAAATTATTATTTTATTTTATTTTTGTTAAATCCATTATTTCATCCGATAACCATTTCATTAAATTTCAATGAATCCAACAAAGAAAGTACCAAATCATCACGCAACTGGAACATGATCCAATTAGTTTGATTTTGGGGGTCAGAAATTCAATTAGTTGAAGTCGGAAACAATAGTATTAATCAATCATTCATGTATCAGAATCTCATCATCAATCTCATAATTTTGTGGCCGATCATTTATGATAAGCAGACACGGGTGATGAGCTGGACAAGAAAGAGACGTCCATGCAATGCTATAAAATTCACAACGTCATTCGACCCATACAATTAAAAACGAGTTTACAACAGTAATGGTATGAGTTAAGCTGCCATGTTCAATCATACAATACAGTTCTAATAACGACAATAACACTATCCAATATATCTTGTTGAAGCAGAGTCTAAAAGGTCTGAAAATACATACCAGATGCTCAAATAAATCGAGAGAATATTTTCGATTAACCTAAAAAATAAACGGCCAAAAATAAACAAAAAGTCAAGTAAAATCAAACTGTCAAAACATGTAACGAGAGGATGCAAATAATGAAATTGGTTATCAGTTGTGAATTAAGAGACGAAGCCTACAAACCATGCAGGTACTTCTTCCCTATGATTAATGATAAGATCAATGTTGTTGTCATGATAGTTTGGTTAAAATGAGATTTCTAAAGAAAGAAGAAAAAATAATGTTCAAGTGCTCAACGTTTCTCATGAAGGAGAGGTTGAACCCAAATGCTTGTGCATAACATTTTAAGATGATTATATATTTGACTTAGATGCTTTAAATAATATATCAAACAATCAGCAAATGCAAATTAATTCAGAAAAAAAGAAGAAGTCATTGACAGTGTTTTGATCAGATGTGCATTTTTTGAATGGTTATGACTTATGAGTTATCACTGTTGATCTTATCACTCTCAAACTTTTCAATTATGAGATAAATCATAGATGCAAATTTTGGGATACATGTCGGTTTAAGAATTTTCACCCTTAAACTAAATTTCATCATTGGCCTTTATAATTTCAAGCCCACAACATTTTTCGTTTTCTGGACTTTCTAGCATACTTTTTCGCTCTCGCGTTTTACTCCCCCCTCTACCTTTTTCCTGTTTTTACTTCGGGCCCTCCTTAAATACCCTCCTGACGTCGAGTCGGGATAAGGGTGTATACATCTCGATTCCCCAGATCCCGTTCATACCAGGTTCCACCTGGGTAGTTGTTGTTGTTGTAGGTAGCTAGATTTAATTTCTTTGTTGTGAAATTGTTACCTTCTTGCAAGTGAGGATGATATTCCACACCTAAAGTATGATCCAGAGATCATCAGCACTTTAATAAATCATATGCTCATATGTATGCATTTAGCTACCACTACGATGTATACAATGGTCTAAAAAACGCTAGGCGGACTTTGGACAGAGAGGGGCTGCCTAAACAGTTGTTTACGCAGGTTCAAAGGCTATGCATGTTGGAACCTTCTAGCGCCTACGCTGGATTTTTAGCACAATGGGTGTATACCTTTCGAATAGTTTTTTTTCATTGTTGAAAGCAAATATCTGTTAGGGCTAATCTTTTTTTAGTTATTAACAATGTCATAATGCAATTTCTCTTAAATCATTGACATAAGTTATTAGATCATTCACATGTTTCAGCATGAGGTCATCTTATTTACTCTAGACTCGGAGTAGACTTGACTTTGAACATGCATCTCATCAATCCTATGTAAAGTTCTTACTACACATTTTGTTGTTGTGAAGAAAGGAGTTGGGCCTTGGCAGATGAAAGGAAAAAAAGTAGTTGTTGGGCCTGATAAGGCCCATAATTTCAAAACTTGATGTAAGTAAATCAAAATAATGTACTCCGTATTGATTATTATGGGAATCCAAACAAGCTCGACGTCACTTTTTTTTTTTTGAAAAGGTAAGGATTAGGAGACCCCTAGGGCATCCTTTCGGATGAGAGCTAGAAGCTTTGGGCTGTCCAATAGGAGGCTGGTAGGAATGTTGTGGCCGAGCTTAGAGATTTTGTCGGCCAAACAAGCTCGACGTCACTTATTGACATAACTTGGTAGGTATTTTATTTGCTCTTGTTTATTTTTTTATGCTGGTACTAGTCCATTGTTAATGTTCATGTAAATTTAAGCAGTTGCTTCAGATTAAGTATGACCCTTAACAGAACTGAAACAGAGTTTTGATCAGATTTAGTTTGATCTTAATCACTCTCTAATTATTAATTATAATCTAACTAAAAAAACTACAATTATCTAGAATGCATCTCAGTTATATTTGGTCCTTGAACCTCATTATAGACAATTAAAGCAAAGTTTAATTGTAATGGAGTATATATTTTTAATCTAAGTTGGTGCTGCACATGCATGAAGTTACTTTGAAAAAGAACATATATAGGAATAATAGGATATCCCTTTGAGAAATTTGTCTTTTGAAATTCTAGAGCTTCAATGTAGAAGAAAAAAAAAATTAAGAAATTGACTAAAATTAACCAACCATTCATGATTGCAAAGAGCTCACAATATGAAAATTTTAATTGAATAAGAAAAACACAAAGTACTTAGATTAATTTAAAGCAGCACTATCATAGAATGTGTGCCATTCTTTTTTCAGTTGGAAATATCTGCCTTTTGATCCAAGCAAAGAAGCTAGATCTTTTTTTGATCTTTCCCTATTATGAAATTGATATTTCAAATTCCCGATACCCAAGATCTTAATATGAGATCTATGTACAAAAGTGCCTATGTTTCATTGGGTTAAACCACGCACAAAGCTGAAATTGGTGCTACAATGCATAATCTTCAAGTGAACTACACTAGCCCCACAAGGCAAGGGAGGTTAGTGTTAGAAAATTATCGCCCTATAGTAAATGAGATCACACACACATGAGAAGAAAGAAAGAAAGAAAACAAGACAAGAATATACGAGAATTGTTGACCCAGTTCATCAGGAACAACTATATTTAGGGGCACTAGCTACCAAATCAAAGGCTTTTTCACTAGATTTGAGGGCTCAAGGTTTACAAGAACTCGATCATCTGATCTATACTTATCAGATCAACCTTACTTAATCTCTCTGACCCTCCCTCTGGGTCTGAAGAACTCTCTCCTCTTTTTCCTTTAGTCTAGGGCTCGACCACCGATTACAATCATCAATTTGAGTATATATAGAAAACAAGGGACAAAAGATAGAAACTCCTAGGAACTACTTTTCTTGCACGCCAAGAAATATCCTTTTCTATCAACTCTCGCGGATACATCGAAAGACGCGGGCTCATCCTAGAAGACGTGGTCTTGTCATGCCTGATCCAGCATGCGTCTCACCTTGAAACACTCTAACCCCAAGACATGGACAACATTGTCCAAGACGCGGTTACGTCTCTCAGTTCTCCCTTTTCAATCTACAATTTCGTCTTCGTTTACCTAATTCCGAATCAGGCTCCATATCCAACCGTTGGGAGGTCCTGGGTCTAATAAAAATAAAGAAGTAAACTACACGGGTCACAACGAAAGTAAAAAAGGCCTGATCTTACAAATGAAGTCAAAATTTGCACAAAAGTAAAGAAAATTATGCACAAGACAATCATATTTCACAAGACATTATTGTAAAACTATAAAATAAACACATGCTTTTTGTGAATGTGAGAATATACGTCGCATAAATTTCCTCAGCTACAACATATACATGTATAAAATAAATGAGAAGTTGCATCAAACTGAATTACCATCGCACATCCACCATCACAAACTGTTCCAAAATTCCTCTTTTTCTTATTGAAAAGTCGTCCATTTCTATTCATTTTTGATGCTCTCCTTCTCAGCGTCTACTAGTTTCCGCATCCACTAATGAAACGGATTGAACAAAACCCAAATAGAATAAAGTTAAAGCTACAACACTTGTTGCTTTCTTACATCATCTGTGCCTCTCATTTTTTTTTGCAAGGGAAATTCTAATTTTTTTTTTATAAAATTCCTTAGATGGTGTATGCCTTAAAATATGTCAATTAGTCAATTACTCTATTATAACTATATGATGATTGCTAATGGTTTTATATATATGATCAATAATAACAACTGTTTCAGTAAATTTTGCCACTAAAAACCTAGGGTATACATTTTAAGAAGATAAGATAGAATTGCTCAACATCAAAGCCTAGAAAAATTAAAGTCTGTCTTTTTTATTAATAGAAATAAGGTTTTATAGAGAAAAAGGGAGTTAGTTTTTTTTTCTTTAGGGTTAGTTTTAGACCTTGAGGCTTATTAATTTTGGGATTTATTTATTGTTTAAAGCCTTTAATAACCTTGTTAATATCTCTTGCCTTATTTATATATTAACCATAGCTAATTTATGAATGCCATAAAAATCAATTACAACAACTATCAAGTGTATCTTGTGAATAGAGTCTGTACGAGTGCAGTTGTGTATTTTGTCTGGAAGGCTAGGAACTTGAAAGTGTTCCAGCTTGAGACTCTAACTAGTGATGAGTGTGCGAGACTAGCAATCACACATTTTAGGAATAGCGTTCGAGCTAAGTGGAGAAAGAACAATAGGGAATCACGAAAATGGTTCGCTGGAACTGGCTTAGAAGAGCCTCAAACTACCTAGAGTTATCTAGGTTCTTTTTGTAACTATTACTTTGAATGAATTAGCCCCTTATCATTCAAAAAAAAGTGTATCTTGTGAATAGAGTCTAAGGGGTATAACCCTGCTAGAGAAGTCGGAAAGTAGTAGATGGGATACGTGTCCGTACAAGCGCACATGCGCTTTTGAAGTTACCATATAAGTCCGGTGTGGTATTATCCTTAAACCACTTTGCAATAAGAGTTATCCGATGATATACATATTAGGTTGATTTTCTTTGGATTTTAGACGCGGGATAAGTTTTATTCTCAATAAAAAAATGAAAACGAGAGAGCAAGGAAAAGGTCATTTGACAACCATACGACACGAAAAACATTAGAGCACTTCACAACAGTACTCCACAGCATAAAAACACCAAACCTAAAGAGCACCCAAGAAATCAGGTTAAACTAAAATGTGCTTTCATTAATTATTGAGTAAGATTATCTAGATATCATTCGAATATATCAAAATCCTTAGGATTTCGAGTATTTACTAGTGTTCCGAGAAGGCCATATGTTCAATACTAGGCTTAGAGATTAGAAGAATATTCCTGAAGTGACAATACCATAAAACTCTTTGTATTTGGGTTCTATGAGATTGATGAAGAAATATGAATCATACAATCTACGTACCTTAAGCCAAAAAGATGTGATGTGGCCGCAAAAGCTTAACTGATGAAGCATCAAATACTTTAGGGTTGTTCACTCTATATTATTTTGTATAGTGGAACACATATATTAGACCAATTTTGTATATTGTTAATTTTTATACATCAGAATATATTTGTGGACAGTGAATTATCATTGTCATTTGGATAGTGATATCAGAAAGTAAGAAATTCTCTTAGATTGGTAGACTAGCCTCTTCTTGGTTTATCTTGTAGATAAGAGAATTGTAAAAAATCGACGCCGATCGAATAGTTCTACATCTGGGAAGAGTAGTAGAACCTTCCAATTTAAACCTCTCCAGTGTTGCATTGGATTTAGTTTCTATATCAATTTTAGTGTATTTTAATTAAATTTAGTTATTATTGTCACGTACATAGCTGAATTTTAAATTTTCTTAGATTTATTAGACGTACTCCCGTTGTAGCGGAACATCACTGTGTCAATGTTGTTGTTGTTGCACCAGCAGATTTTTATTTTATTCTCTTTGGAATTGTATAACATATTAGCTAGGGTTAACAAATAACAATAACGATCAACAACAATTAAAATTGCAATAACAACTCTTTTGGTCTATACACTTATTTTCTCCTTCGACCAAAAAAAAATACACTTATTTTCTCCATTCTATAAAAATGTCTTAATTTGTAGTATTTTGCATATATATATTAAGGAATAACTTTTTTTCCTAATTTACCCCTAAAAAAGTGTACTCAAAACCTCCTAGAAACTTTTAATGAAGACTCATCAATCATCATTACTACTAGCTATAAGCCTATAAGAGTAAAAGGAGATCGAAGAAAATAAAAGAACAAGTTTTATAGAACAAAAAAAAACTACAAACTACAAACTCAAAAGGGTATACTTTCACTATATGGCTAATTGTGAAGATAAAGATCTGAATTATATTTGGAATATAAATAGTCTAATATATATTGGCAATTGATTTTAGCAAAATATATGTGCGCTTACGACCCGAGTCCCTATATATGACTGTCCACCTGACTTGAACATTAACACTCTAATACATGTTTTTTTTTTTGGTGAAGAGCACTGTTCAAGCGAGTCGAATCGAAGACCTCTGAGTACTATCCTTAGAGGCTTAACCGGTTGACTAGATGCCCAAAGGCAACACTGTAACACATGTTAGCTCTCTTGGTACATAAACTTACATAAGGAATTACAAAAAGCGATTTGCTTATAAACTATACTAGTAGATCACATTGGATAGTACTACTAGTAGTATTGGAAGAACAAGAAGAAGAAGATGATGTTGGTTTCGCTATGTAGGATGCCTTGTGATCTCCAGCCATGACAACCACAACGTTCCGCGGTGTCGACTCTTCGTGTGAGGAAGGAGGATTAACGGGCATTTCTTGTACATTTTGAGAAATGCTTGATGAATTTTTCCTTTTGGAGCAAGTGAGGAAGAGCAATGTAGTGGCAATGATGCCCATGACAAGAGCCAATCCACCGAAAAGATAACAAGTTGGAGAGCTCCAACTGAAGAATGTGGTGGAATTAGGCCTCATTCTGATCAACTTGCTCATAACCTTGGGTTTGTACATGTACTTATAACCAATTTATAAACATGATGATGACATTATGAGTAAAAAAAATTGTAGCAATTTAGCATAATACCCCTTTGGAAGGAAGATTCTCTAATGTGCTTCGAGAGATCCTGGAGCATGCATTTGAAACCCATAAATAAGTTACGTTACTTTTTTTTTGGTTGAAAAAAAAGTTACGTTACTAGTTTAATACTACCCATTATGAGTTTCAATTCTTAAAGAAGAAAACAAAGCATTAATTAAAGTGATCCTTGGTAGAAGCTTTCTTTTGACTGAGTATATCATGAATGCTATAGAGCTATGATGATCAAATTAAATCACTTTGTGTTGTTAATCACAGAATTTCAGGTGGGCTATTCATGCCCCCCGAGGGGTATAATTTTTGGAAACCACTTTCGTCTTGCTAGAATTGAGTTTTTAGATAGTACAAAAGTTAACGAGAGCATAGCATATAAATTTAATGAGATTTTAACCTAAAATAAGGGTTGTAAATGAACAGAGCCGTTCATGATAAATTCGATATTCGGCTTGGTTAAATCTTATTCGCATTTGACTCGATTTATAAACGAGCCGAGATTGAGCACAATTTTAAGGCTCGAAAGATAAACGAACTGAGCTTGAGTACAAGATAACTCGGCTCGTTTGCTCATGAGCTAACTCAATAATATGCTCATAAAAAAACTAGATTATATGTTCATGAATAATCTCTACTATATATAAATTATATACAATATATAGTTTATGTTAAATTACATGGTTTTGGTGGTATCTCTCAAACCACATGCATGTTTAAGTTCTAGTTTCATTTGCTTGTATAATTGATCATGTAAACGAGTTGTACGCGGATTTGTATCACGAAGAAATAAATTAAATGAGAGGTTCTCGAGCTCAGTGACCATTTAATGAACCAAGCTCAAACGGCTCGAACCAAGCTCGGGTTCGAGCTCAAGCTCGCCTATTTTTAATCGAGTTCAGCTTGAGCAACTCAAAGCTCGGCTCGGTTCGATTACATCCCTACCCAAAATCATAAGGTAATTGGTGAAGTAACTTGTATGACATATACTAAGCAATTTGATCCCAACTTTCAGATCTGGAAAACTATTCTCAACAGATAGAAACGTATCGTGTTTATGTACTCGATTTACATATACACGACCCCCAATTTATCAGTCCTTGGACTTCCACATCTTCACCAAATTACAAAACGTTAAAGTAAGCTTAGACATGTAAAGTTAGATACTTGCAAGATGCTAATCACACTCAACGTTCACAATTGAACCTGGGACAGAAAATGAGGTATATGCATGATCATTATTGTGCATTGGCTATGTATAGTGTATAGTACTTAATTTGTCAAGTACGTTCATAAAGTAGGGCATAAAATAGACGGCCGAGTTGAGCCCATTCGATCGGTTTGATGGAACCTTGCTACTGCTACATATAGAATATATTGATCAAAGTTCATCTTAAGGAATTGTATAACTAGAAGCCTAGAACGTACCGTCATTCGTGCACCTGACGTAGTCGATCATCAAAGAAGAATGGAATATATATATATATATATAGACGATGAAGGAAATGATATCTTGAAAATTGAAATTACAAGGGTGTGTACGTGTGTCAGCAAACCGGATATTTTAATAAAAAATATATTCCTAAACCGGACATTTTTAATGAGACGTAAAGCTCTACCTCCCATTTGTCCAAACAATTTATTCAAAACCAATGGTTAACATTATTTTACATTTTTTTAATCATAATATTGTTGTTGCTATGATGTTATTGTCATTTTGCTCAAGGGCTCAACTAAGGGTACATGTTGGATCAATTGTGAATCCTATATTTAGATATGGGTTCGGTTTTGGTGCCTTCCACACCCACTATAAAAAAAAAGCGAATTTAGTAACCATATTTCTGGTCGTTAAATGCAAAATCTGATCGCTAAATGCATTTAGCGACTATATCGTGGTCTCTAAAAATGGTCGCTAAATGGTCGGTCGCTAACCACTTGGCGACCACATGGTCGCTATTTAGCGACCATATGGTCGTTGTTTTTAGCGACCATATGGTCGCAAATATTTTTGTTTTAAAAAAAATAATTACGAATTAATATAAATAATTAATATTTATATTTATATAAATAATTACGAATTAATACAACTAAACAATACTGAATTACATAAAGAACAACAATATTCATTAATTTCATTAATTTTCATAAATTTCAATAATTTACATACATAAATTCATTAAATTACATAAATTCAAATAATTTACAATATTCAATAATACAATAAAACTACGTCAATCTTCGCCGGAGCCGTCCGCTTTGCCGGAGCAGTCCTCGTCGTCGGAGTCGTCGGGACAAATGTGGTGTGTCTGTGTGGGTCGCCTCGGACGAGTTCTCCTCGCTTGGTATCCGGGACGAGCTCGGCTCGTCCCGACGAGGACCTCGTGCATGTCGGCGTGATCCTCCGGCCATAATAACACAACTAAAAACAACAACAACAACAATTCAACAAACAACAACAACAAACGACAACATCAAACAACAACAACATATCAACAACAACTTAACCAAAAAAAAAAAAAAAAAAAAACTTTCAACAACAACTTAACCAAAAAAACAACAACAAACAACAACAACAACAACAACAACAACTTTCAACAACAACTTAACCAAAACAACAACAACAACAACAACAAACAACAATCAACAACAACAACTTTCAACAACAACTTAACCAAAAAAAAAAAAAAAAAAAACAACAACAACAAAACAATTTTCTCAATCAATTTCTCAAACAACAACAACTAAACAATTTTCTCAATCAATTTCTCAATTTTTCTCATTCAATTTATCAAATTTTCTCAATCAATTTCTCAAACAACAACAACAACAACTTCTCAATCAAATTTTCTCAAATTCAACAACAACAACAACTAAACCCTAAACCCTAAACAACAACAACTAATCAATTTCTCAAATTTTCTCAAATTCAACAACAACAACAACTAAACCCTAACCCCTAAACAACAACAACTAATCAATTTCTCAAATTTTCTCATTCAATTTATCAAATTTTCTCTATCAAATTTTTTCAATCAATTTCTCAAACAACAACTAAACAATACCAATTTTCTCAATCAATCAAATTCAACAAACAATTTCCCAATCAACACAACAAAATCAACCCCAAAATCAACAACAATTACAAAAATCAACAACAAAAACCGAGAACTTACATGCAAATGGCGGGGAGGAGGTGGTTGTAGGACGGGCTCGGGCGAGGCTGCGCGCACTTGGGCAGGCAGGCTCGGGCTCGGGCAGGGGGCTATGCAGGCGGCTCGGGTGAGGCGGAGGGCACCAGCGACGGTGGGCCGAGAGAGAGAAGGCGGAGAGACGGCGGAGGAGGGGTCGGGAGAGAGTTCCGAAAGAGAGAAGGCGGAGGAGGTTCACTGAATGAAGAAAGAGAACACGCGTTCTCCTTCTTATTCAGGGGTAGCGACCATATGGTCGCTAAATGTAAGTAATTTAAGAGGTGGGGCCATGCCGTCATTTAGCGACCATATGGTCGCTACCCGTAAATTCAAATATTTCGCGAAAAATCAAATTTCAGATTTCCCCCCATGTCGCGCCATAAATTTCGTATATCATTTAGCGACCATATGATCGCTAAAGTAGCGACCATATGGTCGCTACCCGTAAATTCAAATATTTCGCGAAAAATTAAATTTCAGATTTCTCCCCATGTCGCGCCATAAATTTCGTATATCATTTAGCGACCATATGGTCGCTACCCGTAAATTCAAATATTTCGCGAAAAATCAAATTTCATATATCCCCCCATGTCGCGCCATAAATTTCGTATGTCATTTAGCGACCATATGGTCGCAAATTTAGCGACCATATGGTCGTTAAATTTGGCGAGAGCTTTGGCGAGAGCTTTGGAGACCATATGGTCGCTGAATTTAGTAACCATATGGTCGCTAAATTCAGCGACCATATGGTCTCCAAATTCAGCGACCATATGGTCGCTACATGCTGGCGGGAAATTTCTCCGCGCACTTATTGCGACTATAAAGTCTCAGCGACCACGTGGACGCCCAAATTAGCGACCACGTGGTCGCTAATTTGGTTTTATTTTTTTTCCCGTTTTGACGTCCAGATTTGCGACCATTGGCGTCCATATGGTCGCTAATTAGCGACCATATGTCGTGGTCGCTAACATATGGTCGCTAAATCTGCAGAATGGTGTAGTGACCTTTGGCTTGTTGCATACATACGACAATCATGTAAGTAAAAGGCAATTTTTGATGGGTTCAGTGTACTTTGGGTTCGGGCTTGTGAATAATTTAAAGGATTTAAGTCTAGCTAGCATATAAGTAAATTAACTATTCCTAGTTCGTATTATTGTCAATTGGTTTTAAGATGGAATCCTGTTAGACTTATGTGTTGGGTTTGGTAGTTGGGCCTATTCTAGGTTTCTCCCCCTAACAGTACACGTGTATTGATCTTTCGATCAAACTAATTAACATTTTCATTCTTTAAAAATTTGTTGGTTACTATGGTCAATCTCAATCAGTCCCGACTAGTCTTAAACATCCGGAGTATTTCTCTATTTTTAGCATATTTCTATTTATGTTCTTCTCATTTTGATTGTTGCTACTTTTGGTATTTTTTATTTATGATTTATGGGCTTTTGGACGTTGGGTCTTTCTTGCATGCAAACCCTAATCCATTAAGCCTTGTTGTTTGTTAGGGTTTCGAGAGCCACCTCTTTATAAGGAGCTCTCAAGCTCATTTATTATTCACGCATATTAGTATTGAGGCCGAATGGCTGAAAACCACCCGTATAATATGTGATATTTCACTTAACCACCCGTATTTTGAATAATTACTCAGAACCACCCATATTATATTCTCTGTTAGTGACCCATGACCCCGCTCTTCTCCGTTTAATTTCGTCAAAAACTGTGACGTGGCACCCAAATCCGATTTTTTAATCTTTTTTTAGTTTTTTTTTTTCTTTTTTCTCTCTCTCCTCCCCTCTCTTTTCTTTCCTGCGATGCTCTTTCTTCCTCCTCCATCTTTGAACTTCACCCTCCTTCACCAATGATTTGGACGAATTGGAGAATGATACAGAATTCACGCCCGCCATGAGCTCCAAAGAGAGGAGTCCTATGCGTCAATTTGGTAAGAAGAGGCCTTAATTCTAGAATTCGATTTTCGGAAACCCTAGAAATGTATAACAATGGAAGTTTTTAATGTATTATATCTGGTTTATGCCTAATTTCTCCTCTCCTGCCCAGCTGCGCCTTAACATCAACCGTCGGCTCCTCTTTCGTCCAGATCTAGTGCAGCAGCACCCGCCACCCATCGGAGCTCCTCTTTCGACGAGAACGGGTTTGCACGTGTCCCTGAGGGTCAGCATCTTGCCGTCGGCGGGTCTCGTAAACACAAATCTGAGCCCTGAGCACCTTTTCGAGGCTCTTGTCGGAGAAGCCGCGACGGTGTGGGAAGAGGCCAGCGAGCTTCCGTGGCTTGAACATGTCGGCGTGGTGGTGCCGGAGGAAGGAAATGACTTCGCAGTCGGAGTAGTGGGGGCGACCAGAGGTCCAGAGTCGTCGGCGACGACAAGCATAGCAACAAAGAGGGTGTTGATGCTGGTTCCGACAACAATGTCGAAGAAGTCGGAGATGCGGGCATGACGGTCGGTCGTCTTGAACTGGATCTGAGACTCGAGGGAGAGAGGAGAGAGAGAGAGAGAGAGAGAGAGAGAGAGAGAGAGAGAGAGAGAGAGAAGAAGAAGAAGAAGAAAAGAGAGAGAAAAGAAAAAAAGGAAACTAAAATAAGATTAAAAAGGAGGATTTGGGTGCCACATGCCAAACTATTTTAGAAGTTGAGGGGTAAAACTAACGAGAATAGTTATCAATCAACAGAAAATCACGGTGAATGATACGTGCCAAACTATTTTAGAAGTTGAGGAGTATTATTTGGAATAAAAAATTTTCAGGCACCATTTGGAAAAGTAAAAACCTCGGGAGTACCAATCGAAATTTTCCTTTTTTTCTCTTTAACAAAATTTAAATTAAGATAAATTTTTACATAAATAAATTCAAAACAAAAATATAAATAATTTTACTTAAAATTCGAATTAAATCTTTTCTTACTTAAATAAATAAAAAGAAATTTAATTAAAAAAAATAAATTAATATAAATAAGATTTTAAATATAAGTTCGTGCCATATTCAATATGTTAGTTAAAAAAATATAAATTTAATATATAATTATAAATAGGTTGTTGTTAATATTTCCCTAAAATATTGTTTCTAATTTTCTATGGCTGGTCATGGGTCAGGTTATGGGTGGGTGGAGCTCTTTCACCACCCGACCCGCGAATAAAAATGGCTCACCCAACCCACACATCACTCGTGAAACTTTTCACACATATTCAACCCCATCCATCACCCACGGGTGAGTCGGGTAATCCGCCACCCGTGAATTATATATTAAAATATAAAAAAGCATTGAAAAGATAATGACAATGGTAATACCAAAAAGGTGTTGCGATCAGAGTAAGAAAGACTAGTAGTGAAGGAGAGTTGTTGGTGGTGATATTAAGAAGACGATAGTGGAGACTAAAAAAACAACCAAAGGGTTGTAAGTAACAACGTTATTGGAGAATCTATTGGAAGTTGAAGATTGTAAAACGAAACACGACATATAAGTAGATAAGTATTAGAGTTTTGAAGGCGACAGTGTTAGGTTTGTTGGAGATATTAGTAAATAATATGTATATTAGGTAAAATCACGTGGGTGGTAAACGGGTGGGTCGGGTAGGGGTGTTCAACGGGTCGAGTCGCGGGTCGAATTTTTTTATTTTGCGGGTCGGCTCGGGTCAAACCCGCGCGGGTTGCGGGTCGACCCGCCACCCGTAAACTATTTTTTTTATAAAAAATAGTTGGATTTACGGGTCGAATCGAAAACTCGACGGGTTTTTAAAAAGAAATACATGTTTTTAGGTTAAAATAAATTTTTTGCCTGACCCAATTGACTTAGTCAAGCGGGTCGACTCGCGAACCGAACCGTTAGCGGGTCGCAGGTCAAAAGTAAAAAAATTTGCCAGTTGCGGGTCGACCCTACCCGACCCGTGAGCACCCCTAGGGTCGGGTGAATCCGGTGTAAAATCTCACTCGTATCTGAACTATCACCCGCTTTTCTTCGGTTTTTCACTCGTATATTTAGGTCGGTGAACCAGGTGGGTCACTCAACCAAGGATAATGTCCAACCCTAATTGTAGAGTCGTGAACTATATTCTCTAGGAAGTGAGCTTTATGGAGTTATAGGAATGCAAGGAACTATCCTAAACATAAAAGATCTTCCTAAGGAGAAAATCAAGGAAAATAAGAAACTCAGGGACAATAAGGAACTTAAGTCTCTTTTTTCAGCTCTAAATCTGGATTTGGACAAAAATTATGAAAATGGGTCTTCTTTGAAGTACAGCCGTGTCGCAATCTTGGTTGATCAGGTATGTATGAATTTAATTCTTTTTCTGCCTTTTCTTTTCTTTGAAATTGTATTTTCAGATTGTTTTGTTTTTTAAACATGATATTGATGGTTATCATTTTACTGAGCTCATTATAAAAAAGTTTCGTTGTTTTGTTTTTTCAACAGGATATTGATGGTTATCATTTTATTGGGCTCATTATAAATATGTTTCGTTGTCTATGGCCTGCTCATCTAGTGGAATATTTTTTATCAGTTGTTCGTTTTCCATTGTATCTGGCAAACCACAAAAATGTTGTTGATTTTAGATTGTTCTACACTAAATTTGAGCTTAATGTATGGTCAAGTTTCAATCGTGATACTCTAAAGGATTGGACAATTCGGCGTCTTAAGGTACTCATTTTTTGCTACCTAGTGTTTTTTTGAAAAATTTAAGTTCCGTCTCTTTGTTGAATTTAAATATCTATTCTATTTTTGCATATTAATTTTTTGAAAAATATCATTTCTAATCTGTGCAGCGTTTAAAAGCCTCTTCCTTAGCAGAGGTAATGGCGGTCTTCAAAGAATTTAAAACATACATGAAGTTTTTTCATCCACTTACGAACGATGATATGGTGGCAATTAATGTTTGCTTTGATAAGGCTTTCTCCAACGATAGACAGATTTTGGTTAAGAAGGCTAACTATGTATTTTTTTAATACTCCCTCCATCCCGATTTGTTTGTCCAAAAGGATGGTTTTTGTGGTTATTAAGGAGGGTGTAAAGTAGTATTGGTAATTGAGATAGTGGGTAAAAGGTGAGATTGATTGGAGGTATGTTTGTAATTTTATAGGGATAAAAGGTGTAAAATAGTATTGGTAATTGGAAAAGTGGGTAAAAATTGATATTAGGTAGGGATAATAATGCAAGAAAAATATAGATATAAAAGGAAAGTAGACAAACAAAAGAGGACGCCCGAAAAGGAAATTGGACAAACAAATGGGGATAGAGGGAGTGTTTGATTAATTAATATAATCTTTTACTTTCCCAAATCGAAGTTATTATGATATTTTTTATATGCAATTATCTATTTTCAAATATCTCAATATCCTTTATCTTACTATATAATCAGACGTTATTTTTTTTCTTCTTATACACAACTCCTCTCCTCTATCTTTTTCCATTGTTCAATACTTCGATTGATTGTTCGACATTGTTGTTGGAACTCTATATCCTCAATATCCTTTTTCTCCTTATTATTTTATCTTTAATTTTGGATTTATTACTATAAATTTAATAAAAAGTTGGGGTTTTTCCTTCGCCTTAGAGGCGCGCCTAGGCGATCTTGAGGGTCCATCGCCTAGGGTGTCACCTTGCCTTTTTAAAACACTAGTGATATTAGAATAGATCTGATTATTTTGTCATTATTCTTTTTCAAGTTTGCTCATATTAGTCCTATTATTCCAATGGTTTTAGTTAATGGAGCTTGTAGAATTGCATCAGGTTTTAGTTCATATGTTCTGAATTATCATCCGTTGGAAATTATTAATACAGTAATCTAAGGAGATTGTTGAGAGGTCAAGAATTGAGAGATGTGCATCCTTGGTTTAGAGGGTTTGGAAAATTTAAAACTGATCAATCGGGTTCTTCTACCCATACAACTAGTGGGATGTATACAGTTCAAGATTCCACCCTAATTATTACAGAGTTACATGTGTTCATGTGGACACAGGATTATTTGAATCATCTGGATAACTTGGTCTCGAATGATTTAATACAGGTAAGTGTCCACATTGTGGACACAGGATTATTTGCAGTATTATGAAGATTTTAGCACTAAAGTAAGTGTCCACATTGGGGTTCACTTAAATGAGCCTAATATGATGGACCCGGGGAGCTATGCAAGTATATTTAATCTTGAAACCAAACTCAAATCATCTAATATGCATTTGGTTAAGGGGATGGATGACGACAAAATTTCAGTAATGAAATATCCAACTGCTATAGATGGTAAGATTTTAAATTTGCATTTAATATTTCACTTAATTGAATATTATGAAGTGTTTAAACTTTTATCTTTTATTTTGTCTATTTTCAATTTTGAAGTCTTTTTGTAAATGGAGATTTGAGCTGTATAAGGTTAGGAGGGTGAGTTATTATTTCTATTTAAGGGAGGTGAATCTTATGAGCGAAATTTTTTGATCTCTGTTTGAAATTTTCGTAGGCGTCATTACTTCATACTGTCACACAGGAGCTGAAAGTTACAGAAAATACAATTCAGTTTCTCAAACACATTATTGGTGGAGATCTTCCTCCAGATAACAAGGATCGAATTGTAGCTGAAATGATGACATTTGGTTTACCTCAATCAGATCATGATTATTTTCTTTCTATTTCCGTGGAAATGATTTTAGGAAAAGGAAAATTAGATGAGTTGAATGATAAGATAAATGATCTAAAAAAAAGTTTCGTGAAATAGACAAGTTGACTCGAGAGGAGATGTGGTTAGATGATCTTGATGCTCTTTATCCTGCTATTTCTGAGGTATATAATATCATTGCTGATTTTTATTTAATTTTTATTTGAGTTTTTATATTAGTGTTGTTAACTCGGATGGTGTGCTTAATTCACAGCAACTAGAGGAATATGAAAAGGAGCATAAGAAGATCTCTACAAAAGGATAGACAGACGAGAGTAGGTTAACTTTAAAAAAATTTATGCACAATTTTTTGCATCTCATTCAGTTAGCATTAATTACATTTGACGGAAAAATACCAAAAAAAGATCTATGTACTGCTAATGAAATTTGTTAAAATTAGTGTAAATAATATGCATTGTGTTTAGTTTATAATTTCTCTGCTTTAAACTAGTGAAATCCTTGTGCATGGAATCAAGCAGTCCATTGTTGGAGAATCACTTTTGGAATTTTATCTTATCTCATTGTTCTGCGCAAAAATGTAAACTTCTGCAATTGTTCTTGAATTGTTCGTAGTAATTGTAATTAATTTTAGGGATTTTATTTGTTGTCAATGTCATGCTTAGTTTTAGAGATATAGTTGTTGTATTATTCTTAATTAAATTTATGCTAAGATTTGGTATAGTGGTGATAAATTGATGTGGTTGTAAACAATTGTTAATTTAACCGTCAATTTTTATTTGATTTCCAATAACTTATATGATTGATTTTATAAAAACCGTACATTTATTTAATTAAACAAAGCCTATTGTTATATTGAATCAATTTTTTTATGGGAATAGTTCATTCCAGAATTATACCAAACATTAAGTTCCAATATGAATCAATTTCGATTTCTGATTCAACTCCGGATTTCTATCGACTCCGGATTAGTAATTCGAATTTTATTCCAACTATTATAGTAAACGAGTCCTCTTAAAGTATCTAGAAAAATATCCACTACTATTTTTAAGAACAATGTCAGCCTCTTTACAAAAAAAAACGTTAACCTAAACCGACGACAACCTCTTTACGCACTATTTTCAAAACCGAACACAGCCTTTACAACTTCCATTTTTTTCAAAACATCTCGAAATTTAGAATCCTGAACTCATTGCAAAATATTCATGGAACCCTATAAATGCTCCCTCTAAAGAGATTCAAAATCAACCATAAGCCCAACTCTACATTTAGGCTATGTTTGTTAAGTCACCAAAAAAACTAGTTGGAGTTGCAAAATTAGTTGAAGCTGTAAAACTAGCTGTAAAAATAGTTGAAGTCTTAAAAATATATAGAAACACTGTTTGGTAATGTTCAACTAGTTTATTGTAGTAATTAATAATTTAAAATTTTATTTTATTATAGAGATATTCTTATTTAGGAAATCATCATTTTTTAAATTCAAAAAACTGCTAAAAAATAGTGTAAAAGCTTTAAAAACTAGCTTCGTGAAAAAACTAATTTTACAACTAATTTCTAGTTTTTATGTGTCAAACAAACAAAGTTTATACGAGTTTCTGCAACTATTTGAAAAACTCCAACTAATTTTTGGTACCTAACAAATACACCCTTAAACCCATATACAATTATACATGCATATGATATTTCATGAGATTTTGTACTTCTAAGGACTTGTAAACCAAACAAGTTGGACTGACTATTGGTCTTACCATATATATCAACCCTTGTAGACAAATAAAAATGTAACTTTCTAAAAACCCCACTTAATAAGATTGATATTTAACCTGTTAATTAGTATGTTTTGTACGTATATGTTTCATCATAAAATATAATCCACTTCATTAATTTAAAAACGATTGCTATGCTTTTCAAAGACGCTCTTGTATAACTAAGATTACGTTATAAAAAGATGCTCTATAAGTTTCTAAATAATCTGTTCTGTTGTATGAGAGATTAATTAATATTCTACAAAACTAATTGTTCTTCTAAATTTTCATTGATCAAGGAATTGACAAATTAATACCAGCCACTCACTCCTGTCGAGAGCCACAATTTATCAACGGGATAACATCATATTCCACTTCACTATTTTTTTTTTATAATTTGCAAAAGTAGTAGTTTTAATAAAGAGTTTATTATTATGCATTAAAGTAATTAATTTATGTGGTGAATGGTGATCATCAACTTACAAGTAGCAAATATGTGGATTCCTCTTTACATGGTCTAGGCGTCGCGTCTTTCTTCGAACGTGGCCAATTGTTCACTTCCACGTTTAAACCTCTTTTTCCATTTTTTTTTTCTTTTTTTTTAGTAAAAAACTAAAATTGTTTTGTTTTAATTTTCAAACTAATTGATGGGTGTGGGAAGTGGAAACATAATGGTTTTAACTTTAAATGGTGGGCCGGTGGCTTAACTTTAGTACTAAAAAAAATAACATATTTGTTAAGTTTCTTACAAAAATGGGGAAGTGATTACATAGAGTATTTGTTTAAAGATAATCTATCTAATGTTTTTGTTTTAGAATTTGTTCCAATTGTACGTATTTTATTACTTTTAATGACATTTTTAGTTAAGTGAGTGTTTGTGTTTTTTTTAAATCAAGGGGTCTCTTAATAATTTAACTTTAATTAAAGTTCATGAATTTTAAAAGAAAATCACAAACGTATCTCTAAGTACAAACATGTTACACGTCCCTAGCTTCTTTTTTATGGGTTGATTAAATTTCTTGTACTTTAAACTTATTCAATTCGTTTACGTTGATGGAGGAACTATATTCATCAAATTCATTAGTATTAGAACTTCAATAAAACCTTAAAAAATGCCAAGGCTTCAAGTCTTCCACACTCGGAATTGGAATGTTCGAATTACCCATGTTTTAAAAAAAATGAATGTTGTCATTAACTTCCTTACTAGTCTTATTTCCTCCTTACCTCTTGGTTTTCATGAGTTTTCCAACCTGCTTGTGGGTGTTCACCCTCTCCTTTTAGACGATGTTAGGGGAAGAGCATTTGCTCAATTTAATTATTACTAAATTTTCTTTTGAATAAATGTTTTGAAAGTATGTAGTCCTTTCTTGACCAAAAAAAATAAAACCCCTAAAAAATAAAATAAAAAGTATTTACATTTCTTTTCAAAATGCAATGACTTTAATAGACATTAAAGTCAAAAATAATAGACACATAGAAACGTGTTGTGAATGAAAAAAAAATCCCAAATGACCAAAAAACAAGCAAAATTAATTTTTCTATTTTTCTATTATTTTGTTTGTCTTCTTCTTGCGAACGCCTCAGGTTGCCACCAAACTCCTACTGTTGCCACTTTTTGCGTTTTCATGCCGCCGCGTCCTATTTGATTCTTTCTGCCTGGGAAAAATAAATTAATGTCTCAACTTTTGAAAGAATATAAAAAATAGCCCTCAAAACCTTTAAAGTGGTACATATTGCCCCCAACATTAATAATACGTTTTAAAAATTCACCAAAAGTTGATCACTAGAAATAATTAAGAAAATTGTCAATAAATTCTTACCATTTTTCAAAAAATCACCCTTTTTTTAAAATCCATTATTTATCATCTCCTTACTCTTATATAGTTCCATCTATAAATACCTCAAATTACAATGGCAGCGGTTTCTAGCGGTCGGCTCAATTTTTAAAACCTGGATATGAAATGAATAGAGCAAGAGGACTTTCTAAAGTAGTAATTTGACCCTTATATTTATGTCTTAGGGTTACACAAATTCTACTTCGGGATAAGACATGAATGCCTTCACGATCGGGATAAGACACGAATGCCTTCACGATTACCCGGTTACAAAAATGTGCACCCTGCACCTCCAAGTCGGTGTTAGCAAAACTGAATCATTGGATTTTGTGTGAACCCTACCCCCACAAAACTCATTGGCGATCATTGTTTGGCAGTGGGTTTTGTTGTTTCCAACAATGGTTTATAGGAAAAAAATTTAGAAAGGGGTCATTTTTGTGAAAGTTTGTATAAAATAGGGATGACAATTTACAATTTTGGCTTGCAAAAAAAATAATCAAAACTTATGATGGTAAGCTACTTATGCAGTGCAAATTACTTTTGATTGGATTTGCCCCTCCCAATAACATAATTCCATTCATAAATTGAATTAGAAATTTGATTTAATCACTAGTGCGGCCGCCACCACCATCACCACCAAATTCCCTATATTTCTTACAAAAGCAACGAGAGAGCTACTGAGATTGACACAAAGCCACTTACTTCTTCTTTACATTTGTTAGCTTAATTTATTCGATATGAATCCCCACATTCTTATACTCATTACTCTAATTAAAATAATTTTTGTGGTTTATATGCTTTTGGTTTTGGTGCACGGAAATGATTAAACAAAATTATGCTTAGCATAATTTATTATGATTAAAAAACTAAACAAAATTTTATTGCAAAATTGCGAATTCCCGCTGTTACACATCGAACTCTCTCTGTTTCTCACCTTCTTCTACCTTCGTTTTTACACGCTCTCGCGGAAAAATTGGTCCTCTCAAGAGGAGTACAAAATCAAGCAATTCGTCAAAATCCGATCACTGTCCGCTCAATTCGGACGCCGATTCGCCTTTTCCGGCGGTCAATTTCGTCTCCGGAAATACCGACGGCATCGCCAGGTAAGTCGGCTTTTCGTCTCCGGCCATGATAACGACGAATTCCGGCACCGGAACGGAATATCCTGTGACATCCGCTCCCTTGACGGACTTCTCGGCGGACATCGCGGCGGCCGACCGGCGGTGCTCGCGGCGGATGGAGCAGACGAGCATGAGCATTGCGACGGCGATGAGCGTCATTACTAGGACGATGCTACCGAGCAGATACGGCGTCGCGGAGTTCCACCGCCATATCGTGGTGGCGGCGACGGCGGACGGCGCCGGCGCGGAGGATTGGAAGAAGATCGGCGATCTGGTCATTGATTTGGATCGATCTGTCTTGATCGGACGGTCTGGATTGGTTTTGGAAAATGAGAGTTTTTTTGGTTTTGCGCCTTTGCGGGGTGAGAGAGTTGTGGTATTTATAGGCAAAACATTTTAGGTCATTTTGTAAAAAAAATCAGGTCTTTATAGTATAATTATTTGTTGGGGGGAGTTAATCGGAAATTAATGCATAATTGCGGCCCATGGTAAAGGGTTAACAATGGAATAAAGGTTTTAATTGGGGTTTTAGAAAAATAGATTTAGCTTGGGGCCCAAGAGAGGAGTCATTCTCCACTATCTAGCTTCTTCTATTTCACTAGCTTGGGGCCTAAGACATTTATTTTATGTTTCTACTTTTTTACCCGTTGGTAAAAGTTTAATTACTGTTTTACTATATAATTTTGGTTTGGAAGAGATATGTGTGTAAATGTGTAATATATACTCCTATATATGACGAGACTTATAAGGTTTGTAGGGTGGAATCGAGTCAGATTCTAAATGAGTTACAGCTTGATTAGCTTCGATAGATATATTAGACAGCAGGTTCACGAATCACTATATATCTAAATCAATCTAGAACATTCATTTAGATAATAAGAGTTTTTTTCTTATAGGTTTTGTAGTTGTATCCGAAATTGCCAGCTCAATCAATTCTGTCACGCGATTTCTGTTTCTTCAAAAAAATAATTAAATAATGGTACTAAAATTTGAGAAAATTATATATAAAATCCCATAAGTTATGGAAGTTCACTTATGTACTTTAACTTTAATACTTTCTATAACATATGAAGTACTGAGCTATAAGACATGCAGTACAATATACGTTAATGGTGGTTGGTGAAATTGTTGGGGAAAAAAAAAGAAACAAAAGGAGAAATATTAATCAAAGTCAATGAAGAAAGTAACAAGTACGTGATCGATAGGTTTTGAGTTAGATTCATGTCGTTTCTTTAGCTGGGTGAAAAAAACAAATCACACCAAGTAAACATTTTTATTTCCATGGAATCGAATTGGTCAATGAAAGCTGATTTACTTGAGTTATGGACTTTATTTTTTAGGTCACAAGTTCAAAAGTTGTAGTCAAATATGGGTTTCTTGTCAAAAAATTTTTTTTAGCAAATTGTTTGTTTATCCAAATGTATTTAATGTATGTAACTCAGACATCTATTTTTTTTTATAAGGAATGAATTCAATGTATCAGACAAAGCTAATAGAGAGGCCGAATCAAATCGATAATTGGACAAGTCGGCAAAGAGAACACGACAAAAAAAATCCAAACAAGCAAAAGAAAAAAAATTAGTGAATTATTTCTATTTTTTATTGGTGGTTTCAGAACCGGCGGTTCCTAAGTTTTAAAATCGTCGGTTTTCCAGTTCCTGAGGTGGAGGAACCGTGGTTCTGGTCGGTTTCGGAACCCCGGGCCGGGTCCGGCTCCGCAAATGACAAATATACATTCAGCGCCCAAATAAAGAAATGAATATTGTAGTGGGTCCTACAGATAAGCATGAATTTTGTTTAATGGGCCGAAGATTTGATTAATATTAGCCCAATAGGACTTTCTATTACTATTGGGCCCATGAACAATTGCTACAGTGTCTATTGTCTAGAATCAAATTCTTGATCTTTTCATCAACTAATGAAATGATTGATGTCACAGCATAAGGTGGCTAATGGATATAAGCCTGCCAATAGAATCGAGTTGTTAAGTTTGCAAAGGGAATAACTTCGATTGACTTATTTATGAATCAAATAATTTTATATTATTGGTTATAAAGAGTGTTTATCCCTAAACTATGATGTGATTTGATTTGATGACATCAACTTAACACAAAATAATGAATTTTGGAATGGAAATTAGATTTCAAATTTACTTATCACTAGAAGAAGAAAAAAGAGTTTAAAAGATGTGATTTGTTTTTGGTATGCTTGCCATGGTGTAGCCAACAATGGGCCCATAGCATTAATAGTTACTACAAGTGGAGAAATATATATATGGTATGTGCATCAATCAACTTCTACAATTCTAACATTTCTTTCTATGGAAAATTCCAATAATAATAATACGAAAAATGAGATACCTCAAATATGCATCTCTAAAAATTGAGGAAAATAAATATTTACACCATTTATAAATAATTATTATTTTAGCCATATATTATGGTAAAAAATAATTGTCATTTTACATATTTTAGCAATTTTTCCCTATATCTACAACAATATTAGTTACTACGGATTACTATTTTAATTAAGTGATTATCGAAACGACTAATTAATAAAGGGTTTTTAAGTCGAATTAGTGTGTCATAGCTTGAATGACATATGTTTCTGAACGTAAAAATAATTGTTTAATCCAAAACAAAAACAAAAAATACAATAGGTACTTTACATCAGATTGGTTAGGAGATCGAATAAGTCGTGTCCATAAACAATTGGGCAAAAAATCGATCACGATTTATTTAAAAAAGGCACTTGCATATATGTAAAGTCAGTTTATAAACTAAGCTTTGTTATGCAGGAGAAAGTCTAATGGCAACGACTTTACTCTGCAATTTGTCCAATTGCAGGGTAAGAAGAAGTGATTTTTAATGAAATCGTGAGTTTCACGGTGGATGAGGGATCAAAGCACATTTCATAGTGCTTCTATTATTGTCAATAGCACTTCCCTCACTTGTTTTTTTTTTAAACAAAAACTATTTCTATATTGATGTGAGCAATTCCCAAGTTATTATGCCAACATTCCACTTTCATCTTTTATTTTCTTATTTTTTTAACACAATTGTTGCATTAAAGTTTATGGGCAGATAAATTCTAGTCGTGCAAATATCAAGTTACATAAAAATAGACGTGGGTTCAGTTCTAGTGAATATGTGAAACTGAATCGGAAAAAACCGACGGTTTTATCGAAACCGGTGGAATCGGCGGTTCAGGAATCGAAACTAGTGAAATCGAGGGTCGGCCGGTCCCGTTTCCTGTTCCACGATCCCTGGAATCGGAGAACCAACAGTTCCACCGGTTCCGAACTGTTGGAAACCGCCAGTTCCCAATAGTCAGAACTAGCCAATTGGCTAAACTTGTGATATGAAGCATCTGAAGAATGATGGATTTCTTTCTAAGGATGGAGGACGTGTTTACTATATGTTTGGTCCTCCTATGAGTGTTAGACGGATTTGTTTGCCTCTCTCTATTGCTATGCCGTATGGAACAGAGTATCACCACTTTTCTATTAGATAGTTTTTCAGTTGCATCTGGGGCTTCTGGTTCATCTTCTGTTGCTCCATACTCCATAGTCTGTTCTACCACCTGCTCCAGAGCCTGTTATAGAGGCTGTTCCACAAGGCGACACTGACATGCATAAGGATGTCCCTGATTTAGGTATTCCTGGTTCATCTGGAGAGGGCACTGGTTTGAGTTGGCAGGATGATATGATGAGACAAATGAGCAGATTTTCAGTACGTCAGAATGAGATGTCCATTTCTATGGATCGTATTCACCAGTACCATCTGCACCAGACTTAGTACTTTCAACAACAGGCCCAGTTCTTCCAGGGCGTGTGGCCCGAATATCCATCTTACCCTGACTATCCATCTTACCTTGACTATCCACCTTATCCACCACCACCACTGATAACGATCAAATGACCATGAAGAATACGCTTGCAAAGAAGGTGTATAAGAGGCCAAAACCAAGACCTTTTCCAAAGTCTCGGGCATTCAAGTTCAAGAATAAATTCAAGGACTTGATCTTATTGGTTGAAGATATTCATCAATGGCATCCAAGGCCACCAAGGAAAAGGATGAAGTCTTCAAAGTTCGGAAAGTTAAGAAACCCGTCAAATAGAAAACAGTGCTCAGTAAACTGGTCATAACTTGGGCTAGAAAATTCATCTCAAGTCTGTTAAGTACTCGTTGGAAATATAATGAAAAGTTCTACAACGTTGTAGTTTACATCAAATTCAGAATCCAACAGCAAAGGGCCGAAAAATGGGTTTTACTGAGAGCTGTTCAAGTCTTACGGGAATCTTATCTTCAGTTTAAATTTCTATCTTTATTTATTTATGGACGTTTTTATGCTAGAAGAATTGGAGTATTTCAGCCATAGTCTTCGTTAGTTGGTTGATAATCTCTCTTCTATGTTTTTATTATCTTTTAGATATTTTGAGTTTGTTAGGATATTTTCTTAAATAAATAAATCAGCCATGATTTATTTTATTTAAGGAAATCTAGATAGATATAGTTATAGATATTTTATTATATCTTTGGAAGCAAGACATGGGTTACTTGCTCTCCAAGGATCAGCTTTGTATCTCTATTTATACTTTGCAATTCCATTAATGAAAAATCAGCTTGAGAGAGATTAAACCCAAATTGGTTTAATCTATCTCTTGGGCCAAAAATAATCACGTGTGAGGCTTATTGTTTGCTGCATTGATCGATCATCATCCGAGCATCATTCATCATCATCGAACTTCATTCTCTCTCTTATTCGAATATGGTTTTTTAGTTTATTCAATTAGATTGTTCTAGTTGTGATCATTAAAGATCAAACTAGTTAATCATTCAGATTTAGCGATCGAGCCAATCCGTTTGAACTATCAAGTTGAACTATTCTATCAATCTGATCGATTCTAATTTCATCAATTCAAATCAGTTTCGTGTTACTTGTGTCATAAGGAATTCTAAAGTTGAAAGCTTTTGTAGGATTGAAGTTATTTGTTGGCAAGATCGGGACTTTGTGGGATTACTACGAGATTTCTAAGGAGGATTCCGAGGCAATCACGTATCAACCACCACCGCATTCTGATCAATAGTGGTATTTTGCCTTTACTACGTTGAGGGCAATGTGTGCTCTTAGTGCGGGGGAGTTGAGTATATATTACTATTGTTATTCTATAAAAAAAATGATTAAAAAAAGAGCTATAAAAATTGAAAAAAGACAAATTAAATCCTGAGATAGACTGAAAACCTGAAAGGGCGGTCTAGGTAATAAGCAGGTAATCCGACAAGCACTAGGTCTTGACAAAAAAAGATTCAGAGTGATGTGAGGTGGTGAGTCCAATCTTGAAAATGAAAAGAGATTGTTAAGTGAAAACCTGAAAAGACGCCTAAGCAAAATGAGTGAAGAAAAAGAGTGTTTTAGGACTATCTTTTACCGGTGCAAGAGACATAAGAAGTGAAGTATAGGAGTGTTTTGGGTAGGTTTTCATTTGGAGGACAAGGTGTAGATTTATATACACTTTTACTCTCTTTGATGTTTTTGATGGACTTGTTGATAGTTAGTTGCTAGTGGTTTGATGCTTGATGATTAGATGGGTTGATTTGTCTATTTGATGGTAGTTTTAAGTTGAGATTAGCATGTTGTTTGATATGGTTGGTATGGTGTTGATGATGGTTTGCTCTATTTTGTGATGAGTTGTAACACCCCCTCCCTATTGTACTTGAGGTGTTACCGCCAGTAACCCTAATTAGTCCTAATTCAAGGTTACCCAAGGCTTTAAACTTATAATCACAACAAGTATTACAACACTTTATTACAAACCATAGTATGACTTCCTTCCATACACAAAATCCTAACCACAACTTGGGCAAAAGTAAAATATTTACAACAGACTTATTCTTCTTCAAGCGACCACTTTCAAAACCTTTTTACATTCTAAACTCCTTGGCTAGCCTTCTCTTCGCGGATTAACCTCTTTAGTAGCTGATGCGTCGTATACAGACGGTGGACACCAGCCGGCCATGCAATTGAATAAGGTGGTCGGATTAGTCTAATGAAAGACTAAGCAAGTGGAGAAATGACTGGTTCCTATGGTAGTGACTAAACATATTGGCATCGAAATCCGAATGACAACCGGTCGATGATCCAACAGTTAGCCGTCCCATAGAGGATAAGAAATGAGGCATGCATAATCAAAAGATAGGACACCACAACTTGCGGTTCCATTATGAAACATGAACAATTGTTGGGAACTTATATTAATCACACAATATTTTTAAAAGCCTTCATCGACTAATCAGATTGACTTAATCAGAGTTTGATTAAGAATCATTCATAACCGGGAGTATGAATGGTTATCGAATAGACTAACCATTCAGGTGCATTAATGTGCCTAACGCACTTATCTTTCATTACTTTCAAACTGTGCATTTGCATCATTTAGTAGTTTTTACATAAATCGGCCAACAACCGAGATCAGAGGGTCTATTTCATCCATGATCATTTATCCTTGAACTATTCTACTTCACAATCATGTCTCAGCATGAGACGACTAACACAGAAGGTCACAAACAACAAACCTAAATTCAGTTCTAGCGCAAAACTGAATAAATAACATGGTCATTAATTCTAACAATTATAACATCCTATCTTATTTTGTTAAGCAAACAAGTTGTTCCCAACACAAATATTAAATGGGATTCAATTCCTCATTTAATAGCAATAATGCAAGAGAGAACCGTCCACTTGCCTTATAAGGCGTGCTTTACGCTCTCAGCGAGTCCAACAGAAATCTTTATCTGCCTTCTGCCAATTATAACAACAGATTCTTCAACCACAAGCTCATGGATACAATTCTTAGTTGTATAATCCAATTCTACAACTTCCTAATCGATAAACGATTTGATTTCCAAATATCGATATATATATATATATAAATCCTTAGTTTTCATGCTTCAAGGAGCCATCTTGGCGGAATTATAACTAATTATCCGCTTCACTTTTGAAATAATTTTCTAAATAAAAATTGTTCATTAGTAGCAGTTCTACAAGATTACAAAATCTCAGATCAAACGGATTAACAACGAATCCTGAGTAATTATCCGAAGTCCTTTACCTGACAATCGATGTTTAAACTTGTCTTCGCTATAAGTAATAATCCAGACGTCCGTTTCTCGAGCGGTTTGAACCTGTGGAACCGTATCAACGTCAAGATTATAAAAACCATAAATTTACTTAGTAAAGCGGACCCGAAAGGTCCTTTCAGTGGCTCCGTAACCACCCCGCTAATTAATTTCGAGCGTTAATACCTTCGCTCGAACTTCGAGCTTGTTCGGCTCGATGGTGGTTCGACCCAAGGACCCGAGGTGGCGGTGTGGTGTCCGGTGGCAACCCCTGGTGGTGGTAGTGGTTGGCGAGCTGCTGAACGCCGGCGGCGTCCCAAACTAGGCGAAGAATAAGCCGAAGACGAAGGGCGTCCCTTCTCCCGAATCCGTTCCGTCCTGATTCTTCTCCCTGGTTCAGCTGTTGGCTGCACACACACACAAGAGGAGGAGGAGGAGATGAGGGTGGAGCTAGGGTGGTTGGCTAGAAAGGTGGTGGCAAGGCGGTGGCGAGCAAAACCGGCGGTGAAGGTCCGAACAATTCAGCGTCGTTCCGTCCGCTCTCTCTCTCGGCTTTCACTTTGGAGAATGAAATGGAAGAGATGATGAGTGTTGCAAGTCAAGAATGATGGCTCTAAATTCTATCTCCCCAAGTCCTTAGGTGTTAAGCAATTACGTCCCGTGTAATTTTCCGTCCCGAAACGGGGCTCGCGTTAAAGCGGTAAAATTATGTACCTCGGGTGGAAAAACTCACTAAATGAAAAACGTCCCGTATATTATGTAGACCAATAAAACCAATTTTCCATGATTTTATCTTGCTACCCTCAATTTTTAAGGCTTCCGTTTCGTATTTTACATTCCTTCCGGTACATAATTAAAAAGACGGCTTATCCAACAAATATTCTTTTTGCACTGAAAAATCCTAGAATTCACACCGATCCATAAAATCATTTCTTTGTGATTTTAGGATATCACCAAGAATTTTCTAGGATTTAATCTCCAACAAAAATATTGGATTAAACGTTAAAACGGACAAAAAGGTTAAAAAGATATCCGAGAAAAATTCGAAAATATCCTTAAAAACCGCAGCTATTACATGAGTAGGGTGGAGTGTTAGAGTTTGCTTGATATATATTGATGTTGAGTAGGTTGGATGTTGTGCTTGCATGTGAATGCTTTTACATCTCTTTGTAAAGCTTCTTTGTACTTTGATGATCTGAAGATTATAGTTTATATGAGTGATAGTTTTCTGATTCACTCAGGGACAAGTGAGATTCAAGTGTGGACGATTTTGATATGCACAATTATGTTGTGTATTTAAGTGGGATTTTAGCATATGTTTATGGGTGTTTTGGAGACTTTCTACAGCTAGGAGGAAGAAGACTTGTAAATACATTATTTGGATTTAGAGTTGGATTGAAGAGAAGAAGAAGAAATCGTTTTGGTGCGCCGCTGACAGCAAGAAGATTATCATGCGACACATGTTCTTTTCTTATTGGTCTTATTCGATTGACAAGTTAACATACATATGGAACTTTCAATTCCTTTTAAAATAATACTTCTGACATTCAACTAAACAATAACTCAAATTTTATTAAAAATACCCGATGTACGCGCTCAAATGCAATTTATAATTGACCAAAAAAAAATGCAATTTATAACGTTTTTTTTACTACTTTTAGTATTGATATTTAGTGAATATACTTACAGTAATTAACTAGAAAATTCTTAAGATATGAAAACGTTCGCTAGGAAAATCAAGATGCCATCTAGAACACATACTCGTAAATTATATCCCTTACAATTATATATTTTTATGAGTGTATGGATTTGACAAGCTCTAACTATTAAAATATAGATATTCTAATCTTCTATCAATGTTCTAAAATTCTTGATTGATTGACATTCATTTTTTAAAGATAAATGTAGATATGTTACTTACTTTCTAGTTGAGATATCAAAGATTCTATATCTATAAAATTATTTTTGAAAACAGGGTTTAATTACTTTAATGTCTTCTTACGCTATATACAATGGAACATCTCGTGCATTTGTCCCTTTGGCGCATCATAAGGATTGAGAATATTTCCGTCCTAATCCAACAAAAACTACCGCGACACAATTTTTTTTAAATAACGATCATTGTGGGAAAGAATAGGAAAATTTTATAATTTATACATGATTCTAGAATTTGTAATTTTTTAGAGAGATTTAGAAAAAAGAAGACATTTTACCAAAGTAAAGATTCTTGCAAATCAAAAGCATAATGATTCATTTCGACTTAATAAAAATAACCGAAGTTAAGAATAAAAATAACGGAAATTTGTTCTATTATTCAGATGAATATAATATTTGGTTAACTCAGAGAACTTTGTACTCATTTACCCTTTTAAGTCGATAATTTAAGTTATAAGATAAAATTAATTACCACTCAAATTAACATTTCGTATCATCAAATCAAGTGAAAAAAAAATCTCAATACATATATTGATATGCAAATTCTCAGTCAAGTACAAGTGTACAACAATGCAAGCTAATTAAACCGTCACAAACTAACACAAAACCGTGGCTAAACAAACTTCTAATTCGTTAAACCTCCCAAAATTGATTCCCCTCCAAAATATATACAATCCCATTTTGTTCTTCATTGCCTATACTTGTTCATCTCCAATTGGTGGTGAATGAATACTAGTAGTTGTGGTACTACTAGTACTCGTGACACCTATAGGCACAATCACGGACTCGGGCTTGGGCTCGGGCTTGGGCTTGGGCACGGGCTTGGCCAAGAAGGTGGGCTTATGGGCTCCGGCCATGATTACGACAAACTTTGGGCCGTCGTCCACCGCTTTGGAGGCCTTTCCGGCAGCATCATTCTCCTTGTCGTCGTCGGAATTCTTGTCTTGAGCACAAGCAAGGATGATTAGAGCCATGGCGATGAGCATCAACACGATCGCCATACCGCCGAAGAGATACGGTATGGGTGAGTTCCACCGGATTCCGGCTCCTCCCATGGCGGGAGCCACGGCGGTGTAGTGGTGGTGGTGGTGGTTGAGGGTTGAACTTGTAGGCTCCATTTGGCTAGCTAGTGTTTTTTGTTTGTTTTGTATATATATGTTGTTCCTTTTTTTTTTTTTATGTGTTTTGTGTTTGGTGGGTAGAGTGAGATTTTGTGGTGAGATGAGATGAGATGAGATGATTTATGTGTGTTCATATATATATAATTTAAATCATGTGGCAAAGTACGGAGGTACCGATACCAAATGAAGATGTCTTTTTAAAATAATTAAAGAAAGATAATAAAAATATAAAATACTCCGTAATTGTAATCACCCCAAATGTGGATCAACTAATTAATTGGGAAGTACTGATTCTGTTTTTTTTTTCATAGAAGGAGCTTGGGTCACTATAATTAAGGGAGGGGATTAGAACTTGTGACCTAATGATTACCAAGGTCATTAATAGGTCTGGGCAATTGAATATATCTAATTTTGATCGGTATAACGGATATTTAGTAATTTTTTTTTTTAAAATCTCGATCCCTATCTCATCTATTAATGGTTAGATATCCGGTAAGAAATATTCATTTAGATTGGATATCCAAACTATCCGTTTTCTAAAAACGTGTAAGTATTTTGTATTTATGCACAATTAATATACTAGATCGGTGAACATTCAAACCGAATGTCTGTCGATTCGTTTAAATTGTAAGAGATATATGTCACTTAGTATTTATGTGTACTTTTAAAAAACCATATATATCATCGGATCTCCGTTTACCTTAAAATCCCAATTTGTATTTGATGATCCGGAAAGAATTTCTTAACTGGATCAGATACGGATTATATCGGACATGTCAATTTGGATCGGATCAATCAACCAAATATTTTTATTCATCCTTAACCTATCGGTTAGATTGGTGAGACTTAATATGAGTATTGATTCTTTGGTGTGGTGGGCCTTATTTGTAGTGGTGCTCTTAATCATACCATTAGCGCGCTTAAACAACAAAACCAGTACGGTTTTGATAATGAGGATTTAATCGCCTTTGGTTTATGAAGATTTTTATTTGTAAGAGGGATGACACATAAATGATCCATTTGTGTAGATAATCAGGGAGAAAACCTAGGTGAGGGACATAGATTAGCTAGGGTATCTATAATTGTTCTTTTATAATCCCCAAAGAAGCTAAGAATAACAAAAGATTAGATTCTTATATTATATTAAGTTGTAGTATAATCCATCATCATCATGATTCATGAATATGACATTAATCTTAACAAGGGCATTTTTGTACTTGCTCTCGATCAATCACGATTCTTTTTGCTAGTGAATGATGATGCATTACACCAAAAAGAAAGAAGAATTTATCTAATGCATATGACATGGATCCCATTTCACTCACCTAATTAATTATCATGGGTCCCATTAACCATAATCCTAGGGTTTAAAGAATATTGCAAACCACTTCTCTAACATTGGCCCTACGGCCCTTAATTACTACTAATAAACAAGTCTATAATCCTATAGCTAGGAAAAAAAAAATTAAGCCCATCTTATGCAAAGTGTTTAATTGCATCGTATAAGATAAAGTTGATATTGGAATAATTAAGCTTTGTCAACTTAATGCTACAAATTCAAATCTTCTCTAGTTAGTGTTGCCTATAAACCAAAAGTTACATCGAATCAATGGGATAAATTAAATCATATATAAATTTCACTCCAAGTATAAGAAAATAGTTTTTTTTCTTGCAAAAATAACAATCCTACTTTAGAATTAGAAAGAGAAATTGAATCTGATATACGAAATTGATATATAATTTTTTATAATTAATTGATTGATTTCAAAATAAAACGTTATTGTCATATATTTTAAGCATCGCTCATTATTTGCCGGGCCATCGGACTTTATCTAAGTTTCAATTGATCTATTTCACCCTTGCAAAGTCAATATTGAAATGCATATATACACCTCTATATTAGCCTTAAAATACAAGACTAGTAGTACATTATTTGTTGCACATGTTTTTTATATTGTGAACAACAGATTACGAACCAAGTGGGCAAATAACTTCTATATATGTATACCCCTACAAAGGGGCTTTTTTGTGGAATGCAACCAAATTCCATTAGTGGGCATCTTATACATCCAATAGTTTTTAAGTGTAATTTTATTATGATTTGATCAAATAAGAAGAACCCAAACTAGGTGCCCTCTCCATGGTAAATTTGTTGGGCCAATACAATTTGTACGGCTATATATCTGAATAAATTTGTATTAAATAAATAAAAATGGAATCTGACTAGGAAGTGGATGAGGATATGAGGTGCAAAGAGGGGCCACGTATAATTTAAAAATATATTATTTTTTATAATGCTTCATTTTATTTATTTGAAGGGCAGTTGTTGGTGGGAGCTGTTTGGATTACAAAGTGCAAAGATTGGATATTGTCATTGGTGGTGCACTCAAGCACTGTATATTTTAAATTGCATTGGTGTGGTAATTTTTTATACAAGTGGAATGCATGATATATAATGTTGTAGATATTATTGTGTTTGCTCAAAAAAGTGAGAAGCCTGGTACATATGATTGGAATCAAAATTTTATAGTTTAATGAGTTTCTAGATGAATGTCAAAAATTGTCTAATGGATTTGTTTTGCCAAAATCTCTCACATCAGAAGAATCTAATTTATGCTACTAAGCATTCTGATTTATCTTACCTTATATATTTCATATGCCTTTGGGCTTTCTTTTTGGGCCTAAAGTTAGATGGGCTTAAGTTGGGCCTTCATTAAACCTTAGCTAGATTTATTTATTTATGTTTTGAGAGTTCTTGTGCATAAATCCATGGACTTTTCATATATCTCCCCCAATATAAATACAGGGTTTGTCCTAGAGGTCACTTTGAGGACCCAATCCAAAATTTAACCTAATTACACAAAAAACCAATACACCAACACAAGATTCATGAACTAATTCTTAGTAGATCCAACAGAATTTCAAAATGATCAAAAACAAACAATATAGATGCAAATTCAAAGCTGGTTGATCAAACTTAATTTCTATATGATCTTACCACATCAAGTCAAGAAATTATAAAGCCTTGACTTCAGAAAGAGGGGACAACACCGTACCCTGTATCTGCCATGACCGTGTTGGGAAACATTTGCTCCACTTCAGCCTCAATGTCTGTTCTCTTGGCGAACCGACCCTTGATTCTTGGCCTGGTTTCCGCATATGCTTTTCGTGAAGCATAACGAATCGTCTTCTCAAACTTTCTCGTCTTCTTCTTCTCTCTGTACCTTAGAACCCTTGCCTCCCTGTCCATGGGAGAAAGTTGGGTTGGCATTTGTTGTAGGGAAGGGGTCGAGAAAAGCTCAATTGTTCCCTTTGAATGTCGCGCTTGTGAGGTTGAGATGTCGCTTGTTGTGGTATCTGGCACAATGCCTACATCTAGGGACGAGATTGATACCTGATCAAAGTCACAAAAATCTGATTTTAAGTCAAGTCTCATCTCCCAAAAGTGCTCATGAAAATTGATGAAGATTTGATGTAGATAAAATAATTAAGAAACGTGTTTTCGCATTCTAACTTAATATTAAACTTCGATAAAATCATATATGATTGTAAAAGTTCGTGGCCTGATAAACTAGGGGTCGTGCACGTATGTAGGCATATAGAGTTCTATTTCAAATACAATTGACATTTGATAGAGTAATCCACCAACCTTATTTACTAACATGCTTACTTCCAATTTTTTCATATGTACTATTTGTATTATTGAATCGAACTTTCTAAAGAACATAAGATAAGTGTCCTGTTTTTGAAAACGGTTACAATAATGAAAAAAATAAAATATTTTAAAATTAGGGTACTTATTAGTACGTACATAGAACTAGGTACAATATTAGACCAAAGATCCTTAGTGGAATTAGGGGTTAATTTGATGAGTATGCAATGGATGTATAAGGAATTGAAAAGCTTACACTGTGGCCAATAGACAAGGTGTTGTTGTAAGCATAGTGATCAGATTTGATGTCATAATCCAATCCCATTTGAAAGGTGTGGTGCTCATGCATACCGTTACTCCCTTCTTCAACACCAACAGGCACCGCGTATTGGTGGCTCTGTTGGTGGATGCTATGGTGGTTGTAGGTGCTCTCGTCGTTTAATCGGGCATTGTCGCCTCCTAGATCAAACTCCACCAAGTCTAAGTACTCGTCCACCACCTCCCCACCAAGTGAACATCCATTTGTATTGCTGTTGCTCATCTCCTTAGCGTTGTTGTTGTTGTTGTTATTTGATGGATTCAGTAGAAGCCATGAGGCGGCTTCTTCCTCATCATCTTCATCAAACCCATCTTCGGATTCTCCCATTGTTGCCGCCAAATCCAACACCCTTCTGCCTATAATCATGATTAAGGGATACATATGAGCAATTTTCACCTCAATTTTCAAATATTATTGAGCATAGTTTGAGATTCAAATTGTTGACCTACGTATAAGAAGTTTCCTAAATAAATTTCTAAATAAAGATAGTTGGTACTAACTTCAAATTTTGGAAAAAAAATAAGAGTCTTCGGACATCTAATCAATGACTAGAACCTTAAGATAGAATCATAAGATCTTCGTTTCGGCTCCTACAGGCAGCAGTGCTCTTAGATATCCAGGAAAAAAATTGGGGAAAAAAAATCCCTCCCAATGCAAGCTTAATTTATAAATTGCCCTTTTATTTTAACAATATAGTATCAACTTAATCAATAATAACGCATAGGCTAGGCTCCATATATAAACATTCTACTTATTAGTACTTGCTCATTCGCCCATTAATATAGTTTAACAAAATTAATTAGTAATCGTTCACTCTACTTATTACTATATTTTAAATCATTTTCACATTTTAAGAAAATTTCGTTAAGAAAGTTTTTTATGAAACTCTCAATTAGGTTAATGTGCAAACCAAACAGAGCCTTAAGACATGAGAGTGAACCTGGAACATTGGTGGCGGAAACGCCGTAGAGGCAGCCGGAGTGCGGGATGACAGGGAAGCGCTGGTGGCGGCGGGCGAGCGGGTTCGCGGAGTGCACCTTGGCGTCGCAATCGGCGCAGAGCGAGGCAGCGTCGGCCTTGCACACGAACGCCGCGGGTGCCCGCTCGCACGCCTCGCAAACCCACACGCGCTCGTGCCTCGCCCCCGACGCCGACGCCGCGTGCAAGCGCGCGTCGCAGCCCGCGCACAGGTACGCGGCGTCCGCCCTGCAGTAGACTCTGCACGGTGCCGACCTGCACGTGTCGCACACCCGCGCCCACGTTTCCCCCGTGGGCTTGCCTCCACCTGATAACAACTCCTCTTTCAACATATTGATCGATCGATCTCTCCTGTTACTTAGTTTTTTTTGTTTTTTTTGAGTGGAAATGTTAACAGAGAGTTGTGGGGGAAGTGGGTTTTTGTTGAATCATGAAGCCAAGCTGGAAGGAAGAGAGAGAATCGGGAGGGGTGACACGTGGCGTGAAGGTAGTGGTAGGAGGGAGTGGGTTGGATTGTGTTTGTGGTTGGCTTTGCTTATAGCGGGGCCCATGGGACTTGAGGGGGCCCAGCTCTCGGGCCCACTTGCGTGCCGACGTAGACATTTTTTTTTGTGTGTCATTAGGAGACGACCACATTGGATACAGGCCGGATCGTCTGCTACTCATTGTCCTACAAATACTGCTACTCCAATAAATTCAGGCCACATGTCACTTTATTTAATCAATTAATATTTAAAACAAAAAAAAACAATCCCTTATTTCAGTATTTCTTTCTTGGAGGCTCAAATATTTTATCAGTATCCTTCTCTTTCCAATCCCGATTTTATCCTAACAACTCAATGTTCCTCTTTAGTTCAAAGTCACCACCTTGACATAATCTTCAAACTTCACTACAAGTCCACAACCTAATAACCCTTTTTAATGAAACCAAATTGAAAGTGAGTGCGTGAACTACTGTATACGTACGCAATACTCTCTATGATTACATGTAATTATTTGAATTAGATTGCGTATTGAAAGTTTAATTTACTAAAAGTTTAAAGTTTTGAAAAAAACTCAAATCTTGAAAGAATTTATTCAGATAATTTGTGAATCTTGTGTGTATGCTACTATGCTATACACATTTATCACTAAATCAATTTTTAATATGTAGAATTGTGGAATGTGAGAAATACAAGATTGAGATAATGGGAAATGTAGAGAAAAAACGATGTATAGAGAAGGTGGAGAAGATGAGAGAATAACAAGGAAAGAGATAGTTTATTAATTTTGGAAACGGGAGTTTTCATATTATTTTGTATTTTGCTTAAATGCTAAAATTGCTTTATTAAAAGAACATATGGCATAATATGAGTGGTGGCACATACTTAGTAGCATAATTGGTAGTAGATGATCCCGAGTGCATTGGATAGTAGCAACTATAAATGACAAATATTTGGAAAATAGATATGATAAATACGGAAATTATAGTTATGCCTTCCGGAAGTTAGTTCTTGGGACATTTGGCCGACTTAATTTCTCACAAGTTAACAATGGACTTCACATACATATTAATGTTTCTTTTTAATATCGGTTTTTTAAATTTATACCCTTAGGATATAGATTAAACATTACTATATTGTTTTTAAACCAACAATGAAATAAATAAACCCATTTTTTAAAATTGTCCTAAATAATAAAAATTAATAAAATCTTTCTGTTCTAAAGATCTTAATAATTATAGGTTAGAAAAATCGTTTTAATATTTATACTCACTTTATATAAACGTGTAAGAAGTTTGCATGTAAAAAGTCGATTATTAATGGATGTGTTTCACTTATAAGGTAAAAATTTAAAATATAGGTAGTATAAAATTAGGCCTTGTGTATGATATATAAATTATGTCCATCGGTGCATGTGTATGATATAAGATACGTTAAAAAACACTAGTACTCTTCATAAAGGCTTTCTCATCCATTTACTGATTAGTATATTTTTCAAAAAGTAGCGGGTATTTTATCATGCCCATTAAATTAACAACCAAAAAAAAACTCAATTTTGACTACCAATGAGGAGCTAAAGCTAACACCCTTAGTGACTTATCATCTTAACTTTTTAATTTGTCTCGTGTTCAAAACCAACCAAGCTACCTCCCGATGATTGAGTTGAATTTGCACATTAGTCATTAGGTAATTAATAATAAGGTATAATAAACTGAAACTATCTCCTTAATAATATAATTTTTAATTAATCAATTCAAATAAACCTAAAAAGGTCAATTATTAATAAAAAGGGCTAAATTTTAGTTATATAATTGTATTATTGTTTGTCAAAAAACATAACTTTACTAAATGAATGTAATGTTTTTTTTTTTTTTTTAAAATATGATCGTTAATTAATAAATGAAAAAAATCATTGGTAAAATATTCAATCATTTCTAGGGAGAAACTAGAAAGGTCAAATTTATTGTAAAATATTTAAAAAAAATTATAAGAAAAAAATGGCAACTTTACACTATTTATAGATGGATACATAAATTCAAGTCGAAAACTTTTGTGGAATTATATTTTTGATTAATATTATTATTTTTCTTGGCGAAGAGAGCTTGATATATAATAGGAGTGGTTTCCACCACAAGTTTTGGGTGACACGTAGGAGCAGACGTGGACGGATGCGAATGGTGTGATTGGATCCTAGTCACGTCTCTTTCAGATGCCACTGCTGCAACGCATGGGAGCAACGTGACTTTGCTATCTGCCCAATCAAACCCCAACCCTTAATTTGTTTCATACAAATTTCATTATTAAAAACTCTTCTAAATTCTAATGTATTTCATTATTAAAAACTCTTCTAAACTCTAATGTATGTTTTTGTCACCGTACGAGGCCAACCCCATCAATTTACACTTCAATATTATTCAGTTAATAATTTAATATATAAAACCTCCGCCGCTAGCTTTGTCAAGCTCTTGCTTGCTCATACCTTTCAATTATCAATAGTAAATTGGGTATAAATGATTGAATAAGAAACCCTAAAATTTAGACTAAAGTCAATTTTTTATTTAAAAAAAACGACATCATGTATTTTCGCCTTTAATCTTCACCTGGTTCGTCTTCTTTCTCCATTGAATCACGGACAAATTTGCACACAACCCTCCACGTCTTCCTTCTCCAATCCTCCTTGCCTTCATCCGTTTACCTCCACCTTCGCCCCGTCCCGCGCCGCACTATGAGTGTGAAATTCCAAATATTTCCTTCGTTTCTGGACCTATTTGTGTAAACTCATCGCCCCTCCGATCGAATATGGGGACGGTCGCCCCCGCCTAGATCCGCCCTTGACAACATATATATGTCATGACAGTTTATTTTATATGCACTTTCACAAACAATGCCATATCAATAACACTAGTCTTTTTAGTGCTTTACAAACCTTATTATCGAGCTCGAGATTCTTCGAGGGTGTTTGTGATTTCTTCTCAACTTGTTTTTTTATATGGTACTTTTTTTTGTTCCACATGTCGGGTTATCCGATGTCTCAATCTACTAAATATGTCTGATATGTCAAATTCTTACCTTATAAAAATATTAATAGTTCATTTTTTTGATAAGGCAAGAATTCAAAAAACCAAACAGGCTTGATAATCCAACAGACCGTAAGAAAATCGGTTATCATAAACGACTTGATGAGTCAAAAGCGAACTAGATCAACTAGAAAAAGTATAAATTTTCGAAAAAAGCAAGAACAAAAATGAGTTTAAAATTGAGGTGAGTAAACAGTATAAAATGTTAACTTTTTTGAAATGTTATGATCAAACGCGAACCATCATCACATGACTTAATTTGATAGTCGATTTTAAATGAGATTTATCAACATTCTATATTTATATTTATTTTGACTTTTGATGCATGATATGATATTCGTTGCAATCACTACAAAATGTGCCAAATGCATAAGCATTTGAGACTAGACAAATGTTGTTGTTCACTTGTTGTGGATAAGTTGTTTGTGTGGCTCCAATTCCACCAATGGCCTAAATTCCACGTTTCTCCTCATTTTACCACAAATTAAACCCGGTCTCACCCATGGGTTCGTATTCCAAATAGAGAGATAGCGTGCTTCTGCTGGGCCTTCATATGGACCTGGCCCAAAAATCAGACACATGTTTGGGCTTTTGCAGCCTACTCCAGTCTAGTCCAGTCCAGCCCAGTCCATCCCAGCCCAGCCCATTTTCGTGTAGAAAGAAAAGTCCAGCCTACAGCCTACAATACAAGTTCAAACATCGAGCGTAATATCAAGCTACCGTACCATTTGAAATAAATACTTAGCTCTATTATTAGGTTAGGCTGGTCCTTACAATATATCTGGCACGACACTGACTTAAAAAAATCTCACATGTTATACATGTGTTACTTATTGATAGTCTCTGCTACGTTGCTCTCACGAATAATTGAATCTCCAAAACCAAAGAAAATTTCAAGTAATTAAACTTAGGATATATGTTATTTCAACTAGTTTTATCCGTCGTACCATGTACGACTACGATTCGATATTAGTTTTACCCGTCGTATCATGTACGACTACGATTCGATATTTTATAGACATTATAAATAGGATATTAATAAATAAATTAATAAAAATATAATAAAAATTTCAATATTAGTAATTTATTGCTCGTAGAATGTATCATTTTTTAATCAAATATTTTATTACTATATATCTATAAATAAATTCGTCAAATGATATATGCTAAAAGATTTATATTTATTTTAAAATATTTTATCTTTAATTTTAAATACTTGTACAAGGAAGCTTTCAAAAGATATTGTTATACTAAATAGATATTTGTTTGATATTAGAGATAAATTTAAATAGGTAATAGAAAGAAGTTATAATAAAAGAAATAAAAATTAATTTTTTAAATATGAGGTGGGACCAGAATCATTCTGGTGGCTCGAAAAGGTACAACTTTAATATATAGTTATAGATTCTATTTTTTAAAAACCAGCTTTTTTAGAAAAAAATTACCTCTCAAATTTTTTACAACAAAAACAACTTATATAATACAAACACTTAATCAACTACCTTAATTTATCTTTCAGTGATATTTTATTTTAATTAGACTGAAATATTTTTTAAACTTTATTGTTCACTATTTTATATATAGATAATTCAATATAAAAAATAAAATATAATTCGGTCCAATAAAAATAAAATAATACCAGAAATTAGTTTAATGTGCTTAAAATTAAGTATTTATAGTATAAAATATTATTTTACTTTAAAATTAATAATTTTTTTTTATAAATAACTTTAAACTTATACAATATAGTTAGTTTAATCTTATGATTAATTGTAAAATTAGATCTATGTGAATTTCACAGCGTGGCGGGTGAACGAGCCGAGCCGAGCGAGCCGGGTCCGGCATCAAATCAGGCATCGAAATTTCCCATAAAACGTGGCGAGTTTTGTTTGTTTGCATCCCTAACTTCTCCAACAACAGTGCACAAAGCTTGCAAGCAAAGAATTGCCGTGTGGGAGGAGGAGGAGCTTCTGGAAATATCTCCATCAAAATTGGAACAACAAACCGCCTTCTTCCTCCCACCACTCATGATTTCCCACTTCTCCAACTCTAATTAGCTTCACCCAATCTCAACGAAACGAGTTCAATTAAGTTTCGAAATAGGTAAATATTCGTTCTACTCTTGTTTGCTTTAGATGTGGGCGGCTCACTTTTCATTACATATTGTGTAGGTGACGAAGTTGCAATTGATTGCTTGATTTGTTTCATTTCCGCCTTTCTGGTTTCATCTATGATCTATGACTAGCACTGCTGCTATTACTGATTTTTTATTTATTTTATTTTATTCAGTAAGATTCTGACTTCTGAGTCTTTCTTCTCATGGCTTTAGTTTATCAACAAATTAGCCAATCAAGAGATTAATAGGATAGAGATGAAATGAATTGATAGATCTGGAAGCTTTAGGGTGTGTTGCTTTGACTGGGTTTTGTAGTGCTCAATTTCTTGCTGAATATACAAGATTAAATGTGATATGAAATATTTTTTTTGGAAATTTCAACTCTCAAGTCCTACCTGATTTAGATAAAGATGATTGCAGCCTGTAGGATTGATTGAATAGGGGAGAGAAGGATTTCATGTTATATCCTTGTTTTCCCCTTTTCTCTCTTTGGTTAATCATATTCACTAATTTTTCTGCAGACAGAGAGAGTTTCATTAGCATGAAGGTTCTGGTTCACTACTCGCCGCCTTCTGGCATGCCAACGAAAGTGATTGAAAATAGGCTAATCCCTCATGGATCAAAGCACTTCATTAGAAGATCACCAAAACCCCTTCATCTCCAAGACTCTAAAAAGTCCACTTTAAGGGTCTTCAATGAAAGTTATGACAGCTATGTCATTGGCCAAGAAACTATAGGAGAGTTATCAGGAGATATTAACTCTATCCCTAAAGTTTTGATTCCGGGTTTGCCAGATGAATCCAATGGGGAAAAAAGTGCTTCTATAAGTAGTTGCTTTTGGGAGTGGAAGCCTAAATTTAATGTGCACTATGAGAAATCAGGGTGTGAAAATGTTGGTTCACCACCTGTGTTATTCCTGCCTGGTTTTGGAGTAGGTAGTTTTCACTATGAAAAGCAGTTGAAGGATCTAGGGCGTGACTATCGAGTTTGGGCCTTGGATTTTCTTGGGCAAGGCATGTCTTTACCTAGTGAAGATCCAGCTCCTTTGTTAAGTGAAGATGGTTATTCAGAGGGAAATTCTTGGGGTTTTGGAGAGGATGCTGAACCTTGGGCGAAGGATCTTGCTTATTCTGCTGATCTTTGGAAGGACCAAGTTCACTACTTTGTTGAGCAGGTTGCTTTGCCTTAACCCTTTTTAATTAGTTATTATACTGATATTTTTTAGTTACAGTTTTGAGAATAAAGGTGAAAACTATGAACTAGCATAGTTTGAAACAATTAGTTTAATCAATATAGGAAAATAGAAAAATGCTTAAAAACTAAAAACTCGAAACTCAAAGTTGAACCAAATGAGCCCGGATTTAATCTTATATCATATTTTGGTTTTTGACATTGCACACTGTAGTGTTGTTAGCTGATAACAGTGAATTGAACTTGGTTGCAGGTCATTGGGGAGCCAGTTTACATTGTAGGCAACTCACTTGGAGGATTTATTGCACTCTATTTTGCTGCAACGAATCCCAAATTAGTGAAGGGTGTTACACTCCTAAACGCGACGCCTTTTTGGGGATTTCTTCCTAATCCAATAACATCCCCTTCGTTAGCGAGTATGTTTCCTTGGTCAGGCACGTTCCCTTTACCAGCCAATGTGAAAAAGCTCATACAGTTCCTGTAAGTCTCATAACTAACCTTGATCCCAATAAGTAGTTCAGCTGAGTAAAATTTGCATCTGAAACCGTTGTTTTGATCACATTTTCTCAGTTGGCTGAAAATTAGTGATCCAAGGAGCATTGCTGATGTGCTTAAGCAAGTATATGCAGACCACACAACGAATGTTGACAAAGTTTTCTCACGGATTCTTGAGACAACGGAACATCCCGCTGCATCTGCGGCTTTTACTTCTATCATGTTTTCCCCCAAGGCTCAACTATCCTTCAAGGAATCATTGTCCATGTGGGTAGTTCAACTATGCTACTTCATAGTTTTCATAGTTTCCCTAATGTTGCATAATTATTTTTTTTAATTTCCATATTCATAAAAGTAAGCAAATAAAAAAAATGAATATGTAACTCAAAAACATGAATATTGTCATCCAAAATCATGTACATGCAACCCAAAATCACGAATACAGATTGTCCACATGGTTGTACACTGTACAGTAATATTCGTTTTACTTGAACTGAGGTTAGAGATATTTATGAATTCTTGATGTGGTTGGTAGGTGCCAAGAAAACAGCTTGCCCATCTGTCTTGTGTATGGCAAAGAGGATCCGTGGGTGACGCCTATTTGGGGTCGTCAGGTGAAGCGACAACTCCCTGGCGCTCCATACTATGAAATCAGCCCTGCTGGGCATTGTCCTCATGATGAAGTTCCTGAGGTATGCAATTTTTGCTTGGAACAATTTAGAAGTGATTATGTATGCTTTATTTTTGCTTATAAAGTTGCCTGAATACTTCACTTAGGTTGTGAATCATTTGCTACGAGGCTGGATCAAGAACATAGAGACAAAGGGCTCTGTGGCATTGCCTCTTCTTGATGATGATGATGCAGAAGAATTTACGCTTCCTGATTTCGTCAAGGATGTTGAATTTGTCAGAAACGGATCTAAGAAATTAGTCAGAGTTCGGTATTTTGGGTCTGCATTTTCGATTTGGAATGAGTTTGTGTCTCATATGAGAGCTCGTCTTGAAAGCTTATCGTCGAAACTAGTGCGAGCCTGATGGATTTGTCCCTCCATATCTTAAACTGCCATTTGTGTATCATTTGATGTTAATAGAATGTAAAGTTTGTATAGCACTCCATTTCAGAGTAGAAAAGATTACTTCTACAGAATTTGTGATTCTATTTATCTAGCTGCATAAGAAATCAAGGCTTGATCCCAGAGATTGGAAGCGTTGTGGTGAATCCGGGCAATGCTTGTAAATCAGGTTCAAATTCCATCTGATGTTGCCAACGTTTGCTCATTTGTACCCAAAAAAAATGACAGTATGTCATGTAACCTTCATGTTTCGGTTGCAATTATTTTGAATCTAGTTGAATACCCAAAAAATAGAACAATTGCGATTATTTTATTGCAAGGGAGAATTATTATGTTAAAAGGGTGGAACTGAGTTGAATTTGGAACTGGGTAGGACGGTAAATCAACAGAGTTGTTCTTGAGCAATATGATGTTCAGCTCAATTAAGTCTTGTTTGGCTCGATTTGTAAACGAGTCGAGCTTGAACACAATTTTGCTTATGAACAAACGAGCAAATTCGATTATATGTTCATTACAAACTAGGTTAAACACTCATGAATAAGCTCCACTCATGAGCGAGCACGCATTATTAGTCAATATCAGAAATGAAGTGATCAAAAACAGGGTGGGGGTGGCCAGTATAGGAGACAAGCTGAGAGAATCAAGATTGCGCTAGTTTGGACATGTTTAGAGGCGAGGTTCCGAGGAGCCAGTTCGCAGGTGTGAGAGCTTGGTCTTTGGAGACATACGTAGAGGGAGGTGACGACCGAAGAAATGTTGGAAGGATAGTATAAGGCAGGATGTCAGCTTGTTGGGGATTTCGACAAACCTGGCAGTATATAGAGATAGTTGGAGGGAAAAGATTCGAGTGGTGAACAACCAAGCACCTGAACAGACCGTCCCACTAACGCCCTGAGGCGTCAATGTTATGTTTTGGTTTTTTGGTTATGTTCTTTTGGCTATGTCATTGGTTTTGTTTTGTTGCATTGTTTTCTATTGCTTTTGATTGCACTCTACCTGTGTTCGGTTGTCCCATTGGGTCTGTTGGACGCTCCCCCTCTACGTTAAGCTAAAAGTGCCCCCATCTTGACCCCCAAGATTTCCCGTAAGGAAACTGCACATGGTCAATGTTGTTGCTGTAAAATTACATAGTTTTGACTTTTAACGGTTACTCTCAAACTACATAGTTTAATTTTTATTTTTATTTACTTATATCAATGACTATTAAATAAGTTGTCCGCGATCTTGTCTTATAAAGAAATTAAATAAGAGGCTAGCGAGCTAAGCTCAAACTCGGTGAACATTTAAATAAACTAAGAGCGTTCGAGCCAAGCTTGAGCAATTTAAAACTCGGCTCGATTCGATTACAATACTACTAGAATTGGGCTTGAAAAGAGACTATTATAATGGGTTGAAGATAAAAGTAAATAAATACACGAGGGCTAAAATATTTTCCGTCCCAAGTTGTATTTGCTTTACATATATTTTCCGGCCCAAGTTGTATATGTTACTGTGATTGGACTTTGGAGAGGGTTATAAGAGCTGTCAAACGGGTCGGTCAGGTCGGGTTCGGGTTCGGTTATTTCGGGTTCGGGTTGAGCCGGGTTTGGATCGTAACGGGTCACCGGTCAAATTAGGTCGGGTCATTGCAGGTTTTTGGGCGGGTCGGGTCGACCCAACAGGTCAAGAAAATCGACTTTTTTTACAATTATTAAGATATTATTTTATTTAAAAAGCGATATGTAATAATACTCTATTATTTTTATATATTTTATTAATAAAATATATTATAATTTTCAAAATATATTATATATATTCTAAAAATATAAAAAATCGGGTCAACCCAACGGGTTTCGGGTATATCGGGTTCAGTTTATTTTGGGTTTCGGGTTCAAATTTTCGGTTCTTGACCCTAAAATTTTTGGGCATTTCGTGTCGGGTCAGCTTTTGACAACTCTGGTTATAACACAAAATCTAATCTATATCTACATATAAAAAACGCAAGTGATAAGGTTATCATATTGCACCAGTTAGAAATTTTCTTGGTCTTATTTCCACGTTAAGCCACATAGGAGTTTGCCACATAATTTTTTTATTTTGATAATTTAAATATGTTCATATTATTTTAGGATAATATAAAAATAAGATAAATTATCTATGAAAGATTCTATCTAAAATAAATATTTTATCTAATGTTAAATATTCAGTATTAATATTAAATATTTAATACGATAATTTGTTTAACTTAAAAAGATTCTCTCTAAAATAAAAAAAAAACTATAAGAACGTTAAATATTAATTCTAAATATTTTAAGATAATTTATGTAACTTATTTTTTTCCACCACATTATAATATACATGTAGGATTTTATCATGTGTCACCTACGATTTTTTCATGTCATTACCATGTAAAGTCACCTAGGATTTTGCCACATATAATTTTTTATATCTCGCAATTTACATATATTGGATAAAAATTTTGTCTAAAATAAAATAAACTATAGGAAAATTAAATATTAATGCTAAATATTTTTTATAATAATTTATTTAAGTTATATTTTCTACCATACTATAAAATACATGCAATATATAATTTTATCATGTATATAATTTTTTAATATACAATTTATTGTAAAGATTCTATCTGAAAATACAAAATATATTAGACACGTAGCATACATTAAAAAAATAAAATTTAAAATAAATATAGATCTATTTCTTCAAGAATTTTCATAATATATATTTGTACGTTCAAGATAAAATTATTGTAAATTTCGATCGTAATACCACCTAAAATCATAACTATAACCTAAAGCGGAGGTTAAAAAAATTATTGAACGACACATGTCACTTTTAGATTGGACCACACCACCCCTTTTTATTGAAAAAATAATATTTTATTTTTGGATATGATAAATTCTTATCCATATTTTTAGAATATATGATAAAAAAAATCGCATTATTAAACAATCTTTTATTTTTGGATATGATAAATAGGAAGATCATTAGGATATTTTTTTTATGCTATCATACAAATTCTAGAATATTTATTTTATTTAAGTTATGATAGGATAGAAAATCTCAATATAATTATTCATTTAAGATATGATTTCATATCTCTCTTTATAAATCTATAAATATATCATGTTTTGGATATTAATTTAATTCTTAATACTAATAAAATATTATTGTTTCAAATAAACAACTTTTATAGTTTATGGATTTTAAATATTTATTCAAAATTTATATTTAAGCATTTACATTATTATTTTGATCGAATAATAAATATATTTGAAAATATTTTATTTAAGAAAAACCCGTACAAAGTACGGGAATACATACTAGTTTAACATCTAATTCCATGTAATGTAAAAATTAGTGTAAATTAATGTAAATAAATTAAAAAATAAAAAATATATATTCTTGATCTAATTATCGAACATTTTTATAATACCTATTTTTACATTCAAGATTAAAAAAAAATTAATATAAATTTCTATCATTATACCACCTAAATTTAATATCTAATTCTATCCTAACATATCAATTTTTTTCTATCCTAATAACACGACACACATGTACATTTTTATCTAGATTTTAACACTATAAATAAACATGAAAACGAATATGTTTTATTAATATTTTTATTACATATATGTACAGAGCTGTCAAACGGGTCGGTCAGGTCGGGTTCGGGTCCGGTTATTTCGGGTTCGGGTTGAGTCGGGTTTGGGTTGTAACAGGTCACCGGTCAAATCGGGTCGGGTCATTGCGGGTTTTCGGGCGGGTCGGGTCGACACAACAGGTCAAGAAAATTGAATTTTTTACAATTATTAAAATATTATTTTATTTAAAAAATGATATATAATAATAATCTATTATTTTTATATATTTTAATAATAAAATATCGAGTTTGGTTCCCATAAAACACCCCCTTAACATGAAACGGAAGGAGAATTTTGGGCCCTTGGATCACCTTGATCCAAGGGCTGATCTTCTTTCTCCTTTTATTAAAGGCGGGGGCAATTATGTCTTTTCTCTCTCTAATTAATTAATCATTTTTTTAGGGGTAAATTGAAGACTCAATCGATTGAATCGATTTTGCCCTTCGATTTCGTTCACACGAGATTGAATTGATTTTGCCCTTCGATTGAATCAATTTTGCCCTTCGATTGAAACGGAAGTGGTAAGAGGTAATCGCCGAATCCGAAAGATTGTGCCCTTCGATCGAAGATTTTGTTCAAACGGAAGATTGTGCCCTTCGATCGAAGATTTCGCAATCGCCGAATCCGAAATCCAACGAGTTTGAATCTGCGAGTCTCGTTTCAACCATGGCAGAAAGTGGTAAGAGGAATTCACAAATCCATTGAACGAGATCGAACTGTGTGATTTTTCGGAATCGATTGAACTGGTCAATCGAACTCGTTGAATGAGATCGAAGTATGTGAATTTCGGAATCTATTGAACTGGTCAATCGAACTGTGTGAATCTAGTTGGATTTCGATTGAACTGTGTGAATCGAACTTAATACTAGGCCAATCTTGAACTGTGTGAATCGATTGAACTGTGTAAATTTTCCTGTAAACTAGGCCAATCTTGCAAAATTCGACGTTGCACTTTTCGGACTTAATAGTGCACTTTTCGGACTTAAGAATGCACTTTTCGGACTTACTAGTGCACTTTTCATACTTAAATAACGCACTTTGAACAATGAATTCCTCTTCTCGTTGATACTTTGAACTAATCATAAAGAAGTAATACTAGCAAATGAGAATGCACCTTTTAGGACTTAATAATACACTTTTCATACTTACTAGTGCACTTTTCATACTTGCACTTTTCATGAAGGAGTATTACTAGTATATGACAATGCACTTTTCAGACTTACTAGTGCACTTTTTATACTTAACAATGCACTTTTTATTTTTGTTTAGAGAACATATATTTGACCATATAGATATTTCATTTGTTATAGAGAACATATTTTTATTGCACTTTTCACAGTTAATAATGCACTTTTTACACTTAAGAGTGCACTTTTTCTACTTAATAGCACTTTTTATATCTTTTACTTTTCACTGATTTAGTTAGTAGTTTAGGTAATGCACTTTTCCTAGTATACAATGCACTTTATTATACTTTCAATGCACTTTTACTGATTTTCAACTAACACCTTTATATTTTCCTTTTATGTTGTTGTAACGGGGACATCAAACTCTTCTTCAACTACTATTCTGAATGAGGAATCACCTAAAAACAGTGGTGAATATTTCATTGAGCTATCTCAAGGGGGAACGACATACTATTTGCCCACATGTCCATCCGAGTTGAAACCATTTGAAGGTCAAATTTTTGTTTTAGTACAAGTAGCCTATTAGCTCAAATGGTAGAGCGGTGTGCTTTGTGCACAAAGACGTAGGTTCGATTCCTACATGGGCTAATATGATATTTTACACAAATTAATTCTTAACGCATTTATTCTCAACCAAACTAGCTATGTACTAAAAAGAAATTATATTTTATCGATGTACGACAAATAACTAATTAACCACTATTTTTCAAAGAAAATCATGATCAAATTAGCTTATATGGGATTCGAACCCACATCTCTGTGCGTAAGCACATTGCTCTTCCATTTGAGCTAATAAGCTTTTCTTCAATTATGCCTTTAAACATGCATCATAAATACATTAAGTATGGATTTATCAATGCACTTTTCCTATGTCACAATGCACTTTTGAAACTTTTCAATGCACTTTTGAAAATTTTCACTGCACTTTTTCAATCAGATGATGCACTTTTCATATGTCATTTATCAATGCACTTTTCCTATGTCACAATGCACTTTTGAAACTTTTCAATGCACTTTTGAAACTTTTCAATGCACTTCTTCAATCAGATGATGCAATTTTCTAATGCCATTTATCAATGCACTTTTCCTATGTCACAATGCACTTTTGAAACTTTTCAATGCACTTTTTCAATCAGATGATGCACTTTTCATATGACATTTATCAATGCACTTTTCCTGTGTTATAATGCACTTTTGAAACTTTTCAATGCACTTTTTCAATCAGATGATACACTTTTATTATGACATTTATCAATGCACTTTTTCTAATGTCATAATGCACTTTTGAAACTTTTCAATGCACTTTTGAAACTTATAAGAACTTTACATATGAAATAGAACAAATCAGAATAATGACCAAGTATTCAAGAAAAAAGTTGCATAAACTAAACTCATAAATGCACAAACAAGATGACCACAACCACACTGAATAAAGCAGTACAAGATAGAAGCTAGGAAAGATCTATTTAGGCTGTGGAGTTAATTTCAGAATGTAAATAAAGCAGTACAAGATTTGATGTAACTAAGTTTCCTACTAGCTAGTAAAAAGATAAATGCTTTATTATGATTCTTAATATATTGGAAAAGTTCTGCCTTTTAATGTAATCTACTTGATATACAGAATCCAGAAGTGTAGAACTCACCAAGCATTCTTAGTCACTAGCATGTGTTACAAATATTATACACTTTCCAATTCAGTGAGACATTCATGAATTTTGACAATTCAGTGAGACATATCATGATCACTATAGATGTCTAATTCTACATGATTATGATATTTGAACTCTGTTACAAAATGGATTCGTCCGATTAATTGAGTTGCTCACAATCATGACTTTAGTCCTTGAATTATGCTCTTATGTACTGGGAAATTAAGTAGTTGATGGAGAATCATAAGATTGAAATATCAGAGGTGAAAATCTGGAAGTAGTACACACACAGACATGACACCAAGGGAATCTCTATAAAAATAATCAATACATACACTGAATATGTGAAATAAGCAACATCATCCCAGAAACACAAAATACAAAGGGATCAACATACAGAACACCAGGGCCTGTAGGATTTCTATAACACAAAGATCACATATGTAGAACAGGAGGAATCACATAAACACTGATACATACATACTCTCAACAAAACACCAGAGATCTAACTGGGGAGATAGAAATACACATGAAAAATTAAAGGTGTAGTAGTATCATTATTAAGGCGGCGTTGGATGAGGAGGACGGATCCTTAATTAGCAGCATGTCTCACAAAGCCAACAACAGCACAAAGCGGCAAGGCTGCACATCGATCATCATCAAATTCACACATAAATAAGGTTAGTACATACTAAACATACACACTCTTACAATCTCAATAGCAGCATAGTATAAAATCCACTCTTAATTATTTATGTCTCAAAAGGGAAAATCTTAATATAGGAGCTTACCATCCTTCGATGAAACCCTTTTCTCCCCTCTGCTTGGTGCGGAAGAATTCATGTTCATGATTGTGAACACATCGATTAACATACAAAATTCATCGGCAAATTCCTAAGCTCGTCATAAGGTGAAGAAAATTAGGGCTACCTTTTCGATTTGTTTTTGGAGGCATCGTCATTCGTGGGAGAGATTGAAGGCGAAGGTGAGATCGTCCGTCGTCCTTCGATCGTCCGTCATCCTTCGTTTGCTTTGGAGACTTCGATCGATTGGAGCCTTCGATCGATTGGAGACTTCGATCGTCCGTCGTCCTTCGATCGTCCGTCATCCTTCGTTTGCTTTGGGCTTCGATCGTCGTCCTTCGATTGGGCTTATTTTTGATATTTGAGAGTGAAGTTAAGGGTATAGAAATTGGGTGTATTTACAAAATTGCCACCTTGTTAATTTGTTTTATTTTTTTTTCGAAATTACAGGACTAATCTGAGCCATTGGATCATGTGATCCGACGGATGACAACTCTCCTTCCGTTTCATGTTAAGGGTTGGTTTCATTTGAACCAAACTCATAAAATATATTATAATTTTCAAAATATATTATATATATTCTAAAAATATAAAAAATCGGGTCAACCCAACGGGTTTCGGGTCTATCGGGTTCGATTTATTTTGGATTTCGGGTTCAAATTTTCAGGTTTTGACCCTAAAACTTTTGGACGGTTAGGGTCGGTTTTTCGGGTCGGGTCAACTTTTGACCGCTTCATATATTTGCGATCACTATAGTTACATAACTACATATATATATCATATTTTTTTATGATTAAAAATAGTTAATTTATATTTATGTAAATCATGTGCACGGCACGAGAAATACACTTCTCAATCCGTATTCTACATGTCAACCAAATTCGTGGTTTGCAGCAAAGCCCCAAACAAACAATAAAAAGATCTTACACTTTCTTACACTAGGTAAGGCCGTGGCGTGCTTCGCACGCCGAAAACCGGAGTTGTAAGTACTTTTGATTGTCAGATTGCGGACAAGACCAACAATTTCAAAGGTGCAAAATTGAACTAATCCAACTTGAGAAGCAATAATTTTTATACACAAGTAATAAGGAACATGAGAAGCAAAATTGAACTAATCGTTTCAAGAGTGCCTTAATTTCTTCCGCACATTTACACGGTGTGGATCACTACAAAATAGGTATGGAATGGCTGGCATTATTTGAAAATAAAGGGAAAAAAACGAAAGAAGTAGAAGCAAACTATCTGAGCAAATAAATGCACAAATTGTGTTTCAGTAGAAATAGAAAAGTAGCATAAGTAATACAGAATGAAAAGATAAAACCTCGAAGAGACAATTCTTGTTAAATTCACTCGAAACACACGACTTAGGAAGCAAGTTACTTGTTGGGAATAGTTTCAAATGAAGTTGTTATTAAAGGGGGAGAAATATCAGTGATGAAATACAATTCAATCATCTAATGGTTTTCATACACTTTCATGTTACTAATACATTAGTATTACAAGTCTGTCCCTCGAATATATATAACTATAACTATAGGGAAACTAAACACAGAACCTTATATTATATATGATATTTACTCAGTAGGATGAAGTTTCAACCGTAAAATCTAACTCCCCGTGATAGGAAGCAATGTCTACCGGTGTGACAGACTGGCCACTGATGGAATTATCAAAGTATATTACTATTATGGTTATATATCATCATGAATATGGCGCCTTAACCCCTTCTCAAGTAAGGACAAGTCCTCGTATCTCAATCTCCTTTTCCTGTCAGCTTCTTCAATAGCTGTTGTTGCCAATCGATGTGCAATTCCCTGGTCAAGGCGATTTTAGTGTCACTAATTATTAGTATTTTTGACATACATACGTGCACATGAACTTAGGTCAGGGTTCTAACTTATTAGCCACCAACTACCCACTGTGTTCAATGGAGAAGGCATTAGTTATGAAATTTCATTTACAAGCAATTATCTTCAAGCAAAAGAAAAAAATCACAATGGATCCACGTATGAAAATTCATAAAGTTCCACACTTTGCCCCATCACTTGGTTTCATGGAGGGCAATTAGTTAGTTAATGATTAAGAAACTCAAAGCATATGAACAACAAACCCTCCATTAACAAAAGTATGTGGGTTACAATATCACATATAAGTGCTTTTTTACTTGATCCTAATAAGACATCAAGGTTCAAGCATGAGTACATAAGTGATCGTCAAAACTAACTTGTTTCAAAGAGGATAAGAGTTTGTTCTTTTCATTCACTTCCTCAAGCAAACTAAATTAAGACATCAACAATAATTGCTTGATTCTAAAAAAAAATTCTCACTGAGACCAAGTGATGTACATCATTATCACAGTTCATGTATAGGTCCACAAATTTGAAGGATATTATCATAATATAATTCCACATATAAACAATACAATGGCAAAATACATCAACAGACCCCTGTACTTACACTTTTTTTCCTATTGGACCCCTGTACTAAAAAATGTTCAAACAAATCCCTGTACTGCCCCCAATTTTGCCTATTGAACACTTTCAATCTTATTCTCCTTCCAGTGTACATCACACGCCTTATGTGTCATATTATTTTGCCAAATAAGCCAAAATGGTCAACGTACATGTTATTTGAGGCCATACAAAGCTCGAAAACAAATTTTTCTTACTTACCCATATTTTGTTTGGATACTTCTCTTTGTCCTTTTCACAAAACACCCTTTATGTATCCAAAATGGCCTTCCGTTACTTGTTCATGGAAATGAGGTTGGAAAGGAAAGGAACTACTTCAAGTTACTAGGGAACTACAAGGATCTTTGCATTCGAGCGTCTCATAGTTGTATTATTGGAAAGAGAAAAGGCGTTGAGATTTGGAAATGTGAAGCGACAGGTTGAGAAAAGGGAAATTTGAATCTACGCCGTTCATCTTGTTACTTTGGCTCGTTATCCGCCACGTAGATACTGTTGATTTGGAAAGAATCTCTTAATAGAAGACACCAAATCTTTCTAGTTACCCTTGGAGTAACTAGATACGACTTTCAAGGGAACCCTGGTAAGCCTTTCTCTCTCACCTTTTCAAATTCATTCCCCTTTCTTACTTAACCCTTCTTCCCATTCACTTAGTTTACCTTCATCCTCATCTCTTCTCTTCTGCAAACCCTAGAACTCGAACTTCATTTCCCATTTCTTCTCCGAAATCCCAAACCATCTCAAATGGCCAACCAAAATCAACCTATCATCAAGTACTCTGTCCTTCACAAAAATCCTCTAATCGCGCATCTTCTTCACAATGACCCAGTTTATCTTCAAAAAATGCTCCTTACAGATCTCGATCTAGACCATCATGAACCAGAATACATCTTTGATGTCAAAGAAAGACTCTACTCTCTTCTTCGCAAGAAAGATGGCCAAACACCTCTCACTCCTCCAAGCTCACCTCCTACAACTCCCAGATCCGAAATTCCAGTTCTTACCACAAGACTGGATGGCTCCTCAACTCTCACCATGAAAATCGATGGTGTTCAAACCACGATTCATGAATCCAATCCTTCCTTGCTCTTACAAGAATCTTCACATTCCTCCCCAAAACACCACACTCAGATCCACGACAGTCTTAGTCCCAAACGGACTGACCCTCTTGCCTCAACCTCTCAAAATCCAAACCCTAACTCCCAAATCCAAACTTCCAAGGAAATCTCACCCTCTCAAATCCAAAATTCTTCAACAGCTCTTACAATCCCAGTTCCACCTTACAAAGATCTCACCCTCTCAAATCTTGAACAAACTCTCTCCCAATTCGAGAGGGAAGAGTTCCCCTTTGTACAGGGAACTACATCTGTTCTTCCTTCCACCTCTTCAAACCCTACAAAGAAAACACCAACCAAGGATCCTCTCTCAAATGTTCCAACCGAGCAGAGAACAAGAAAAAGAAAGCTGAGAACGATTGGTGACAATAAGGAAGCATCTGAAGAGGAACTTGAACCTCTTCAATCTGAGCAGCTTCATGCCCTCAATCCATCACCCAACAAGGAACTCATAAATGTTGAGGAGGATGATGATGATAAAATAATGGAGTACAAGGAACCAGTCCTTCAAATCGGCTACAAGGAAACAACAACTGGGCGTCCCTCAACCAGAGGATCCAAGAAACTAAAGGTGGAGCAGAAGAAGGAAAAGGAGAAGAAAGAAAAGAAGAAGAAAGGAACAGCTACAACTGGAGAAAGGAAGCTGGTTGTTCCCTTAGTCGTCACTGTTGAGTTTCTTCAAGAGCATGACTTCAAAGAGCTTCAAGAACTCATCCAGTTCCAAGGATGGGATAAGCTGTGCTCGGAACCAGCCAAGGTAGACCCTGAACAAATTAAATTCTTCTATTCCAAGTTCAAGCTGACAAAGGGAACTGAGCTCGATCCGGTTGTAAGATGGCAATCTGAAGACGATGACTTCACCTTTACCTCTATTGTGATCAAGAAAATACTCACTAGTCCCCGGAGAAGGCTTCGACACACTTCCCCAACGGCCATGGCAAGACACTGATGGAAGGGAAGCCATCTTTAAAAGGCTTCTAGGTCATGTTCCTGCTCAAGGGAAGGAGGTCCTCACTCATGGCTTGACTCAACTTGGGAAGATGGCACACCAATATATCACTCGGGTAGTGATTCCCAGACAGGAGAAGCGAACAACACTCAATTCAACTGACGCTATTCTCCTGGATCTGTTCCTACGAAATGAAAGAATCAATCTGCCCAAGATAATGATCATGCACATGTGCAAGTGTGTAGCCAAGGAGTCTCATGCCCTTCCATATGCTGCTGTGGTAAAGGAAATCATGAAGAGGAACGATGTCTATCATCCTCAAGAGGAAGAAGAGCTTGGACAAGAGATGGAAATGTCCAATATTCAACGAATGAAGCACTCCCAGGAACCAGCTGAAGAGGTTCCTCAACCAATGTTCATCGAACAGGGAGATTGCACAACTGTTCTCCAAGCTCTCAATCGTCTATGTGGGGTCAATGAGCGAATCCTCGATGTTCTTCTAGACATCCAACAGAAGTTGCCTTCCTCCTCCTCCTCTAATCCATGAACAAGCCCTCTACAAAACTTTTCCCTAGCTGTCTTACCTTCCTTCAATGCTTTTAACTTGTCTGTTCCTGTACTATGCTAAAACTTGTTTCCATAAATGCAACTTGCTTTTATTCTCTAGTTATGATTGTGCTTTACTTGCTTTTCCTTGCTTGTCTATACTTGTTTCTTTTCGATGATGTCAAAAGGGGGAAAAGTGGAAAAATGCAGAGATGCGTTGTGTCTAAGAGAATACTGAATAATTAGCCATAAGCTGAGGGGGAACTATATGCTTAAAAATCTTGGAAAATTGAAATGCTTGTCCATTTCAGGGGGAACTGAGTATCTACAAAGTGTCAACTGTATTGATTTGGTGTTTAAATCTCTCTTATCTTTCCTGTCTCCCTGGCTTGCATTTTATAAAGGTTTGTCATCATCAAAAAGGGGAAAATTGATGGATCGGTGTTAGGGAACTAACACTGGAACAATGGTTTCTATTCGAGAAATCGAAGTTTTGATAATGACAAACAAATGGAACTAATTCCCTATACAAGTGATCTCAGGAAAGATGCAGGTTTATTGAAAACGCAAAGGAAACATTCCCCATATCACCATCTGAGTACGTGACAAATGAATCAAAGGATATTGAAGTCATTTCACTATTGTCTTGGGCGTCAAGCTAAAATCTGAGAAGAGAAAGGTGCAAAAGGGTACGCTAGTCTTTTTGAATAGTGTCGTACTCCCGAAGACAAAAAGGATAAAGGCGTCAAGCTAAAAGTGTAAACCTCTATAAATAGTATGCGACGCCGCTAGGTCATTCCATGCTCTCGAATGAAAAAGCACAAGATCTAAAAAGGAAAGTGAGAAAGCGAGTGCCCGAGCTAATCCAGTGAAGACGACGAACCAGAACTCAAAGAAGGAATTTTCGTGACCAAGCGATGGAGACTGCGTGAAGATCGCCATCGTCTGGAAGAGTTGGTTCCTGCGCTAAAGGGAACTGCGTAAGGAACAAGTCAGGTTCACATTTCTATATCGATTGTGTTTAGATCTAGGATCCATAATGGCTTAGTCGTTAGTATTGTTTGTAAGCGGGATTACGAACAATAGAGAAGTTCGACTTTGTATTGTGTATTCTGAGAACTATCAAATCTATTTATAGTGTGTATTCAAAATCCTCCAAGGGAGGTAGAGGTTTACTCTTCAGCTAGTTGGCTGTAGAGGTTCCTCTATAAGGAACCGTGTTCTTGTCTCTGTTTCATAGTTTACTTTCTGTGTTGTTTATTCCGCTGCGTAAGGGAACTGTCACTGGAACAGTTCCCGACTTGTCTTACTAACACAGATCTACGATCCTACACAGAAGAACTCAAGTCTTGATCCCAGAGATTGGAAGCGGTGTGGTGAATCCGGGCAATGCTTGTAATTTGTAAATCAGGTTCAAGTTCCATCTGATGTTGCCAACGTTTGCTCATTTGTACCCAAAAAAAATCAAAGTATGGCATGTAACTTCATTTTTTTTTTTGATTAGGAAAGGAATTAGAGAGGTCACTAACAAACTAGTGACCGCCCTAGAGCATCCTAACGGATGAGGGTACAAAAACTCAAGTCATCTGCAAGTGGAACGGAAGATACACGTCGGAAGGAGCCAGCGATGAAGTCAACTACAAAATTACACTCACGATAGACATGAGTAATACTCCAATCCTGGAACTGAGCCAACAAACAGTGGATGTCCGCACGCAACACTTCAATCTCCCACGGGCAGCGCCAGTCGCCAAGAACGGCCTTGACCAGCTGCAAGTTATCGCCTTCAATCTGGATCCGGGGAATGCCATGATGAATGGCCTCGAGAAGTCCCTGGCGTAAGGCGATGGTCTCGGAGATCAGAACAGATTGTCGACCGATCAGTCCTCCGTCGAACGAGATGGGAGAGCCGTTGGAGTCCCTAAGTATGAACCCAAAAGTAGCCACACCATCTGCACACACAGCACCATCAAAGTTAAGTTTAATATAGCCGTTCTTGGGTTTTACCCACTAAGTATTTTTCCTCGAGAAGTCCCTAAGTATTTTTCCTTTCAATTCTTACATGACCCTTGTTAGGTTGTGGGTCAGTAGAGTCTGGTGCCCTAGCTAGTTTCCATTCTCTGATTTATTTTTGGGTAAATTCACTAAGTTTGCTTACATCATGTTTCAATAGCAATTATTTTGAATCTAGTTGAATACAAAAAAAAACAATTGCGATTATTTTATTCCACTGAGTTGAATTTGGAACTGGGTAGGGCGATAAATGAACAGAGTTGTTCGTGAGCAATATGGTGTTCGGCTCAATTAAGTTTTGTTCTTGTTTGGCTCGATTTGTAAACGAGTAAAGCTTGAACACAATTTTTAAGGCTCGGAAGATAAATGAACCGAGCTTGAGTACAAGAAGGTCCGACTTGTTTGTTCATAAGCAAAAATGATTATATCCTCACGAGCAAACTCGATTATACGTTCATTAGAAACTAGGTTAAACACCTATGAATAAGCTCCAATATTTATTACATATAATATTTAATTTAATTAAAGTTACATAGTTTTGACGGTCTCTCTCAAACTACGTAGTTTAATTTACTTATATAAATGACTATTAAATAAGTTGTCCGCAATCTTGTCTCACAAATAAATTAAATAAGAGGCTCGTGAGCTAGTCATGGGTCCGGTTCCGGGACCGACTAACCCCCGGTTCCTCGATTCCGGTTCCCGCCGATTCCGGGGCTGGTTTCGGTTTCGGTTCTGTTTCAGTTCCGAACCTTTAAAAATAAAAATAAGTGTTGAAAACGCAAAGGGCCAATATATTTCCCGGCCCAAGTGGTATTTGCTTTACATATATTTCCCTGCCCAAGTTCTATATATTACTGATTGGAGAGGGTTATATAACTAACACAAAATCTAATTAATCCGTATTCTACATGTCAACCAAACTCGTGGTTTCCAGCAAAGCCCCAAACAAACAAGCAAGCAAAGCTCTTACACTTTCTTCCATTTAAATAAATGAAGGGGTACTCAACTACATGATTCTATAATTGACTAAGGAAGGATGGTACTACATTTATGTTCTTATAAATATCCAAATCAAGGGAACCGCTAGTGATATCGATATTATTAACACATATCAAAGAACATGTACAATGACAATGACTCGGTTGAGTAACTTGGGTTAAATTGCTCGGTTGAGTAATTTCATTGATTTGGTCTCTATAGTTAACAATTGATTCTTCACTTAATATAATGTTTATGTTTAACCAAATCTGAACCAAATTCGTGCATGGTACATCAAGTATATAAGTCACTCTATGTTTTTAAGACAAAAATTTATTATTGTTAAAAAAAATTTGTCATTGAATCTAATATAAAGATATTTATCATTCTAGTGACTTATGAAATAGTTATTGAAAACTAATTTAGTTGAATTTTTTTTCTTAAACTTTTCATTCATTGACTAAAAAAATGGTAATCATTTATTACGTGTTAAGAAATTTTTCAAAAGTTATTTATGACTTTAGTTTATTACTAGGGAGACTAGGGAGTACGTTTGGTAATATTTGTGTACATTCTCCACTTTATAAAATATGATAATAAAAAAATAGTCTCTAGATAATGTGCCCTAATAATATATATACTATAACAATCTAATTTGAAAACTAAAACTCTAAAATAGAATTAATAAATCCTAGAAAAAAATTAAACATATCCTAAATAAAAGATCCACAAAATCTTTCCGAAATTAACTTCTTATAAAGACATATTATAGAAAAAATCTTTAAAATATATATATATATATTATTTCTACCCTATTACGTACTATCCCTAGTTCAATTCCAATCCGGAGAGAAAACCAACTTTGGTGGCCAAACCCAAAACCCTCTATAAATTAAACCCACAAAGAATGCCATATCCCCTACCTCCCTAACACTTGTCATACGAACACCAACCAATTGAATCTTTTATTTTAGGATATGATGAACAAAGCCGGTTGGTTGGCCATTTTCAGCGCCGTGATAGCGGTGGCTATCTTTGTGGGGGTGAAGGAAGTGGAGGCGCAAGCCTGCGACTCGTCCGAGTTGTTTCCATGCACGAGAGCACTCAATAATGGCGGAGCCGCGTTTTCCGCCGTCGACCAAGGTGCTTGTTGCGCCGCGCTCATGGAGCAGGCTAGAGGAACCAACCCTTGCCTTTGCCAGTACGCCCAGAGTGAGCCTGAGACTTATGAAGATTATTTCAACTCTCCCATTGCTCGAAAAGTGAGGGCCAACTGTAATGTTGAGCTTTCGTGCTAAGAGAATATATGTCTTAAAAATAAATAATATATTGTACACCAAAAACTTTGGATCAAATGTTTTTGGTATTAATAATTTATATTATTATAAAAATAAAGATAACTATATATGTACGTACGTGACTCCTAGCTTGCTAGCTAGCTAGATGAGATCAATATTCACGTATGATCTTCAGTTTCTAAGCTGGCTAGCTAGTAATTACATATTTATATGTTGAATGGATCATGGACAAGCATGTTTTCGGAAAATCAACAAAATAAAACATATATGCAAAGGGGATTGTTTACATGGGCGTAGAAAGTGCAATTCTTATAAATTTATTTTTCGGAAACTAACTCCCCGTGTACAAAGGGAAAAATTATAATTTGATTAATAATGATCCTTTTATAAAATTATTGTTAGAAGTTTAGTGTTTTGATGGTTTCAAGAAGTCAGTGACTTTGAAGTTGCATGTCGAATCGGCGACTTGATCGACAAAGTCATTGACACGACCAGCTGGCATGAAAATTATATTTGGAAGGAAAGCACAGATCGTGTGCGAGTATTTGCAGGACAGCTGTGGCGTTTATTTATAGAGAAAATTATCCCAAAAGAGTGAAAAAATCAGAAGAATATGAAATGATTCTCTTGTGATATTTTATGTATGCATACATGTTATATTAGGAAAGATTTGTAAAGATTGTGTATGTGACACTTCTCTAATCGAATGAGAAATGATATCACACGATATCTCTCTTACACTAGTTTAAATATTTCAGTGTGTAGGATAAAAGGTGAGATATTGAGCATAACTTATGATCTGTGAGAAAGAAAGAGAGAACGAACTTGTGTGTGAGATTCTTGCAAGTGATGTGCTCGAGTGTTCTTAGACATAGCGTGAGATTGAGAGTGTAGGTGCAAAGGTAGAGCGTGGTTCAAGTGATGTGCTCGAGTGTTCTTATTTTTATTTTTTTATAGGGATCGAACCAATGGTACTGAATCGGTGGAACCGCCGGTTCTCCGGTTCCAAGGAACGTGGAACCGGGACCGAAACCGACCGAACGCCTGTTCCACCGGTTTTGGTTCGGTTCCACGGTTCCATTGGAACCGGACCCATGACTATCACGAGCTAAACTCAAATTCGGTGAGCATTTAAATAAACTAATAGTGTTCGAGCCGGGCTTGAACAATTAAAGCTCGACACGATTCGATTACAACACTACTAGAATTGGGCTTGATAATGGGTTGAAGATTAAAAAAAAAAAAAAAAAAAAAAAAACAAGGGCCAATATATTTCCCGGCCCAAGTGGTATTTGCTTTACATATATTTCCCGGCCCAAGTTGTATATATTACTGATTGGAGAGGGTTATAAGTTATAACACAAAATCTAATCAATATTATATTAACTTTCTATTCAATTTATATTGATCATATTTTTAAACAGGTAATTTATATTGATTTTTGGATTTTTATGTTTATAATTATGACAATGTTTTCAATTTATATTGACCATATTTTCATATTAATTTCGGATTTTTAATATTAATTTTTTTTATAAATAAGAATGACAACTTTTTAAATTTTTATCCATTAATATGTTGATTTTTATATATTAGATTTATGTCTATAAATATAATAGTTAAATGCAATATTCACATTAATATACTATCCATAACTATGTTAACTTTTTTAATTAATATGGATCATGTATTTAATTGAGGATTTTATATTAAATTTATATTTTCTTATATTAATTTTCTATTAGTGTGCAGATTTTTTTTTTATATTTCGGATCCTTTAATAAATAAATAAAAATTATTGATCCCTTAATCTTAACAATTTAAGTACTATTCATATATAAGACACATAAAAAATACTAATTTAATCTATTAGAGTAAATATGATAGATATTTACCCTAATAGTGTTTAGTTCAAATGAAAAAACTCTTATCTTGAAAAATGAAAAGAAATGCAATTTTCCTAGTTCGTAATGCACTTTTCCTACTTCGGAGTGCACTTTTTCGCATTGCACTTTTTGTATTTTGTAGTGCACTTTTCGTATTTTTATAGTACACCTTTCGGACTGCGCTTTTTGTATTTTGTAATGCACTTTTCGTGCTTTGTAGTACAATTTTCATTTTTCAGGATAAGAATATTTTTCATTTGAACCAAACTCTACCCTAATATGATAAATTTCTCATCCATAAATATGAAATCATTTTTCATTTAAAATTTCTATCTATAAGATATTTTTAATATTAAGCTTTTATCTATAAGTATAATAAATAAAATAGTAATTTAATATTTCAATTGCTTTTTTTTTTACTTTAATACATACCCCATAATAAATTAATTTCTAAATTTCTAAATGAAATTTATGAAATATGGACCATAATTTAAATTATGGATTTTTAATATTAAATTTTTCAGATTCTCTTATATTCACTTTTTGTTCAAAAGGATAATAACTTTTTTAGTTAGTATGAACCATATTTTTAATCATGTATTTTTACATTAAGTTTTCAATATTTTATATTAATTTTATTATTTATAAGCATGATAACATTTTTAATTAATATTGACCATATTTTTATATTAATTTCATATTTTTCAATATTAATTTCCTATATATATATGAGAATGAATTTTTTAAAATTTTTATCTATAAATATATTGGGTTTTATATATTAATTTTTTTATCTATAAATATTACAATTAAATGCATTATTATCATCAAATTTTAATGCCTCAGTCACCATACTTTTAGTTATGAAATTGTTTATAATAATAGTCTATCCATAACTATGACAACTTTTTTAGTTGATATGAACCATATTTTTAATTGTATATTTTATATTAAATTTTATATTCTCTTATATTAATTTTCTATTCATAAGTATCAAGTATGACAACTTTTTAAATTTTTTATCCAAAAGTATGTTGATATTTGTATACTAATTTTCTATTAATAAGTATAATAACTTGTTAACTAATGTCGATATAGATATGTTATGTCTTACAATATATTAAATTTCTATTCATAAGTATGTTGATTTTTTATATTACGGATTCCTGAATAAATAAATAAAAACTATTGGCATGTAGACTTGTCAATCGGGTCGGGTTGGGCGGGTGCGGGTTCGGTCATTTTGGGTTCGGTTTCGTTATGGGTCACGGGTCAATTGGGTCGGGTTGTAGCGGGTTTTCAGTCAATTCGGGTTGACCAGCGGGTCTAAAATATCCTTTTTTTATGATTATTAAAATCAATTTTTAATTAAATAATATTATTTAACTATAATACATAATTTTCATTTATTTTAATAATAAAATATATTATAATTTTCAAAATAAATTTTAAAAATTCTATAAATATACTGAATCGGTCAACCCAACGAATTTCGGGTTTCAACCCAATGGGTTTCGAGTTCTATCGGGTTCGATTGATTTCGGGTTTCGGGTTCAAATTATCGGGTCTTAACCCTAGAATTATCGGGAGGTTCGGGTCGGGTTAGCGGGTTCGATCAGCTTTTGATAGCTCTATTGGCATGTTAATGTTAAACTGGTTAATCGGATCAATTCAATCGAGTTTAGAATCAATCATTTTGAGTTCGAGACGAGTACGTGTTCATGTCGCTAAAATATACGAGTTGATCGGGTTAATTCGTTGCAGTTTTTGTGCAGGTTTAATTCAACCCTACGAGTTAAGAGCGTCAACTTTTTTATAATTATTACATAAATATTACAAATAGAATTTTTAAGAATAAGATAATATTTATATATTTTTTATGATAAAATAAATTACAAATATGTAATAATTAATTTAATTATTTATAATATTATTATTTTTATATAAATTATAATACATATATCATATTTAAATTGACATATTATAATTTTTATTTAAAAAATTCCTGGGCAAAGCCGAGGCCGGGTCATCAACTAGTTAATCCGTATTTCTACATGTTAACCAAACTCGTGGTTTCCAGCGAAGCCCCAAACAAACAAGCAAAGGTCTCACACTTTCTTACATTTAAATAAATGAAAGGGTACTCAACTACATGATTCTATAATTGATTACGGAAGGATGGTACTACGTTTACGTCGTTATAGATAGATTCAGGTAAAATTAAGTTGGACAAGGCTAGTTGGGTTACATGCATATATATTAGACTGTAAAATTGATATAGATTTCAATATAACTAGTAAATCCAAATCAAAGGACCGCTAGTGATATCGATATAATTAACACATATCAAGGAACATGTGCAATGCCAATGAGTCGGTTGAGTAACTTGGGTTAAATACTTAAATGGATTTATCCACCTCTATCCCTGTCTACTACTCTTTAGATCATAAATATTTGTTTAGGTAGGGGTAGAGTTGTCAAAAACTGACCTAACCCGCTAACCCGATTCGATCCGCCCGATAATTTTTGGGTCAAGACCTGAAAATTTAAACCCAAAACCCGAAATAAACCGAACCCGAAATCCGTTGGGTTGACCAATTTAGTATATTTATAGAATTTTTTAAATTTATTTTGAAGTCTATATTTTAATATTAAAATAAATGAAAATAATATATTATAATTAAATATTATTATTTAATTAAAAATTGATTTTAGTAATCATAAGAAAAAAAAGGATATTTTAGACCCGCTGGTCAACCCAACCCGACCGAAAACCCACTACAACCCGACCCGATTGACTCGTGAGCCATAACGACTCGAAACCCGAAATGATCGAACCCGAACCCGCCCGACCCGACCCGATTGACAGGTCTAGGTAGGGGTAATAATAAATTTATGTATATAAATATAATTTTTGTGTTTATATTACTTATTTTATTTTTTTTGGTCGAAGTTTATATTACTTATTGTGTATGATTTCATTGATTTGGTCTCTATGGTTAATTTTTTTTTTTAGTAGGTAAGAATTCGATTTACCGGACAAGTTCGGTATAACTGAGAGGTCGAATAAACGGTAGTCGCAAACCGACTAGAAACAGACAGAGGTAAACCCATAAAATAAGTACAACTAGCAAAAAGAAAGAACTAGAGCGAAAAGGGTAGTTGGGAGTGAGGGGCTAAAGAACAACGCATTTAGCATTCGGGTCAAAAGCGGACAAATCGGGTAAGATAAAAGGGACTACTGACGTTGCCTTCACCAGAATGAAGGATCTTCAGGAGTCACGAAAACATCCAAGCGACCGTGCCAATCACAAACAAGTCACACCCAAAGTAGAACCGACTCTCGGAGTTGTACAAACCGTGCTCGGGTCCAAAAACCTCCAAAGCCGATCGGGCCACAACGACACGAACCAAACAACAAGATCGTGCACACCTAAACCCAATCAGTCCTGTCAAAGAAACAAAAGCCTGCAAGGTGGGCCTCCGACCTCCATGGCGAAGAACGTATCCAAAGACAAGGGAAAGGCAACCAAAGTAAGAAGCGTCAATGGGTCTGATTCCCCGTCGGTGACCTCATCCTCTGTCGTCGTCCCGAAAGAGGCCATCTGAGCTGTCAACAAAAGAATCCTCAAAGAACAATCAAGGAATGGAGATTCGAAACAAATTGAAGAGGAAGGGGACTCAAACTTGCACGAGATTGAGCCGGCGAGGCCGGATTTGAAGAGCGTAATTGATGGTCAGAGCTTGGAAGGCAACTGTAAAAACCCAGAGCCTAGGAGAGAAATTGTTGAGATAGAAGACTCGACCAAGAGTCTGCAACGTACTAAGCAATACGAGAATGGATTAGCTGCCCTTAATCCGGCCAAGCCCTCTTACTGGGAAGCTTTAGCCGGAAATAGAAACCGGTGGGAGGGAAAAAAAAAATTGGCTTATGTTGAGGGGTATACAAATGGGATTTATCATATTCACTAAGCAAGACATTCAAGCCACTACGGCTAATTGGAAGCTATCACTAATTGGGCTGGTCGTCGGAGCAAGAATCCCTTTCAGTGTCATGGCCGGCTTCGTTTCAGCAAAGTGGAACCAGGTGGAAACACCTAAAATCATTCTAAACGACAGCGAAGTTTTTGTCTTCAAATTCGCCAAATAAGAAGACCTTCTCTGGGTACTGTAGTAGGGCACTTGGCTCCTTGGAGGTAATAAACCTTTGATAATCAGAAGATGGAGCGAGGGAGCAAAAATGGATCCATCGAGCTTCGAAATTGTAATACCCGAATTATCCGTTCGCAAACAGTCAAATTTAACCTTGTTTTAAATCCTATATCATTATCAATTTTCTTATTCTTCTTTCTCATTTCGCTGAAAGCCCATTTGGGTTAAATGGATTTATCTATCCCTATCTACTATTCTCTAGATCATAAATATTTGTTTAGGTAAGGGTAGTAATAAATTTATGTATTTAAGATTAACTTTTGTGGTTATACTACTTATTGTGTATGATTTCATTGATTCGGTCTAGATCTATAGTTAACAATTCGTGCATGGTACATGAAGTATTTGTCATTCTAGTGAATCGTGAAATAGTTATTGAAAACTAATCTAAATATATATAAAAGACGTAAGGAATAACGCACTATGTTGCGCCACCTAGAATTTTTTTATGTGTCGTTTCCACGTTAAACCACCTAAGGTTTTGCCACATAGAATTGTATTTTTACAATTTATATAGGTTGATATTATTTTAGGATAATATAAAAAATAGATAAATTTATCTAGGAAAGATTTTATCTAAAATAAAGATTTGATCTAATGTTAAAATAAAGATTTTATCCACGTTAAACCACCTTATTGCTTTTATATATATAGTAGATTGTAAAATTTTATATAATTTTTTTTTCTAGTAGACAAATTGTTTTATTTTATATTAAATTAAAATCTTATTTATTAAATACATTAAGTATTAAATCCATATAATATACGACGGGTATGACTAGTTTAGTCAATTTTTAAAAAAGCTTTTCATTCATTAACTAAAAACTCTAAAATAGAATCAATAAATCCTAGAAAAAAAAATTAAACATATCATAAGTAAAATATCCACAAAATCTTTCCCAAATTAACTTCTTATTAAAACACATTATAGAAAAAATCTATAATATCTATATAAATATAATTTTTCTACCCTATTGCTATCCTCTAGTTCAATTCCACTCCGACGAGGAAACCAACTTTGGTGCCCAAACCCCCAAAAAATCCTCTATAAATTAAACCCACAAAGAATTGCCATACACCCCACCTCCCTAACATAAAAATCCTCTAGTTCAATTGAATCTTTTATTTTAGGATATGATGAACAAAGCTGGTTGGTTGGCCATTTGCACCGCCGTGATAGCGGTGGCTCTCTTTGTGGGGGTGAAGGAAGTGGAGGCGCAAGCCTGCGACTCGGCCGACTTGTTTTCATGCGCGATAGCACTCCATAATGGCGGATTCTCGTTTCTCGCCAAAGACCAAAATGCTTGTTGCGCCGCGCTCAGGGAGCAGGCTAGAGGAACTAACCCTTGCCTTTGCCAGTACGCCCAGAGTGAACCTGACGTTTATGAAGACTATGTAACCTCTCCCATCGGTCAAACAGTGAGGGCCAACTGTAACGTTGAGCTTTCGTGCTAAGAGAATATATATATGTCTTAAAAATAAATAATATATTGTACACCAAAAACTTTGGATCAAATGTTTTTGGTAATAATTAATGTTATATTATTATTATAAAAATAAAGATAACTATGTACGTGCCCCCTAGCTTGCTAGTTAGATGAGATCAATGTTCATGTATGATCTCCAGTTTCTAAGCTGGCTAGCTAGTTGTTACAAAATAAAAAATATATATATATAGTATTAAGTTCTGGTAGAAAGGCTTTTAAGGTGAAAAGTGAGGGTGATTATGAACTATTAAATTGATTTTATTAAACGTTCTAGATTTATTTAAAATAAATGCACCATAGTATGATAGATGCATCTCACCAGATTTTTCCTTCGTGAGACTTTTTAGGGATTTCATATCATATATTTCAACCTCTCTCATAAATCGTTTCTTTCCAAACCAGATACACATTTATTGTCTCTCCAAAAAGCCAAACGAGATTTATTCTCCTCTTCCTCTCTCCCGAATCTAAAAATTTCGATTGTTTTATCCCTGCAAAGTGGGGTACGGTGCCATCTTCAACAGGAGATTTCATATTCGATGTGTACTCCCATGTACTCTCGTATATTCAACGAGAATGATAAGTATGGAATTTTCGAGTTCACCAACTGTCATGTCACCTTCTTTGCCAATTTGAAATTTTTAGATTCAATTGCTGGGTTTCAATTTTATTTTGCTTTAATCGCTTGATTTTGTTATTTAGTACATGTTTGGTTCAAGCTTATGATTAAGTTTCGTTGATTTTTAGTTTAATTGAGTAGATGTAATCCTGATATTTAGTTAGAACAACTCAAAACTTGTTCTACGATATAAGAGAATGTCAAGTGTCTAGAGATTTTTGTGAATTTAAACGTTTTTTGTGATAAACATTACATAAGTTGCAATAATTAGATTGACTTTGCAGGAGGATCACCCGTTAATTGTGTAATTTTGTGATTTTGATGAAGTATGTGATTTCGTTCTAATAGATAATCAGAAAGCTTCAATATTTTTTGTATACTATTTTTCATATTTGATATTTTGTTAGTTTAATTGTGTGATCTTTCGATAATTTTAATGTTTAGGATATCGTTTCTCATTGAACAGGCATGTGATTTCGATCTGTAATCGAAGCCCTAATTTGATTCATTGATATTGATTGATCTCTCTTGTTATATTTGTTGGATCGCTGGATTGAATATTCGTCATTTTTTTAAATTGATATTCATTGGAATATTAAGAGATATTCACAAAATTAGTTCGTAGTATTCATGTAATTGAAATATGGCATTCTTGGCCAAAAAATAATATGTATTATTTTTTTCATGGATTTTATGTATTGTTATGAATATTTATCTACTCTATTTTTTTTTATTTGAAGGTAGCAAATGATCGGAAAATATCGAAGGAAGATGAAGTCTACATAAGGACAATAAATAATCATAAATTTCTCATTTTTATTTGTGAGACTAGCGATATGTACCCGTGCTACGCACGGGTCACGTTTAATTCTACTATAATGCACAATTTAAACATTTTTCAATTACCAACGTTTTAAATTGTTTGGCTTATAAAGATAGAAAAATTATGTAAAATGAAGTTCTTTGGAATTTTTTCATATAAGATATGATGTTAAACTTGTACAAAAATTAATTCTAGTTTAAGCATTTTGTTTATATATCATGTCCTCTAGTAACGGAAAAAGTGAATAGATTTCAGGGCTTCAGGCCATAAAACTTTTGTTTCATATCTCAAACTACCTATAGGCCAATAAACAAACAAACCAACTCAACAATGAAAACTATATTTTAATAAGGGTGAAGCTAAGGAAATATATAAATGACTATATTTAATTCAGTGAATTAATTAATACATTAACTGGGTAATTTGTAACCACTACTATATTTATGCGAGTGTGGATATTTTCATACTAAAGTGGATATTATAAATTATGGGAATTAACTGGTGGATTATCCAAAGATTAATTAAGTAATTGAAATATTATTATTAAAGCATATTATTCATATTGTTTTTTCCAAAAAAGTTTGATTGGAAAAGTATTATTTTTTCAAATATCTTGCAATGTAATTAAAATGATACATATTTCGAAAGAGTACTATTTTTCATTTTTTAGCTTAGCATAGTACTATTTTTTCCAAATATTTTATAATGCAATTGAAAATGATACATGTTATCAAATTACGATTAAGTAATGACACTTTCTAGACAATAGGCATCGACAAAGCTCTTTCAAAGACGATAATAAAAATTCCAATCCAAAATACACGTACACAAAATTAGAGAATATGAAGCACATGATCATAATCACAACTTGATAATAAATACAAAACCCCGAGCTCGAATACAAAACCGATACCCACTACAATATCATACTTACGTACCAGAAGTTGAATATTGAATCAATCTTGTACAAAATAAGAACATTAAACCTTCGCTTGCACCTGTTCACTAAGCAACATAATAATTGAAAAAAAACTTAAAATTAGTATAATTGAAACTTAGATTTTCAAACATAGAAAGATTGATCATTACAAAAATATAATATTCTCTAAATGTTAAAAGACAATCAATATAATAGAGATCAAAAGAAAAATATAGAAATTTTTGTGGTTTATTTTTCCATAAACCTCTAAAACCTAGATAATATTTATATACAAAGAAAAAGGATACAAAAAATGTATAAAATTATACAAATAAAAAATATACTTACCAATTTTATGGAAAAAGAATTCTAGCACAACAACTTACAACTTATCATGAAATCCATTATCCATCACAACTTAACTTACAACTTACATACCTGACCTAATCTGTTTTTTGGATTCCATCACTTTTTACTTTCTCGCTATTTTTTTAACATGTTGATCTCGATTAGTGCAATCTCATCCTTCACAACGACTATTACAATGACAATGACTCGTTATTTATCATAGAATAAGTTGGGTGTTTGGTGTTATAAATATAAATGGAGTTGAATTGTCCACATTTATTGCTACCATGACTAATTTAATTTGTAAGACTAATCGTTTAGAATACAACATTTGAATGGTGGAATAAATTAAAATGAATTTATAATTAATGTATAACACAAATGGTAACCAATCGTCATTTGTATATAGAAAACAATTAAATGCACATTTAATGTAATATGAAAATGCAACGTTTTTATTTATTTTGATATATAGATGGATAGATAGATATCTTATTAATATATTAATATATGTTTGCAATGACATTATAAAAAAACTTATTATTTGTATGAGCATTAATTGTCAAGTTATTTAAGTTTATAGTATTATAGAAGATTTGTACTTGGGTGATCATATTCACCGTATTAGTCAGTGATATTCATGTAACTAGGTAGTCATATTCACTATATTAGCTAGTATAGTCATGTAAAATGAGTGGTCATATTCACCACATTACCTAGTGATATTCATGTAACGAGGTGATGATCATATTCACTGTATTAGCTAATGATATTCTTATCATTAAATAGTTATATTTGTATAGCTTTTCGATTCAACTTATGTATGTATTATAATGTAAATTGATATTCACAATTTTACATAGCAATATTCATTGAAGTTGATATGGTTGTCGAAATTATAATGAGATTATATAATTACTAATGACCATATTCACTATAACGAATATAGATATTCATTGTGTATTACGTTGGTATTCATTTGGCAGCATGTGATAATGAAGATAAAATAATTATGTCGATATTATACAACTATTTATTTTAATCATATTCATCGTAACACAAGTACATATTCATTGTTTATCACATTGATATTCACTCGACAGTCTGCGAGAATATATATTCATTATTCATCAAGTTGGTATTCGATCATCTGGTATGCTTCGAGAATAAAGATACAAAATTACGTCAACACCAATTAGTTTTAAAAATAGGATAAAATCAATATTAAAAATATGATTTTTTTGAATTTAAATAGGAGAGAGAATATTAATATTCATACGAGATTTGTGCGTGATTTGATTTGTCCAATATTAATTTTATCCTTTTTTAATTTTTTAAATGGTTTGTTTGCTATTTTTAAGGGATATGAATTTCTTTTTGGCAAGTGACATCTAATCTAGTAATATTCACCCTATATTAACTATTTTGCATTTTCAAATCTCACCATCAATTTACTTCAATCCAACGCCTCAAATTCACCCTCATTTTCTACCACAATTAGCTTTCTACCGGAACCTTCCCCTATTATATATATATATAGGGGAGCGCTTTGGTACAATACATATTATGGTGTAAGCGTGTGGTTAAACATAGGCCGTTGGATTAGGATAAATAAATGGCTAGTAATTAAGGATCATAGTAGGATATATGAGGTTGTTGTGGAGAATAACAACAAGGCTTATTTGAAAAAGGAAATTACGGATGTGACCAAGATTTTAGGGATATCAGTCGTTGAAAATAATTAAAAAATTAATTGAATTTTTGTATATGGGGGATTGGATTTTAAATTTGGAAGTTGCTAAATTTAAGGGATTGTGAAATTAAAAAAAACCACGTTTTTCTTTATTTATGGTAGTCGGGTTTACAAATACAAAACCTCTGCAGAATCATTGAATATCTATTAGTCGACATTTGAAAAACTCAATATGATTGTTTGAATAATTATAGAATCGTATACTATTTATAACCGATGTTTGAATAACTCATTTTGATTGTTTGAAAAACTCAATATGATTGTTTGAATAATTATAGAATCTTATACTATTTATAACCGATGTTTGAATAACTCATTTTGATTATTTGAAAAACTCAATATGATTGTCTGAATAATTATAGAATCGTATACTATTTATAGCCGATGTTTGAATAACTCAGTTTGATTGTTTGAATAACTCAATTTGATTGTTTGAATAATTATAGAATCATAAAATATTTATAGTCGAGATTTGAATAACTCAATACAATTGTTTGAATAATTATAGGATTGAACATGTTTTAACGTTTGCATTATTTAGGTTGAATAAGTATTCGTCTGACCATGAAAATCAATTTGCTATAGGTTGAATAATTACATATTAAAATGGGTAGATACGACAAAAATATGAATCTTATATGAACATTGAATAAGACAAAAATGGGGATGGTTACATCTCGAATATATACTACAATGAATTTGAATAAGTACATCTATTTTTTTTAAAGTACATTGATATGTCGAAAAAAGCTAATCATTGTCGTTGTCTACAAACTTCACCCACTTATACTTCATCGTCATTCTTCAATAACTGCATAGGACATACATACATGAATACCAATTCACGCATAACAAAGCACACACACACATATATATATATATATGAATAACAAGCCACACATGTATATACGAATAACAAAACAGGTATAGATGAATAACAAGCCATGCATATATGAAAAACAAAATCAATCGTAATTGAAGCTTGTCGGATTCGTCTACCCCACATGTATGAATAACAACATATTAACAAATATGACTAACTTATTCAATGGTTTTAAATAGTAATATGAGCATGTATTGACATGAATTATATATAGACTATTGAATAACCATTACAATGCTTCTGAAAAACAACAGTTAGTATTATGAAAAAGTTGTGACTATTTGTATTATGTTATGATACGAATAATCATTAAAATGCTTATGAAAAATAATGTTGAATATTCTGAAAAATATTTAAATTCTTTTATATTGTTATCAAAACATGTCTATATAGAAAAAGTCATCCATATATGAATAACAAAGCAAACATATATGAAAACAAGTCACAAATATGTGAATAACATGCAATATATATGTGAATAAAACGCGATGTATATATGAATAACAAAACTACTATGAGCATGTATTGACATGAATAATATAGACTATTGAATAACCATTACAATGCTTATGAAAAATAACAGTTAGTATTATGAAAAAGTTGTGACTCTTTGTAATATGTTATGATGTGAATAATCATTAAAATGCTTATGAAAAACAATGTTGAATATTATGAAAAATGTTTAAATTCTTTTATATTGTTATCAAACCATGTCTATATGGAAAAAGTCATGCATATATGAATAACAAAGCAAACACATATGAAAAACAAGCCACGAATATGTGAATAACAATGCAATGTATATGTGGATAAAACACAGAGTATATATGAAAAACAAAACAAACATATATGAAAAACAAGCCACTTCTGACCGAAACGTGCTCATATGAAACCTAAACGACCTGGTTTCGTGCTTAATCTTCGAAATTTGGTAATTTATTATCATTGTTCCAAACCTAAACACCAAAATCTTAACTTAACTTCGAATTGATAGTGAGAACACCAGAATTTATGCATATTGAACTAAAAACACAAATTCGAATTTTTCCAATGAAAACCTAACTTTGAATTTATGCATATTGAACTAAAAATTGACCAAGCAAGTTCGGAATTGAGAGTGAGAACACCGAAATTTAGACTAACAACGAATTTACTTAATAAATATACAAAAAAATCGATTGAACTAACCAATTTGTCGAAGATCTTCGTGAATCGCCTATGCGTTCGCCGGTGCTTTTTCTCTCCTGAACCATCAGCGTATGAGAATGGCCAAATGTGAAATCAGTTTTCGGAGAGAGAGTGCCTCTTCAAAGGAAATAAATTAATATGCTCTAAAATTTAGGATATTTTAACCAATTAATAACCGTAATTGATTCTCTCCATGTTTGAAATTATCCCATACAACATCTCCATTTAAGCTTTTTACACCCCATTTTCTTTAAATCTCAGCCACTCGTTTTTTCCAATCCAACGGATTTCCTTTAACCACATGCTTACACTCTAAGAGATGCTTTCACTAGAGCATTATTCTATATATATATATATATATATATATATATATATATATATATATATATATAGAATTACGCTCAAGAGGAACATGCTATTAGGGAGAAACTAGGGAACTAATAGGATGCGTTGGATCGAATTAAATGGATGGCCATGATTTATTAAATTAGGGTGCACAAAATAGAAAATAGGTATGCAACACTACAATATTTTTCAAGTGATCGATATATTGGGAAATTATATTTACGTATCTTTTTTCTCTCCCCAAATTCCAGATCTGATTTTCTCTTTTCATATAACTACCCATCTCCATTATTCTCTCCATTCATATCGTTCTCTCCCTCACATTCGAAGGTTCTCTCTCCATTCCAACCGATGCTCGTTCCCTCTCCATTCGAAGCGTCTGTAATGGATTTTGAGAAGATCAACATCCAATCGACGTTGGAGGTTGGATCTTTGATGGCGCCACAAATCATAATCCTTCAATCCGTAATTACTCTACGTTTTTGTTGCTCTAATTTTTCTTTTTAATAAATCCCAGAATTTGATTGTTTTCGATGTTGTTGTGTGTAGGATTTTAATACTTATGGATGAAATCTTAAGATCTGCTCATGATAAAGGAACAAAGAGATTTTAGCACCGCAATTCACGAGCACAAGATAACGATTTACTATATACGTAACTTTTTATTCATATACACTGTTTTATTATTCAGGTATGTGTGGCTATTTATTCATATATGTGTTTTTGTTATTAATATATGTGTGTCTTGTTATTCATACATGTGTGGATTGTTATTCATACACGAGTGACTTGTTATTATATACACTTGTTATTCATACATGCATGTTTTATTATTCATAAATGCATTGTTTTTTATTCATATATACGTTACTTTTTATTCATATATGTGTCTCTTGATATTCATATATATGTGTGTATTTTGTTATTCATATATGCATGGATTATTATTCATATATAAGTGACTTGTTATTCATATATACATGTCTTAGTATTCATATATGTTTTTTATTTATACGTGTGGTTTTTTTATTCATGTATGAGTATCTTGTTTTTCATATATGTTTGTTTTGTTATTCATATATGCATGTCTTTTTATTTATATAGACATGTATTGATATCATAAATACGTTGAGTGATTTATTATTCATATATGCGTGAAATGTTATTCAAATATGTGTGTTCTGTTTTGCAGTTATTCAAGAATGTTGTGTATTGTTATGTGAGAAATGTTATCCACGTACATATGCGCGTTCTACAATGGAGTTATTCAAAAATGGTCAAAAGGTGTAAATGGATGAAGTTTGAAGACAAAGATTATTTTTTATATAAGAGTACATTCAAATATGTAACACCCCGACTTCCGACGGGGCACTACTAAGAAATAGACCTTACTAGGTACTATTAAATAGGTTGACAACTACACTTTAGGATCTTGCAACGCGGGCACGACGAGAAAACGAAATAAAAACATCCAACCTTTCTTTTATAAAAATATAGAAAACGCAGTTATGCATGAATTCCCAAAAACCTAATTATAAATATCCTGAATCTGACGAATCATCACCAACAATAAAATCATTCGACGAAAACAGAAGACAAGTCATAATACCAACTCTAACATTTTAATAAAAATAACATCCTAAAAATAACACAACTAAACTATCGTAAAAATAATCCCATCCCACTATGACACGCGCTCTTTACCGCTCCGGCCCGCCATCTGGCCTCGGTTCCTGCACGGCTCCCTGATTCATACCTGGAACTGAAAAATATTCCCCGAAGGGTCAGCGTCTAATCTACCAAGCTAGATAGAATACGGAAATTGTAGAACGTTTCGAAAACATTTCTAAAGTCAGCATACAAATCCTCAATCGCAATCATATCTCTAAAGGCCAATACCTACATTAGTTATAATCAGTCACACAGAACCACATATGCATTCACAATCACAATCTCATAACACAACAATTCCTCCTTTTCCACAATCCGACTACCAAGGCGCTCATCACCGCGCCGAGTGCAGAGGCAGGCCCTCCCACTCCACTTCACAATCTCCTTTCTAACCCCGGGCTAAGCCTCCACTGGAGCACTCGCCAAAAACACACAGATAATACTTTTCGTTTTGAAGGGGCACGGTTTCCCTGTCACACGGGTTAAAGTAGCCAACTCTTCCTCCACGCCAGCTACGATGGGCCGTGTCGGAAACGGTACCAACACAGAGAAAATGTTCCGAAAATATCCTTCCGATAAAATACGTTGAAAACCATTTTACGCACACAGCAATTCAAGAAGTTCAAACAATTTAAAAGGTATTCGGGACTAGTTCCCAAAACCCGCCCTACAATACGGTACACAATCTAACAAGGTAGAGAAGAACCGAGCAAGTCGAAAAACGACTTACCTTAACAGAAGAAGGTCTGATGATCATGAAGAAGTAGGAATCTGAACAAAACTGATTCCTATAAAGATTAGAGTTTTACGGTTAGAACTCTAAAGGTCTAAGAATAAAGGAACCTGATAAAACTAAATACCTTGACCCACTTCTAATTGCTACACTTATTTCAATTCACACATGGATTGTTCCATTATTACCCGTAGTTAACTGAACCAACCACCTCCTACTTAGCATACTAGCTAGTTACCATCATTAAATACGTATGAAAAGTGTTGAACCCAACGAACTAAAATTAGACCATTAATTCTTATTAACTATATACTATTTAATTCCCACATACTAATTATTCTCACTACCACCGAACCCACTTTGTTTTAAACACTAATCTAATTCTAACTCTCCTAATTGCAAAGAACCACTACACCCATTCAAAACTTCTACGCTCCAGGCTATAACCGAACCCCAAGTTCTGCAACAACACCGATCGACCTCATTTTTTCCCCCCTTCTGATATTGTCGATTAGTAGCCAGCCTTCACTTTCCAGAATAGATCCATTAACAACAATCTCATATACCACTGACCGGAAGTACCCAAACTTGCGACTTTAACAAGTATGACCCTAATCTAAGCCCCTGTCCCGCCTCCGATTGATCGAACTCAACGCTAAAACCTAACCCGAGTCCCCTGCTATCATAACTCTAGAAAACAAAACTCAAACGACTCCCTAATAGCCTTGTCTTGACTGAAGGAAACAAAGATCGATCGAAAAAAAAGGACGGAATAAAAGCTTACCGGTGAACGGAGATCAAAGCAATGACAAAGACGAATGATTGTCGATGAAGATGTCCAGTGGTGCCAACAATGACGGAACGGTGACACCTCGGTCCATAGTAGCCTTTGACGACCCGGCGACAAAAGCAAAGCACAAACGAGAGAGACAACGGTGGTGCGGCTAGGAAGTTCCGGCGTCGGTCCAAAACCAGAAGAAGGTGAGCGATCGGTACTTGTACAAAGAGGCGGTCGTGGTATGGGTGATGAGAAAGAATTATTGATGGAGACGAGAATGAGAAAGTAAGGGAGCGGCGGAACTATAATACTTAAGCAGCTAGGTTAAATAGACTTTAAATAATTAGACTAACCTGGGTAGATAATGGATAGCTCCGGATGCAAAACGAGGGTTTTAATTAATTTATTTTAATTAAATGTAGGTTGGTCAAAGGATAAGTTAATAGGAAATGGGTAGTCCACACGGATTAAATTAGACTCGGTTATGAATATAAAACCCAATTAATTAATATATTTATTATTATTATTAACGAAAAACCTTAGAGATTCCAACATTAGTATCTCGGGTATTACATTTTACTCCCCTTAGGAAAGTTTCGTCCCGAAACTTTTATAGCTGTTATACGTGAGCATTCCCATAACGATTCCCGAGGTTTAACAACCTCTCCCCCTAAAAGGGTTCGTCCCCGAACCTAATTTGCTGATAAAGAAACGTAGATAACGCTAAACAACCAAAACATATAGTGTGTCAACAAAACAACCAATAAAGTAATAGTTCGAGCAATCAATACAACCACACAACCACATTACTAACCAATGATTCAAACTCTTGCTCATCACTACTCTCTAGTTCCAAAAAGCTTCTACTAAACCTCTCTTGAATCCTAGTCTCAATCTCCTAGGTGGCCTCCTCGACTAGTCACCAAGACCATAAAATCAGCATAAGAGGAATCTCCTCGTTTTGAAGCTCCTTCATCTGTCCATCTAAGATTACAATCAGTTTCTTTTTGAAAGTGTGATCCGGCTAAACCTTCATCTCCTCGGGGTTGAGCTTGTGACTAGGGTCAGGCACATACAATCTCAACTTAGGCACGTGAAACATGAGGTGAAGTTCGTTCAAGGCTGGTGTGAAAGCCAGCCTGTAGGCTAACTCGCCTACTCTCTTGATAAACTCAACCATCCCGACGTACCAGGGACTCAAACTACCCTCACTCCAACCTCTTGACTCCACGAGTCGGTGACACTCTCAATTATACATGTGCACATATCTCGAACTCTAATGGTCATCATTTCTTGTTCGCGTAGGACTTCTAGCAACTTTGTGCTAGTTAACATGCGCTCTCGAATCAAGACGTGCTAACTATTACTATAAGAAACTTCATCGTATCCAATTGATCTAACTAGTTGCTCCTAAACCAGCACACAACGACGTCCTCTCTAGCGTCTGAATCATCTTCACGGATTGGCCCGCTAACTGTGAGTAGTAAGTACTCGTGAAGTGCAGTTTTGACCCATTGCCTCATGCCCTTACTGCCAAAATCTAACCATGAGTCTCCCTCTTTAACGGTTACCATCATCTTGTGCACTCTAGGTCGTCATTGTGGTTCTCATAACCCCTCATGTGTCTTATCGCTAGGAAATTTTCTCCGCCTAGAAGACTGAATTTCTCTCTTTCATGACTTATCCATAGTACCCTTGAACTACATTGGTTCCAATCTCTTACTAGACACACACTTCAACTATCACCCTTGTAATGCCTCCTTCATTAATCTCTTTCCTGGCTACCACTAAACTTCCAAGTCATGATCTTCAAATAGCTTGAGCCATCCTAGCGTCTTATGCTTCAAATTTTACTTATGAAGGCGTTCTTTTGTCGATGTTTATCCAAACTTAGCATATATAAAATTCAACCTGTTCAATCCCTTGGGTTTGGTCACTCGTTCCGTATCTTGATTCTACTTACATGGCACATATGCCTTTATCTCTCAAGATGCATATGCGAATACTTAGCCTTTTCCATTGCATCACACCTCTTATGGCTTTAAGGCGTTATTAAAATTTTCATATCTCTCACGATCATGTGATATAGGCGGGTTGAGTATACAAATCATCCTACCCTTCAACTAGTCACAACTCTTTTGGTTACCTACCTTCCAAGCGATTTCCTCAAGTGCACTTAATTTGGTCATTGGTGGTTTAGACTAGAAGTCTTCCTTATACCCCACCAAAACTTTGATTTTAAGGGTCATTTGCTTCAAGTTGCTCCATTATCTTCTATGTCGACCATTTCTGCATTCCTCTTGCACTAGATTCAAATACTCGATGACTAGTATTATTAAAGTCTTGGAGACCATAACCCAACACTTCAATCCTACTCTTATTACTTCCTCACACTTATCAAATAATTTGAACACTATGAACGAAATTAACTTCTATCCAACTTACACATAGAATTAGAAGGTTAAAAGTACTAACTACCGGAGGTCCTTCAGCTCATGGTGGCGGAGTCGCGACGTGTCACCTACCCCCTATATGCAATATGCCTACCCCACTTAAAACATTTTGAAAATACCGGCCGGTTTTAGTTTTAAGTTGGACCTCGGGTACACTCGTTGGTCAGTTCCATGTGCCCTGTTGTCAACCTGGCTCTGATACCAATTTGTAACACCCCGACTTCCGACGGGGCACTACTAAGAAATAGACCTTACTAGGTACTATTAAATAGGTTGACAACTACACTTTAGGATCTTGCAACGCGGGCACGACGAGAAAACGAAATAAAAACATCCAACCTTTCTTTTATAAAAATATAGAAAACGCAGTTATGCATGAATTCCCGAAAACCTAATTATAAATATCCTGAATCTGACGAATCATCACCAACAATAAAATCATTCGACGAAAACAGAAGACAAGTCATAATACCAACTCTAACATATTAATAAAAATAACATCCTAAAAATAACACAACTAAACTATCGTAAAAATAATCCCATCCCACTATGACACGCGCTCTTTACCGCTCCGGCCCGCCATCTGGCCTCGGTTCCTGCACGGCTCCCTGATTCATACCTGGTACTGAAAAATATTCCCCGAAGGGTCAGCGTCTAATCTACCAAGCTAGATAGAATACGGAAATTGTAGAACGTTTCGAAAACATTTCTAAAGTCAGCATACAAATCCTCAATCGCAATCATATCTCTAAAGGCCAATACCTAAATTAGTTATAATCAGTCACACAGAACCACATATGCATTCACAATCACAATCTCATAACACAACAATTCCTCCTTTTCCACAATCCGACTACCAAGGCGCTCATCACCGCGCCGAGTGCAGAGGCAGGCCCTCCCACTCCACTTCACAATCTCCCTTCTAACCCCGGGCTAAGCCTCCACTGGAGCACTCGCCAAAAACACACAGATAATACTTTTCGTTTTGAAGGGGCACGGTTTCCCTGTCACACGGGTTAAAGTAGCCAACTCTTCCTCCACGCCAGCTACGATGGGCCGTGTCGGAAACGGTACCAACACAGAGAAAATGTTCCGAAAATATCCTTCCGATAAAATACGTTGAAAACCATTTTACGCACACAGCAATTCAAGAAGTTCAAACAATTTAAAAGGTATTCGGGACTAGTTCCCAAAACCCGCCCTACAATAACGGTACGCAATCTAACAAGGTAGAGAAGAACCGAGCAAGTCGAAAAACGACTTACCTTAACAGAAGAAGGTCTGATGATCATGAAGAAGTAGGAATCTGAACAAAACTGATTCCTATAAAGATTAGAGTTTTACGGTTAGAACTCTAAAGGTCTAAGAATAAAGGAACCTGATAAAACTAAATACCTTGACCCACTTCTAATTGCTACACTTATTTCAATTCACACATGGATTGTTCCATTATTACCCGTAGTTAACTGAACCAACCACCTCCTACTTAGCATACTAGCTAGTTACCATCATTAAATACGTATGAAAAGTGTTGAACCCAACGAACTAAAATTAGACCATTAATTCTTATTAACTATATACTATTTAATTCCCACATACTAATTATTCTCACTACCACCGAACCCACTTTGTTTTAAACACTAATCTAATTCTAACTCTCCTAATTGCAAAGAACCACTACACCCATTCAAAACTTCTACGCTCCAGGCTATAACCGAACCCCAAGTTCTGCAACAACACCGATCGACCTCATTTTTTTCCCCCTTCTGATATTGTCGATTAGTAGCCAGCCTTCACTTTCCAGAATAGATCCATTAACAACAATCTCATATACCACTGACCGGAAGTACCCAAACTTGCGACTTTAACAAGTATGACCCTAATCTAAGCCCCTGTCCCGCCTCCGATTGATCGAACTCAACGCTAAAACCTAACCCGAGTCCCCTGCTATCATAACTCTAGAAAACAAAACTCAAACGACTCCCTAATAGCCTTGTCTTGACTGAAGGAAACAAAGATCGATCGAAAAAAAAAGGACGGAATAAAAGCTTACCGACGAACGGAGATCAAAGCAATGACAAAGACGAATGATTGTCGATGAAGATGTCCAGTGGTGCCAACAATGACGGAACGGTGACACCTCGGTCCATAGTAGCCTTTGACGACCCGGCGACAAAAGCAAAGCACAAACGAGAGAGACAACGGTGGTGCGGCTAGGAAGTTCCGGCGTCGGTCCAAAACCAGAAGAAGGTGAGCGATCGGTACTTGTACAAAGAGGCGGTCGTGGTATGGGTGATGAGAAAGAATTATTGATGGAGACGAGAATGAGAAAGTAAGGGAGCGGCGGAACTATAATACTTAAGCAGCTAGGTTAAATAGACTTTAAATAATTAGACTAACCTGGGTAGATAATGGATAGCTCCGGATGCAAAACGAGGGTTTTAATTAATTTATTTTAATTAAATGTAGGTTGGTCAAAGGATAAGTTAATAGGAAATGGGTAGTCCACACGGATTAAATTAGACTCGGTTATGAATATAAAACCCAATTAATTAATATATTTATTATTATTATTAACGAAAAACCTTAGAGATTCCAACATTAGTATCTCGGGTATTACAAAATAAATAGATGTACTTATTCAAATTCATTGGAGTATGAATTTGAGATGTAACCATTTCCTTTTTTGTATTATTCAATATATTATATTTATATATTCAATGTTTATATAAGATTCATATTTTGTCATATCCACCCATTTTAAGATGTAATTATTCAACCTATATCGAATTGATTTTCACGGTAAGATGAATACTTATTCAACATAAATAATGCAAACGTTAAAACATGTTCAATCCTATAAGTATTCAAACAATCTTACTGAGTTATTCAAACCTTGACTATAAATATTCTACGATTCTATAATTATTCAAACAATCATATTGAGTTATTCAAAAGTCGACTAATAGATATTCTATGATTCTGTAGAGATACGAAATATTGAATTATCATATATTTATGATTTTGGAAATTTAAATATCGCTCCCCTATTTGGAGATATTCAGATATGGCAATTTTTTTCTTTTGTAATATTCAAATTCGGATAAGATATGGTAGTTTTTTTTCCATGATCTCCTAAAATTTCGTCCCCTTTATTTTTGGAATAACCATGGATTCCCCCTTTTTTACCCATAAAAACTTCCGAATGGATACGGAAGTTTTCTCCATGATCTACCCATGATCCCTTGAATTTCGGTAACTCCCATATTTGGAATAATCCGGTTATTCTCCTCTATTTTTAACAAATAAAAATAAGAATATACACCCTCTTTATTAACCATTGATCTAATCTAATCTAACGATCTACAATTATTCCCCCCGTTTCTCCTTAATACCCGTTTCTCCTGAGCGTTCCCCTATATATATATATATATATATGCAAAGGGGGTGTTTACAACCACTTTTTATTACATTGATTAATCCAGAAAACTAACTCACTCCCGATGCATAAAGAGAAAAATCCAGAAAGAACCATCTCTTAACATGTGTCGGAGTGGGTGAGCAACTTGGAGGGGGTCTATTGGCTTCGGGGGCTTCGCTCAAAGGCTTTTTGGGTGTGTCATTCCACTTCATCAATCTCTACAACTACGTGGCATTGTCGTTTTAGGCATCCTTCTCATTCAGTTTTGTATTTACTTCCTATGATTTCGGATTCTGATTGTTGTTGTAGTGAATCTTGTGATGTTTGTTTTAAGGCTAAGCAGACAAAACACCTTTTCCTATTAATTTTAATAATGGCGTTGAGATATTTGAATTAATCCATTGTGATGTTTGGGGGCCATACAGTATCCCATCTACTTATGTCTTCGATCTGGTGCCTATTATTATTTTCACACTATTGTGGACGATCATTCTTGTAGTGTGTGGATTTATCTAATGATGCATAATTAATCTGAGACAAGTCACTTTATTAAGGGGTTTTGTGCATTGGTTTCTACTTAGTTTCGTAAAACAATCAAACGAGTGTGTGTGCCAATAATGGTACCGAGTTCCTCCCATTGGTACGTACCTTATTTTGCTACATTAATTAGGCATTTTATTTGAGACCACTTGCGCATACACGCCGCAACAGGACGGCCGTGTAGAGCCTAAGCATCGCCATTTACTTAATATCGCACACGCTCTTCGATTTCAAGCCAACCTTTCCACTTGATTTCTAGGGCGAATGTGTCTAAAATGGCATGTTTTCTTATTAATCGCACATCGTCCAAGCTGCTTCAGAGGCGTACTCCGATCCTTATGATAACCTACATGACCGTTTGCCAAGTTACAATTACCTTCGAGTATTTGATTGCTTATGTTATTCATCCAATATTCCGCGGGATATATTGAAATAAGTTTGCTTGTCGTACATAGCCGGAAATGCCTCTTTCTTGGTTAACCGAATGGCAAACGAGGAGGGCGTTTGTTTGACTGGGACTCAATGGAAGTTTTTGTTAGTAGAAATGTTAGTTTTTACGAGCATATTTTTCAGGTATCATGATTTTCTTTAACACCATTTAAATGGTGCATGTTTAATCATGATGACACCATTTATAAAGCCGAGACTAGCATGAGATCGAGATCAATTAACATAAGGACTATTTTGTTAAGACATTAAAAAAAATAGTTGGAGTTGTAAAACTAGTTGAAGTTGTAAAAATAGTTAAAGTTTAAAAAAAAAATATAAACATCGTTTGATATAAAATAATAATATTTGAATATTTGAAAAGTAACTATTATTTAGAAGGGAAAAAAATTATTTTAAAAGCTACTATAAACTAGTTCAAAAGCTTTAAAAAGTATTTTTTGAAAAAAAATTAGTTTTTTAACTAATTGCTAGTGTTTTTAAGTCAAATAAACAGAATTTATACTAGTTAGCGCAACTATTTAAAAAACTCCAATTTTTAGGGCCTAACAAATACACCCTAAAAGAATATCTTCAATTGATGGGATCGGACTAAAGGGTTGGGACTAGATGGTGGCGGTGTTTAATGTGGTGGCTTAGGAATATCGGTTTAATAATTTATTAGGATCTAGGGATACATAATTTGATATTTTAATATAAAAGGGTGTAGTTTTGGAAAAAAAAATAATTTGGGGCATATGTTTGGAATAAATTAGTAAAAATAGGATTATTTTTCTCCCTAGATAAATTATAATTCATTGGGATTGTGACGTGTTTAATTAAGTTAGTTTTATAAATGATATTTCCATTCACAAATGAAATCTTCAAGAAAATTGTTGACCTTAAATGAAATTGAAAAAAAATAATAGGCTGAATTTCACAAAATCGCGAGCGAAATATTGATTTGTGCACAAAACCACCTGTAAAAATTGAAACATCCAACCTTACCAGGTACTATTATTTAGGTTGACAACTACAATGTAGGACCTTACAACTCGGGCACGACGAGAAAACATAATAAAACATCCAACCTTTATTTAGTAAAACTTAGAAAAACGTATCATGCATGAATCCCCGAAAATTATAAATAATCAAATACGTCACAACGCATACTGAATGAACTACTCGAACAAAGTTATAATAAACAAAACACAATACCAACTCCGTCTAACAAATATCAAAATCAACATCCTAACTATTATAAATAACTAATAAAAACCGATCCCACTATGACACGCGCTCTTTACCGCTCTGGCCCGCCATCTTGCCTCGGTTCCTGCACGGTTCCCTGATTCATACCTGGAACTGAAAAATGTTCCCCGAAGGGTCAGCGTCTAATCTACCAAGCTAGAAAGAATATGGAAACTGTAGAACGTTTTGAAATCAGTTATCTAAAGTCAGCATACAAATCCACAATCGCAATCATAACTCTAGAGGCCAATACCTAAATTAGTTATATCAGTCACACAAGTCACATACGCATTCACAATCACAATCACAATCACACAGCAATGCAATTCTTCCTTTGTCCACGATCCGACTTCCAAGGCGCTCATCACCGCGCCGAGTGCAGAGGCAGGCCCTCCCACTCCACTTCCCAATCTCCCTTCTAACTCCGGGCTAAGCCTCCACTGGAGCGCTTGCCAAAAACACACAGATAATAATTTTCGTTTTGAAGGGGTACGATTTTCCCAGTCACACGGGTCAAAGTAGCCAACTCTTCCTCAACACCAGCTACAATGGGCCGTGTCGGAAACGGTACCAACACAGAGAAAACGTTCCAAAATATTTTCCGAGAAGTCACATTTAAAATCATTAACGCACACAACACACAAGAAGTTCAAAACAATTTAAAAGGTATTCGGGACTAGTTCCCAAAACCCGTCCTACAATATCGATACGCAGTCTAACAAGGGAGAAAAGAACCGAGCAAGTCGAAAAACGACTTACCTCGAATGTAAGGTCCTTTTGAAGGAGGAAGATCGGAATTAAGGACGCGGAAACAGCGAGACCCTAAGAAAAATATTATGAGACAAACTATATTAGAGTCAGACCATGCCTCACTTAACGAATATTCGCTTTTCGACCCCAACTCCCCAATTCACAATTACTACTATTCTCACAACTTGGTTAGCCTAATACTACACTAATTCACCTACTATACTATATATCAACTCGTGGACGCAACAATTTATACGATCAACTTCTATAATATGAACCTGCTAGAATAAAGTGATTACTCTTCTTAATTAATTAATGCTTAAAAAAAAAAACACGACCAACTCGGCTTTCACTCAAAACCGATCAAACACCTTACCCTCTTCCTACCAATTCCAAGATTTACTGATTAAAATTAATTGAAATAACAAATCACACCAACACTATCCTGGGAATGACAACTCTCATCTAGTTAAACTTACACATGGCCCAAATAAAAGAAATAAATAGTGATCCATGACAATACTATAAACAATTTAAGTTCATCCCCTACCCCCGCTCAAAACTGAGTTTTAACTCCTCCCCTGTACACAACCCGAACGAGCCCACAACCGGCTTTACTAGCTAGCCTAACACTCAAAAGCTCCAACCACCCCTGACCCAACCGATCTTAACTTCGATCACCGCTCCAACCTAACGGTCGACACCAGCAACAACCCGCGGAAAGACCGAAAAAGAAACATCGGAACCAAAAAGGAAGTAAGAGGCTTCGAAGACTTACTATAAGGCCGGCAAAGCGATCGACGGTCGTTTGGCCTGTCGCTCCAGTAACCCACGTATGACGACCTTGTCCCAACGGAGAAAACGACGATCTCTAGGACGGAGTAGACTCAGTGGCAGCCAACCGATCAACCCAGCCCCGGCGATAGAACAGAATAGACGACCGGTGGTTTGATAGGATAAAACGACGGACAACGATGGGTGAGACGAGGGAGAAGTTTAGATATGGATCTCGATCGGTAGCTTCCGAGGGTAAAGGTCGGTTTAGATATGATAAAAATGGTTAAAGGAAAAAAAAAATCAATTGTTTAAAGATAGGGTATTTAGTGTAACCGAATGGAACTAATGGGATTACTTAGATATATAGCTAGTTGTTTAAAGATAGGATTCCCATCCTAGCAGATAACTTTTACAGTTTGATTACAATTATTATTTATTCCTAGATATGTATAACTACTTGGATTAGTTTTGTTCGGATTATGTTAAGCATATATATAGTTCTGCCCCGTCAAACAAACGGATAAATGCTATATATATAATGTATTAAGGCATTGCTAAGTTTAAAGAATTTTAGTGAGTTAAATCCTACACCGAAAATTACTAGGGTCAACATTTCGATATTTGTATCTCAAAAACTCGTTTTTTCCAACTTAAAATTAAACCGGGTATTACAAATATTTTCTTATTTTTTTAGACAATAATATGTATAAAATACTTATTTTTTTTATAAATGTAATAATAATTAGGATAGGTTATCTACAAAGCATAATATAATTTATTAAAATATTTTTTTAAAGTTAATTGATTAAAATTATTGTAACACCCCGATAATTTATAAGGAATTGAGGTGCTCTCCATGTCAACAAGAGCTCTTCCTTTTCTGAGTTCGAGTGAGGACAAAGAACTTAGAAGTTAAGCGTGCAAGGGCGAGAGTAATACCAGGATGGGTGACCTACTGGGAAGTCCTCGGGTTGGCATGGGATAGCGCTTCTAAAGCCTCGAGCTTTACAAATGGTATCAGAGCCGACTCTGGGTTACGAGTTGGCTTGGCCCGGTGGGCGGTCACTCGACCCGGAGGGCGGTCCTTGGGCCTTGACGAGGACGTCAAGTGCTTAAGTGGGGGAGATTGTAACACCCCGATAATTTATAAGGAATTGAGGTGCTCTCCATGTCAACAAGAGCTCTTCCTTTTCTGAGTTCGAGTGAGGACAAAGAACTTAGAAGTTAAGCGTGCAAGGGCGAGAGTAATACCAGGATGGGTGACCTACTGGGAAGTCCTCGGGTTGGCATGGGATAGCGCTTCTAAAGCCTCGAGCTTTACAATTATATATTAGGGTTCTTATCTTTTACTCTATAATAAGAAGAATGTTTGTAAATATGAAAAATACAATATAAAGATTAGTATAGAAGAGTATATTGTCCTTGATTTAAGAGATAAAATATAGAGAAAATTATCTATGTATTATTTTGCAAAATTCAATCCATCTATAAAGTTGTTTTCCATACTAAATTTACATAACGAATAAATAAAATATAAAGGAAATTAATGTATATGAAAATTTATAAAATTCAATGTATTAATCAACCTATCATACATATTAAATTACAAAAAAAACATAGAGATAAAAAAAATTAAATGTAAGGTGGGGCTAGATAAAAAATATTCTATATTTACATAAATAAAATAAAAAAGAAATTAAGAAAATTACAATGTAAATTTTTATCAAAATTCAAACTAAGCAGGTATTCATCAAGATTTGTAAATTTTCTATTTTTTTTATCAAACTTTAATTTAAAATAAAAACTGTAATATAAATGCATAAAAAGATAAAGAAAAACTAATTTTATTAATTGAAATTAAAATTCGAATTTTTATTTATTTTTTGACATTTACATATAATCTTAGTCATCAACAAAAGTTATATCTTTTTCTCAAGGTAAAAATATATCAACATAAAAAAAAATTATTATTTAAAACTATATCATTATATAGATATAAGTTTTATACTTGGAGATCAAGCCTTGTTAAAAGATAAAAAAAAAATATATTAAGACCCTAAATCTTGTTAAGAGATAACAAAATAAGTTAATATGGAAAATATCATCTCATAGGAATTTATGTATATAAAAATTATATAAATATGTTATCCATTGTAGTAAATTAATACATAATCCAAAGATAGAAAATTGTATACATAAAAATTATATAAACATGTTATCTATTTAGTATATATAGCAAGAATACTATAAGTTGTTACAAAATTTATTAAAATATAATTTCAGATTAATTTATTCAAAAATGCCACGTGACGCAAATTTTACAACAGACTTGGGTTCTGCTTTATAATGTATTAGGGTAGATAGGAAAAATGACTTCTAATAATTCGAAGTATATACTTTGAACCAATAATAATATGAATTTTAAAAATCACCATCAATAATACAAACTATTACCATATTAACCTAAAATAATACGAAGTTGAAAATGACTTGTAATAATACCGAATATCTACTTTAAACCAATAATAATATGAAGTGTTACCAAGTATCCATTTTTTAGTAGCCATGAGTGAAGCATAGCAGAAAATTAAGGACATGTTGCGGGAGGTAGCAAATGAAATTAGGCTACACTTGGGAGGCGCCAATGATGGAGAGGGGGATGAGGTTGCTGGATGTGGTGCACGATGTTGCAACTCTAAAAGAATTTGATTTCAAGAGAGAAGAGGTGGGAGAGAGAATAGAGCTAATGGAAATGACATGTGAAGAGAAATTGGAGAGAGGATGGTTGGGAGGGAAGAGCTTACACGTGTAAATTGAAGTGTTAATTAAGGAAAAAAAAATAAGGTGTCAATTAATTTGATGTCATGTCATAATTTCAATTACCACAACATAGGTTTTACCGAAAACTAATTATCGTACTGCTTTAGGTTAATATCATGATATATCGTATTATTATTGGTTCAAAGCGGATACTTTGTATTATTATGAGTCACTTTTCAAGTTCATATTATTTTTGGTTAATATCGTAATAGTTTGTATTGTTGTCGATGATTTTTAAAGTTCGTATTATTTTTGGTTTAAAGTTGAAACTTCGTATTATTATAAGTCATTTTTCCTATATAATATCAAAGATTCTCACGTGTACACACTACATATTATTAAAGAATAAAAGATCATGTACTAATGTATTATGTACAATTGTTATTTAATTATTATAAAAACATAAAAAATTATATAATATTAAAATTTATGAATTCATGTCCATAACGATGGAATAGTAGAGATTATGTTCTAATATAACTATATAATATTAAAATTTGCTCATAAAGATAAATAGTAGAGATATCATGTACTAATTTAGTGTGTAAGGAATTAAAGATCACCTACTAATATATTATGTGCAAGTATTAATAACACTAGCAATATCATTATATTATATATTTTTAAGGATTGTAAATACTAAAAATTATGAAGGGTAAAGCAGTAAATTGAAAAAGTAAGAAGCTTATGTGACATAATTAAGTGATTAGAGGGCGGTTCAGATGGAAATCAGTGTTATAATGAAAACTGAAAATTAATTTCATCCGTTAGATTGAATATATCAAAGGTTTAGATTAAACGGAGATAACAAATTAAAAAAGGAAACGCGTGGCTTTACAAATTTTTTCAGTGGCATTTTTGTAATAAATCTAATTTGAAATGGCTTTAGGGTAAAAACACACAACACCTTCTTTTGACCTTTCATTCACGCTTCTACTTGAGCCACCATTGAAGAAGCTTGTCATTCTCAATCACAAGCCATAAGATCTCCTAAGATACTAATTTAGTAATTCATGGCAAATAAAGTGGATAATTCATCAAAAAGCGGTTCGAATGAAGGTAAGAAATACAATTTGCCTTACATTTCTAGGGTTCATAGATTTATGGTTGTGTTCTTCTTGTCCCAATTTGAAATGAGTTTTCAATTGTTGTATCAAGTGTTCGTTTGCTATCAATATTAGATCTGTTTTGTATTGCAAGTTTCTAGCTTCATAGGACTTTTCGTGTTTCAACTTCTATTGGATTCGTATTGTTCTAGATATGAGGCTCGTGATTTGTAATGTGACTATGCTATTCCTGTGTTGAAGTTCATGTATTTTAGCTATATGTTCATGTGTGGTGACTATAAGGTTCACGTTTTATTATGTGAAGGATTTTGCAAGGGCATTGAGTTATGTTGAGCGTGTGAACAAAGAAGGTTGGTTTAATAAGATTTGGAGTGATGTATTTATGTAGATTCATATATTTTATCTATGTGTTCATGAATGGAAACTATAAGGTTCACATTTTATTATGTGAAGGATTTTGCAAGGGCATTGGGTTATGTTGAGCGTGTGAACAAAGAAGGTTGGTTGAATAAGATTTGGAATAATGTATTTATGTAGATTCATGACGTGCAAAAGGTTGTCATGAGAGGTTCTTTCCCTAAGCCTAAGATCTTTGCTGGTGCAATGTGGTCTATCCTAACTCTCCCATGTTACTTTTGTATTTTTGTTACAACTTGACTACAAACTTTTTTTATGATTAATGTTTATGCTTAAAATTGAGTTGGGGAAGCAAAGTTCTCAAATATGCAGTTGATGTTTATGCAAGACTAGCTTAATGAATCTGGGATATGCTTAGATTAGATTATAGGATATACTTAAATTAGATGAGCAATGAATACCTTATTTTGTGGGAAGTGCAAGATTAAAATAACTGTATGAAATTTGAAATGAATACATCTAAGTACCCACATTCTTTAAAGTGGTGGAAATCTCCCTCCTTTTCTGACAGTTTAGAGTTAGGTTCATGTATAACATTGGAATGTTCATTTATAATATTCCAGTGTTCATATTTTTTCATTTGAAAAATTTTCATTTATTGTGTGTGATTTTGTCTCTCTTATTGCTAATGTTTTAATATTTTAGATGTTTATCCCTCTTGATTGCTATTATATTTGTTTTGGTCATTACAAACCTTTATCACTATCTCGTCAAACATATTTGTTGAATTTTTGCTGATGACTTGAGCTATTTGATGCTTCTCTTTCATTATTGTACACTTGCTATTCATTCTTGCTTCGAAATCTGCTTTATGTTGGTTACATTTTCAAAGTATTTGATTCTTTTCGCGGTTTGCTTTATGTGGTGTTAATTTTGATGTAAAGATAGTTGTTGTTAAACTCTTTTATGCGATATTTTAACTCTTGCTTGCACCTCATCTCTGTCTATTTTATTTATGCTCATTTTTAATTGATTTGTCATAGCCTATTAGCTCAAATGGTAGAGCAATGTGTTGATACACGTGGATGTGGGTTCAAATCCCTCATAGGCTACATAGTGTGCTTATGATATCTCAATTCAAAGTCGAGTTTCCTTGTATCATGTTCAAGGTTACATATATTGTCTTAACATTCACTTATTGACTTTGTATGTTAACATATTGATTATGTATGGTCACATAATCACATATTTTTGAACAAGATCCTTATATTTTATGAAGTCATCTACTAGGATTCGAGTCTTTATCTTCAATTTCTCAGCCTTGACATTAATGGTGTGGCCTCCCTTGCTATAGTAGTTGTATGTTCACATAATTATTATTTTTGTTCACATATTTAGTATTTGTGTTCACATATAGTATGAGACGAAAAATTAAGCCACTAACCATAATGAACTTGAACAAAAATTGTGCATGTTTATTGTTATGTCCATCATTATAACTTTTCCTACTACAAAGAAGGTATTTCAACACAGTAGTTTTGCCTTAGGAATGTAGACGTTCAAAACCTAAATATACATGTCAACAGAGACATAGGCCTTGAAATTTTGAATGCCTTCATCTGATGTGCTAAATTGAATCCAAGAGCATGCTTGATACCATTCGGACAAATGGGAACAAAATATGTCGTCCCTCCTTGAGAAAAAAGAGCTTCATAATACCACTTAAATCCGTAATCTCAATCATTGTGACCATCAACACTACAAGCATGAGACATTTCACCACTCAAATTTGTCAATTATAGTTGATGGACATCCTACAATAAAAGGATGAATGAAGAAAGAATTAGATAAAATAACACACATTTTGATGTAAGGTTCATGCTAAAAACATATGAAGTCCACGTAAAATTACAGTACGTTCACATAAAATCTAAGTCAAGTCAGGAGCAACTCTCCTCTCTTAGGACTTTTATCGAACATGTTATATGCATCTCAAAACTCTTACACTAAAACATCATAGAAACAATTTTCGAAAATAGACAGTAAGAAATGATGTCAAAGTACTACATACTTGAAACTTATGATCGATTCACACTCATATTGATGCCAAATGAGATTCAAAAGGTGAAATCCAACCCAAAATTCAGTAAAACGAAAAATCAAAATTGAAAGTGAATGGAACCTCATACCTGGAATTGAATCCATGACAAGTCAAAAAATTACTTGAATGGGAGGTTGGAAGCTGAGGAACGATCGAAAATTAAAAGCTAATCGAAGAGGAAGATTGAATGGGAGGTTGGAAGCCAGAACTCCATGGAAGTCATCCATGTTGCAGGAGTGAGACACGGATAAGACAATTAAAACAAGATAAATGACAAATTTACCCTTGTAGTTTAAAAATTAAAAAACATGCGTGTCGATCGTAGCCGTTCATGGTATATGATCAAACGGATAGGAATGAATTCCAGTTTTCATTATAAGAATAATTTTCATATGATTCACTCTCTAAGAGATTGACGAATAGGATAGAGGATTCAAGTTTAGTAATAGTATATAGATAAATTCTAGAAAAAAAATTAAACATATCCTAAATAAAAGATCCACAAAATCTTTCCGAAATTAACTTCTTATAAAGACATATTATAGAAAAAAAATCTATAAAATCTATTTATATTTTTTCTACCCTATTACGTACTATCCCCTAGTTCAATTCCAATCCGGCGAGGAAACCAACTTTGGTGCCGAAACCCAAAACCCTCTATAAATTAAACCCACCAACAATGCCATATCCCCTACCTCCCTAACACTTGCCCTACGAACACCAACCAACGTAATTGAATCTTTTTATTTAGGATACGATGAACAAAGTCGGTTGTTTGGCCATTTGCACCGCCGTGATAGCGGTGGCTCTCTTTGTGGGGGTGAAGGAAGTGGAGGCGCAAGCCTGCGACTCGTCCGACTTGTTTCCATGCACGAGAGCACTCAATAATGGCGGAGCCGCGTTTTCCGTCGTCGACCAAAATGCTTGTTGCGCCGCGCTCAGGGAGCAAGCTAGAGGAACCAACCCTTGCCTTTGCCAGTATGCCCAGAGTGAGCCTGAGGCTTATGATGACTATGTAACCTCTCCCATCGGTCAAAAAGTGAGGGCTAACTGTAACGTTGAGCTTTCGTGCTAATTAAGAGATCGAATATATGTCTTAAAAATAAATAATATATTGTACACCAAAAACTAAGGATGAAATGTTTTTGGTAATAATGTTATATTATTATAAAAATAAAGATAACTATATGTGTACGTGCCTCCTAGCTTGCTAGTGAGATGAGATCAATATTCATGTATGATCTTCAGTTTCTAAGCTGGCTAGCTAGTAATTACATGTATGATCTTCAGTTTCCTATTGACCTGACTCTTGGACAAGGCTGAGGAAGCCGTTCATAATGATGTTTTATGGGCGAGAAGCCCCGTTTGATTTATGAGCGAGAAACTCTTTGTACTGCTCTCTCAGATTCGAAAGTATTTCTAGATCCTATTAAAGTTTATTGGCTAGAGCTATTTCAAGAATTATGTTTGTTCATTGGTGGAATCTTTCTAGACCCGATGCTCATAAGTGAGATCTGTTTGTCGATAAGCGAGATTTGTTTGTCGGTTGATTCGGCTCCCACCAGCTTCAATCTCGTTGGAAAAAACAATCGTTGAACAAGTATTCTTTTTTGGTTTTGATTCACTAATAGAAATATTTGGCTTGAAACAAAATTGGTGTTCCATGGTTAGAGGTGGCCGGTCTTGACGGCTTACTACGTCGTCGGCGACGTCCTCATCTCACCCTCCCATTTTTACTTGATGTGCAAGTTGACGGGTTACTTGGGTGTCAAGTTCTTTATTCTTACTTGCGTGGCAAGTTTTTTCTACTTGCGAGGCAAGTTCGAGTCCACTTGTATCACAAGTAAAACATGTATGGTTTACTTTTGAGGTAAGTTTGACTTCTTTTCTTACATGTTAGCTCGATATTTCCCTATGTACTAATATTTCGAGGAGTTGAAGCTGGGTTTGGTATTGGTCCGAGTTTGTATTGGGTCAGGTCACTTGGTGCTCTCAGGCTTCTGAAGATCCTTCATCTCGATTGAGTGAACGTCATTTGCCTATTTCGCACGCCCTGGAGGGGTTGACCTATTACCCATGACACTATTCTTATAGTGTTTACTCCCCGATCTCAAACTCTTCTTTGTTCTTATTTTTTGGAGATTTGTACCTTTATAGCTAATCTTGCTTGCTTTTGATTCATTTAGCCGTTTGTGGCTGCCGTTTTCTTACGGCCTCTCAGATTTCAAATATGTTTGGTATTCCGAATTCTTACCTTATCCTATATATATATAGAGAGAGAGAGTTAGGTTCAGGTAAGGAGTCTTCTTGCGGTAAATAGTGAGGAGTAACAAGGAGCGTTGGATGCAGTTTTATCAATGGTGATGATTTGATATAAATTTTGATTTATTAGAAAAACAAAAAAAAATAGTAGCGTAATTATAGGGATGCTCACTTTCTCTCTCCTCTATTTTTCATTGCGTCTATATAGTTGCCGATGAAATTTTTTCTCTCTCCTCTATACCGTCGTTCACTAGATCGTGGAAGTTGTTCATTGTGGTATCTTCATTTGTTCATCGCAAAACTAAGGAAAAATATTGTACATACTCATTGTTCATCGTAAACTACACCGTTGTTCATTAGGTCGTGGGAGTTGTTCATTCGCATATTTAGAATGAACAACAAATATATGCGGATGATTGAATTATAAATTATGAAATGAACAAGTAACATGATTAAGTGAACAACTATATATTAGTGGATGAACAACTACATACTAGTCGATCTTCTCACTCATCTTAGCGAGTGCATGAAGATATTATAATGAACAACTCCCATGACTTACTGAACAACGGTGTAGTTTAAGATGAACATATGAGTATTTACAATATTTTTCCTTAATTTTATGATGAACAAATGAAGATATTACAATGAACAATTCCCACGACCTAGTGAACGGCGGTATAGAGGAGAGAGAACGTTTTTCATTAGTGCCTATATAGACGCGATGAAAAACAGAGGAGAGAGAAAGTGAACAACCCATACCCATATTCCTACAATTACGCTACTGTACTTTTATGTTCATTCAATTTGATTTGTTCATCTGGTCTTACAGAATTGTTTTGTCAGTTGTTCATTTAAAATCATCACTATCATTCAATTTAATTTGGCTGAACAAATACACGGAAAATTGTACCCGAGATTTACGCCAATTACCAAAATAATAGTTTTATTATTTTATATTATTTTTAAGAATAATTTCTAATAAAATCAGCATCTTTATAGATCACTCCTCACTATTTACCTTAAGGAGAGTTTTTACTTGAACCTAACCATATATATATATAGTAAAGGGTTCTAGAGAAACCTCTAGTTCTAGAGAAACGAGGAAAATAATTATGAGCATTGGATCTGAATATATTAATGGCTGAGATTTTAAAAAAAGAGGTGCATGGGAGTTAATTTTGGAAATAGTAGTGGATTAGACCAATTTCTCTCTCCTTATCTCACAAGATCTTTCTCTCTCCAATTAATACCTTTTTAGTTACCAAAAAATAAACCTCCCAATTTTATTCCATTCCATCTCCAGAAATCTCTCCCTTTCACGAAACCTATCAAGATCGTTAATGAAGGTCATTGTCGTTCCATCCTTGATCCGGACCAAGCGATCGTCGTCGTTTTCTGCATCATAGAAGTGGACGGCTCAATCTCCCAGTTGTATCTCACTGTCGGTAATGGCGGAATATCTTCGTCTTCCATTCGGTGTTCACCATCGCCTTCATCGCCGGTAAAGACTGTTCTTTATGTTGGTTTTCGTCATCTTTTTCCTTGACTCTTAAAGGTTGGGTTTGGGGGATCAAGTGGGCTCTAATCTAGATTTCAACTCGTTCATGAGACTTGGGTGGACTCTCAGATGTTGCAACAATATATTCTATTTTACATTTTTGTTCGAAATCGCAAATTATCTTTCAATATTATCGTTTTGATTGCAAAAAAAAATCAAAAAGTTTTGATTGTAAGTTTGAACCAGAAGATTGTATGTTCAAAACGTTCTTTGCAATTGATTAATTCTTTGAATTTGTTGTAGGTTTAAAACATTCAAAATCATATAAGCATTTTGATGAGGTTGATGCTCCTGTTGTTGATCCGGAGAATGAGGAGGATGAAAATGGTTGTGGTGCACATAAAGATAAAATACTGAAGTTAATATTTAGTTTACAATGAATTAATATTCGATTACGTTGTTAATATGTTCGACATTTGTAATTACATATTCGAGTTCTTTTTGTATACATGTTCGAAATTATTCAGTTAATATTCAGACATTTTGTATACATGTTCGAGATTTCGTGATTAATATTCAAATATATTGTATATATATTCAGATATACTGTAAAGTGTAATGAAGTTAATATTCAGGTATTTTATATACATGTTCGAGTTTTTGTACTTAATATTCAAATATATTGTATACATATTCACATATATTATAAAGTGTAAACCTAATATTCATATATATTGTAAACATGTTCAAGATTATATTCTTAATATTCGATTGCATACTTCGTTTTATTCAAGATTTATACTCAAATATTCAGATATAATTACTATTAATATACATGACTCCTAGAGCGACAAATTCGATAATGTGTTCTTAATATTCGTTTACACATATTTGTTTGTTCAATATTTAAACTAACATATTCATATATAAACACAAGACTAATACAACAACATATTCGAGAATGTGTCCTTAATATTCGTTTACACATATTCGAATATTATTTGTAAGGAATTGAACATTCAGTACTAAATTCAAAACAAATAGGATTTCAACACAACTATGAGATGTTCGAATGTTATCACCACTAATTTGAATATTGCTTATTCAATGTTGAATATTGCTTATTCAATGTTGAATATTGAATTAACGGGTTTATTCGAAATAAATATAAGCGCATACAACACCTAATAAATCATGAAATAATATTTAATATTTATTTTAAAAAATTCAAATGCATAACTAATGGCAATCAGATCCCACATTCAATCAATATATGAAAATTATTTTTTTATTTATCATGATCAAAATCAAATCCCTATATTTTCGGCTATTTCCATATTTGTTACTAATGGAAGATTTGTGGATATATTCAGCCCATATTAGTTAATATGTACCCAAGATCATGACCGTTAGTTACATCAAATCCAACGTCTCTCATTCCTTCCCCTGTTTATCTTTAACTCTCGTTTCTCATAGGGTTGTTTACATGGGCGTAGAAAGTACAATTCTTATAATTTTATTTTTCGAAAACTAACTCCCCATGCATAAAGAGAAAAATCAAGAAGCAACCACTTTTTGCTAATTTATTTCATTGATTAATAGTATATCCTTCTATTCAGCACGCACACAGGATTGGCTGGGGTAGGCTAGCCCACCCTAAAAAAATAAAAAAATAGTGTAAATTTAATATATAAAAATAAAAAAAGGTAAATTTAGTAATAAAGTAGTCAAATTAAGGTAATTTAGTCACCCAAAAAAATTTAGTGAAAATTAACCCACCCTAATATAAAATTTTGCGTCCTTTCCTGCTTCTATTATAATTATATTTGATTAATAATGACCCTTTATATAAAATTAAACAAAATTATCCATACAATTAACCTACAACTAAATTTACGTATAAGAAACCTTCATCCTCCTCGGCGGCCCTCGCCAATAATTACCACTTTCTCCCTTGTAGGCAAACATGTCAATCGGGTTGGATCGATCGTGTTCGGTTCTTATGGATCACGGGTCAATGGGGTCGGGTTGTTGCAGGTTTTCGATCGAGTCGGGTTGACCAGCGGGTCTAAATATCGTTTTTTATTATTATTAAAATCAATTTTTAATTATAATATATTATTTTTATGTATTTTAATAATATATATATTATAAGTTTCAAAATAAATTTTATAAATTCTATGAATATACCAAATTGGTCAACCCAAAGAGTTTCGGGTTCGGTTTATTTCGGGCTTCAGGTGCAAATTTTCGGGTCTTGACCCTAAAAGCGGTTCAGTCGGGTTTGCGGGTTAGGTCAGCTTTTGACAGCTCTACAGTTGTAGGCCACCAACTTTCTCGCCGCCGGCCATCACCATCACACCGCCCTCTTCTCCCATGCCGGCCGCAAAGAAGGTGGAAGTAGTATCATGAAAGTAGTTATTTTTTAGAGTCCGCAACATAAAACCACACGTAACATAGGCCATATTTCACTTAACCACCTGGTTTATGTATATTTATTTTTAACCATCCTTAAAAGACATTTTGTTAACTAATTAAAAGTCACTCATGGTACCATTCCGCCAAAAAAATCCGTTAAAAGTGTGCATTTACAAATTTACCCTCAAATTTAAATATAAAATGTCAAAATTGCTCTCATCTTCCTTCTTAAAACGATGCTATGTTCATTCAATGATAAATAACCCATCTTTCTTCCACTTGCCCTACGAACACCAGTCGGCCAGCCGAATCTTTTGTGTAGGATATGATGAACAAAGCCGGTTGGTTGGCCATTTAGTCATTTACACCACCATGATAGCCATCGCTATCTTTGTGGAGGCGAATGAAGCAGATGAGGAAAGTTTAACAGGCGACTGTGAAGTTGAGCTTTTGTGCTAAGAGAATATCTTAAAAAATAATATGCTGTACACCAAAAACTTTGGATCCAATGTACCACCTAGCTTGCTAGCTAGCTAGATGAGTGAGATCAATTAATTTTCATGTATTATCTTCAGTTTCTAAGCTAGATATATATATATATATATATATATATATATATATATATATATATATATATATATATATATATATATATATATATATGTTGAATGGATGGATCATGGATTAACATATTTTAGAAAATTAAAAAAATGAAACATATATGCAAATGGGGTTGTTTACATTGGCGTAGAAAGCGCAATTCTTATAAATTTAATTTTCGGAAACTAACTCCTCGTGTATAAAGAAAAATTAAAGCCAAAAGTAATAACTTTTTGCTAATTTATTTCATTGATTAATATATCCTTGTATTATAGTATATAATTTGATTAATAATGACCCTTTTTATAAAATTATCCATACAATTAATTAACCTACAACTAAATTTACGTATAAGAAACCTTCATCACCATCACACCGCCCTCGTCTACCAATCTACCATGCCGGCCGCAAAGAAGGTTGAAGATGCTTACTGATTTCAAATTTACTTGTTTGATTCATATCATAGGGCTGTGGACCAATGAATTAAACCTAACACAAAATCTAATTAATCCATATTTTTACATGTCAACCAAACTACGTGATGATTCTATAATTGACTAAGGAAGGATGAGACCACATTTACGTCCTTGTAGATATATATATATATCTACCCTAATATATTATACGGTTTTTCTATCCTATGCCCTAAGGGCATAGGTTAAGCTTGCTATTGTTAGAAACTATAATTTCAAATAATAAATTTTTTTATGTTGATATATTTTTATTTTGAGAAAAAGATATAATTTTATGTTGATGACTAAGATTATTTGTAAATGTCAAAAAAAATTCGAATATTAATTTAAATTAATAAAATTAGATTTTCTTTATCTTTATATGCATTTATATTAAAGATTTTTTCTTAAATCAAAGTTTGATAAAAAAAAAATGAAAATTTACAAATCTTGATAAATACTTGCTTAAATTGAATTTTGATGAAAAATTAAATTAAATTTTTCTTAATTTTATTTATATAAATATAGAATATTTTTTTTATCTAGACCCACCTTACATTTAATTTTTTTTATCTCTATGTTTTTTTGTAATTTAATATGGATGATAGGTTGATTAATACATTGAATTTTGTAAATTTTCATATACCTTAATTTCCGATATATTTTATTTCTCTGTTATGTAAAGTGTCTAAAAAATTAAGAAAATATTATTTAAAAATATTCAATAAAAATTAAAATCAATATTTTAATATTTTCAATCTAAATTTGGACAATATCTCCAAAAATAATGAAAAAATATTTAAAAATGTATTCAATTAAAATATGGTGTACAATCTAAAAAAATTAATTTGTCTATTGCATAATTTATTATGAAATTATATAAATATATTTAATATTTTAATTAATATCGTAAAATTGTTTAGTTTTTTAGTAAAATTATCCCGTGAATATCACGGGACTTCAACTAGTCAATATATATCTTCTAAACCTGAAGCACTTTTGGGCAGTTTCGTCATTATGAATTTATATTACAAAATTCAATATAGAATATTTTTTTTATCTAGACCCACCTTACATTTAATTTTTTTTATCTCTATGTTTTTTTGTAATTTAATATGGATGATAGGTTGATTAATACATTGAATTTTGTAAATTTTCATATACCTTAATTTCCGATATATTTTATTTCTCTGTTATGTAAAGTGTCTAAAAAATTAAGAAAATATTATTTAAAAATATTCAATAAAAATTAAAATCAATATTTTAATATTTTCAATCTAAATTTGGACAATATCTCCAAAAATAATGAAAAAATATTTAAAAATGTATTCAATTAAAATATGGTGTACAATCTAAAAAAATTAATTTGTCTATTGCATAATTTATTATGAAATTATATAAATATATTTAATATTTTAATTAATATCGTAAAATTGTTTAGTTTTTTAGTAAAATTATCCCGTGAATATCACGGGACTTCAACTAGTCAATATATATCTTCTAAACCTGAAGCACTTTTGGGCAGTTTCGTCATTATGAATTTATATTACAGCCAACTTATTTTTAATAATGTTTTTTTAATCAATTATATATTATGTGATTCAATCACCTTATAGAATTTCCAATTTTATACTCTCAACTTAATTAACAATTTTTTTTTATCAATTTTATATGTGCTTGAATAAATTTTTATCTCCACTTATTATTGTATTATATTCTATTGATAGTTTTTTTTATCTCTACTCATTATTACATTATATTGTAATATTTAATTATGGTATGATTATCAATTTCAATATCTAGATCTAAGATAGATATCCATATTGTTACGTACAACTATTTTAATATTCTAATATTATTGCATATATCATGATATTTTGGAAACATATTTTTATTTCTATCTTTTTTATATCATACTATTTTAAATTTTTAGTTTTATCTATATCTATACTTTGTGAGCCCTATATATGATTAATTGACACACAATTTTTTTTATCAATAAATGCAATATAGTTTTTCAAATATCATATATATATTAAAATAGAAATATTTTTATATCACGTTAAAATTAATATGAGCCTAAGTACGAAATATTAATATTTAATATTATATAGTTGTCAACTTATGTAAAAATTATTTTAATATTATTTTTATTTTGGGATATTATAATTTTTAATGTGGCCCGGGTCATGAATGTTGGATTACAAAGTACGTGATCTTGCACATATTCTAACTACTTTTAATAACAAGATCATATCATTATTTTTTATTTTTATATTCTATTTATATCAAATTGATTATGTATTTATATATTAATTATATATTACAAAATAATTTAATGTTTTATTGTCCTATTACAATTGAAATTGATATGAATTATTACTATTGATTTGTTTTAGTTTAATCCTAATAGTTTTTCTTATTATTATAATTGTTGTTATTATAATATTAAACTATATGTAAATTTTCTAAATGAATACTTTTTCTTCCGGTTGAGTAATGGATTTTTTAATATTAATTTCTATCTTTACACATAAAACATACTAACTGAATATATTATAGTAAAATAGATAAGCTTTGTATCCATAAATATGATAAATATAAAATTATTTTTATATAATTTTCCTATCTATATGCATATTTTAATTATATATTGTTAATATTTGTAACACCCCGACTTTCGACGGGGCGCTACTAAGAAATAGACCTTACTAGGTACTATTAAATAGGTTGACAACTACACTTTAGAATCTTGCAACATGGGCACGACGAGAAAACGAAATAAAAACATCCAACCTTTCTTTTATAAAAATATAGAAAACGTAGTTATGCATGAATTGCCGAAAACCTAATTATAAACATCCTGAATCTGACGAATCATCACCAACAATAAAATCATTCGACAAAAACAGAAGACAAGTCATAATACCAACTCTAACATATTAATAAAAATAACATCCTAAAAATAACACAACTAAACTATCGTAAAAATAATCCCATCCCACTATGACACGCGCTCTTTACCGCTCCGGCCCGCCATCTGGCCTCGGTTCCTGCACGGCTCCCTGATTCATACCTGGAACTGGAAAATATTTCCCGAAGGGTCAGCGTCTAATCTACCAAGCTAGATAGAATACGGAAATTGTAGAACGTTTCGAAAACTTTTCTAAAGTCAGCATACAAATCCTCAATCGCAATCATATCTCTAAAGGCCAATACCTAAATTAGTTATAATCAGTCACACAGAACCACATATGCATTCACAATCACAATCTCATAACACAACAATTCCTCCTTTTCCACAATCCGACTACCAAGGCGCTCATCACCGCGCCGAGTGCAGAGGCAGGCCCTCCCACTCCACTTCACAATCTCCCTTCTAACCCCGGGCTAAGCCTCCACTGGAGCACTTGCCAAAAACACACAGATAATACTTTTCGATTTGAAGGGGCACGGTTTCCCTGTCACACGGGTCAAAGTAGCCAACTCTTCCTCCACGCCAGCTACGATGGGCCGTGTCGGAAACGGTACCAACACAGAGAAAACGTTCCAAAAATATCCTTCCGATAAAATACGTTCAAAACCATTTTACGCACACAGCAATTCAAGAAGTTCAAACAATTTAAAAGGGATTCGGGACTAGTTCCCAAAACCCGCCCTACAATAACGGTACGCAATCTAACATGATAGAGAAGAACCGAGCAAGTCGAAAAACGACTTACTTGAAATGAAGGATCCTCAGAGAAGACGGAAATCAAGAACGCGAGCGGAAACGATTACCTAAAAGGATATATATACGAAAAGGTTAGGTTCGGCCCTTACTAAGTTTCTACAACATTCGGACTAAACACTAACTAACCCAACATCCCCAAAACATCTTTCAGCTCACCACCCCAGTCAAACCTCGCCCTTGACCAATCCGTGTGGGCCCCCCTCTACCTTCTTCTTCAATTGGAGAACTCGAACTCCATCGCTCCCCAACTCCGTTCCCGACCCCCCGCTCTCTGTTCACTCCTTGCCCTCCTTCAACCTCACGCCGTCCTCTGGTTCCTCCCGTCGGTCCAGCCTCTGCGACAGCCCAGCCCGAGACCGATGGCCACGAAGGAGAGCGGAGACGAGACGCCGAGGTTCCCCTGTTCTCACGCTGCTCGATCCCGCCGGCGCTCCGACCGGTGACCATCGACCCGATTTGTCGCCCCCTCGTTCACTATCTCGATTAACGACGCCCGCCGACCCACACTTGAATCTACCACCCGCCCAACGTAATACAGTAAAGAGAAACAAAGGAGGGAAATCTCACCGGTGGCCGTCTCTGATTTGACGATGGCGGTGATGGGTTCCGACAACCCTCTCGGTGCTCCACTGGCGTCGTCCTATCCTACAGGCGAATCGGAAAGTTGATAGCAGAGCCAACAAGGAAACGAATAAGGAAGAAGAAGAGAAGAAAAACAGGCTTAGATCGCCGGAGAGGAAGGACGGAATGATGACGACATTACCGGAATTAATGGCGACCACCCAAGCTGCTCAATCGGATGTACGTGGTGAAGGTGGTGAAGTTGGGCACAATAGTTGACGACGGGAGTGCTGTGATTTGGTACAATTGATCTCCTAGGCTAATTATAAGAAGGCTCTAATGATAGATTTCATAGATAGATTTTTATGATTTAGATAAGATTTTCGGTTGTGATCAAAAATATGGCTTCAACGAGTAGAACTAACAGGACTATATATATATTATTTTATTTTTATTTTTCTATAAGGATGTCCTTATTAGATTTAATGGGAAAAGAATTGTATATGTACTAAATATCGTCGTATGTATATATCGAGGCTCCGGGAAAATTCTAACGGATATGAGTAAGAACTTCTCTACTGCGATTACTAGCGAAATAAGTAAGGAAATTACTTGTAAAATATGAAGTTCGTTTTCCGACCTCCAAAAGGGAAAAGTCGGGAAAAGTGAAACCCGATTACTACATACTATCCCCCTTAAGAAAGTTTCGTCTCGAAACTTTTACACGAAAGAAAAGATATTCGAGGTCTTCACAAACCTCTCCCCTTTAGAGAGGTTCGTCCTCAAACCAGAATTGATTGATAACGATAATCATAACCAGTATTAGCCATCCAAAACATACAGCACGTCAATTAAAATTTAAACAGTCAAACAAACAAATCAAACAACCAAGAATCACGAAGCAAACATCGAATCTGAAATCAACACACTAATTACTAACCTTCCCCTCAAACGCCTCTACTAAACCCGGGTAGATCTCTGGATAACTCTCACTCATCCTGGACTCCGTCTCCCAAGTGGCCTCCTCGACTCCCCGTCGAGACCACTGAATCAACACCAGAGGAATCTCCTTGTTCCGCAGCTTCTTCATTCGTCGATCTAAAATCTTCAGCGGTTGTTCCCGGAAAGTGTGATCTGGTTCTACCACCAAATCCTCATAATTCAGTCTGTGACTAGGATCCGGGACATACTGTCTCAGCTGTGAAACATGGAATACAGGGTGCACTCCTTCCAAAGCAGGCGGCAATGCTAGCCTGTAAGCCACCTCGCCTACTCTCTCCAGAATCTCGAACGGACCGATATATCGGGGACTCAGCTTCCCTTTTACCCCGAATCTCCTTACCCCGCGGGTAGGCGATACTCTCAGCCAGACGTGAGTTCCTACCTCAAACTCCAACGGTCTACGCCTCTTATCTGCATAGGACTTCTGACGACTATGAGCAACTAACATTCTCTCCTTGATTAAGGCCACTTTTCCGATCGTCTCCTCGATCATTTGTGGTCTCTCACCCACTACATCCGAGGGATCATCCCAACACAGCGGTGTCCTACACTTCCGACCATATAAAGCCTCATAAGGGGCCATCTGAATCGACGAATGCCAGCTGTTATTATATGCAAACTCCACCAAAGCCAAGTGATCCGACCACAATAACGGTACGCAATCTAACATGATAGAGAAGAACCGAGCAAGTCGAAAAACGACTTACTTGAAATGAAGGATCCTCAGAGAAGACGGAAATCAAGAACGCGAGCGGAAATGATTACCTAAAAGGATATATATACGAAAAGGTTAGGTTCGGCCCTTACTAAGTTTCTACAACATTCGGACTAAACACTAACTAACCCAACATCCCCAAAACATCTTTCAGCTCACCACCCCAGTCAAACCTCGCCCTTGACCAATCCGTGTGGCCCCCCTCTCTACCTTCTTCTTCAATTGGAGAACTCGAACTCCATCGCTCCCCAACTCCGTTCCCGACCCCCCGCTCTCTGTTCACTCCTTGCCCTTCTTCAACCTCACGCCGTCCTCTGGTTCCTCCCGTCGGTCCAGCCTCTGCGACAGCCCAGCCCGAGACCGATGGCCACGAAGGAGAGCGGAGACGAGACGCCGAGGTTCCCCTGTTCTCACGCTGCTCGATCCCGCCGGCGCTCCGACCGGTGACCATCGACCCGATTTGTCGCCCCCTCGTTCACTATCTCGATTAACGACGCCCGCCGACCCACACTTGAATCTACCACCCGCCCAACGTAATACAGTAAAGAGAAACAAAGGAGGGAAATCTCACCGGTGGCCGTCTCTGATTTGACGATGGCGGTGATGGGTTCCGACAACCCTCTCGGTGCTCCACTGGCGTCGTCCTATCCTACAGGCGAATCGGAAAGTTGATAGCAGAGCCAACAAGGAAACGAATAAGGAAGAAGAAGAGAAGAAAAACAGGCTTAGATCGCCGGAGAGGAAGGACGGAATGATGACGACATTACCGGAATTAATGGCGACCACCCAAGCTGCTCAATCGGATGTACGTGGTGAAGGTGGTGAAGTTGGGCACAATAGTTGACGACGGGAGTGTTGTGATTTGGTACAATTGATCTCCTAGGCTAATTATAAGAAGGCTCTAATGATAGATTTCATAGATAGATTTTTATGATTTAGATAGGATTTTCGGTTGTGATCAAAAATATGGCTTCAACGAGTAGAACTAACAGGACTATATATATATTATTTTATTTTTATTTTTCTATAAGGATGTCCTTATTAGATTTAATGGGAAAAAGAATTGTATATGTACTAAATATCGTCGTATGTATATATCGAGGCTCCGGAAAAATTCTAACGGATATGAGTAAGAACTTCTCTACTGCGTTACTAGCGAAATATGTAATGAAATTACTTGTAAAATACGAAGTTCGTTTTCCGACCTCCAAAAGGGAAAAGTCGGGAAAAGTGAAACTCGATTACTACAATATTGAGTTTCTATCCTTAAGTATGACAAATATAAAATAGTAATCTGATTTCCCAACTACCCTTTTTTAATTTAATATCTCATAATATTTAATTATAATATATCTAAATAAAATAGATAACTTTTATATCTATAAGTATGAAATATGGACCATATTTTAAATTATTGGTTTTAAATATTAAATTTTTAGATTATTTTAAATTAACTTTTTACTCAAAAATATAATAAAATTTTCAATTAGTATGAACCATATCTTTAATCATGTATTATTATATTAATTTTTGGATTTTTATATTAATTTTTTATTTTAAATATGACATTGACAACATATTTAATAAATATTGATCATATTTCCGTATTACTTTCGGATTTTTAAATATTATTATTTTATACATAAGAATGACAAGACAACTTTTTTAATTTCTATCAATATTAAGTTTATATCCATTACTATGACAAATATAAAATAGTAATTTAATATCCCAACTCCCTTTTTCAATATAATACCCCAAAATAAATTAATTTTAATATCTGTAAATAAAATAGATAACTTTTATATCCATGAGTATGAAATATGAACCATATTATAAAATATGGGTTTTCAATATTAAATATTTAGATTCTTTTCATATTATAAAATACGGGTTTTCAATAAAATAGATAAAATTATAATTAATATGAACCATATTTTTCATATTAATTTCCGTTTTTTCAATATTAATTTTTTATACATAAGAATGACACCTCTTTAAATTTCTTCCTTAAATATGCTGGATTTTATATTTTAATTTTTTTCTATAAATATGATAGTTAAATGTAATATTGTCATCAAATTTTAATGTCTTAGTCATCATATATTTAGTTTTGAAGTTTATAATACTATCCTATCCATAACTATGACAACTTTTTTAATTAATATGGACCATTTGTTATAGTAGATTTTATATTAAATTTTAGATTTTCGTATTAATTTTCTATTTATAAGTATGACAACTTTCTAAATTTTCTAGGCATATGCATGTTGATTTTTTATACTAATTTTCTATTAATAAGTATGACAACTTTTTAATTAATGTCGATATAGATATGTTGTGTGTTGCAATATATTAAATCTCTATTCATAAGTATGTTAATTTTTTTATATTACGAATTCCTTAATAAATAAATAAAAATGATTGATTCCTTAGTTTAAACAAGTTAATCGGGTCAGTTCAATCGAGTTTAGGTTCGATCATTTCGGGTTCGAGTTGTGTACGGATTCGTGTCGCTAAATTTACGGGTTGATTGGTCAATTTATTGCGGTTTTTGTGCGGGTTCAAGTCAACCATACGAGTTAAGAGAATCAACCTTTTTATGATTATTACATAAATATTACAAATAGCATTTTAAGAATAAGATAATAGTTTTATACATGTTAATAATAATATATATTATTATAATTAAAAAATTACAAATATGTAATATTTAATTTAATTTAATTATCTTTAATATTTTTTATTATATAAATTATAATAACTATTATATTTAAATTAACATATTACAATTTTTATTTTAAAAAGTTCCCGGGCAAGGCCCGGGTCATCAACTAGTTAGACTCTAAAACCAAAAATTAAAATCAATATTTTAAAATCAATATTCAATAAAAATTTGGACAATATCTCCAAAAATAATGAAAAAATATTTAAAAATGTATTCAATTAAAATATGGTGTACAATCTAAAAAAAATAATTTGTCTATTGCATAATTTATTATGAAATTATATAAATATATTTAGTATTTTAAATTAATATCGTAAAATTGTTTAGTTTTATAGTAAAATTATCCCGTGAATATCACGGGACTTCAACTAGTTAGACTCTAAAACCAAGAAATTTCAATAGAACTAGTAAATCTAAATCAAGGGGACCGCTAGTGATTTCCATATTAATACATGTCTAAGAAGTAAGAACATATGCAATGTCAACGAGTCGGTTGGATAACTTGGGTTAAATGGATTTATCCACCTCTATCCCTATCTAGTATCTACTACTCTCTTAGATCATAAATATTTGTTTTGGAGTGGTAATAAATTTATGTATATAATTAATTCCGTGTGTATATTACTTATTGTGTATGATTTGGTATTATATAGTTAAAAATTAATTCTTCATTTCAATATACTGTTTATATTTAATCAAATTTGTGCCATGCACATGAAGTAATTAAAAGTACGTCACTTGTGTTTTTAAAACAGTTTATTAATGCTAATTTTTTTGGTCAATATAATGAACCTAATATATAAATATTTGTCATTGACATATGAGAATAGTTATTAAAAACTAACTTAATTAGTTGAATGATTTTTTTTCTTAGACATTTCATTCACTGTCTAAGAAAATGGTAATCATTTATTAAGTGTTAAGAATATTTTCAAAAGTGATTTATGACTTTAATTAGTTTATTACTAGGGAGTACGTTTGGTAATATTTGTGTACATTCTCCACTTTATAAAATTGTGATAATAAAAAACGGTATTTATATAGTGTGTCCTAAAGGTATATTATAAGCAATGTAATTTAAAAATTGAGGGTGTGTTTACAAGGACACATAAACTAGTATAAAAAGTAGTAGTAGTTTAATTAATTTATATGCAGATGTGTTTGCATGCACAGTTTAAACTACCTAAGCTATAAACTAAAGCTTCTCAAGTAGTTTCTAGTTTATTTGATTTGAAAAATATATATTATCCCTATCTTTCAACAATTATTAGATAATAACATTAAAAATTATACCCTTATTAAGCTTCAACTAGTTTTTGTTAATGCAAACAAATATTAGTATATTTTTTTCAACTACAACTCTTTTTTCTAGGGTTGAGCATCGGTTCAAAACCGAACCGAACCGACAAAAACTGAACCGAACCGAAAATCGAAATTCCATTTTATGTGAACCGAAAACCGAACCGAATTGGTTCGGTTTCGGTTTTTATCGGTTTTACATAAATAGAAGGTTATTCTTTGGAAAATACGAACCGAACCGAAATTTAACTGAAAACCGAACCGAAACCGAAATTTGAAAAATCCCTAAACCGAACCAATTATATCGGTTTCGGTTCGGTTTGGTTTGGTTCGGCTTAAAATTTCGGTTTGAACCGAACCGTGTTCAGCCCTACTTTTTTATCTACTTTTTAAACTCCAACTAAAATTTAAACATCAACTAGCTTTTAAACTAGTCATGCAAACACACCTAAAACTCTAAAATAGAATTAATAAACCCTAGAAAAAATTAAACCTATCCTAAATAAAAAATTCACAAAATCTTTCCAAAATTAGCTTCTTAATTACAAGGGCCCATTATAGAAAAAAAAATCTATAAAGAACATATAATTTTTCTACCCTATTGCTATTCCCTAGTTCAATTCCACTCCGACGAGGGAACCAACTTCGGTGGTCAAACCCAAACCCTCTATAAATTAAACCCCACAAAAAATGCCATATCCCACACCTCCCTAACATAAAAAAAAAAACTTCCACTCTTTCTTCCACTTGCTCTAGGAACACCAACTAACCGAATCTCTTAATTAGGCTACGATGAACAAAGCTAGTTGGTTTGCCATTTTCACCGTCGTGATAGCGGTGGCTCTCTTTGTGGGGGTGAAGGAAGCGGAGGCGCAAGCATGCAACTCGGGCGACTTGTTTGTATGCACGGGAGCAGTCTTTGATGACGGGTCCTCGTCGTTTTTAAACAAGAGGAGCAAGCAAGAGGAAGCTTCTTGTTGCGCCGCGCTCAGGGAGCAGGCTAAAGGACCGAACCCTTGCCTTTGCCAGTACGCCCAGTTTGCACCTCAGATTTATAACGACTTTGTCAATTCTTCCATGGCTCGAAATGTGAGGGCCAAATGTAAAGTTGAGCTTTCGTGCTAAGAGAATGTTATACAAGTTATAATGAATGTCTTAAAAATAAATAATGTGTTGTACACCAAAAAACTTTGGATCAAATGTTTTTTGGTTTATAATGTTATATTATCATCATATTTATAAAGATAACTATGTACGAAGCACTAGCTTGTTGGCTAGATGAGATCAACATTTATATATATGTTGAATGGATCATGTACTAGCATGTTTTAGAAAATCAACAAAATAAAAAATAAATGCAAAGGGGTTTGATTACGTGGGCGTCCAAGGGCTTGTTTGATTATCCATATAATGCAAGATAATGTCATTATCGAAATAGGCCCCAAATTGCAATTCTTGGCATTTCCTTTCAATTTCCTTGTTGCTTTTCATTTAACTTGAACGTGCGTGATGAATTGATTGATATTAGTTACTTAGCGCAATTTTTATTCTAATGTTAGATTGAAGCCATTAAAAAACAAAATTGACTTTTCTTATAATTTTCAAGAACAATACAAGTGGTGATGATCCCCTGAATGCTATAGACAATGCAAGTGAGAGAAAGTTGAGGATTTGGGAGATAAGGTGTTGTTCGTCGCTAGGGTTTGCTCCTTCTCGATGTCAGCTCAAGATCTTCCTCATCCTTGGAAAGGGAAGTTCATTGTTCATGTTCAGTTGTTCACCAATATAGGAGAGAAGGGTTATGGTATTCGACTTGGGCCAATTTCGCCATTACAAGGCTATTCTGACTTGTTTGCTCCATTTCCTCTATAGAGGAATAAGTTGGCAGCTTATTTGAAGAACTAAGAGCTACAATATTGTTGAACAAGTAGATTTGAGTATATATTGCTTTTACACATCCATAACTTGGATCGATTGTCGCTCAGTCCAATTGCTTATACATCTCATGGATAAAGGAGAATACTTGGACAAATTTCATTCTTCAATCCACAACGAATCTTCGAAATCACTCATTTTTCAACCCACAAGAAAAAAAAAAACGAGGTGACAAAAAGCTCCATAAATGGCCAAACCAATACAGACTATGAAATTTGGAGCACAACAAAATTTTGTTCAAGAAAGGACCACAAGAACAAACTGAAAACCAAAACAAGAAAAATGAACAAGCACAAAAGTAATTGACAAAATCCCCTAAACCAATTATCTCCAACAAGATGATCCTGAAACAAAATGTATAACTAAAAAAATGGACAATGAACACAATGTATAATAAGTGACACGAGAGGAAAGAAACCCAAAATAGAGAGTAAGTTACTATGCTGATGGCTATTCGTTGCTAAACACGAAAGTCCTCGTTCGAAGTTTGGCAGGCGGATTAAAAATCTATAAAATGAAAGACTCTTCTGTACCTGAAAAGGCCAATTGTCTGTCGGTGAATGAAAACTCATATGATCTCAAGATTGAGAGCAAAGCCTTTGTATAGCAGATGGACATCCAATGATCCGAATTGTGTGTGCATTTTCAAGAGGCCTTTCTTGAAAACTAAGCCTTAAGCTTCATCCTAATCATTCTTTTCAGCGCTGCCAGCCAGTATTGGCACTCATCCCAATCACTAGTTGTAAGTTGAACCTGAACAGCAATAATAAACAAAAGTTTCGATTTCTTCAGTGGCAAGATACTAAAAAATGCAAAAAAATTAAGTAAAGCAAGAATCTTACCTGGCACTGCATAGCACCATTGTAATCGCCCTTGTCTAGACAATCACAGAGCTGAAGAAGCTTCTGAATAACATTGTTGGAAATCTGTCCCTTGTTTAGACTGTCAAACAGGGAACCTATTCTCCTTGAGTTATCTTCCATTTCTTTCTTCCTTGCAGGGGCACCTCCAGCCTGTGTGACTGTCTCATGGAACAGTCTTGTCAATGTTGCAATGATTGGCTTTTGCTCAGCTGCAAGAATTTCAAACGCAACTTTCAGGCACTGATGTTGATGCTTTTAAAATTAATTGACTACAAGGAAGATGATAACTGTGTATCACCCCCTTAATTGCAACCAACTACTTGAAATTGAAGTACAAAACTCAAGGCCAGATATGAATGCAGTTGCAAGGGATAGTAGCATAATTGTGACTTGTGATCAGTTTAGATTAGATCAAATTTGACCCCGGGAGGGAACACCCACATCTTCAAACTGCATCTTTCTTTTATTAGCAAAAACAATATAGCATATCATAGAGAGACTATATATGTAGCACTCGATGTCCTTTTCAGAAAAGCAAAATATGCTGCACAAAGATTTGTTGTGCTGATAATGTGGTCAAAACACCACTTTCCACCACTTGTTTTCAACAAAATCAGAAAACCCATATCCTCTTTGGCCCGATATATCAATCTAAAAAGCAGAAACATAAAAAAAAACAGGGACAATTTTCTTGCTTAACACATGCATCATGCAAATATCTAATATAGAACTCAATCTACATATATGGACAAGTGAAAGCCGATACCAGAAAAGCAGTTCATTTTTACATCTGGGTACGTAAGAGCGAAGGACTATAAAATGCAAACTTTTTGATGTGCCAATGAGGAAATAAGATCACTTAAAGATGGAGATCATCAAATAAGAAATAAAACCAATCAAAAATGAATCAAAGGTAGGGCTTATAGAACAAGGAGCGTGGTCAATGAAAAATAAACTTAATAGAAGTTATAAATTATGATTATACCAGGAACTTTAGAAGTATCAGCAGTCTGCACTGTTGGAGGAGGAGCTGCAGGAGCTACAAAAGCAGGTTGTGCTGGTGCATGATGGGCAGGACTGGGGGGTTGTACAGGACTAGCCCCAGGCCTAATTGCACCGACTCCAGGACCTGCCATTGGCATAAATCCTCTTCCTGCAGGGGCAGGAACAGAAACAGGGCCCATAGGAGACGGCATTCTTGGGCCTGGAATGGGAACTGTTGGAGGTGCCATGGGCCCAGATGAAGAAGTCACTGATGAACCAGGTGGATAAGCTGTGTTTCCTGCTCCCTGTCATTTACAAATACGAATAGATTACTTCCAGGATTTGTAAGAAAATTGGAATATGCAAGATAGATGAAGCTACAAAGCTATTATGCTCACAGAATATAAATGAGATGCCAATGTAGTTGGTTGCTGATATTGATCAGCATTCTTCAGCATGGATGGGGTTGCAGGCATAAATGACTTAACGGCAGGCTGAGGGATGCCTGCTGGTGGAGCAAAGTTATGCTGAACAAAAAAAACGTATAAAACCAATTAATACAAAAGAAAAATAAAAAGAAAGTGGTTAATCAGATTCATAACAAAAACATCAAACAATACTTGCTTATTTCCTCCAACTTTGCAAAGGAGAGAGTGCCCATCGCTCATCACAAGAGCACACATTGAAAACCAAATCACAAAATTATGTATCATTATGGTTACAGGCTTATTGTTAACTCTCTCCAAAGATCAAGCTACCGGAAGTTTATAAACGATGAAAATGAGATTATGTGAAATTTAAACTCACAGAAGAGAACAAATTGTGTGTACATTGAAACCTTACCACATCCGGACCTTCTGCTATAGTGCTATGCATAGCTACTGTGCAAATATCACTTTATTTATTATAAAAAATTAAATATTGTTTTATTGTCAGCATAGCACGCATGTGAAAATATTAAAATTACATGAACAAGTTAGCAAGTGTGTTATAGACTTATAGCAGCCTTGTTAGTTCTTTGTTCAAGTACATAAATTGTTGGTGTTATTCAGTACTCACCCCTAAGAGCTAGTGCAATATTGTGCACTTGTTTAATTATGAATAATTGCTTACATATACGCAGGGGAAATGAAAAGACATATATGCATTTCCCCATTGGTAAAAGAAAATTGACATTTGGTTCATACATTGCTATCAACAGGGTTTTGAAGGTTGAATACACGTATCCAAACAAGTCATTACTAGAAAAACCATAAACACCTGAGTAACATTATTTTGAAGGAACATACCTGAGTAACTTGAGCGGGTTGAGATGGAAAAAACATTTGCTGCTGTTGAGTTGGTTGATATGGAGTAGATGAAGCCTGCTGTTGAGTTGGTTGATATGGAGTAGATGAAGGATAGTTTCTAGGATATTGTTGATAATTTTCAGTATATGAGCTAGGAGGGATAGGTTGTGCCTGCAATGGTTGTACTTGTGCCATATTCTGCATCAAATCAAGAAATCGAGGTAATACATAAAAAAAAAGGTATTTGTAATATTGTTTTTCCCTTAGAAACAACACCAAAGCAAAGACATTCAATAAGTAAAATGATACAAGCAACAGACTTGGTAATGATGTTGAGAATCTTCAGCCATTTGATAATTTGTTTGATTAACTGCATCTATTACTCCTGTGTCCACTGCTTGTGCCTCTTCTTTGACTGAAAATCAGAGCATCAATTATAAGCTTAGCAACAAAAACGCACTGTGATGAACCAAAAACACATTCTGTAACACAATAAAACCTGATTCTGTTGAAAAAGCAATACGATCTCTTAAAATTAAAAGCTCAGGAGATAAGTCCTCCCCCAAAAGTTTCAAGTACTCCATGGCTGTCGATAGAAGACCTTGACTGGCCAAAATCTCAGAATATTTCTCAAATAGTTTGCACAAGGCAGAACTGAGATGCTTTTGCCCAGTAGCAAGAACGAAAACGATTGTCTTCTCCATCAAATCCTGAGAAGCAAAAGAAAGGCAATTAAGATTTCCCTTGAGATACAAAGTGCCATATCTCAGTTCACAATCTTATGCGCAAAATGTTCACCTGAAGACAATCAGCATACGTTTTACCCTCAGAATCGCCAGACAGACCCCAAGACCAGATCTCCACTGTCTTGTCAATATTACCAGCACAAATATAACAAAGTGTTGCAGCTAACTTATTACCGCCATCCATGAGTTTTGATGCAAGTGTATCACAAAGGCTAGTCCATTCCTCTCTCTGAGCAAACTGAGATAGGTAGATAAAAAATGAGAATAGAATGAAAAAATAGTTAAAACTATCTTATATTTTAATAATTTTTTCAGAGGTTAAAAAAAAAGGAAACAAAAACTTCAAGCTTCCAAGGCGGAGTCTCCGTGTTTAAATTAGGCGTGCAAGAACAGATAAAATAATAAGAGCTTACTGTACAAAGAAGGGCAAGAGTCTCCTTCCAGTATTTGAGAGGTCTGGTATTTACAAGGGCCGTTAAATCATGGTTAACCATAGCAGATACAACCTGCAGTAGCAGATGCCAAAATAATCAAAAAATGAATTTGTAATAATAATTCCAAATATTATCAAGAGATGCTTCATATGCAACATAATCAATTGATTCAACCATGCATGTATATCATACCTTTAAATAAGGTGAATTGTTCTTCTTAAGGTATTGATCTCGGGTACTTTCCCACAGAGATGAACCGCCAACATGGGCAATAACCAAAGCATCAGCTATCCTATTGGCAGATATGCATTGCGCAACTGCTCCCTTGTAGTCTCCCACTACTAAAGCACGCTGAACGGCTTCATCAAATGCTGCATCAATACTCTCTTCCTGCACATGAGATTCTCCTTGCACATGATCCTCAGTAGGAACAGTTTCTTCCGAAGCAAAATGATTAACTGAACTTGAGACTGGAGTATCAGCCTTAGGACTAGGAAGATTGTCAAAAAAGGCTTCCCCGTTATCAAAAGAAGAGACGGCAGTTTCTCTATCCCCAGAATAACCTGCTCTCTCATCTACATTTTCTTGAACAGTGAGAGCATCTACTTGCTGAACCACATCCTCCTGGGCATCATCTTTCCCTTCATCAGGCACACTGAAACCCAGATGGGATAGTAGCTTTGTCCTAGCAGTTCCATCATCCTCGAACATGACCTTCAAAAACCCCCATGTCTCTTTTTCATCCTCCGACCTGCTCGAAAAGCATTAAAGTATATGACTAAGAAACCAGAAAATAATTCAAACAACAATTCATAAACAAGCTTCTCTGGATAGCTAACATACTCAGATTCTTGTTCTTTTTTTTCACACACAGTTCTCAGTGAGGCCCTTTCTCCATTCTGTATTGCAGTTTGAAATTCGGTTGAACGACTTACCAAACTGTCTTCAATGACTACATTATGCAGATACACCTGTCAAAATTATGGAATTGTCAAAATGCAGCCACAAAATCATAAAAAAAATCGCCAAGTGGCCAAAGACCCACCTCCGAACCACCAGCTCCTCCCTGAGCATTTGTAGATGGCAATTTGGAGTGAAACGAAACAAGCTTTCCTCCGAAACCAAAAGACACACCCGCTGATCGCTTGTACCATTTTGGAGCTCTCAGAGGTCCTGCACAGTAAGAATTTAGAGCTGACATACCAAAGGTGCGTCCAAGTGAAAACACTGACTCAATTTTAATCAAAGCAAAACCAGTCAGGTCCTTTGAAAAGGTAACTTAACCAAGCATAGATCATTAAGCTATCAAATTTAAACCAAAAGAATGTACATTGGAAAGACATTTAGAAACCATAAACTATCACATTACCTGCACCAAAATCAGCTTCACCAATTCCATATCGATTGCAAGCCTATGTTGAAGAAATGCAGATGGAAACAAGTCAAAACCTTGACCATCATAGATACAAATAACATCAACCACTCTCTTTTAATGACAAATGATATGAAAATTGACAACAGATGGGCAACGTCCACTATGTGAAGACTAATTCCAAGTCCCAACGAAATATTCAATCCATAAAAACTGTGTACAACCTAACTTCGGCAAAACTATGAAGAGAATGCAAGGTCAAAGAAAATGATATCTAGGATACTTAATTTTTTTATATGCTCTATGGAAAGTTTCCATAGAAAGACTATATATAAAAATGTGAACATTTTTCATCCAAATTCAGAAAAAAAAAATGGCCCATTAGTGATGGCATAATGAGAAATATTGGCTCAGAATACCCATTTTTTCATATGGAATCTGATCACTTGACATAAAAGTTGAAGAGAAATAACGTCGTGTAAGCATTTTTCTGCAAAGAGTGAAGAAGCCATATAGAATTCAAAAATACTGTGGTCTCTACTTAAAAATGCTAAAGTATGAGAGCACTGTGTATAATTTCCTATGCCTGATTTAAACAGTTAATATTTCTTCAATAACTAAGAAAAGAAAAGCATTTCCAAACATACAGGCATCAGTGTTTCATTTTAATAGTGAAGGTATTGTTTCATTGCTTCTGGTCACACAGTATTTTGTAGACTTCATGAATCTGTCAACTGCCACACAAATCTAGACAAGTTCAGTATCATGCTGCTTAACAGACACCACTAGTGTGGCACCTTCTCATTTAGTCTGCTCGTTTGTATACAAAACTAACACTGTTGCCTCTCTTTATTGTATAAGGTAAGGGAACTGAGCAGCAAACATCACAATTGAAACATGCATCACATGACTGGCCAGATAATAAATGCTATCCACTACAATCAGAAAGAAAGAATATAGAACAATGAAAGGAATTTAGCAAAATCACAATAGCATAGTAGCCTTGCAGAGAGGAGTAGAAGAATGGGGTACAAAACAAACCTCAATATTGTACAGTCCAATTTTTCCATCAAAGGAAGATGCTGAAATTATTCCTGGTATCTTTGGGTACCAATGGACATCAAAATTCCAATTGGTGCCTGCTGGCAGTTCACATACAATCTGTAACATTAGGTATTCAAATAATCATCAGATCACTAACTTATGTCTACCGGGAGAATTACAATAAAGGGAAAAAAAGTGGGGTATCAAAGAACTGAGTTTAACACCTCTCCAGATATCGTGTCCCAGCAAATTGTGCGATTATCTTTGGCGCAAGTGAGTAAATAAGAACTGTCAATGGGACACCATGACATTGAAATTACTCCTGCGTTTGGAAAGCATTAGAAAATATGAGATGGTTAACATTACTCTTGTCATGAAATACTACAGCTTTTTCGGCACTTAAGCAAAGCAGTCTGACCATGTGAAACCAAACTACACAGCATATAAGCTAAAACTTTCAAAAAAAATGCAACACCATCGCCTGAGTATAGTCCTACTTGGATTTGGGGGGTCAAGATGGGGGCACCTATACCCTGAACAGGTCAAGAGGATGCGGCCGATAGACCCAAGGAAAACTGAAATTCAGGTATTTAAAGATTTTACAGCACTAGCTAAGTCACAAGGCAGCTCTTCCTTTATCTAGGCAGAGCATTTGACACACTAGCTAATAAATACATCTACAATATCAGCATGTCTTACCAGATTTTACAAGCAAATTCAAAATACATCTTTACACACCAATACAACAAATGAAGAACAAATAAGCCACTAATGAAGAACCTCAACACATTAATTCCGTAGGGAAAAAATATGTAAAGATTAGAATGAAAAGGTACACAAAAACTTTAGTAATTTAGCTTGATACAAGAAAATATTTCGCCTCTATTGATTACAATTACATTTCGGTCATAGACTCAAAAGTATTTTAGCTTGTAACTTCGATCTTGACAGAATATTCCAAATTGAACTTTTTCAGTAGCATACTCTTCTAAAAATAAAGCTGTGGAGAAACTGAACATAGATAGACGTAGACTACACACCTTTGTTGTGTCCAACAAATTCTTTTACAGGTGACATGGTATTCCTCATGTCCCAGAGCTGCCATGCAAACATTGCATAAATTAAATAATCCAGAAAAAGAAATCTAGCACTCCAGGATGTATAAACAAATAGTAATTACCCTCAGTATAGGAGAATCATCATCATCAGAGGCAATAACAAGTTGAGTTGCTAGATCAGGATTCCACTGCAAAACAGAGCACCGCCTTCGATTTGGCTCCTGCAAACTGTCATTGAACAATAACTTTGTCAAGCATCACATTGGAATGGGGCATGCAGCTAGTAGTTGAGTGACTAAGCAGGTTATATAACTCACAGACCTTATAACTGGCTTCTGCTTCTTTAGATCCCACACCACTGCAAATTTATGCACCTTAGTACTGTAAGCAACTTTGACATATATTTACATCTTGAATATTAAAAGTATCACATACCAACTGTCCCGTTGTATGAAGCAGATGCTAAAATGTGCTGGACCTTGCTGTTCCAAGATAAATATGATATTTCACCCTGAGCAGCAGACCCATTACCCTGCATGAAAAATTCACAGCTACTATGAGCAAAGCTGGAAAAGACGAGGTCACAAGAGAAAATGCACGGAGTCCTCAATACTGGTGAAAAGCATCTTCCCATGCCAAATTTCTAACATATCAAACAAGGTCATAGCTCAATTCCAATATCGAATGAAGCGTCTATCATGCTTGAAATTGTTCTATGTCCAATGCAGGCACATAATTTACTACAAGAATGCAATTCTTCATGTACAGCAATTCCCTTCTTTATATCATCACTATCATCATTAACCCAGTGAGGCTCCGCTACAGCAGAATCTGGGGGGAAAAGATGGGTGTACCCCCATAAATAGCCAAAAACTAGTATGTATTCCCGTACCTTGTACGGGTTTTGCTTAAACAAAATATTAGTAATAAAAAGTTTTGAAATATTTTAATCATTTATGACATATAATCATATAAATAATAATATAGAAAATTTTGAATAAATAATTTAAAATCACAATACTGTAAAGTTATCATATCATTATCAATTAAAATAATAATTATTTTATGGACATTATGAATTAAACTAATAAGCAAAACTTGATATTTTAAATAATTATGAAAAAAGAAGAATAAAAATATAATATTTATAAATTAATTACATATGTGGGGTTTCAACAAATTAAAATATTCTCAATTATATTTTAACCAATCATAATTTTTTAATAGATATAGATCATATTTTTGACATGTTTAAATTTGAAGTTGACAGGTTTAGATAATAATGTTTAAATTTCTATCCTATATTCTAAAAACATGGATAAGAATTTATCATATCCAAAAATAAAAGATTATTTTAATAAAAATGGGTGGTGCGGTCCAATATAAAAGTGACATGTGTCGTTTAATAATTTTTTTAACCTCCGCTTTAGGTTATAGTTATGATATTTCTTACAAATGTCAGAACTTCTATAAGTAGTTTAATTCCTTCAAACCTACCATCTTTTGACATTATTAGTAGAAGCAAGGGTTCCCTGCATGGAACTCACAGTAAACCCAGTCAAAATATTTCAGAATAAATAGGGAATGGTCAGTATCAAACTGCTAGCTTGATTAACTTTCTATTGTTATGATAACTTGATGGACCAGAAGATGAGTGTCAAGACTATGAGTGACACCAACAGTCTAGCTACTACACTTACAAGCACTCCTGCCATACTCTTACAGAATTAGGTAACCAAGACTCCTTCCACAAACTTACATGGGCTTTTAGACCTTAAACAACTACACATGTCAATGGTGAATGGCCTCTTAAACCAGAATCCTAGAACTGTTTAAGGGCCATGGATTCTATACCACCAGGATAAGGAATGGTATGAGAATCACCCAAACCAATTACAATTTTCGATATGCATGGAAATCGCCGAATCGGGTATGAAATTGATCCCTGGGAATGGCTCAAACTTTATTTTCCCATTCCCTCATACCATATCTCAAATGCGGGTTTCTCTCATTCCTAACTTCATCTTCTTCCTCCCTTTGCCTCACCATGGATTCTATGCCATGGAAGACAGGTAAAGCAGAAGATGCAGGCAATTCTAGGGTCGAATTCGTCCTCAATTTTTACATCTGGTGGCTGGATCCTTAGTTGGGCTGTGTTTCTGCCTCCTTTGCTGCTGATATCGTCTTTTGCAAGATGGTCGAACAGAAAGGGGCAAAGGCTGGGTGGTGAGCTAAGATGAGAAAGAGATGGATAAAGGCTACATAAAGGGGGCTAGTGTTGATGTGAAAGTGCAGAGGGAAGAAGATAAGGGAAATGTGTCAACTGCGCTTGTTGAATTGGTGGTGTTATGAACCTTAATTAATTCTAATCCCAAAATTTACCAAATCCCTAATTTCAGGAATGACTGAACCCGATTCCTGGTTCCTGGATTGGTACAAAACAGGACCTTAGTTTTTATTTTTGATCAACAAGTCGTATTGCAACCTATGTAACCTGCTTCTTGAGGAAAATAAATTTTAGTTTATTGTTTAAAGTACTCAACTATCAAAGAGGATGAAAGAACGTATCACACTGAAACTAGAGATGACATTCAGAGGCTTAAGCCTGCAGAAAATATAAGCACTAATGAACCAAAGCGACAAATCATAAATAAATACCCTGAGAGGAGGAAAGTGTGTAGGCTCGTCAAGTTTAGTCAGATCCCATATGCAGATTTCACCATCATCAGCCCCAGAAGCAAGCATATGTGGAGTAAAGGAATTGAACTCCAGACCACGTACCTAAACCCCAAAGATAAGTATGAGAATAGCTTGGTACAATGAATGGGTAAAATAAATAACTAAGATGTTTAGAGAGATAGAGACTTACAGGCCCTTTATGCCGGGAAAGCTGTGCTGCGAGAGGATCAGCACTTGATTCAGACCTGAGAAGCCAAAGAGACACTAAGCAAGATTCATGCACATAATGCACTAACATTTTACTTGTTTTTAATATGCCATCTGAAGAATACATATTTTAATAAGCCGGCTTTTTTCAGATAAAACTACCAACCACACGGCAGACACGTATTAACCTCTAGAGAATGTATGTATAATAAAGGTCAAATTTTTGCTTCTAATTATACCAAAAAATGAAGTAGCTTTAAAACTTGACTTTCCATGACACAAGGCAGATGGCCGCTTCTGCTAGATCAGAGCACAATAAATTCGAATACTTCAAAAATGTGGTAATAATAATAAACGAAGAATTCAGAAAGTAAAATCTTCCACCCTATAAAGGCACAGTGCCAGCAACTGCGGACACTAAATTTCTTTTCTGATGGGAATTTGGCAATAAACAAGATGAGACAGAAATTTTAATATGGCTCCACGAATACCCTAACACCATGCAATGAGAGTTTTCAGGAGCAATTGAGTAAATCATGTCAAAGATCACAGATAGGAATATCATATGTGAACCCCCAACTTAAACAAAATCATCTAACCTAAGCAGGCATAAGTTGCCAAAATTTGATAGATCAGTCAATCCAAGTATCAGATAAGACCTCCCACATTACACATCAAATCCAGATGAAATCATTCCCATCTTTTAGGAGAGAATCGTAAGAATTTAAGCACTCCACAGATGCCACTGCGTCAACAAAGAGTGGTTTCCTCGACATTGGAATCAAGCACTCACATTGACTTACGTCCATGATCCAAACACATTAACTCAAAACACGAAACTGACAGATACACGTATTGAGAGTCGAGATTAGGGGGGAACGTGTACTCTATTATAGCATTGGGGTTCCAGATCCCAATATTGCCATCGAGGAGGCCACCAGCGATCAGACCAAGGCTGAATTCCTCCGAGTTGGATCCGTGCTTACCCCAGGCCAACCGATTAAACCGCTCGGAACTCGTAGCCTGGCCAATAAGAGGGAGTTCCGTATCGTCGGACTGGAAATCAAGCTTGAAGATCTCGAGGTGCGCCGACGTACTGAACGACAGATCCACCGCTCCGGCCATCGTCCCCGCCGCCAAGTATGGCGCGTCCGGTGACAACGCCACCGAAGCCGATCTGTTGACGCTCTTTACACACGCCATGATTTGTGGATTCTTCACTGCTACTAACCGAGCAGATCTGAAAAGAATTGGCCTTCCGAGGGTTTGCAAATTGATCTAACTACAAATCCCTAAATTCGCAATACAAATCCCTAATTCGCAATTGGGCGTAAACTAGATCGGAGAGAAAAATGTAAGGGGGAGAAAAGAAAGATAGTGCGATAGGAGTGTTTTATTGTATATTCTCTTTTTATTTGTTTCCTAATGTTAATCGGATTTCATTCGGGTTAATTTTCAGATTTGGCGTAGTTTTTTTTTTTTCTTATTATTTTCGTGTTACTTGTCGATGAAGGTCTTTAGCTTGGACCTTAGTCGGACTCCATAAAGCGTAACATCTAACATCTAACATATGAGTACATGACAGGTTCTAACCTATGAAAAGTTGTCACATGTACATGTTTTGTTTTTCACTGCAAGTATACATTTTTTTACTTTTCAACTTTGCATTATTTACATGGATACGAAAGAAAACAGGCCGAAAAGACATTTTGATATTTGAAATAAACCCCTTAAGACAGATTAGTATTTTAAAAAACTCCAAAGACATTAGGGTATTTTTAGTGATATCCAACCGACATTTAGACCTTTTTGCTCACAAAATTTTGGGTTGAGCTATATTCAATCCGATTTAGATTTTAAATGGATATTCTTATTATTAATCTCTTAATTTAAACCCAAACCAAACAAATAAAAATCAATCTTCAACCTTGGCCTTTCTCTTCCTCCACGACCACCATTGGCATACAAACAAATAATAACTCATAAACTCGTCAATCTTCTTTTGTGCACAGAAAAATTGAGATAATTGTGACCCATCTATCAAATTCCTAAATTCAATCCATATGAAAAAATTAATTTGATTAATATACCTTGTAAGAGATGGTTACAACAAGTCCTTAAAGAATTTCAATCAATTTCTCAATTTGAATCTCATTCCAAGAGTTTCTATAATGTTCCCTAAGCACAAAGCGTTGGTTACGGCCGGGTGATACGTTCCAGGACAAAGGTTGGCTATCATTTTCTGGATTGAGCATCCAACATCGATGAATTGGGAGAATTGGAATTCAGGTCTGATTGGATCCAGAGAAGGTAATGAAAAATTGCCTAATTGCGGTGAAATTAGGGTTTGAGGTTGATGAAGAAGAAGGGCATGGTTTAGGATTGCTTTTTATTTGTTTGGTTTGGATTTAGATTAAGAGATTAATAATAAGAATAGTCATTTAAAATCTAAACCGGATTGATGATAGTTGAACCCAAGTTTTTATGAGCAAAAAGGTCTAAATGTCTACTCAAGGTCGCTAAAAATACCCTAATGTCTCTGAAATTTTTTTAAATACCAATCTGTCTCAAGGGGTTCATTTTAAATACCAAAATGTCTTTTTGGCCAAAGAAAACAAGATAGAAGAGATTTGGAAAATAAAGCAACGTATGTGCCTACATAGATAAATAAATTTTTTATTTCTATATTCGATTATTATTATTATTATTATTATTATTATTATTATTATTATTATTATTATTATTATTATACTACGTAAAAACTTACAAAGTCAAACAAATTACATAAAATTAGTGGGAAGCCGAGATACAATCTGGGCCCCACTCCTCTAGCTATAGCAAAGCCTATTCTGGTGAAGATATGAGCAGCAACACGAGCCCCAATATCTTGAGTCTTAGAGAACTGTTGTACACGCTTCAGCATCCTTATCCAATTCTCCAAGAGAAGAAAAGGAGAAAGGAAGAAAACCATAACCAATAGCCCGACACCTAGCTTCGTACTTGACCCTCTTTCGATTAGCCGCATCAGTCACAGCCCGTCTCGGAACAAAATCAGACAAACCAGATTGTGTCAAAGGAGAAGATCCTATCAAGTCAAAGGAGAACCAGATTATTATTATTATTATTATTATTATTATTATTATTATTATTATTATTATATGGAAAACTATACAAATTACATTGTAAATTCTATACTCATATTATTATTATTATTATTAAAAGTATCATGTTATTTCTATATCCATTGTAAATTCTTCCTTAGACGGGGTCTAGAGATAGAATATGGGTATTACGTCTTGAAAGGATCGGTTGTGTCTAAATCGGCTCCAAAACAATTACTTAAAATGTAGTCTTATATGAAGAGACAAGAACAATAACGACCCATTATAAATTTTGCCTTAGATAGGGTTTAGCAGCTAAGATGTGGGTATCTTGTCTCAAAAGGATTGAGATGGTATGTTTAGATCGGTCCCAAAACAAAAGTACAAACAAAAGGGGTATAACATAAGAAAAAATTATGAGAAAAGAAAGAAAAAACAAAAGGGGAAGGGAAAACGAACGAGGTTTTGCATTGATGCTTGTCCACTACCAATTCGCAACCACGACCCTCTCCCTATAGGGACACGGCCAAATCCGCTCGAATCTCCATGAGGATATGGTCCCGCTTTATAACCTCCACCCAACTCTTCTTCGGTCTACCTCTACCTCGACGAAAATCACTAAAAATCAAGACTTTTACACTTCCATAATGGGGCATTCATTGGCCTCCTCTAAATGTGCCCAAACCAACAAAGTCTCGATTCGCACAACTTCTCTCCTAAATGACCACTCCCACTGTACCATGAGACATGAACTGCATCGTTTCTAATATTGTCCAATCTTAAGTGGTCGCACATCAATCTAAGCACTTGCATCTCTTCTACCATCAATTTCTGCTCATAAGATTTTGTAGTCGGCCAACACTTCGTTTCGTACATCGTAGGTGTAATATATAACTGCTCTATAAATTCACATTAAATACTTGAAGCAGTCTTCCATTTTGTCAACCCGTTTGAATATGATGCCTAATATCCTCATCGGTGTTATTGTTGCTTTGTGGACACGAATTTAAATATTTTAAAATTTCTTTCATCATTATGGCAACTCCTCCTAATCGCACTTAATAATATGGAAATAAACTGCCCTAAATCTTTTATTAATCTCTAATAGATGAAAATACTAAGGTTGAATGTGCTTTTTGTGCCTATTAAACCTATAATTGCGAAAGTTGGGTTGAATTTGAGTTTGTGAATATCAATCTCTTTATACCCTTACTAAGTTTTAAATATTGGTTGAATCAAATGATTATGTTGAAATTAAACATGGTTTTTTCTTGCTATGTTCCTGTCCTTGTACTTTCTCTTGCTGCTAAATAACCTTTGTTTTCGGTGTTGTCAAAGTTGAACTTTATTTTTCACTGAGTTATTTTTTTGTTGAGGGCTTTTGGTTAGATTGTCACTCCTTAATAATGTTGTACGAAATTTCGGATTCCCCTTTCAATGTTTGGTTGGGGAGTTTCTTTTTTCTTAGAAATAAATTGGGGAGTTTCTGAATCCAAAACAAATATTTGTTTTTTTATTTCTTTTTGTTTGGTTTTCCAAGGGGGTGAGAGTTGAAAAGATCTTATGGTACTACTCCAAGGTTTTAACCGCGTGAATAGATGCCCGACGGTTTTTTCTTTTTATTTTCTTGTTTATATCATTTTTCTTATCATGACTCAACTTTGTCACTCCTTACTAGATGTTTTCTTAGTGTGTTTTTTTTGCAATTAGCCTTTCCGAAGCTACTTTTGCCTGTTGTAATGTTGTGCGTGTTTACTTAGGGTTAAGTCGTGGTTTAGTTTATAATTTCGGTCATAAGAATTTTGTCTTGCTATCCAACGACACTATATGTTTGCGTTAGTGTGATTTACTTTAAGTTTTGTCATAACATGTGCCATACTCTCTCATTAAAGGCATTTGTAACTTCGTGATAATTGTTTGTGGTCTACTTTGCTTTGTTCTTTTTGCTTGTGTATAATCTGTTATGTTATAATCTCTCATCTACCTAATACATTATAAAACAGAAATCATGCATGTTGAAAAAATTGCACCACGTGTAATTCTTTGAATAAAATAATGTTACGTTTTTTTAATAATAAATATTATAATTACTTGTATCATTCTTTCTATATATCCAATTTTTAATAATATAATAACTTGATCTATATGTTGATATTTTTTATGCATTTTTTTTATATCTTGTAACAAGATTTGAGATTCAAGTATATAATTTTTTATCTATATGGTGATAATAACTTGACCTAATATTTTTTAAATAAATTTTATGCATAATAATTTTTTTCATCTTTTAACAATACTCGGAATGAAGTATATATTTTTTATCTATATGTTGATAAAATACGAGGCAAAATCTTAAAGATTTTTTTATAAATTACATAATTTTATTACGATATTACATATAAGTGCTTTAAATTTTATATTAATATCATAATATTATATAATCTTTATCACAGGGATTCAACTAGTTAAAATGTATTATAACTTCGATTGTTTGTTGTCTTTTTTCTTTGTTTTTTCACTAATATTTATTTTAATTAAGGATGCAAATGGGACAAGCGGGGTGGGGTATGTCGGACCTACTATTATGTTCCTCATCCCGCCTCGTCCCCAGTAAAGAACCTGACGGATAATCCCCGTCAATTATAAGGTTGTGAGCCCCGTTTATTATAAAAATTATTTTAAACTAATAATTTAATATTTTAAATTTTAAAAACATTTTAAAATATCAAATTTAATAACATAAAATTAAAATACAATTATAATTTATAGAAATATATATTTTATATTTAAAATTCATTCTCTTTATGTTTCATGAATAAAAAATAACATATCTGGTATGTATATTAAAGATTAAGGACGAATAATACTTCCTCGTCTCGCCTCATGCACCGATAATGAATTTGCTTACGATAATGGAACGATTGACATCGATTAGTTCTGAGAATGATGTTTAGGAGCTCCAAAGTAAGAACATGCTTTTTTGATAATGGTCTCTCAAAAATCGGGAATTTTAGGCTACTAGAATATTGGTAAAGATAATAACAAACAAATCTTGTAATTTACGTTGTTACCAAAATTATTTATTTTTTTATTTTTATTATATCCCAATGAACAATTTCTCCCTTAATTATGATCTTTAAAAAATCAGATATGACGATAGACAATCATTCTAATTATCTGCGGTTACAACCCTACTCACATGATCTGAATCCTAATATATATATATACATATATATATATATATATATATATATTTGGATTTGGATTCCCGATGACTTGGATTGCTTGGATCGAGGAATGTATTAGCTCCTCTACCATGAAGCTCGTTTGGAACAGCGAGGCTACTGATTCCTTCAAGCCGATTAGAGGCATTCATCAAGGGGACCCAATATCGCCCTACCTCTTTGTACTATGTACGGAAAGGCTAAGCCACCTTATCCTATCGGCGATCGATGACGGGGCTTGGAAACCCATACGCATCACTCGTGGTGGCCCGAATATTTCTCATGTTTTCTTCGCGGATGATGTGGTTCTCGCGATGGAGGCCTCGGTGGCCCAAATAAGCACGATTATGGGGATTTTGGATGCGTTTTGCAAAGCTTCGGGTCAGAAAATCAACTTGGCTAAATCTCAGATCTTTGTCTCTAAGAATGTGGACTAGAATATTGTGGAGGAACTTCGGGTTATTAGTGGTCTTGAAGTGACGAACGATCTCGGAAGCTACATCGGCATGTCGGTGCTCCATAAGAGAGTCTCTAAGGACACCTTTGGTCCTCCAATTGATAAAATTAATGCCCGACTCAATTCGTGGAAGAGCAAGAATTTGAGCTTTGTGGGTAGGATGACGCTTGCTAAATCCGTCCTTTGCTCGATTCCCGTCTGTTCCATGGCGACCGTGGTCCTTCCGAAGGAAACGTGTGACAGAGTGGATCAAATTGTCCGCAGCTTCATATGGGGACACGAAGCTAACAAAGAAGATTCATCTTGTGGCTTGGGAGGTGATTTGTAAACCCAAAAGCGTAGGGGGCTTGGTATCCGCCCCATGAAGGAGTTGAATCTGTCCATTATCGGGAAACTTGGGTGGCGGTTTTTACACGACTCGGAGGGGCTTTGGAGTAGGACTCTTAAGGCTAAGTATACCAGGGAGTCGGGAGTGGTGGTTCTTGCATCGTCGGAGGTCTGGCAAGGGCTTCAAAAAGGAATGCAGAAAGTCTTGGTGAAAGGCTGTAGGTGGCTAATTGGTGACGGCCGCACTATCTGGTTTTGGTTAGACACTTGGCTTGGTGACTCGAGTCTCTTGGAGATTGCTTTGCTGCCGGTGGACGATAGTGTCTTGCACGCGCAAGCCCGGAATTTTTGGATCGAGGATAGAGGTTGGGATTGGGAGGTGTTAACTCCGATGCTCCCCACTAATTTTCTCTTACAACTCGTCGCCATTGCGATCGATTCCAAGGAGAGAAAACTCGACGCCTTAAGCTGGTCGGAGACGAACGACGGGTACTACCCCATATCGTCGGCACTAAAGCTCATTACTGGGGCAGGGAAGGTGCACAGAAATGATGAGATCATCTTCAAAACCGTTTCGAGGCTTCGAGTCCCTGAACGCATTCAGAGCTTCATTTGGATGGCTTTGCGGGGGTGTATTATGAACAACCATGAAAGAATGAGACGATACCTGTCAACGTCGGATCTTTGCCCGATCTATGGTGATGCCCCAGAGACGCTCATTCACCTCTTCCGCGAGTGTCCTAAAATTGCAAGTATGTGGGTGATGAGGTATTTTTGGTGGTCGTTATAACTATCAAAGAAACCTTAACTTTACCAAACTCAGTAGAGTGGTAAGTAAGGGTTGATCCCACAGAGACTCGTGTATGTGTGTTATTACTTGAATGCCAAGTAACCAAAGGGAGGTTTATGAATGATTTATCTAAACTAATATGCAAACTAAAAAAATAAATATGAATGCAAAGTTGATTGTAAATATATGAAACACAAGTGTTCAACTAGTTAGATCCATCATAGATATGCTTATTGATCATTGATTCTCTTGATTCTCAATTCACTTGAATAATCTATTGTGGATTATGATACTACTAAGGATTATGACCCAAACTTCAGAAATGATTGAAAGAACTAACAATCTAAACAACCCTAATCATTTAATAACCTAAAACAACGTCTAGATTCAATTAAACGACAGCTTTACGAGTCAAGTTATCAATAGAAACAAACACTTAGAGCAAACAGACATCTAAGTTATTTGTGAATTTATTCCTTTCTACAATTGAATAGCTCGAACGGGTCCAAACAATTATAGATAATACTTTATCTAATCAACCCCGAACATGCATTAATCAGATTAGATGTAAATTAACCCTAGAAATTCTATTAGGTGATCAGGCTAACAAAACCCTAGAATAATTCTGATTCAATTAAGCACAGGGAATAAAACTTATTCAAGTTGTTGAGAATCAATCAAATCTCATAATATTATGCAATCTATGATTTCAATAACTAGTCAAACACAATGGAATTAGCAATGCATAATTAAATTAAGAAAAACTTACAAAAGGTTCAAAGTTTGCTCCTTTGGAAAAAAAAACCTAGCCTCTAAATTATGATCTAAGTTGAAAAGATAAAACTAACAAGAGTTTAAGGTATCTCTTAAAACTACTAAAGATATCCAAGGAAACAAATCCTCAATAACCCATACAAGAAAACTCCTGGGAATGATAAAGGTAAGCCCAAAACTAAAACCAAATCTAGCCCAATACATCTCCGCGTAGAAAGCCAATTGTGCCGCTTGACCTCAAAAAGTGCGGCCGCGCTTTTACATGATAACCCGCGCAATTTTCTCGGTTAGAATTCAAACAACACTTTAGAGGTTGTTTTGACCCCCTTCGAGTTAGAATTTGGACTCGTAGTAAAATATGAATTGTAGCTCTTTGAATTAGCTTTCCAGTGATACCAAATTCAGCTTCATCCGACCACTATAGCTCCCAAACCAAGCATTGCAAAATAGAGGTGTCAAAACAAGACTCCAATGCATAGTCCGGTTTTAGGCGTTTTTATCCCTCAAGCTCTTGGGCCTTAGCTCTTCTAATATTCACTTGTACCACTCTAAGCTTCATCAAACTCCACCACAATCATCTAAGATTCATCCCGTCCATGCTTGTACCTAAAGTTCTGCAAAACCGAACAAAACAAGTGCAAAACCCGAATTTCCTAGAAAACCTAAAAACCTAAGAACTAGGCGAAACTAAGCTAAAACCATGCAATATAAATATAAATATGCATCCTAAACACTACCTAAATGCAAGCTATCAGTGGGCCAATTTGAGGGTTCCCGTTGAGCTTTCTAACTTTGCCATTTCGCCCTTTGCAGGTTGGATTCGGGAGAACATTATGGCTAGTTGGTGCACGCGCGACGGTGTTGGCTGGCCGACTGTCTTCTCTACAACGTTGTGGTGGATATGGAAATGGCAGAATGAAGTCGTCTTCGGGAACCCAAGGAACATTAATGGCACGACGGGCTTCATTTGTGCGAGAGCCAAAGAGTATGAGGAAGCTTGGAGAACGCACAATTTGGGCAGAAAAGGGCTGCAGAAATCAGTGAAAATTATCTCTTGGGATTACCCCTCTGTCTTGGGTGAAAATCAACATCGATGGTTCGGTCAATGGTGATGCAGCTTCAGCAGGAGTCATTAGGGACTGGGAGGGTTCGTGGATTGGTGGCTTCGTCCACAACATTGGGCGGTGTACGATCCTGATGGCCGAACTTTGGGGTATACTCAACGGTCTCAAGTTTGCTTGGGATAAGGGTTTTAGGAATGTTTGGCTTGAATTCGACTCCCTCCTTATGACCTCCTTGTTGATGAAGTCTTTAAGCCCGAGCCACCCCCTATCCCGCCTGGCGGCCCAATGCCAAGGCTTCATCAGACTTAATTGAAATGTAGGGAAGCGAATAGTATGGCCGACTACCCAATGCCAAGGCTTCATCAGACCCTTAAATCTCTAATTTTGATTAATTTAATGTTTTAGTCTCTTTTAGATGCACGCCTAACATTCTAATAGGACTAACCAGGAATTCATCATGCTGTTTCACATGCTTATAAGGAGATAAATAAAGTGCTGATTACTAGGATTATTTGTGATCTTATGTTGACATGTATGAATATCCTGGTGATTTCTTGCTGTTGATAATTCTTTTTAGTTTGCTGTTACATGTAATGTATAATAATGTTTCTTTATAACAACACTGTTTTGCATAATCAGCCCTCAGTGCGGAAGCAACACAATGCCGGATATAAACACAAAGTAAGTAATTATATGCACTCCTGCACTGTAAATACAAGAAAATCTTTAATCTATGATATTAACATAATGTCGCCACAGGCAAATGTTCGTACATACTATCTACAATTTGAGGAACAACAAACACAAAGTCTGATTGAACAGAGGATTAAGGAGCACATGGGTCAAGCGTCAGCACTCCAACAAGTTGGTGCAGCGTATGCTGCAATGCAGCGAAATCGTCCTCCTGTTCTACCAATGCCAATGATGCCTATCCCTGGTCTTCCTCCAGGCGCACAATTACCCCCGGGTTTTAGGCCTCCTGTTTTACCTAGACCCATGGCACCACCAGGTAAACAATTGAGTTGCACTTGAATCCATATCATTGAGTTGTGCACCATCTCCTTTGGTTTTACATTTCATGACATCATGTGGTCATTATTATTATTTCAGTTATATTCCACAAAGAACCTTGTGTTTGATGACGTGGGCATAAAATTGTTGTACTTTTTGATAAATTGTAGCCTCAAGACATTTGCACAAGCAACTTGATGTACCTTTTAAACTTACTGAGTCTGATACAATCACAATCCTGAAAGTTTATAATTGGAACAGAATGCCATTGTCATATTCATCATTGACCCAGTGAGGCTCCGCTACAGCGGAATCTGGGGGGGTCAAGATGGGGGTACCCCTGCCCAAGAGAAGGGGGTATGCCCGATAGATTCAAGAAAAACTGAAATTAAGCTATGTTCAATATTTTTGAAATGATATCTTAGTATTCATACATGAGATAAAACTATATGGTAATGAGTAGCTTTGGTGTTTGATAGTCTATGGAGCACCACCACAAATGGCACCACCTCCAATGGCGCCACCAGTATCAGGACAACAAAGTTTTTCTTCCATGACAACAAATGGACCTCCTGCTATTAATATCCCAGGCTCCATTCCGGGGGCAATGATAACGCTTAATTTAGTCCTATTTTAGGAGTCTAGTTGCATATTAATTTAGGCATTATTCATGCATATTTCTCATATTTTATATTTATTTTCTTTTATTATGCAATCGGAGTCTACACTCGTATTTTTATATTTTTCAGGTATTTAAGGCAATTTCTGAAGATAATTTTAAAGGGTCAAATTTCATGAAGTTTGGGAGATGCTAAATAGTTGGACGTTGACTTGAGATTGGGCTTTATAAGCTGATTTTGGGCTTAAGAGAAGCTGATTGGCAAACAAAGCATGGACTGAAGAAGTTTTATAATTGGGCTGTTTGTGAATTGGGCTGGTAGCTTCTCAAATGGGCCAAGCAAGGAAGAGACCGGATTCCAATGGGTACAATGAATGATATAGAAGGCGGCAGAAATATATTTTTATGGGTTTCGATTCCCACTTTGATATATATAGAGAGTAGATTATTAGATGAGGGGAGATATTGATTTAGCTCGATAGTTTTTACGTAGCTTAGGTTTTATTTTTAGTTTTAGTTTTTGTTCGCCGCATGAGACTTTCACGAGGGAGTTGGCCGGGTGTTATTGGAGATTTTGTTATTCAAGAATTCTAGCTCTTGTTTTGAATTATCTACATAATTAAGACTAAGTTTTCTTACTCTTTGTTTGTATTGAATAATTCTTGGCTAGATTATATATTGTGATCATGTCTTCAATTATGTTTGGCTAAATTCCTAGTTCTAGGGTTTTGGTGATCCATTCAATGTCTATTTAATTAAAGTTATATTCTTTATCTGAACTGAAATATATTTGATTCGATCCTAGGTTGCGTTATGCCCTATTTGTTTTATGCATATAGGATTCCTATTAGAGTTTGAGACCGAGAGGAGATAACAATAATAGGAGATTGATTAATTGAATATACAATTGTTTGTTCATGTTAGATCCCTAGGATTGGACTTGAGAATTATTTGCGCGAGAGCGACTTAATTTCTCTTGTGTGATTTCTTAACTATCGTAGTTGTTTTAGGGTTTGAGTAATTTCAGCGGAGCGCGAGAGCGGATGTTGTCTTTATTTTTCCCTAATTACTAAAGAGCCCAAAGGATCTAAATTAGACTTGCTTTGTGCGAGAGTGACTGCTAGTCGAGTTTAGGTACATGCACTTGTCGTCCGAGAGGAGTTAGTGTTTACTTTAGATAGTTGGTCCTTCAAATAAATTCAGGCAGAGTATAATTTTATTTATTGAAACATTGTTTTGGTGATCCTTGACCTTAGACACATCTATCCCATATATTTTATCCCTTTATTTGCATTATTACTAGTTACCTTAGTTATAGATTTTCCATTCTTCATTATATTTTTGGCCTAATTTATTAGTAGAGTTACAATTAATATTACATTGGTCCTTGTGAGATCGACACTTGAGGTACTACAATTGATCCCGTTCGCTTGCGGGTTGGTTTTGGCAGTATCAAGTTTTTGGCGCCGTTGTCGGGGACCAATTTGTTAATATCGATTGTTATCTCTTATCTAGTAAAGTTAGGTCTTTATTTTTGCTTTGATCTTTTTATTTTTTGTTACAGGCTAATAAATAGAGTCGATTAAATGGATTATTCAGGTATGTATGAGGTAAGCTCTTTTTCCTCTCTTTCTCCTAGATTAAATACAAATACTAAGAGGTATGATTATTTCAATTCTAATTTGGGTTTCTCAAACCCAAATACTTCTAACCTCTTCTGTGAGTCTTGTGGAGCTACAGATCATGATTATACAGGTTGTCACATAACTTTGGGGAATGCGAATGAGGCCTCTTCAAATCCCCACAATCCTAGATGGGTGACACCGCCACGAACACCGCTCCAGAATCTTCTTGACGTAGTTGGAAACGTCATTAATTTGATTAAAAGTCAAGTAGAAGAGTTGTCTAATCTTAAAGGCGAAGTGAAGCTTCTGAAGACTCAAGTTGGTACTTTGACCACACAAAATAAGTTCCTAGAAGGTCAGATTGCTCAGTTGGTCAGTCCAGAGTTGCCTATTGAGCCTTCAAAGGTGCACCGCATTGAATATTGCACTGCTATATTTTTACGGGGCGAGGAAGAGTGGGACGACTTACAGGTTGATAAAAGAGAGCCTACCCAAGTGACAAAGGAGGACCCAATGATTGATGAATTTGACATGATACAAAAGTCTACCCCGACCATTAGAGAAACCTGTTCTAAGATGCAGGTTGAGCTTCATGAAACAATGCCTGATGTAGTAATGGTACCAAAAACTACATTGGAGATTCAAAACCTCAAGGTGGAAGCAATTCAAGAAAAGAAGGGTCGGAGCAGACGGAAAAAGAGAAAAAGAAGTGTTGCTGGTGACCGGGCACAAGTTGAATTCAAACCAGGGGATCAAGTGATTCTCTATCATCATAAATCGAATATGTTCCCAGGAAGCAAGAGCACAAGAAGGTCCGGTCCATACCTCCTGAATCGAGTTCTTAGGGATGATTCTGTTGAGCTTTGGCATAAGAACTCGGGGTATTTCAAAGTCAGAAAAATTCGACTGAAGCCATACAAGGAGCCTGATCCGATTGAGATGGGTACCACCGACCCTCCCGATCCGAAAACTTAACAGAGGTGGAAGGTCAAGCTAACGACCTTAAACAAGCGCTTATTGGGAGGCAACCCAAAACTTTTTTTTTATTTCATTTGTTACTTTTCAAGTTCAGTCAAAAAAAAAAAAAGGAAAACGTTTTAGGCCGACAAGAACTTGGGCCAAAACTCGTCCGAGTTATCACCCGAGTTCTAGTCGAAAGAGATGAAAAAAAAAATAATATAAAAGAAAATCGAAAAAAAAAAAGGATAGCAGTTAGCGTTTTTATTTTATTTTTTCTTTTCTTCCTCCCTCTTTCTTCCTCTCTCTTCTCTCTATTCTTTCTCTGTACGAGAATTTTTCGGCCGTCTCCCTCAATCTCACCATCGCCCCTCTCTCCCGCCTGCCCTTCTCCAATCTGACCGCGCAGCCCTCGCGCCTGCTCCTCTCCTGCCCTCTCTTACCGGCAGCGTTCTCGACCACCGCGATTCCGCCTGCCCCTGGCCGCCCACGCGGACCACCAGTAACCTCCGCTGGCGCTTGCTCCTGGCTTGACTGATGTCTCACTCTCACTACCACCAGATTCCGTCCAACAGCAACGCTGCTCCACCAGCATCTTCGCTGGCTGTCTGACAACCGCCAGTTCGCGGCCTCTCATGCCAATTTCAGCAGACCCACACCATTATCGCTGTTGCGCCTTACCTGACACCACCAATGTCTGACACCCACAGGTAAGTGCAGGTTTGTACCTTTCTTCCTTTGCTAAATTGTGTTTGAATGAGATTTGATTCTGTCATGAATTGATTTTTGCTAGGATGAATTGAATTTGGCATGGTGATCTTTTCTCCTTTTGTGCTGAACTTGAAATTGTATTCCGGTTCGTCTTGTTGAGTTGAGTTGCTGTTTCATAGTTGAATTTTTTTTGGTTTGGCTGGGATTGCATTTGTGATGAATTTGTGGTGAAAACCCTGATGCTGAAAATTTCCATCTCTTCAACTGAGTTTGATTGATTTAGAGGATGATATTAGTGTTGTTGGTCAATTAATTTCCTCTGACCTGATGAATGAGTGGAGCTGATTTGTTTGATTAATAATTTTACTGTTGTTGAATGTGCGTTGAATATGATAATTGTGGCTTGATTTCAGCTTTCATTTGAACATGTCATTCATAGTCTCAATTTGTACTGAATTTGAAAGTTTGAACTGTTGTTGATGAACTGGTTTCCTGTTGAAACAGTGGGGAATTGCTGACCATATGCTAAATTTGCTTTTGGCTTGGCTCGTTGATGATTTATTTGCTAGCTAAGTGTTATGCGAAAAGGGCACTGTTGGGCTGATTGCTATATGTTGTTTTGCTAGTATAATCTGCTGAACTGTTGAAAAAGATTTTGTGCTATCAACTTGCTTTGCCAATTGAGAAATATAAGGGTGCTTGCTATTTATGTGTTTTGGCTACACCTGATTTACAATTGTCTAGCTAGGTGATTGACTTTTGTTGGTTTCATCTGATTTGGGATGGCATTGCTATATCTTAGCGAGTTTTGTGCTTATCGTTGGATTTGTTTTGATAACTTGCTATGCTAATTAGCTCTTTTAGAGCTCTTTGCTTGTTTTTGGAGATTGTTTGTTTTTGATAGGCTTTTATATAGAGGAAGCTATGCTGAGATTTTTGAGCCTATAAATGACTTCCAGCCTATGTCTCTCGGATTCAATGAACATGCCTAAATGCCTGAATATTTGGTGAGTTTTCTTTCCTCTTTCTCTTTTTCTACATTGGGGACAATGTAGAATTTAAGCTTGGGGGAGGGATAAATCTCATGTGTGATTTCGTTTGTATTTTTTTTTTTCTTAGTTTCTTTTTCATGACATTTTCATGCATTGCATTTGCATATTAGGTGTTGGATATGAACCCCTTCTTGGTTTTGCTTGTATATTTTTGAAAAAAAATAATTCCATGAGATTTCATTGGTTGTTGATGTCCTAATTGGTCTTGCTTGAAGATGAAATAAATTGATATCTTGAAAATGTTTGAGTTGAAGTGGCATTTAATTATTTATTGAGCTAATTTAGTTTTGAAGCTTTAGACAAAAAGCCATGTGAGGTTTTTCTTAGCCTTTCTTGGACTATAATTCTTACGAGTCCTTTTTCTTTTGTGTGTGATTCTCAATTTGTTTGCTATCTCTAGAACTTGCGTTTAGACTCTTTTTCGAGACCACATTTATAACTCTTGTGCATGATATAAAAATGATTGAGGCATTATTTTCACGAGCCTATATATTCCCTTATCCACCCTGCATATTATTCATCTGTTTGTAGCCCCTGTTAGCCTTTTATAGCCTTATTTTTGGATGCTCCACAAAAATAATCCTGAGCCTTTATAAGCCTTTTACCCATCCGGGAATTAGGATTATTATTTGATTAATTTTGTGGTTGTGAGCCAAGCTTGGGGGATATTTACATATACTTGGTGGTTGGGATATATGCTCTATTAGTGCTTTCTTTGAAAGAAAAAAAAATGCAATAAAAAAATAGAAAAAAAAATCAGAAAAATACAATGAAAAAAAAAGAATTGGAATAAAAAAAAAGTGTATTGAGCTGAAGAAAAACAAAAGAAAAGAAGTGGTTTGGAAAGAAAATCTCTTAAGCTTGGTGGTGTTGAGTTTGGTTGAGTTGTTATGATTAATTCTATATTCCCGGATTAGCACCACATGGCCAAAATATTTCCCTACCTATTTCTTCTTACCTTGGCCCCATTACAACCCAATAAAAGACCTCTTGATTTATGTCATGTACTTGGTTTCTCGTGGTGGAGATTTAGGACACTGATGCAAGCCTATGGAAGTTTAGCTTTCAAATTTGAGACTGAGCGAAAACACTTACCCTTAACACATGAGCGAGAGTGATTCTTATATTTTCCCAGTGAGGTCTAAAGTGGATAACTAGTTAGTCTCTTTGATGGTTATTTGTTTGCTTTGATGATGCATTGATAATATCTAAACCTTCATTGACTTGCTTGATTTTATGACGGGTTGAGACGCCTTTGATATTCTTGTGGAATTTGATCTTAGTTCTTGCTTGAGGACAAGCAAGGTTCAAGCTTGGGGGAATTTGATAACGCTTAATTTAGTCCTATTTTAGGAGTCTAGTTGCATATTAATTTAGGCATTATTCATGCATATTTCTCATATTTTATATTTATTTTCTTTTATTATGCAATCGGAGTCTACACTCGTATTTTTATATTTTTCAGGTATTTAAGGCAATTTCTGAAGATAATTTTAAAGGGTCAAATTTCATGAAGTTTGGGAGATGCTAAATAGTTGGACGTTGACTTGAGATTGGGCTTTATAAGCTGATTTTGGGCTTAAGAGAAGCTGATTGGCAAACAAAGCATGGACTGAAGAAGTTTTATAATTGGGCTGTTTGTGAATTGGGCTGGTAGCTTCTCAAATGGGCCATGCAAGGAAGAGACCGGATTCCAATGGGTACAATGAATGATATAGAAGGCGGCAGAAATATGTTTTTATGGGTTTCGATTCCCACTTTGATATATATAGAGAGTAGATTATTAGATGAGGGGAGATATTGATTTAGCTCGATAGTTTTTACGTAGCTTAGGTTTTATTTTTAGTTTTAGTTTTTGTTCGCCGCATGAGACTTTCACGAGGGAGTTGGCCGGGTGTTATTGGAGATTTTGTTATTCAAGAATTCTAGCTCTTGTTTTGAATTATCTACATAATTAAGACTAAGTTTTCTTACTCTTTGTTTGTATTGAATAATTCTTGGCTAGATTATATATTGTGATCATGTCTTCAATTATGTTTGGCTAAATTCCTAGTTCTAGGGTTTTGGTGATCCATTCAATGTCTATTTAATTAAAGTTATATTCTTTATCTGAACTGAAATATATTTGATTCGATCCTAGGTTGCGTTATGCCCTATTTGTTTTATGCATATAGGATTCCTATTAGAGTTTGAGACCGAGAGGAGATAACAATAATAGGAGATTGATTAATTGAATATACAATTGTTTGTTCATGTTAGATCCCTAGGATTGGACTTGAGAATTATTTGCGCGAGAGCGACTTAATTTCTCTTGTGTGATTTCTTAACTATCGTAGTTGTTTTAGGGTTTGAGTAATTTCAGCGGAGCGCGAGAGCGGATGTTGTCTTTATTTTTCCCTAATTACTAAAGAGCCCAAAGGATCTAAATTAGACTTGCTTTGTGCGAGAGTGACTGCTAGTCGAGTTTAGGTACATGCACTTGTCGTCCGAGAGGAGTTAGTGTTTACTTTAGATAGTTGGTCCTTCAAATAAATTCAGGCAGAGTATAATTTTATTTATTGAAACATTGTTTTGGTGATCCTTGACCTTAGACACATCTATCTCATATATTTTATCCCTTTATTTGCATTATTACTAGTTACCTTAGTTATAGATTTTCCATTCTTCATTATATTTTTGGCCTAATTTATTAGTAGAGTTACAATTAATATTACATTGGTCCTTGTGAGATCGACACTTGAGGTACTACAATTGATCCCGTTCGCTTGCGGGTTGGTTTTGGCAGCATCAAGTTCTAACATTGCAAACACTCCTACTTTAAAATGTTCTAACATTGCAACTCGAGATTCATTGGAGTGAAATTTACTTGCGTTTGAGGTGTACACAAATTGTGCCATATTTTTTTTTTTGGTTTCCCATCCGGTTCGCCCTGCCCCAGTGGCTTCGGGTCGGACTTAAGCCCAGGACTACATCCGGATTCGGAGCGGGGTAGGAAATCACGGCTTTAAACTCCTCCCAACGATGTTGCAGGGGATCGAACACGGGGTTCACCCTTCCAAGTGCAGCTCCCATACCACTGCACCAACGCACCGTTGGTTGTGCCATATTGGTGCCACAGAGATGTCAAATATGTAATTATATCTGTTTTTTCAATTTAATAAAAAAGATAAAAATATTAAAAAAAAGACTCATACTTCTTTAATACACCTTATTTAGTTATTCTAATCCCTCTTAGACATTAATTTAAAAGAAAACTAGAATATGTATCCGTACCATACTACCTGATGAAATATACACACGAGTTTTTTAATAATCGCACAACACTTCAACAGGAAGAGCGCTCGTCCTGGTGAAGCGCTCTTCCTGCTGAAGTGTCAGTGCAACGACTATTTTTAAAAAAAATTAGAGCCGTTAGGCACGGTTTCAGAAAGCGTGCTCTAACGGCTATATTTAAACGGCTCAATTTTTGCCTATATATAAACATCTCTAAAATTTCCATCTCATTCTCTATCCATCTAAACTCATTGCAAAATGTCATCGTCTGAAGAGTGGGTGTCTTCAACGTCGTCGGAAGAGGAAGACGGAGAATACGAATCTGATTCAAGTACCGAAGCGGACGAGGTATGTTGTATTACACTTTTATGTAGCGCATTACATAGTTATATTGAGCCTAATTATAGTTAGTGTTATATTTAAGAAGAATTTTGATTAATGATAACTTTATTATTATTGAATCTAAATAAAGTAATTTTAATCGAAAAATAATGAAACTATTGTATTGTACTTATTGGAAGAAAAAAAATTGATATTAAGTTGATAGTTTAGATATTTATATTATTAAATGTCAATATTCTATTTTAATTTAAGTAGATATTTTTAGAATGTTGTAGGAAAAATAATTCATAATATTGTGGTCATAGTTGATGTATTAAGAGTAATCAATTTATGTATAGGTGACTGGAATAGATTTCTCAATTGCTCTTTATCCCGAGCATGTGTGGGATGATCGACAAGACATGCTTGACTGGGCTAGAGAGCTTGGTCGGGAAAAGAACTTCGTGTTGGTCATAAAGACATCAAATAAAAGTCTAGTCAAACTAACATGTGATCAAGCCGGTAAGTATAGATCCGGAAAGAGGATATTGCCTGGAACAGTGTAATAGCTGCGGTTTTTAAGGATATTTTCAAATTTTTCTCGGATATCTTTTTAACCTTTTTGTCCGTTTTAACGCTTAATCCAATATTTTTGTTGGAGATTAAATTCTAGAAAATTCTTGGTGATATCCTAAAACCACAAAGAAATGATTTTATGGATCGGTGTGAATTCTAGGATTTTTCAGCGGAAAAAGAATATTTATTGGATAAGCCGTCTTTTTAATTATGTACCGGAAGGAATGTAAAATACGAAACGGAAGCCTTAAAAATTGAAGGTAGCAAGATAAAATCATGGAAAATTGGTTTTATTGGTCTACATAATTTACGGGACGTTTTTCGTTTAGTGAGTTTTTCCACCCGAGGTACACAATTTTGCCGCTTTAACGCGAGTCCCGTTCCGGGACGGAAAAGTGCATTGCCGCCTCTTGCTTAGATGCTAAGGGATGGGAGATAGATTTTAGTACAAATCCATTTTGTTTGACTTTTCAAATCTCATCTCCTTCCATTTCAAATCAAAAGAACCGAGAGAGAGAGTCCTACGGGACGACGAACTCGTGCGATCGAATTTCGACCTCCATTGCCGGCCATCTTCCTCGCCACCACCTTGTCAGCCACCACCCTCATCACCTCCTCTTTGTTGTGTGAAACCGGGCTGTTTGAAAGCCGAAACCAGGGAGACAAATCAGGACGGAACGAACTTGGGAGAGGGAGCGCCATCTCCATCTTCGGCTTCTTCTTCTGCCTCGCTGCCCCGCCGCCGGCGAACAGCAGCTCGCCGACCACCACCCACCACCAGGGGTTGCCACCGGACACCACGCCGCCACCCTTGGGTCCTTGGGTCGAACCACCATCGAGCCGAACAAGCTCGAAGTTCGAGTGAAGGTATTAACGCTCGAAATTAATTAGCGGGGGTGGTTACGGAGCCACCGAAAGGACCTTTCGGGTCCGCTTTACTAAGTAAATTTATGGTTTTTATAATCTTGACGTTGATACGGTTCCACAGGTTCAAACCGCTCGAGAAATGGACGTCTGGATTATTACTTATAGCGAAGACAAGTTTAGACATCGATTGTCAGGTAAAGGACTTCGGATAATTACTCACGATTCGTTGTTAATCCGTTTGATCTGAGATTTTGTAATCTTGTAGATCTGCTACTAATGAACAATTTTTATATAGAAAATTGTTTCAAAAGTGAAGCGGATAATTAGTTATAATTCCGTCAAGATGGCTCCTTGAAGCATGAAAACTAAGGATTTATATATATATATATATATATATATATATATCCATATTCGGAAATCAAATCGTTTATCGATTAGGAAGTTGTAGAATTGGATTATACAACTAAGAATTGTATCCATGAGCTTCTGGTTGAAGAATCTGTTGTTATAATTGGCAGAAGGCAGATAAAGATTTCTGTTGGACTCGCTGAGAGCGTAAAGCACGCCTTATAAGGCAAGTGGACGGTTCGTTCTTGCATTATTGTTATTAAATGAGGAATTGAATCCCATTTAATATTTGTGTTGGGAACAACTTGTATGCTTAATAAAATATGATAGGTTGTTATATTGTTAGAAATAATGACCATGTTGTTTATTCAGTTTGCGCTAGAACTGGATTTAGGTCCGTTATGTGCGACCTTGGTTGTTGTCTCTCGCTGAGACATTGTTGTGATTCAGATAGTTCAGGGAGTGGTTTTATATCCTCTCTTTATAACAATATTACATTAGGAGGGGCCTAATCCTAATGATGAGTCATGACTCTCTTCCCCTACTCTTCGTGTGAGAGGGTTGATAGGCACTCTAGCTAAGTGCAGGTTCGGCACGGTGTAGTGTAGACGACATGGTAATAGGCCTCTGTGATCTCTACCTCACCATATGCAAATGAAAGATCAAGGATAACAGAAGTCCTGTGATCTTGGGTACAGAGTAGATGACATGGATGAAATATTCTGATGATCTCTACAATACCACGATATTTCGGCAGTAGTTCGAGCCGATTAAAAACGACCAACTTGTTTGTGAAAAGTTTTGAAAGTAATATAAGATAAGTGCGTTAGGCACACTAAAATACCTGAATGGTTCGTCCAGTCGGGAAGCCATTCTTGCTTTTAGAATGTTATGTGATTAATATGAGTTCCCAACAATTGTTCATGTTTCATAATGGAACCGCAAGTTGTGGTGTCCTATCTTTTGATTATGCATGCCTCATTTCTTATCCTCTATGGGACTGCTAACTGTTGGATCATCGATCGGTTGCCATTCGGATTTCGATGCCAATATGTTTAGTCACTACCATAGGAACCAGTCATTTTCTCCACTTGCTTAGTCTTTCATTAGACTAATCCGACCACCTTATTCAATTGCATGGCCGGCTGGTGCCCACCGTCTGTATACGACGCATCACCTGCTAAAAAAGTTAATCCGCGAAGAGAAGGCTAGCCAAGGAGTTTAGAATGTAAAAAGGTTTTGAAAGTGGTCGCTTGAAGAAGAATAAGTCTGTTGTAAATATTTTACTTTTGCCCAAGTTATGGTTAGGATTTTGTGTATGGAAGGAAGTCATACTATGGTTTGTAATAAAGTGTTGTAATACTTGTTGTGATTATAAGTTTTAAAGCCTTGGGTAACCTTGGATTAGGACTAATTAGGGTTACTGACGGTAACACCTCAAGTACAATAGGGAGGGGGTGTTACAAACAGAGCATGGGAGTATCTATCAACCACTTACCAAAACTCCAACAAAGAAGTGTGGATGCCCGTTTGAGTTGCTTGGAGTTCGAAGTAAACTGGTTAATGGGCCTTAATGGTGAAATGCGGATTGCACAACCATGATCTTCCAAGTAGCTTGCATGGCCATCTACATGCGGGTCAATTAACAAGAGATCAAAAGCAGATGGTTATTGAAAGGTTGATCATGCTCGCCCTCCTAGGACTATACTTGCTGAGTTGAGGCAGCGATATTCGGGTAATGTGACCTCAATTCGACACATCTATAGTGTGAGGGATAAGTTATTACTACAGGAATGCGGAGAAATGACAGTAACACAATGGTCGCTAAATTTTTTGAATGTCCACAAGTATAGAGTGCATCCCAAGCATCGAGGGAATTCGAATGAGGTCGAAATCATATTTTTTGTGCACCCGACATCATTGCATTTGATGAAGATGTTTCCATATGTAATCATTATGGACACCACATACAAGACCAATAGGTACGTTTGAGTAATAATTTGAGTTTATTTTATACATTATTATATCATTATACTTAATGTTGGTGGGATTTTCATACAATTGTTGACAGGTATGACATGCCTCTGTTAGAGATGGTGGGTTTTACTTGCACCGGATAACGGAAATACATTCAACATCGGTTTCGCATTTATGTCAAATGAAGAGACAAGGAGTTATAGTTGGGTGTTACGTCAATTAAAGAATTTGTACAAGGAACTAGGAGTAAGGCCTAATGCGATAATGATGGATAGGGACAAGGCCAGAAACGCTCGTGCATAGCCCGCACCGTGCTGGATCCCCTGTATAGAAAAATTATCAAATTAATTAATAATAATACCTAATTTATAAATAATTTAACTTGAAATAATGTACAAGATAGAAAAATACCATGCCCTCGTCAACTCCAGGAATAGGGTGGTTATCCGGAGGTCGGGGGTGATCCTGGGGCTCAGATCTCGAGTCCACGTACGGATGAGATCGATCCCTGAACCACTCAATGTAGTCATCACTAACCTCCCATGCATATACGACTCGAGTATCCTTTATAAGAGGGATCAGAAGGTCGTAGTGATGAGCCCAATGGTCATCGTCTGGACTAAATGTGACCCTGTATCGAGACAGAGTCGCATGACGCTCCATTGTCATCGGCCTGATGGGAGGATCCGGAATATCCTGATGGTGGGCATACTGTCGATAACATCTGCCCGACATGTATGCCTCATGTACATCAAGACATTGTAGTGTGCCGTGGTATCGAGAAATCCGATACTCTCCCTCAAAATCTAATGTCATCCATTCGAGGTCAAAAAGACGACCAAGACCACTCTCCCGAACAAGATGCCACCACGTACCGGGCCCGCCCCCAATATCGTGTCTAGTGTCATTGAGTCGCATCCGTCGGGACCAAACCCTCAAAATCTTCCTCCGCAGATCATCTTCAATAATCGGGGCAACTAGAGGAGGCTGGTCACCCCTCTACTGAGCCTCCTCGAACTCCTGTAGGAGATGTGTCAATCGATATATCTCCCGAGCTAAATGAGTGTCATAGCTAACGAGGAGAGTACCATACAAAGGACCTCCTGGCTCCGCGACCTCGATCTCATGACCCGCAGGATCCTCTACGAGGGAATCGGAAGCCGGGGCCGGAGCTGGAGGGGGGAGCGGAAGCCTGGGCTGAATCTGGGAGTGGAACGGAAGCTTGAGCCGAAGATGGGGGGGAACAGAAGCCTAGGCCGAGGATGGAGGGGGAACGGAAGCCTGGGCCGAGGATGGAGGGGGAACGGAAGCCTGGGCCGAGGATGGAGGGGGAGCGGAATCCTGGGCCGAAGCTGGAAGGGAAGCGGAATCCTGTGACAAACCTGGAGGAGAAATAGAGGGGGGCGGAACTGTGGGTGAGGTCGGGGCGGTAAGAGAGAGGGGAGATGTGGTCGGGATATGGATCAAAGTGGTACCCTCAGTCGACGATGGGAAGAGCGGACTAGACGTCGGGGGTATAGAAGAATCATCTACAGATAGGTCCTCCACTGTACCCATGGGAGCGTCCGGTTCAATATCGACAAACTGCATGTCAACCTCATCATCTCGCCCCTCATTGATCGAATCCTCGCAATCCTCATCAACCTCATCGTCAAACTCAACATCTGTCGTGGCGGATGGGTCAATATCTCGCTCCATCCCATCAGTCAACTCGGGATCCGGCTGATGCACATCTAACGCCCGGGCCAATGCTAGTATAGCATGTGCAACTGTTGCTGCTGAAGGCTGCTTCTTCCTCTTCTTCCTCCTCCTCAAAATAGTATTGAGGCTCGTGTGCAACTCCTTAACTAAATTTTCGTATGTCAAATTATGTTATTTGAATTTCATATATGAGTTGAATTTTTTCATTTTCATTTTCTATTTCTAAGGGTCTTTATATAATAGTTTGAAAATTTGTTCTTACACTCGTAAAAATTGAATTCAAAATTTTAAAATATTCAATTCTTTTATTTTTCTTTTCAGTCTAACTTTTCTTTTGTATTTCTTCTATTTTATATATATTAGTTCGTATTCGAGTTTTTTTACTTGTCGAAATTCAATTCAAATTTGATTTCATAATATTCAATTATAAATTTATATTCAATTTAAATTACAAAGAATATTCAGATTTTCATTTCGAATAATTGTTTATTGTTATATATATATACCAATTTCAAATTTGAACATTTTTATTTCCTATCTATTTAGAACTTTTCTATTGAAATTCTTCTATATATTTTAAAAGTATTAAATTGTAAAGTTCTAAATATTCGAATGTCAATATTCAAACAATGCTTGTGTGCAACAACTCCGTAAATAAATTTTCAAATGCTATAATCCTAAATATTCAAATACTAGATAATCAATATGCGACTGTTATAATGAGCGGAATTAAATAATAGTTCGACATTCTATATAATAAGCAATTATTATTCAAAATTTTCTATGAATTGTAATATCTTCTAATACTAAATTATATGATTTAATTTAATTAAATAACATAATAATTAAAATTAAATTACTTACCACCTCATACTTGGATCTCATTCGGATCTAAGTTTAGGGCGGATCCGCTTGGCATGATTTACGCTACCGAACAGGTGCCATGGGCGCCGCTGTCGCTTTCGGAATTGCCGCCTCCGACGACGTTCCAGCCTGGTTTGTCGTCGGTTCGAATTGGTTCACCGCTGTCTCCTCTAGATTTGTAGGAGATTCGCAAACAGATAATTGAAATAATAGAACGAATATTTAAACCAGCAAAAACACTTAATTGATTGATAAACCCAAATTTGGGGAAGAAGAGTTTACAAGAGGATAAGACCCTCACACTCAATACAAAAACTCTCTTGCCAGACAAGAAACAGAAAGCAAAAACATATAGCAAGGAGCACAGCACTATCGTCTAGTGGTCCCCACATAAGTGAGGGTAAAAGAGTCCAAATTGGCCAAATTCCACGCCTTCTATCTCTCGGCTCCGACTTGACCAAAATAACAAGTTTACCCTCATTATTCCTACACCCCCCTTCAAGTTGGACCTAGTAGAAGTCCTAACTTGGAAAGAAGGAAAGAGTGTTGATTAGAATTTAGGCTTTAATCATAATATCTGCAAGCTGCAGATGAGTAGGAATGTAGGCAGTCTGCAGAAAACCTTCCTGAATTTTCTCTCGAGTGAAATGGCAGTCTATGCCAATGTGCTTTGTCCTTTCATGTAGACAAGGATTAGCCGCCATCTGCCGTGCTACACGATTATCACACAACAATCACACTGGCAAGGATAGAGCAACTCGCAAATCATGCAAAATGTAGCTTGTCCAAACCAGCTCTGCAGTTGTGTAAGCCATGCTCCTGTATTCAGCCTCTGCTGAGGAGCGGGAAATTGTATTCTGTTTTTTCGTTTTCCAAGAGATAAGAGAGTGCCCAAGGAAAATACAATATCCACTAAGAGATCTTCGGGTCATCAAGCAATTTCCCCAATCAGAATCTGTAAAACCCGTGACCTTCAAGCTTGTTTGCACAAGATAAAACAAGCCAAGAGATGTAGTGCCACAAAGATATCGAAGAACATGTTGGGCGGCCTGCATATGAGGGACTCTGGGCTGTGAAACAAATTGACTAAGATAATGAACAGAATAGGACATGTATGGCCGAGTCAAAGACAAGTAGAGCAATCTCCCAATCAACCGACGATATTGCTCAGGATCATCAAGAAGAACTCCTTCAGTCAGCTGAAGTTTCAAACCAGCAGGTAAAGGGCACTGAACTGCCTTAGCTGAATTCATATGAGCATCAGTCAAAATATCTGTAATGTACTTATGCTGACTAAGAATAACCCCTGAATCATCGCGATATAGTTCCATGCCCAAGAAATATCGAGCCTGGCCGAGATCCTTAATGGTGAACTCCTTATGCAAAGCAGCCTTAACAATCAAAACTTCGTCCGCATCAGTGCCGGTAAGGAGTATATCGTCAACATAAACTAACAAGATTGTGATCTTTGGCCCACAATGCTTCACAAACATGGAATAGTCATGTTAGGACTGCATATATCCCAACCTAAGTAAGAACTGAGTCAATTCTACATTCCACTATCGGGAATCTTGCTTCAAACCATAAAGTGACCTTTTTAAACAACACGCCTGCCTTGGTTCAGCCTTAGAATAGCCCTCTGGAGGGACCATATAAATCTCTTCCTCAAGATGCCCATGCAGAAATGCATTATTGACATCTAACTGGTGAATAGACCATTTATAGGCCGTAGCTAAAGCTATGACCATTCTGACAGTTGGAATCTTTGCCACTGGTGAAAAGGTATGTTTGTAGTCTTTTCCAAGTTTCTGACTAAAACCTTTTACCACTAATCGTGCTTTAAATCTTTCAACCTCTCCATTAGGATGAAATTTAATTTTATAAACCCATTTGGATTTAATAGCTTGATGTCCAACTGGTAAGGAGGTTAAAACCCAAGTTCCATTTTTCTCTAGGGCATGCAATTCAGCTTTCATGGCTTCCATCCATCTTGGATCATCTTTTGCCTCACAAAACCGACTTGGCTCTTTGATGGCAAGAACATTGGCTAATGAGGCAAAATATTCGGTTTGAGCAGAGTTGACTACAAAGTCTTGCAACCATGCTGGACTTGACTTGGTTCTAGTGGACCTTCTTAGCATAGGAGGTTGTTGAAAAATATCACCAGATTCATGTGCATTACCAATTTCTTGCATCACTGATTGCTCTGCTATGGCAGGGTCAGGACTCCTCATATTCATATCAGTCTGAAACATGTCACCCTCCTCATCTATTCTTAGTTGATCCTGAGCATAACTCTGCGAGTGAGATGAAGAAGCTCTGACATCTGGCTCTTTAGTTGGTGCAAAAGGAAAGACCTCCTCATAAAATTGCACATCCCTACTTAAGAAAACTTCTTTGCTTTCTAAATCAAATAACTTGTATCCTTTGTAATTAGGAGGATAACCTATGAATGCACACCTTCTGCCTCTAGGTTGCATTTTATCACTAGGCTTCTTCCCCGTAGCTGCATAACATAAACACCCAAAGACACGCAAATTATCCAAACAGGGTGCCTTTCCAAACAACACCTCAAAAGGCGTCAGCCAGTTCAACCTAGCAACAAGCAACTTGTTAATCAGGTAAGTAGTTGTCAAAACACAATCACCCCAGAATTCTAGAGGCAAATTAGCTTGAATCCTAAGCGCTCTAGCTGTATCAAGGAGGTGTCGATGCTTCCTCTCGACCACCCCATTTGGTTGTGGACTGTAACTCAGAGATTTCTGATGCACAATTCCCATATTAGCAAACAGTTGTTGACACCCCTTGTTGACAATTTCAGTACCATTATCAGACCTGACATACTTGGGAACCTTATCAAAATGATTCCTCACATATTGAAGAAACCTTGTCAAAACCTCAACAACTTCATCCTTTTTGTGAACCAAATATGTCCAGCAAACCCGACTGTAATCATCTATTATAGTCAAAAAATAAGTTGCACCAGCCAAGGATGCCACTCTATAGGGTCCCCATAAATCTATGTGGACCAATTCAAATATATGAGAAGCACAATGAGAACTAGTAGGAAAAGATAGCTTGTGAAATTTAGCTAAGGAGCAAACATTACACAAGAAATTGTCATCATGTTTAGCCTTACAACCAGGCAAATGCAACATCTTAGAAAGGGAAACATGCCCTAATCTCTTATGTAAAAGCATAAACTCTAAATCTTCTGACAAAGTTGAACTCACAACTGCCTTTCCTTTTTCTCTATCCAGCTGCTTTCCTTTCTCTACTTTAACTCTGTATAATCCTCCTGTACCTTGTCCTTGAGCTACATTCTTCTTACTCAAACGGTCCTGTAACACACAGTAATCCTTATAAAAATGTGCTCCAAGTATTCCCTCATGTACCAATTTACTCACTAATATCAAATTATATTTGAACTCAGGCACATATAAAACATCTTTCAATATCAAGTCATCATTCAAAGCAACATTCCCAACTGTGTGTACTCCTTTGTAAGAACCATCAGGTAAAACAACATGAATAACATGATTTATTTTTCTAGGCTCAATAAGACAATCATAATGGGATGTTATATGATCTGAAGCTCCAATGTCCACAATCCAAGCTTGTTTATCATTTTGACAAACATTTAGACAAGGTGCAGAAATACCTGAAAAGTGATAGTTGGCTCTACTTCCTCTAGCAACAACGTGCATTGCTTTCTCTGTCTTAAACGCCTTCATGACATCTTGACAAGCACTTGAGAGGCTGGAAACTGCTTGCATCAGCTGCTGACTCTGATTACCTTGCTGTTCTGAACAGTTACCAATGTTAAAAGGACTCTCTTCTGACCCAACCCTCTCTTGCTCAACATTAGCAGCCATCCTCACCCCTTTCTTGCCTTTTTTCCCCTTATACCAATCAGGGTATCCCACCAATTCAAAGCAATTTTCCTTAATATGCCCCTCTTCCTTACAATGATAGCAAACCCTCCTATCTTGCCCCTTTCTAAAATCTTTGTTCTCACCAGATGATCCTTTATCATTGCCATATTTGTCTTTGTTATCCCTGTCATTCTCACTGTTGTTAGCCATGAAAGCCACTGGTTCAAAAGTCCCACAGTTCGAAATTTGTTTTTGCTTTTCTACTTGCACAACAATCCGGTAAGCTTTGTTCACATCAGGCAACGGTTCTGTAGCAGGCAACTGACCCTGAACACTGTCATAATCAACATTCAATTTCAACAAGAATTGCATCAATTTCGTCTGTTCTTCCATCTCCTGATATTTAGCCCCAATTCCACACTTACATTGAACCAGGATACCACAATTACATTCAGGTATGCTACTCAGATTATCAAGTTCATCCTAGAGTCGTTTAATCTTATTGTAAAAAGCAGTGACACTGAGATTACCTTGGCTTAGCTGTGAAATCTCTTGCTGAAGTTGGTAGATAAGTGGATCGTTGCTTTGATGGAACCTCTCGTTGATGTCCAACCAAAGGCGTCTCGTTGATCCATTGTAGATAAATCCGCCCGAGATGTCAGGACTCATTGAGTTCAAAATCCAACACGCCACCATCGAGTCGCATCGTGACCATCTCGGAAAATCCTTGTGATTCTTCGCCGGTTTTACTCTGAATCCGTCTATGAAACTCAGTTTGAGTTTCGCCGCCAGCGACAACCTCACTTGCCGACTCCAAAACAGAGAGTTACTCCCATCAAACAAATTGTTCGTGAGATTCATGCCTGGATAGTCCGAATTGCTTAGATACAGCGGATCCCCTTGATTCGCCATCTGCATCGCTAGTTGATTCTATCCCGGTACGACCTCGTCCGGCATCTTCGATCAAAATTCTCAAAAAAATATGTGAATCCCTAATTTTGCTCTGATACCATGTAGTAGATTCACAAACAGATAATTGAAATAATAGAACGAAGATTTAAACCAGCAAAAACACTTAGTTGATTGATAAACCCAAATTTGGGGAAGAAGAGTTTGCAAGAGGATAAGACCCTCGCACTCAATACAAAAACTCTCTTGCCAGACAGAAACAGAAAGCAAAAACATATAGCAAGGAGCACAACACTATCGTCTAGTGGTCCCCACATAAGTGAGGGTAAAAGAGTCCAAATTGGCCAAATTCCACGCCTTCTATCTCTCGGCTCCAACTTGACCAAAATAACCAGTTTACCCTCATTATTCCTACAAGATTCGACGCCTGCGCCACTGTCTCGTCCAAAATTGCCGCCTCCTACGACGTCTCCTCCGGATTCGCCGCGTGCGAGCCCTGGTTCGCTCCCTGGTTCAACGACGAGTTCAGATCTGGGGGGTCGACCTCCATTACGCCCGATTTGGGTAAGATTGGGGAAGGTCGGAATGGGTTTGGTTAATTTCGGGATGGTTGAGGGATTTGGGTGCCGGATTTGGGTGTCGGAAAATCGGGGAAGACGAAGGACGCCGAAACGGCATACACAGTCGTCGCTCGTGTGTATTTAACCTAGAAGAGCGCTCGTCTGGGGAGCGTGCGCTTCTGAATGAAACGCTCATTTGGAACGCGCGGCCCATTAATCATTGGGCCCATAAATTTTTCTACTAGGTCACGCTATTTAAATGAGCGCTCTTTCCGGAAGAGCGCTCATACGAAATGAGCGCTCGTCCAGAACGAGTGTTGTGCGATTATCAAAAAAAACAGGTGTATAAAGTTCCCGCGTATAAATAATATATTTTAAAATAAATAATTTAAAAATATTTATTTCTTATTATATTTATGCGAATGTTAACAAAATTTTCCAATTATTTTAATCTGAGACCTAATACTTTTAATTTTTTAAAAAAGTCCAGAGTACATATAACTTATCAAGCAAATACATTTAACATAACAATGTACAAATTTCGTTTTATTTGAAAGATATTACTAAATTTTTAGTTCTTGTTAAAAAGTTTGGGTAATATATAATAATTAAGGAGAAATTAAAATTTTAGTAGATATAGATTTATTTATTATTTTTTAACAAATTTAGATAAAGATAGATATATTTATTTAACATTATTTTAAATTATGTAGACCACAGATCTGCCAATATCGTTGTAAGTATCGACCTTTATTTAATTACAGAAAGAGTCTAGTGCGAATGGGCGCTCATGTGAGAAATAAGAATAAATCTCGCTCGTCCCTTCCAAAAAATCAACGTCTCTGATTAGACATTCATTAAAAAAAATTATAAAATACGACACGAGCTAATTTTTCCAATATTATTCGCGTATTTGTCGATAAAATACGGCACAGATGAATTTTTCCCGTATTTTTCGAAAAATACTTTTTTATGAGACACGCCTAGTTGTTCATCAAAACTAGCGATTTGTTCATCAAATCTGGCGATTTGTTCATCAAAACTAGCGATTTTGATGAAATGGCTGCACCCGAAGTAGCGGCTAGAAGTGCGCCGACATAAGACTTGTGTTGCATCGTGTCGTCACGGACCACGGCGGTGATGGCAGATTGGCAGGAGACATCGTCGGTGTGACGGTCCCGGTGGTGACAACCGTGGCGGCAGGAGGGACGGTTGGAGTGACGATCCCGATGGTAACGACCGACAGATCGTTTTTGGATGCATCATCATCGGACATTGTGAAAAATTAGGGTTTGGAAGAAAAAACCAAGGATCGTATTATGCTATGGATACCATGTGAAGATAAAAGATTTGTGTGAATGTAATCTTGCATTAACTAGAATACCCTAGAAGGGGATTTTATCTATCTCGGAGCACAGGATAAAGATATAGAGAATATCCTATACATAAGGAAAATATTCTATACAAGATAATATTTATCCTAATAACCCCAGAGTATTATGCTATTATACCCCCTTTTAAGACTATTTACCAAAATCACCCTTTCTTATCTTGTTCAAGCCATTCAAACTCTTTTCCAACTGAATTCATTCTTCACACAACAACATCAAAGGATTTTCTCTTTCTCTCCCCATTGTCTCGAACAAACCCCAAAGCAACACACTTGTTTTTCTTGTTGATTCGATCATAGCCGAGCTCAAGTTTGCAAACCTTGTTGTCTAAGCAATTCAAGCAAGCAACTTTGGAGGAGTTCTAAGGAGAAGAAGCAATTCAAATTAGCTTGACAACATCAGGACCTACAACAACTCGAAAGTGAAGCCATCTGGCTGAGCATTCCGTATCAGTGTATGTGCATCTTAAATTTAGAGTTGGATATAAGAATGTTATGTTGGAACAATTGTAAGCTTTGCTGATAATCTGAGCAATTATTTATTAGCATTGTACGTGATAAACAGAACAAACCGGCCTAAGGGAGCCTTAAGGCCTCGGCGCTTTTATTTTGGTTCATGTTTTGTTTCGTTTCTTGCTTTTCGGTTTTGTTTTGCCTCACCTTTCTCTTTTGCTTGTCCAGTTTTCTACTTGTGTTTTGTGGTCTCGTTGGGTCGTTGGTCGCTCCCCCTCTGCTTTAAGTCAGGGGTGCCCCGATCTTGACCCCCCAGATTTCCCGTAAGGGAAGTTCCACTGGGTAAATGTTGTTGTTGTTGTTGTTGTGTACGTGATAAACAGAAATCCAACCATAACTTGTCATAAGATAGCTAAAGACTTTATAACATGAAACAAATAAGAAAAGGGCTTCTCATAAGTCATGGCTACATATTGCTTCGTTATTGCATAAGCCACTTTGGCAATCTTTATGGCCTAGAGTATAATCAAACTAAAAGTTCATGAATCTTAGTACAATGGTTGGTGAGTTTTCTCAAGTCATACCACCATGCCTAATGTCTCCTCCTATCTTATTCTTTGCCCTGACCATAAATCCAACTTCCGTTTACTAAAACAAAGTCTGGGTTAAAGACAATTATCGTATTTACTAACGAAAAAATGTGAATCTTAAATGGCCAAAATGAATCAAACTTCCCGGGATAATCATCAATTAAAAACGTAACGTGAAAACCAAGCTGAACACCTGGGAACAAGCAACTCCAGGACTTTTCATACTCTTTACAGCAAAAAATTCCAACTGTGAATTTCAATCTGACACTGGAGAAGATTAACATACACATACTCGTAAGCCACATAACACGAACAAGTTCATTTAAGAAAGCTATACATCTCAACTGCATATACAAACATTGCAGCGGCTGGGTAGGGATTTCAGTATTTCACACATGTCTAGCCACTGGCTGGAACTCGCCTCCACCCTTTTTCATCCATATGGTAGATCGTGTTCTCTTGACTTGATCCACAAATAGACGGTGTCTGCATTTTAGAAAAAAGAGAAAGGCATTGTAAGTATGAAAGAGATCTTCATTGGCCTTTCTAGTATTCAGCCTTCAAGAACATGAATAAACGCTTCTTTGGGGCTTCTTTTGTACATTTTCCAAACAAATAACCAAGCACAAAAATAAGTTTTGGGGAATATGAGACCACAAAAGATGGATCTTGGGACTCTGCTGGATAAAAGCTTTACAATAAAACTGTACTTGGTTATCCTAATCAGCTAGATCCATGTGGTGAATGGACTATAGAAATTAATTGCTAAGGTTAATATCGATCCTTCTATTGGAAGAACAAATATAGAAAGCACGTTTGATTTTACATGAAACCATTTTCACATTTTGAAAATTCTTGAATATTTCAGTTCCACTTAGATGATGCTAAATTCATATAATTTCTTGTTGTAAGCCTCTGTAACTCTATCCTGTGTGTAGAACATGATCTTTCAAGTTGGAGCCTGTCTAAAAAATATAAATTTGGACCAATAAGCTTTGAGTTATGACTAATAGAGTGAAGTTAGATAGTAGGATGGAAATAGAAAACAAACCTTTCAAACTCCAGCTTCTGTGTAACAATGCCATTGAGTAGCAGCTCTGAGCTATAAACTTCGGCTCCTGCAAGTATGGAGCAAAGTTGCAGAACATAAATAAAATTCCTCCATGCATGGGCTTTAGTAATTACTCGGTGCAATTGTTCCTACCTTTTTTCAAGAGAGGCACACAGAACTCATAGTCTTCTTCACAAGACAAAACCAGTAGGTTGTTCCGAAGCTCGTCACCTTTATATATAGATCTGCATATTCTTTCAAATGCCTGAAAATCATTGTGTTAGAAGAGCGTGAAAATCTCAAAGATAAGATCCAAACATACTTTCACCAGGTCAAGAAATGTCAGAGGATAAAGATAAAAAGGGTGCCAATTTAGTAAAATATGGTATTGAGTTGGACAAAAGCATCCGGAAGTATAACAACGACCTGCTTCTTACAAAGAAAATAAATACTAACAATAAAACCTGCACAGCACAAGAATCATCTTTAAAAAATGTTTTATCTACTTCAATAGATTCAATGTCACGAAACCAGTAACCAAAGTCAGATTAACCGGTTTTCAACTAGTTCGCATTCAAGACATTTCATGAAAAACCTTTTTAGGATTCTCTGCTGTTCTATTTTGTTTTATATGGAGGCAGATGAAGCGAAAAGAGACACAAACAACTAAATATATTTTTAAGCCGGTTTATCTGGTGAAATTCCTTGCACATGCTCTCAAGAAGTGGCATACTAAAATCATTCCAAATAAGTTCATAATAATATTTTTCATCTCCATCGAAAAATAAAAAGCAGATAAGATCCAGCCGTTTATGCATCTGAAACAGGCGTGGGATAGCAACTTTGATAGGTTGTCTCAAAAAGAAAACATTTAGGTGTGTTATACCTGACCATGAACTGCCTTCACCAAACTTGACAGTATTTCTACACCTGGCATTGTATTCGGAGTGATTAGAACTTTTCTACCCTGCAAGGGAAAAATTGTTTTAATAAATGCCAAAGAGAGACCAAGCATTTGCTATTTTACAACAAACAAACATTACCTCTAGAAGTGGATGCTGCCTAGCACGTGCAAGTGAATCTGGCATGTTGAATCCAAATTCTTTTTCCTTCTTCGCATCTCTCAGTAAGTACTTCTTTTCATCAATGTAGCAACCAGCCTGTACACAGCTTTCAAGCCATAAGTGATTTACCACTGGTTTTCCATGTGCTATGGCGTCTAACATATTCCTTGTGCGTACAAATTCATCAGTTACAAAATGAGTAGCATCCAATATTGATGATACAGCTGTTACCCCTAACCGAACCAAAATCTGCATATAATAAGACATTATTGTGTAGAAAACATATATGAGACATCATTGCAAAAAAAAAAGAGAGAGAGAGAGTTTCCAGTCTTATCAGAATATGCAACATAAAGTTACCTTCTTTTGGTGTTTAATAATCTCTTCATCCAAGTGATGGCTGAACAGAACTCTGATGCTAGTTATATCTCTCCTCTTCCGTAGACCTTTATCAGGCGAACTACATATAGGCTCAGAGGGCATTAAACTCTTAAGTTCTTTCACGAGGGATGGCGTCTTATTTTCCTTGGATGAAATCTTATAATACTCATCACCCATACAAACAGGTGATGATGTATTTATAGGAGTTCTCAAGTTGACAGGTGTAGTGCAAGCAGGAAGAAAAGGTTTTGCCATTTCCTTGGGAGTCCCCTGTGTGAGGCGTTCTGGCCTGTTTTCAGCTGCCGGCGAGCTGCAAATGTCATCATTGGAACACAACGTTGGTTTAGACTGTTTTTGTGGCAGCACATTTCTACTTGATCTCCTCTTTCTTGTGATAGCTTGTCCTCCTAAGTCATGTTCAGCATATTCTGCAAGAGAACCCTTGCTTTTATCATTTTTGCTTTGATCAGACCTATTTTGAACATTAGCACTGCTGCAGTTTAGTTGGTCAAGTTGTAGAGACTTTGTTTTAGCATCAACCCCAGCATTATTTCTTTTCCTTTTGGATCCATCATTATCCACCACAGTCAAATTTTCTTTCCCTGACTTGGGATCATCTGATGATTCTGATGCGGCATTAGCAGTACTAACAGTTGCTAGCCTAGCTTTCCGTGTCCGTGATGCAATTGGTGCAACACTGTTGATCTTCTTTTCTATGCACTGTTTCTTTGCCGGTTTGGATCCATTATCCTCCAGGTTTCTTTCTTGAGCTCCATTCTTTACTTTGTCATTGGCCTTCAAAGAATTCTTCTCCAGCATCCCCACATTTATTTTGGTCATCTTTACTGTATTTTGCATTTGCCTTGTTGCTTTTCCTTTTACTACTTGCTTCCTGACATTCTGAGGAACTGATGCAGCAGAACATTTGGACACATCACCCGTATGATTTCTGCTTCTTTTATTTTGTTTGGACCGAGTAGTTACTCCCAAGTCAATTGCAAGCACTCTCTTCCGGTTAAAACTTTGTTTCACATTGCTCCTTTTTGTCATCTTATCCTTCAGCTGGCCTCTACAGTCTTCACCTTCAAAAGCATTTTCACCATCCATGGAAAGGGTGATTCCTTTGGATAGTGTCTCCATAGCTTCAGCAGCCATCTGAGTATCAACTCCTACACCAACCGCTTCAACCATCTCAGCGTCAATAGCTCCAGTTTCAACTTGCTCATCAAAGTCACAATTCAGGTCCCTTCTTATATTTAATTTCTCAAGCTGATCCAACTTTCTACCAGCAGCGCATGTAAGTTCAGAGTGAGCCAAACCCTTTACTCCAATATGCTTATCTATTGGTTGGCCTTCCTTATTTATAGACTTCAGGTGCTTAGAATTCGGCGGCTTAGTGATAGGTTTGTGGGCAAAATTTTTTTTACCAAAGAATAGTTCCTTGTTTCTAGTGAGAAATTCACCACCTCCTTCATCCTCGAGGGTATTATTCCAATCATACACCCCCCTTTTTGCATGTGAGCAGCAGATATTATTTCTCTTTGCAAGTTTCTGAGTACCCTTTGCACTCAAAATAGGATTTTGGTTTTCACATGCAGCATGTAGCCGCCTAGCCCCTAGATCAAAATCACAGACATTATCTTTAAGAAACTGATCAACAAAGTCAAGTGCATTAGCCTGTGACAAATCTCCAGGCTCTTGAGAATTCACATAGCTTAATCCAGCCGATTCATTCGCATAACTATGCACTTGACCAAGGTCTTCTCCTTTAGCACAATCATTAGCAATGTCTCTGTGCTCATCTTCAGCAATATTAATGTCATCCAGAAGAAGTTTCCTTGCTGCTGATCTAACATGTTTTGTATTAGAATTGTAGTTTATCCCTTTCAGACGCTCACTGGTTTTCCCCATGTCAGACTGATCAATTGTTCCATCACATGATTGATTAGAAGCATCCTCGCTTTCTACACCCTTGAAAGATTTCCTACGAGCTGAAAGACCAGAAGCCCGTAGTGAAGCAGTGCGTATTGAAGTGAACCCTCGCCTCATAGAACCTAAAGTATGAGAGGATCATGAAAAATTACCAATAGCAGAAGAAGAAACGACCATAGACATTAAACAATAACAAAATAAAGCACACGTTCTTTTCCTATTAATAAAAAGAAACAACAACAACAACAACATTGACCCAGTTCAGTACCCCTCAAAAAAAAATGGGGGCACCCTTGGCTAAAAGCTGAGGGGGTGCGACCGAGAGACCAAAAAAAAAATAGAAAGTAGCATAGTTTGCAATGTACAACACGTCAACACACATAAAATTGTTACCCATTCACTTCGATCCCTAAAACAAAGACTTGTAATTTGAAATATCGGCTCAGTAAATGAGTTAACAACAGTCTTCAAGTTTAACAGTCTCAAGCATCACAGTAATACAGAAATTAGAATCCAAATTCTGCATTGGCTATGAGGAAATAGCAAAAGGCTGTCACTAACCAGCGGAATGAACTGAACCGGCTGACTTGGATTCCGCTTCCTCTTGGTTACAAATGGAAGTGTGCTGGATCCCTTCACTGCCCAATGCATTAGCACTGCTTCTCTTAAATGATTCAGTATCAGTCAAAACTTCAGTGCCATCTGTATCCTCCTCGTCAGTATCACATAACACCTGAGTTTCCAGATCGCTATAGTAATCTTCTACATTGTCCAGCACTTGGGTCTCCTCTCCAAAATCCATCACTTGAGTTTCCCCAGCGAGATTCAACGGTTGTGTTTCAGTATCAAAATTCAACACTTGGGTGTCAAAGGCATCATTAGCGGGAGCAGTGGCGGAGGCAGATGCCGCCCCCACCAGCGGCCGGGAGTTCTCAGCCAGCGTCACAAAAACAATGAAATTTTGGATCTTTATTTCTCAATTGAGACAAAGTTAACCTACAAACACTAAAAACAAAATTCAATTGAGAAAGACATGTTCAAACCGATCAATTTTGGAGACGAATTTGCAGACTTTGACGAGGCAGAGAAGATATGCCGGCAGTGAGGAATTCGACAAATCCACACAACCGCACTGACAAAATTAGGGTTTCAAAATAGTGGAGAAGGAAATATGTTTTGTGGGAATTGGGATAGTTTTTTTTTTTTTCCTGAACCGTTTTTATTGTCAGATATCACTGCAGGCGCCGGTGAGGTTTGGGCGGGGAATTTTCTCCCCTTCCCGCGCGGTGAATTACCAAGCAATGATTCATTTGGTCTAGTTATATAATTCTCGTCTAGGGTGCCGAAACTCCCGAGTTCAATTCTCCGAATGGCCGCTGTTATAATTTTTCCCATAAGAATATTATAATTTTGGTTTTTTTTTTGTCAAAAAACACCCTTTAAAACATGCATTTTTTAAAAAATTACGTTTTGAAAATTTTTATAAGTAAAAACACCTTTTATAATCAAACACCCAATTTTAAACACCTTAATAATTTTCCGCTGATATTTTATTCTAATTGGACTAAAATACCATTTTAAAAATAAATTAATTTGATTTTTTATGTCAATATGAATAAAATTTACGCATTATTTTAATGTAAGATCCAATATTTTCTTTTTTCCTTTACTAAAAGAAAATGAATTAGTTTAACAATTTTTAAATTTGTAAACATATGTTTAAATTTAAAATTATTCATATAATATCAAACAAAAGTTTGTTTCTAATTTATATATTTTTTTCATTATAATATGAGATTTGAATATATAGTTAATTAATAAAATATATAACTAATTAAATTAGAATGAGATAAGAATGAATATAAGATTTAGTTATTAGTTTGTAACAAACCTATATAAAAATAAAACAACATAATTATAAATATCTTTTTTTTAATTAGTCTTGAATTGTTTTTTTAGTGTGCTGATGATGTGGCGCCACATAGGCGAATTTAATATGAAGGCGACACACAGGCAAAATAAATATGATGCTGACATGTGTCATAAAAGTGACTTCTTTAGTGTATATATAGATACATAGATTATTTCATGAAAAGAATAAAAATATTATATTATGATAATGATGGTGAATATCTGGCTTTAAAGATAAAATAATTATTTTTAAGTAAAAATGAAATTACACATTTAAAAACCACACACCGGAACATAATGGAATGTCAAAACGACGACATCGACATGACAATGTCATTAGAACAGGAAAATGCCTTTCTTAAAAGAATCCAGTACCCATAAATTTTAGACTGCGTTTTCGACAATCGTCTATTTAATCAATCGATTACCAACTCTTGTTTCTTAGAAAACACACTCTATGTACGTGTGTGTTTCTTAGAAAACACATCTTCATAACAAATAAAACCCAAATCATAACACATTACTAGGGTGGCATTGGCCGACACTTCAATCGGTTGAAAGTTAAAAAAATTCATTCAGACCAGTGGCGATCTAGGGGGCTTGGGTGGGCAGCCCCCCTTCATTATATATATATATATATATATATATATATATATATATATATATATATATATATATATATATATATATATATATATATATATATTAGTAGCATTGTTGTACATTTGAAACTTGTAGTTCAAATGGCAAGAGTTCAACACTATCACAAGTAGGGTTGTCAAAATTTGACCCGTCCCGAATAACCCACCCGACCCGCCCGACTCCGAATCCGACCCGACCCGAGAAAACAATAAAAAGTTTTATACCCGAAACATGTTTGACCCAAACTGATTTTACCCGAATCCGAAAAAACCCGAACACGAGATTAACCCAAAACCGATTATACCTGAATGGACTAGCCTGATGCAACCCGGTATCCGATGCTACCCCACCCAAAGTCATCCGAAAATCCGAAGTTACCCGACCCGAAACCATCCGAAAATTATATTATGTTTTAAAATATTAATAATAGTGAATATTTATTATAATTATGTTTAAATTAAATGTTACATTAAATATTTAGACCCTAAAGTAGTCAAACTACACAAAATAATCATTAGATATATGGTATGAATCAAATTTCGGCTTGCTCGAAATCAGATTAACCCGAAATTCGTCCAAAGTCGAAATTCGATTCACCCAATATCCGAAAAAACCGAAACCGAACTCACCTGAAATCCGACTAAACCCGAAACCGAACTAAACTCGAAACCGAACTTATCCGAAATCAAGTTGGACCGAAAACCGAATGACCCGACCGAAATTGACCCAAAACCCGACTTTGCCCGATTAATTGAGCACCCGACCCGAAATAATCCAACCCAATTTGACCCGATTTTCAAAATATCCGAATTTGACCCGAATCCGAACTTACCCTAAACTAAATTGACCCGACCCAAACCCGACCCGCCCGATTGACACCCCTTCACAAGTGAACAACCCCGGGTTCGAATCCTTAGCTCCCCACCCCATAATTTTTTAATCTCTTTGTAGTTTGTACATTTATTAGATGTAGCATGTAGGCACTAGGCAGCAGCATGTAGCCCCCTGCCAGTACTACGAATGGACTTTTTCTAGTTCGTAGTGCACTTTTCCTACTTTGGAGTGCAATTTTTTGCATTTACACTTTTCGTACTTTGTAGTGCACTTTTCATATTTTTTGTAGTAAGCTATTTGGATTGCATTTTTTGTATTTTGTAATGCACTTTTCGCACTTTTCGTACTTTGTAGTGCACTTTTTAATTTTAAGGATAAGAGTTTGTTTCATTTGAAACAAACTCTCATATTATATTTGCTCTATTTATTATATAAACTTTTGAATGATATATTAAATAGAAATATTTATATTTATAAATAGAAATACATATTAAAAACGTGTAGTATGAACTCTTGACATTATAAGAAAAACCACATATAAGTTTCAAATTTGACAATTAATGTAAAAATTATACGGAGTAATAAGTATTATTTGAATTTTTTTAATTAAAAATGGATAATATGTCTTGTTGTTGTATGTAATATATGATCTTATAAATTTATAATGTGTACTGATGTATGCACTCCTAAATAGTTGGGAAGACTTTGTAGTTTGTTCCCTCCTAAATTGCGACATTTTTCACAAAGCTCCCGATCCATTGAATATTTTCACCCCCTTCGAAAAAATCCTGGATCCGTCACTGATTCAGACTACTTCAACGATATATATTTGAACTCCTCACATTGAAGACAAAGACAGACAAAAATCAATCGTGATGCAACGTAGCTCTATTAATTAGAGCAGCGTACTAAATTACTAATAAAGAAAGCTAGTCGGCAACCGGAGTCCGATTGCAATGTCGATGATCTTTCTCCACGTGTTCTTCTTGCCGAAGATTAATACGGCCATCATCATGGCGGCGAAGCTCCACGGGCGGGTTATGGCGATCCATTGGAAGCTTAATTTGGTCAGGGGATCCGGTAAGGACGAGGGGCACATTCTCACAATTGCAAATCTCGATCATGAAGCCATCTGGGTCGTTGAAGAAGAGTTGATCAATCGCCATCTTGTTGTCCTCGTCCCCCACCGTTCTCTTGATGTACTCCACCCCGTGCTCCTTAAGCCTCCTCTCCATATCCTCCATGTTCTCACACTACAATCAATTTATACCATACGTCGACTCAATTTACCAACACACGATCCAAGAATATAATGCTACATATGCAAATCAAGTACTATATACGAGAAGTTAATTAAGTTTTAGACACCTAGTGCTCCCATTGGAATTACAAAAAAAAAAAAAAACTTTACACAAAACTAGAAGAACTAACAAGACGAGTTGAATCATGTCATTTGACTATTCAAATAACATTTATTTATAAATGTTATTTGAATAGATAAATTTAAAATAACATTTATTTATTACTAATATAAAAATTATCAGTGTAAAAAGTATTACTATTACGAAATCAATGACTAAATATGCACTATAATTAAAAAGCTTTTAAATACAAAAAAAATATTTTTTATACAGAAAAATATAGAAACTTATAAAAACGTACGTACAATTTTTTTTATATAGAATCATAAAACTAGTATGTATTCCCGTACAAGGTACGGGTTTTGCTTAAACAAAATTATTTATACTAGTTTTTTTTCAAATACATGAATTATCTAAATACATGAATTATCTAGAAACAAATAATTAGATTTTATTAATAATTTATATTTATATATTAAACAAAGTATAATTAATATATTGGTTTTTTTTGATATGATAATTTTTTTAGATAAGGAATGTATACTCGATTTATTATTAAATTAAAATTTTTACATATCATACATAAAACATTTTTCCTATCTAAAAACTAATATATGAAATTAATATCATTTTCAAAAAAAAATATCTTTTTAAAAAATAATTATTATTAATTAATGTAGGAAATAAGATAAATTAAAGGTTTTTTAGAATATAAAACTCTTTTTTAATAGTAATATTCTAATTTAATAATAAATCAAGTTAACTTAAATAAATTATGTTAATAAAATTATCTTTTAAGTTTTTCTAGAAATTAGAACTTTATATTATTACTAATATTCAAATTGAATAATACTTCAAAAATAAATTAAATCAAGTTATCTAAAATAAATTATGTGAATCAGTTTTGTTATTTTGTTTAAAAAATTAATAAATAAATATAAACAATTTATTTTTTAAGATATAAATAAAATATTTATACAGTAGTCTACAATTAGATTTCAACCAATTAAAAATAGCCCAATTATATAGGATATTAAAAAGATGAATGATGTGGTACAATGTGTGATTGACATGTGTCATTTTATATAGGATATTTTTAATAAACTATACATATTTTATCTAAAAAAATTATTATTTAAAAAATAATAATTATAAATTAATATAGGCGAGAATATATTTAAAAAACATATAAATATAAACAATTAAAAATAATTAATTAAGATATTTTAGTTAAAAAACAATTATATCTAAAAATAGTTAAATATTTTAGAATTTGTATGATAGGATAATAAAATATCCTAATGATCATATCTATCATATTCAAACAAAAATAAAAGATTGTTTAATAATTAAATTTTCTTTCCTATATTCTAAATATAAACATGGATAAAAATTTATCATATCCAAAAATAAAAGACTAGTTTTTAAAAAAAAGCGATCGTATTGTCCAATCTAAAAATGACATGTGTCGTTTAATAATTTTTTTAAACTCCGCTTTATGTTATGTTATAGTTATGATAATTTTTTTTATATAAAAAAATACAATTTTTTTAACTACAAAAGAAATTTAATCGATCAATAGGAATTTAGCCTTATTTGGAAAAAATTCCTGTCTCCGCCCCCTACACCTAAACTGTATTAATTCTGTACCTGGAAGGAGATGTGGTTGTCCATGGGGTTCAAGTAGTCAGGATCGCTTGGCAACCTACGAATCGTAGAGCTATCCTTAGCCTGCGCCAAGTGAATCCCGACGCCGTAGTTGAAGAGCCAAGCCCCATCGAAATCGAACGCTTGGGGCCTCTCGATCACCACGAACCCGAGCACCTTCTCGTAGAACTCCAAAGACTCCTTCAGCGACCGGCACAGCCTCGTCACGTGGTTCAATGCCATCAGAGGCGGCGCCGCTTTCGTATCGGTTTCGTTCTCTTGTGGGTGTCTCCGGTCTTCGCCGGTCAAAGTTCCGAGGGCGGGGTTACTTTCCATTTTCGGCCGGTGTGGAGGTTTCCTCTACCGGAAGGGTGGTTAGTTTGAAGCTTGAATGGACCGGGTGGGTTTGTGTATTTGAATGCGGCGTAAGGTGGGTTCGGGAGATGACACGTGTTCGGGTTCTGCATTGCATGCTTGGTTACGTGGTGGACTCACGTGCGTTGAGAAGGATGTATGTACATTAGTACGTGGTTTGGTGCATTTGTGTTGACTCGGTTTGGAGCTACAGGCCCAATTTCATTTTGGGCCCGGTCCATTGTGAAACTATTTTTTTGAAAACGGTGGTGAAAGCCAACCTTTGTTGATAAACCCGTGTTCGTAAATTAGTTTGTAAAATATACCGATCAAGTATATCGGCTTATATTGAGTGGAAGAGGAGATAAGGATCGAATCTAAAACCTCCCAAAATTCTCATGTCTCCTACTATTAGATCATTCCATGTGAAATTTTGAGACTTAAGCTTGGATCGGTTAGATAGGTCAGTACTCACTAGTCCGGTAATCCGTATTGGACCCGGTTTTCATAAATCGAACATCATATATATTATAAGCCTTTTGTTTTTACTAGAAAGAGAGATTTTGTTGGTAAAAAAGAATGACAATATTCTCCAAAGCTATATTGAAAAAAATGGGCTTACATGTAAATATGTAATCAAACAAATAAATCTTGTTTATTTATTGATATTGGTATTGCTATGAATGATGTTGTTTAGAGATTTCCTATCTCTTTTTCTACCAAAAAAATATTTTTTACCTCTTTATAGATGGGTAGAGAAGAATGATCCTCCTTGGATCTAACAGTTAAAGATTAACATTGGTAAAGTAAATTAAATTTTCTACTCCCTAAATATACTTCCTTTTATACTCTTTTACGCCGTGATTGGGTGATGAATTTCTAAATTACGTTAATAAGAAACTTAAATATTAGTAAAATATTAAAAAATATCTTCTAATCAATTAAAACAAGGGAGTATAAGAGGGAGTAGAAAAGTAAAAAAATCGGACCGTGTTTGCTTTATTTTAAAAGCCGCAATATGTGGTGGTTTCACTTTAGAGCCTGATATTTTTTGGTGAAAGTTATTTTATCTAGTTTAAAAAATATAGTAATAGATACAGTAAAAAATTCTATTTCAAAAGTATTAAAATATATTTTTTGAACAAAAATATTTTTTATTTTATTTTAAAGTGAAACAAGGTAATGAAACAGGTTGACCTTAGAGCGTCAACCAAACGTCACCGACCCTTCTGAGTTTTGAGACTACTCGAGAGTTCTGATAATTCTTCCGTTGAAGAACAAAAGGAATCTACGAACAATCTGGAAAGGCGAAAAATTCGTCTGAGTTTTCGCCCTTCCTCCCCCAAATTCGCTGTTGATAGAGAGAATTCATAGAGGAGCGACATGTTGAGGGACACCTCCACCTGCAACACATTCAATTATGGCGACGCCCTCTACTGGGACTCTCGCTATGTTCAAGAGGCAGGCTCCTTTGACTGGTACCAGCAATACTCTGCTCTCCAACCCTTGCTCCGCAAATTCGTTCCTACCTCTTCCCGTGTTCTCATGGTTGGTTGTGGCAACGCTGGTATGTGCTGCCGATTTCTTTCCCTGATTGAATTTTCATTCAATTGGATGTTCCCCAACTTCAATTTTAGGGTTTTATTATAGTTGCCTGAATCTTGCGTTGACTTAGAAGTGAGGGCTGTGAATTGTCTTTTCCCAATTTGATCTGATCATTGATTCGGTCCTGTGTGCGTTGACATTTGATTTGCCCCATTCGAATTCTCTCCTGTGATTTGATCTTGTAAATGCACTTTGCTTCTTTTCTGGGCAGTCATTTCTGAGGACATGGTAAAGGATGGATATGAAGAGATTATCAATATTGACATTTCGTCCGTTGCAATTGACATTATGAAAAGAAAGCACGAGAATGTTCCTCAGCTGAAATGTATCCTGGATGGAAATTTGCTCATTCTTATTACACTAGTATTTGTGTTGTTTGTTTCTGTTACGATGCCCCTTGACACATATGTAGACTTGCAAATGGATGTCAGGGATATGAGCGTTCTAACAGACGAATCGTTTGATAGTGTGATTGATAAAGGTATTTCCAGATTTTCATCCTGCTTGTGCTGTTTAAGAATCTATGATCAAATTGGTAAACTAATCTCTAGTGTATTTATCTGCTCTCCACCACAGGAACTCTTGATGCATTAATGGTATGATTTTTTTTCTCTTGAACTCTACTGATGATATTTGAGGTTGGTTTATTGTGCTACTGATCTTTATTGTGCTTCTTCTGGTGTTAGTGTGGTGCGGATGCTCTAACAAGCTCCACTCGGATGCTAGGTGAAGTAAACAGGTCTTAAACTTTTGTCTTTTGATCTTGATCGACCTCCTATACAATCATCCACACTTTGAACTCCTGTTAAGAATTTTGTGCTCTAACTAGTTAATCGTCCTAGCAGGCTTCTGAAACCAGGAGGGTCCTATATACTGGTAATTTTTTTGTATGCCTGAGTTTTCAGATTGACCTTTTCTTTTATCAATTCCCCTATAAGGAGTAACGATTGCTGATCCATAAGTGTATCCTTTTAAACAGATTACTTACGGTGAGCCTCCGGTGAGGATGCCTTGTTTGAAGAGATCATTTCGCAGCTGGCAAATTTTACTTTACATTATACGTAAGTTTCATGAACTTATTAGTGCACAATGTCCAATTGTCCGTTGCGTTGTCATCCTTCCTTTATTTTTTTCACTTTCTTCATATTTTTATAAGTTGGCCACTGTTTCTTCATATGAACCATAAATAAGAACATTTTACATTACACTGTTTTTTTATGTTGCATTTTTTTTTGTGTGTAGCTTGTTCTATTGATATAACAAACACTTTTTCATTGCTTCTGCAAAGACAGTAACTAGAACGCTTCTTCTGTGCCAAGAAATAAAGTTCTGCTGTTTTTCTTATTCTTTGTATTCACTAGATCATGTGAAAACTCGTGTTTTCCATAGATTGTGTGAAAATAACAACAAATGTCCAGCCTATTGAATCATGTGAGTGACTGTAAAGGCTTAATCAAGTATTGATTTTGCACTCTTGCAAATCTGTCACATTGTTTAGAGAACATCTTAGATTTGATCATGTTCAAGTGTGTATATATATTACAACACGAAATGGGTTATGATTCAACAATCTCTTATCCATTGCAGCTAGACCGGGATTTCAGAGGCAATCAGGTTCAACCTCAGTAGAGAAATCTAGCCCTGAACTTGTTCCTTTGACAGAGGAGGGTATGCTGCCACGGGACTTTGTCTTGCAAGATCCGGATTGCCACTTCATTTACATTTGCCAAAAGCCAAATGAGGTATAAGGCTTGTTGTAGATCAAAACACCTCCACAATGGAGGATGGATCGCGAAAGAGTTTCGTGAGTAGTGTAGTTGTTGACTTGATCAACAAGATTGTACAATAAAAAAAATTACAAGGATAAAGAAAGATTCATTACAAGGTGTGTTTGTAACATTATGTATTGTTGTTGTGTGATTTCTAACATTATTATTTATTTCTGTACAACTCAACATTTTTACATCAAGCAAATGTTTGTACTCTTTTGAAAGAGAATTCCATCTTGTTTGGTACTTGACGAACTTCTAAAGCCACATTCTACAAGTCGTTCTAAAAATCCCGTCTAAGCTCCACTTAGACAATGGAATGTCCTTGCCTGGCTAGCCATTTAGACCGTCTAGGCATCCGTGTAAGACCGTCGAGTCCACCGTTTATGGTTCTTAGATTGGTTGTAGACTTGTAGTAGTATCCCTACACCCTACTAACAAACATGTAGCGTAGTGGGAGGGTTTACGCTTCCCTTCGCTGAGGTCGAGGGTTCGACTCTCATTGGAGGAGAAATGAACTTGTTGGGAGAGCAGATCCCACCCCAAAATAAAGGAACCCTCGCGAGACTCGAACTCCAGACGTAGGCGTTTGATGGAGCAAAATTCTCCGCTGAACTGGGTGACAATGACCAAAAAAAAATATAAAAACGGACCCCTAAACGCCATAAAATGGCTAAAACCCTAGATTTGCGTGCAGCAATTTGCGTTCACACTCCTCTTTTCTTCTTTCTCTCCTTTTCTTTCTCCTTATCCTCAGCTTCTTCTTCGATTCGGTTTTTTCTTCATTCTCGCCCTTCTTAATTATCTCCTCTGATGCGTTTGTTTGATTTTGTGATTTCCTCCATTCTCATGCTAGGGTTTCAAATTCTGGTGTCGTCATTTGCTTGTTTTCGCCTACAAAGTCCAACAGGTATACCCATGGTCTGAATTCATAACATCTGAACGGATTCGTTCGTGGTCCCCTTCATTTGAAATTCAATTTCTACTGTACATACTGCATAGGGCCGGAGACATGGTGGCGGCGTTTTGTAGTGGACGAGTAATCATGAAGGTTAGGGTTGTGCCTTCGTGTGCGGTGTATTGGGTGGCTGGAATTAGTTTTGTTGCTTTAGGCTTTCGATTATGTGGTGTTCTGATATTAGTTTGCCTTCTGATCGCAGGAATTACCGGATGAGGAATAAGGTATTATTAGCTTGTGGAGTTATTCATTACTTTCGTTATTTGAAGCTCAAAGCCATTTATCTTTGTCATGCTGTGCCTAGTCGTGAATAAATTTGATTACTTAGTACTTCAATTAATTAATTCTCTATTCGTTGTAAGCTATCATGTGAATCTGATTACAAATTTGTAATGAATCGGAGCATGCTGTGTTCATATTTACTGCTAATGATGCCTATATAATCTTGTAAGTTCAGTTTCAGGTACTGTTATGTTAATGCTCTTCTTTCTATTAGTAGCTCGAAGTATCTCTTTGGAATAGGTCATAGGTGTATAGATGTAACCAAGCTGTAAAGTAGAACTGAAATGTTTTTGGGAGTTTCTTTCTGTCTGTGTTGTGTTTGCATTGATGTTCATGCGTTCCTCATCCCCTAAAACACATCTTTCGCCTGAAAAACCATGGCAGAGTGAAGAGCAGAACCGGAACCAGATCTTTTATTTCCTGCCTTAGCCAATAGGAGAGAGCAAGAAGATTGCTTTTCTCAGTTTTCTGTTGGCCAAAGCTTGAGAATTCGAGTTGGTCCCTTGAAAGGTTATATGTGCCGGGTTTTAGCTGATTTTCGCCAGAAGGTTCTTAGAGGTATTTTGTTTACTCTAATGCTTTCTCATATCTAAACTAATTGTTGAATACTGAGAAGGTTCCTTTTTTTTTTTTTTACATGTGTTATGATTCATCAATCACAACTCTCCTTCCTTTTCTTAATTCCATCACTTACCTCCCACTTCCATCAATGAAGTTTCCAAACCATCTTTGAGATAGAATGTGAAAATTGAAACAACCAACATGCATCTTTAAGATAGATTTGTGAAAATTGAAACAAACGGCTTAGGAGTCATCAATCACAAAATTATAACAAGTCTCATTCCTTTTTATTAATTTGATCACCTACCTCCCACTTCCATCAATGAAGTGTATAATTAAGAGTGTAGTAGTATCCTTTCTCTCATTTCCCTAGTCTTGTTTCTCTCTATACTGTAACAAAGCCTCCAAAACAACACGCCCTAGCTAGTTTTTATTTGTCTCCAGCGACTTAGTTGACTTGAATCATGGAGAATCCGAAATAATACATTCCAATGGTATGGTGCAGGAGAAATGTTGCTATATATGCGGTGTTGTGGGCTTTGAAGAATTGCTTGCAACTTGCATAAAATGCAAATCATCCTTTATTCATCTGTAGGAGGTTACAGATGACCTTCCTTCTCTCATTTTTCTTGTTTTGCCAATATCGTGGTTTAATATTGTTTTGCTAGTAAGCCATAAATAGATTACAATTTATTTTAATTAGTGGTATAGACATGCATGCTCTTGCTCTAGGAATTGCATGAAAATTGTTTAGCTCATTATCCCAGGTGACTGGATCTGTGAAGATTGCCACGAAACTCTGAAACTAGGTATGTGAAAACTATTTTAGCTCGTAAAAAAGGTACTCTCCACTCGATGCAAGATTCACTTTAAACACTTGTTTCGGAGTTTCGTGGCAATCTTCACAGATCCAGTCAGATATGAGCTAAACAATTTTCATGCAATACCTAGAGCAAGAACATGCACGTCTATACCAAAAATTAAAATGAATTGTAATCTATTTATGGCTTACTAGCAAAACAATATTAAACCACGATATTGGCAAAACAAGAAAAATGAGAGAAGGAAGCCATCGTACAGATGAATAAAGGATGTTTTGCATTCCATGTAAGTTGCCAACAGTTCTTCAAAGCCCACGATACCGCATATATAGCAACATTTCTCATGCACCATACCATTGGAATGTATCATTCCGGATTCTCCATGATACAAGTCCACTGAGCCGCTGCTTGTGCTCTCTCGGTGGGAATGAAGACAAATTAAAACTAGCTAGGGTGCGTTGTTTTGGAGACTTTGTTACAGTGTGGAGGAGGGAAATGAAAGAGGATTATACTACACTCTTCTTTGTACACTTCATTGATGGAAATGGGAGGTAGGTGATTGAATTAATAAAAAGGAAGGAGAGTTGTTATAATTGTGATTGATGACTCATAAGCCGGTTGTTTCAATTTTCACAGATTTATCTTAAAGATGTTTTGGAAACGGGAAGTAGGTGATGGAATTACAAAATAAGGAAGGAGAGTTGTGATTGATGAATGATGACTCACAACACATGTAACAAGCAAATTATAGTTTACGTGTGGATGGTTTCTAGATGTAGTTTAGTCATATTCTAAATTACACATTCAGCCAACACGTGCTGGTGAAATTCATGGAAGAAGTCCGCTCCTTTTAGCAGCACATGCATTGCGATTTCTCCTTGCAAAACACAGGGAGCTGCAGACTTACTGGGACGTTGGGCTTGCCTTATTGGACTCATTAAATTTTTATGGGCCTAGGCCCAATCATCAGCCTAGAAACCCAAATTTAAAATAGACTGAGAATTTTTTTTTAAGTTACACTAATAATTAATCAATTTTTCTAAGGGTATAGGTTAAGATCCTTAAAATAGAAACAATTTATTAATTTATATTTATTTAAGATTAATCACTTTTTTTACAAAGGATTTATTAATTTTCTTATAGGATTTTAGTTTCTTAAAATGACAAACTTAACCTATGGCCTAAGGACCGTTTGTTTCGCCAGTACGTACTAAATTCCCCACCAGACAGTGATCAACCCACACAGTTTCTTGGACGGAAATGTTTTTCTTAAAGATTGTATAGTTTAAAAAATAGTGTTTTGATCATTATATGTGTCTCCCATTTATCTGTAGTCGAGGGGTCAAGTCAATGTAAGTTCTGCATTGTGAATGGGCAACTAAACAAAATATGCTCATTAGTCTCGTCTTGATGATTGCATAGCGAACATTGTGATGCAACAAAGATGTGTCTATTGATTAAAAGATTCTTAGTGGGAAACCCCTTTACCAAAATTTTACATAAGAACATTTTTATTTTTGGGATTACATCTAGTTTCCAAATACAATCAAATTCTCAGTCATTTAAATTTAGTTCATTTGAAACTAACGAAAACGTCAATTGGGTAGAGAATCGTTTGTTTTTTCTCGGATGCCAATATAACCTATCTTGGATTTGATTTTTTGGAATAGTAATGGCCTTAATCTTTGTTATGCTGGTCTGGCTAAAAAATTTCTTACTTCATTTTCCTTCCACTATCTATTTGAGTCAATAAAGTTCGCCACTACGTAGTAACTGTCGCAGTATGCCCCACCCAGACATACTTCTCTTAATGGTCTTGTCGTTAACCACGAGTCTTTCCAAAACCGGACTGATTTACCGTCTCTGATTTGCACTATTAAGCCATTTTGGAATTCTTCCTTCCAACTTGTTAGTTTTTTCCATTGACATGAAGAATTTTTTGGGCATACTTGACAATAAAAACCCAGACATTTGCAGGTTCTGTCAAAATTTTCCATAGCAGTCGCATTTGCAACGCTTTGTTAATATGCCTCGCTTTTCGAAGATCTAATCCTCCTTTTCTCGTTAATCTACAAATCTTGTCCCATCCTACTAAGGGCATCTATTTTAGTACATATAACAAGACTATTATAAGTATAATATTTATTAAAACTTAATTTCACATTAATTTATTCAAGTAATGTTATGTGGTGTAATTTTTCAACAGATGTGGTTTCTGCTTTATAATATATTAGACTATTAGGTATATCCATACCGATTATCTGCAAACTCTAAGGTCATGTTTGTTATGCTGTTGGAATCGGAATCGAATAAGAAATCGAAATAAATCAATTCTTTGACATGTTGTTTGGTATGTTGTCGGAATGAATCATTCCTAAAAACTATGGTTTAAATTTTAGGTTTTAGACCTTATAATTTAGGGTTTATGTTTTTTTAGAATTTGATATAGGGCGCGCCCTTATGCTTTTGAGATGGATTTAGTTCTTAGAAATGAAATTGATCCCGAACTCTGGTCGGTCAAACAATATAGTGGAATCAACTATTTATGTGATTTTTATTCCTGATTTCCAGAAAATCAAACTAAACGAGGCCTAAGATATTTAGTGTCGACAAAAAAAAGAAAAAGAAGAACGAGGTAATATCAAGTTCATTCTATTCCGGTTAATTTAAAGTATATATTCTAAATTTTGACAAAAGAAAAGTTGTTGCTTCATTATAATTATATTTTGTCCTGGTTTTCCCAAAGAATATACGTGGGCCTTAATTTTATCTTCATCCTGTGTCGTTACAATTTCGTCCCCTTCAATTATTCACATTAAATATGATCGACGATGGAGGTGGATGGATGCTTCACGCAATCACGTTCATGGCCGTGGTTTCAGGCAAAAGGCCCGAGAATGCCAGCAAATGCTACCCCAATTTTACAAACATTAATGTTGTCAATATTGTGTTCATTATTGAAATAACTTCACATTAATAGTATTAAATTTATTATTTTAATAAAAAACAAACAAAAAACTGTACTTCTCTGACTTAATTAACTCGTATACTATTCTTCCGATTTAAAATAATTACTATCTTCGTTCAAAAATACATATCGTTTTAAAATTTATCTTAAAAACTAAAATATTATATAAATTTAATTAGTGAGTTTAGTTTAAATTAAACAAACTTTTATCCTAAAACGTGAAACGAATGCACTTTTCTTAGTTCGTAGTACACTTTTCATACAAAAGTGTATTGCAAAATACAAAAAGTACAACCCGAAAAAATACACTACAAAAAGTACGAAAAGTGCACAACAAAGTACGAAAAGTGCACTCCGAAATAGGAAAAGTGCACTACGAACTAGGAAAAGTGCATTCGTTGCAGGATAAGAGTTCGTTTCATTTGAGCCAAAGTCTTTAATTAGATCCCCACAGTTTTATGAAAATCTTTGACTTTCTATTATATACTTATGCAATTATTTTTAATTTATGAGGATAATATTAAAAAACGCGATAAAATATGTCAAATGACAAATATTATTGAACACAAAATATCTGGTCAAAACGACATAAAAATTGTATCATTTTAATTTTTTACAGGTTTTAAGAAAAACATAATTAAACTTAAAATCTTAAAACTTTTCTCAATATTATTATTTTTTTTATTATTTCACCACCTTTTTAGGTCAATCATAAGAAATATTGGTTAAATAAAACAAATTTAAACATCAATGTTCATACCTCATTGTTTAATAGTAATTATCTAAAAAATCTACAGCAACACATAAAATTGATCAATATTCAAGTACTAATACAACACTTAATCTAGTCGAAAAGTAGGATTGTAATCGAACCGAGCCGAGCCGAACTTTGAATTGTTCAAACTTGGCTTGATTAAAAATAGGTGAGCTCGAACACGAGCTTGGTTCATCAATGCTCATCGAGCTCAAGTTTAACTCGTAAACCTCTCATTTAGTTTTTTCGTGAGACAAATCTGAGACAAATTGTTTACTTGTTTGATTATAAAAGCAAATGAAACTAAAACTTAAATTTCGTAGTTTGAGAGAGACCACCAAAACTATGTAATTTTAACATTAACTATATACTACATATAATATATAATATAGTATAGCTTATTCATAAACGTATAATCTAATTTTTTATGTACGTATAATCAAGTTTGCTCATGAGCAAATGAGGTGAGCTATCTTGTGCTCAAGCTCAGTTCATTTATCTTTCGAACTTTAAAATTGGGCTCAAGCTCGATTCCTTTATAAATTAAGATAAACATGAATAAGATTTAACTAAGCCTAAAACCAAATTTTTCACGAACGGTTCTGTAACATAGCAATATCGAAAAAATAATATTTTATTAATTGAATATATATATATATATATATATATATATATATATATATATATATATATATATATAATTACACTCATTCCTTCTTTCCTTACTTCCACCATGTTTGCATGTGAGTATGAGGAGGTGTCCGTATAACGCATTAATTAGGGATCAGAGATGCTAATCCCACGAAAGATTTTTAGATTTATACCGGTACTTGTTTACTCGGAAAATTAATTACTTTGCGTTTTATTCTTATCTTGAAAAACATTGGAGCATGTATGTTATATAATGTACTTACTACTTACCAAATAAGTGCACTTTAATTCTATGCACCTTGCCCACAAACGTGGTTACATACTTATACAACATATTCGCCAATCGGCAGCAAACCCCACCACCATTTTTTTTGTATCTTTCTAACAAATAATCTTCTTCGAAAATGATCAAATCTAGGTTTTCCTCGTTGTGAATTCTTAATCATCATGTAAAAAAAATCACATCAAAATTAATGGCAACACAAGTAACTCTTCATATCTCCTCCAACAACGGTTTTTGGTTTTTATTTTTCTTAAAGATATAATACGAAGTATATGAAATAATATAACTGTATCATATAGTTTATTACTAAATAGACTGACATTGGATACGCATCCATAATAAAATTTGGATAAGAAAATCGTCTCCTTGATCTCTACTAACAGATTCAAGATTTTTTTTACTATATCATCAAGTTAAAGGGCTGTTATCATTTTATATAGCAATCAAAAAATTGTTATATGCATTATTTGTGTTTAAATTCCATTTCTCTATTGATATCTTAGTCTCAAACTTTTAGATCGTTAAAAGATAATCCTTATTTTTTTTCATTCTTATTTGGTCTGTTTTAGTTCTTTAACAATGTACAATTATAAAGTGAAACTAGTGTAAATCCCGTAAATTTTGCGGGTAGTTTTAAAAATTATACTATATAATATATTATCACAAATTAAAGAGAAAAAACAAAGATTATGTATATTTTAATAATTATTAATGATATTTATATAAAAACAAATAAATATGAAAAATAGTTTTCAATATCAAACCTTCTACATTCACTTTAAATTATAATAAATATAAATAAATAAATAAAATAAAAGAACATATTGGTTCCTTAAGTGCTATGTAGAGCGAATTTTATAAATAGTTTGTTTCTATTTTATAATATATATATTAGAGTAATATAGATAGAAATTTATATAGTTAATTTTTTTCAACAATCCGATAAAAATATTTTAGCATAATCTTAAGATAGCATATATAATATTGCTTATCAATCAATATCAATAAACATAGATAGAAAATTATATAGATACTTATTTTGATACATTACTTATTTTTATAAAATCTAAAATAGCCATTTTTTATATTTAGGATTTTTTTAAAGAATAAAATCAATATTTACATAGATAGAAAATTATATATATACATTAACTATTTTATAGGATCTAAAATCTTACCCTAAAAAGCCTTCAATCTTTATAAATTCATTTTTTTATTTAGTAATGTTTATTATTTAAATAATTTTTAAAAAAATATGTGTATATTAATTAAATTATTTTTTTTTAGTATGTGATACTATATGAAACAATCTCTACTCATAAAATATGGTATTTATCCATTATCTGTTTTATAAAGTGGTTAAGATAAATCGTGATTTCTAGAATTATTATTAGAGTATAATATGAAGGGGGCTTTCTAGAATTATTATTTAGTTTTTTAAGTTGAAAAAAGTTTTTCCATTATTTTATTCAAGGTATGCCACGTGGCGCAAATTTTTACACAGACTTGGTTTCTACTTTATAATGTACTAGTTATACCCGTCGTGCCCTGCACGACTACATGGATTTAATTCTTAATTTATTTATTGAATGTGATTTTAATTTAGTAAAAAAAATAAAAATAATATATATATTAGGAAAAGTTTACATAAAATTTTAAAATTGTTAAAATGTGAGACGGAGCCAAAATCAATAAGGTGAACCCAATATGATTTTGATGGCTTAATGATAATTTATTTATGAAAACATATGAATAAAATTATTTTAAAAAGAATAATTCAATTTTTTAAAGTTAAAATAGATAAGAAAAGAAAAATAATGTAAATTCTTATAATTTTTTAACCAAATTCAATTCTTTAAAATACTTTAAATAAAAAGATAATAAATTAAAAAAGATAAAAAAAATAGGAGTAAAGATTGAATTTTTTAAAGATAAAAATCTTCTATATTATGAATAGGTCAAAAAGGAAATTAATGAAAAGTTAATGCATTTTTTTTATCAAAATTCAATTTGGGCAAGTAATTACCTAGATATTGAAAGATTTTAAATTTTTTTATCAAATTTTGATTTAAGATAAATCTTTTACATATATAGATGAAAAAATAAAGATAAAATAATTTTCTTTATTTTTAATTAAATTCTAATTATAATTTTTATTTCACATAAATAAATATAAAGGAAGTTAATTGAAAAAGATAAATTAATATAGATAAAAACTAATTTTTTAAAATAGGGTGGGGACAAATATTTAATACTTTTATAGTTTATTTTATTTTAGATATATTTTTTTAAGTTAAATAAATTATCATATCAAATATTTGACATTAATACTTAAGATTTAACAATAGATAACATCTTTATTTTAGATAGAATCTTTTCTAGATTAATTTATCCTATTTCTATATTATCCTAAAATAATATCAACATATATAAATACCCAAAATAAAAAATCCTATGTGGCAAAATCCTAGGTGGCTTAATGTGGGAACGACACATAGGAAAATTCTAGGTGGCGCAACGTGGTGGCCTTATTCCTTGCGTCTTTTATATATATACCTTAGATAACATCAAACACAAGACTAGGGACAAAATGAATACTTTCGACCAAAAAAAAGGGACAAAATGAATACAGATAGATATTAAGGACCGTTTTCGAAATAAATCAAAAGCTAGGACCCAGAACATAAATAGACCCTAACTATTTTACCAAGTGGTACGTGGTAATTAACTATTGTTTTATACACTGATACTTCATACTTGATTGCATAAGTTTACTACTGTAATAGTATCTTGATAAACTTGTGCTTACACTATACCAATCTCAAAGACAAATAATATAATCTCACAAAACCACTAGTTCAACTTAATTAAATAATAACCAAAAAGTCATGAATCACGATCAAATCACGTCTTGGATTTAATTACCCATGTGACCTAAGTTCATGATTGCCCATGGGCCAACTTGCTAGATCCCAAATTATTATAATCACCTCAATTATAATATGATCCCCTCTTTTACTCTTCTAGATTACCCTTCATATTAGAAAAATTACTTAACAAAGTCTATCTTTAAAATTAGACTAAAAAATTTCTAAACAACAAAACTTCATGAGTTTAGTTACGATGAAATTTAACAAAAACTCTCTCGATAAATTTAATAAATCTCAATCATCCAAATATATAATTTAATATTCAGATCTAATTTATTCATTATCTATCATATAATAATTTTTTAATTTTTTCTCTTAGAATTCACTATCTATCCATCGACGAACACAATCTATATAAACTCACATAGTGCCCCCGTTTCCATTTCCCATTCAACCCTAAATTCCCTCTCCAATGGAATCCCTAAGGCCGTGTTTGGCTCTAACATTTCTTCTCCTCATCTCATCTTCTTCCTTTCTCGAAGCCAAGGTCTTGAAAAACCAAGCTTCGGCCCTCAACAAACTCTACAAGCAAAAATACTTCAACAAGAACCAAAACGGCGTCGCTTTGGACGATTCGTTTTTCCAAGTCAACAAGATTCAACAACAAAAGTTCAACACACCAAAGCTTTGCTTTAACGATGGGTCAAAGGAGAGAGACAAGATACAGAGTATGCCGGGGCAGCCGCCTGTGAACTTCGCTCAGTACGGTGGCTATGTCACCGTCGACGAGAAGGCCGGCCGCGCTTTCTATTACTACTTCGTGGAGTCCGAGAAGGATCCCAAGTCTGCACCTCTTCTGATTTGGCTTAATGGAGGTTTTGTTAATTAATCTCTTAACTGATTATTAACTCCATTTTAACTACTCTAGTTGTGTGTTACTTGATTTTCGGGAACGTTTTTTTATTAGTATTATTATATTATTATTTGTTATCGATAGGATATTTTTCTTGGCTTATATGAGTGCAATTTGCAAGTCTCGATGTGTATATAATAAGTGGAATAAAATACATAGATTTATACATGGTCTAAAATTTATAGAAATACATGGTCTAAAATTTATAGGAAAATCTCAATTTTGGGATAGGTTTATATATTATTATGATAAGATTGACACTTTAGTAAGTAGGTAAAAGTAAGTAGACTTTTTGGTTTGTTCATTATTCATTGATCCCAAACTCTTATACCGTTATACGACTAGGTGGACCAGCTTAATATTTAATACGGAGTAATTGACTAGGTGGATTAAAAGATTATATAGCTTCTCCATGATCAAATTATTATAAATTTTTAAGAGAGTGAGATTATATAGTTTTTTTTGAATAAAAAAAACATGTTATGGACGGGGCTTAAATCTCGGTTAGTGGATCCGTTTCCATGTTGGCATAAATTATTAAACTTTGGACTTAAGATATAACTATTAACGTATGTAATTTGAATAATTTTTTTTATAGTGTGTTCTTAGGGTATATCATAAAGATTTTTAAATAAAAATATTTGATTAAATTTGTTTTTATAGGAATTTTATTAAATTTTTTATAGATTTTTTAAATCTTTAATTTAAATATGTTTCCTAAGGACATATTATGGAAAAACCATTCATAATTAAACATATCCATGACTATAACTAATATTTTCAAATTGCTTCAATGTTTAATTAGGTCCTGGTTGCTCATCTCTAGCCTATGGTGCAATGGCGGAACTCGGACCATTTAGGGTTCATAGCGATGGCAAGACATTGTCCCGTAACAATTTTGCATGGAACAAAGGTAACAAAAATTTAACCCTTCCAAACATAAAGATTATCAATTTCATTTCTTACCTAACAAAGTTCAAAAGTTATAACTTTGGTCTATATTTTTGTTGTTCTTAGTTGCAAATGTTCTATTCGTGGAGTCACCCGCCGGAGTCGGCTTTTCGTACTCGAACACGACGTCGGACTACGCCAAGAGTGGCGACAAGTTCACGGCCGACGACAACCTGAGCTTCGTACTGAATTGGCTTGAGAGGTTCCCTGAGTTCAAGAAGAGAGATTTGTTCCTCTCCGGCGAGAGCTATGCCGGACATTATGTGCCACAACTTGCCCACAATATCCTTCACCATAACAAGATTGCTCCCAAGAGGCATATGATCAACCTCAAGGGCGTTATTGTAAGATCACTTTCATATATATTTTATATAATAACTATTTTCATGTTATGGGTCTATTAGACGTATTTTTCTAACATGTTCAGGTCATATACATCCCTATCTCTGTTCAACAAATTCTAATATCATCTCGTTGATCCTAATCTATCTCTTTCTACTTCTATCTAAAATAAAATAAGTTAAACCGTTATCATATAATAATATAAAAACTTATCATATATCATATAATAATATTAATACAATAATAGAAATATAACAATATCATATAAAATAGAATAATGGAAATAGAATAATATAAATAATTTATAATAATAGAAATAGAATCATATCATGATCATCTATCATATATAATAATATTAATAGAATAATAAAAATAGAATAGTATAAATAATAATAAGAAATAGAGGGCGATTTGAATTTTTAGCTGAAATGATATGTATTTGACCCAATTCTACTATTTCTACATCACTAGCAACTAGCAATAAATCCCCTCTACTCAAAAGTGCAATGATGCCCACACTAGAAAAAGCCCATATGTGCAACTAGCAATAATCCCTACTACTATTATTATTTTTTGATAATACTACTTTTATTATTTGTTATTTATTCTGATTTAATTTCATATATTTGACCCAATTCTACGATACACACACCTTTTGTTTTTCGATTTTTCTAGCATAGGTTAAGAGTATAAAAATAATAATATATTGTTGAATTATATTTTCTTAGAATTATCACAACAACAACAACATTGACCCAGTGAGGTTTCTTAGAATTATTTTTTTTTAAAAAGAGTTTATTAATTTTTTTTAAAGATTTTAATTCTAAAAAGAGCTAGAATGTTTAACCTATGCCTTAAACCGTTTAATTTTATATGTAACAAACTCACACATATAGTTTTAGAAGTGTGGTCCTAGCTAGATACTATAGTATATGTTATCTTTCCCCTAGAAACACGCCCACGTTACTATCAAACAAAACCATACAATGACTACCAATACTTATATACTTTAATTTCCTTGAAATACATTATTTGAACATTAAATTTTTTGTGTATAATGTTGAATTAATGTATGTTATGTAACTATTGCAGATTGGTAATGCTGTGATTAACGACGAGACGGATGAGAAGGGAATGTACGATTACTTCTGGACTCATGCTCTAATTTCCGACCAAGTGAGGAACACAATCATCAACACTTGTGATTTCTCACCATCTTCATCGTCGTCTCAACAATCTCAAGCTTGCACTGATGCAGCAAATGAGGCTGATATTGGCGTTAATTACATCGACATTTACAACATTTATGCTCCTACTTGTCTCAACTCCAACCTCACCTCCATGCCTAGACGCGCCAAAGTAACTAAAAAATCATCAATTTTTCAAGTGTCTTACATTAGGAGCTTGTTTGGATTACACAGAATAATGCATTATCTTGCATTATAATGTAGGATTTGATTTTGTTTAATGCAAGATAATGCATTATCTCGAGTAATCCAAACAGACCCTAGTTGTGCATTTTTTTTTGGAGTTTTTATGATTAAGGATCCTTTTTTTTTTTACCCTTTGCAGGATGAGATTGACCCATGTAGTGATTACTACACTTATGCTTATTTGAACTCTCCTGAAGTTCAAAAAGCCATTCATGCTAATGTTACCAATCTCACCCATGATTGGGAGCCTTGCAGGTTAATTTCCTATATCTTAACTTTTTTGTTACATGCATCTTAGTTCAAGATTGGAAGATAAATTTGTGAAATCTCATTTGATGGATTTGTTCTCCAGTGATATACTCACAAATTGGTTGGATAGTCCAGCTACTATTGTCCCTCTTCTTCGCGAGTTCATGGCGAATGGCATTCGAGTTTGGGTATTTAGGTAAGTTCTTCATATCTCAAGACATTTTGGGTATGGGCACATACTCATTTGAGATTGTGACTTGCTACCAATCTTTCACTATCACCATGTGGTTATTACTTATTAGTACTACTAGTAGTGAATAATGATAAGAAGTTTGATGAGTTTTCTTTTTCTTTTTTTGGAATTATCAACATATACTCCATTGCTACCATTCCATGGACCATCTTCTAGCATGTGATGATGTGAATATTACCATTATTTCATGAAAGAAAAAGAACATGCTATGATTTAATATCATGATGCTTTTGTCTTGTTTAATTATTTGACTAATGGATCCAAATTTTGGTAAAAATTTCAGTGGTGACACAGATGGAAGAGTGCCGGTGACATCAACTAGGTACTCCTTGGCCAGCATGAAACTCAAAGTGAAGACCAAGTGGCATCCTTGGTTCCTCCAACGCGAGGTAAAAAACCCGAAAAACTTTGAACGAATGTTTGTCTTATAACTCATATAAGGCATTGTTTTCTGTATGTTTACCAAACAGACCCCCTTATGATCGATTTCGTTTTTGGTATGGTAGGTTGGTGGGTACACAGAAGAGTATGAAGAAGGATTGACATTTGTGACAGTAAGAGGATCAGGACATCAAGTACCAAGTTACCAGCCACTTAGGTCTCTCTCTATGATAATGCACTTCCTTGGTGGAACACCTCTTCCTGGTCTTTCAAAGAGCCAATTGATCAAGTCTTAGTTTACAACTTTGAGGAAAAATAATGTTAATTTTATACTATTTTTATTATAATTGTTGAAAGTTTAGATGTCTCTAGGAAACTAGTTTTATATACTAGTATAGGTTATAGGTGCCATTGCTTTTTCCATTGTTCATTTACATTGATTGTTTTGTTTCCATCTGTTTGGATTGTTTTAATTGGTCTATATTATTGGAAGTATAGTTGAATTTAAAACTTTTTTTTGGTGTTTAATGTTCAATCTCTTCAATAGATAATTGCTTTATGGATTCAAACTGCAATTCAGTGCACAACTCAGTTCATTTTCATGTATTAGAAAGATCTCACATACATAGCAGGCCATCAAATTGAATAATTTGTCTCAGCAAAAAAATATGATGAAAACAAAACAATCATTAAAACTGCAAAAAATCAAGAATAAATGGTAAAGCAATAACAATAATTCATTCACATTCTTCAAGCTATAGCCTATGTGAAACTTGAACATCAAAATTACAGTCAAGTCAGCCAATTCATATTTTGATACTTTTATGGGCGTAGTGTCATATAACAAGTTAGGAAAGTGTCTAGATCTTATGAAATTTATCCATAGAAATATACAAAAAAACTCTATTGGATTCAAATCCTGGAATAATTTTGCCTGCAACAGATCAAATGGGCTACTTCCTTTCTACAGAGTCTTGTACAGCTACTGAGTAGTAACGCTCTTTGCAAGATTCCTGGGCTGATCCACATTATACCCTCGAAGAACAGTCAGATGATATGCCAATAACTGCCACCAAGAAAAGATCAAACTCAATATAAATTCAAGATATGGGGTGTAAAAAAGTGCATTATAAAAAACTTATAATACCTGTAGAGGAACTATGTTTATTACGGGCTGAAGACAATCCTCCACTTGAGGAACTTCAACAACTCGGCATGAATCTCCAGGACATACAGATTGTGCATCCCCTTTAGTGCACATGACAATCAGACGGCCACGTCGAGCATGAAGCTGCTGAATTACTGACTGTTGCTTGCTGGATTGATAAAAAAAAAACGGTTTTATCAGTAAAAAAACATAGGAAAAGATATTCTGATGATATGAAGTTTGCATTTAGTATTAGAAACCAACATGAAACAACTGTCGCGAGTGGCTGTAACGAATATGGGAAGGTTTTCATCAACAAGCGCGAGAGGCCCGTGTTTCATTTCCCCAGCAAGCATTCCTTCACTGTGCATAAGAGCAACTTCCTTCACTTTTAGAGCGCCCTCTAAAGCTGTGGCATAGTTGTATCCTCTACCAAAAACTAGAAGAGATTGTTCAGCAATCAGTTCTTGTGCAAGTTCCTTCATTTCCTGATCAAGTTTTAGAACCTCTCTGACCTTGTCTGTGATGAAATTAAAACCAAAACTCAGTACCAGCAATGTCAAAATGGAAATACTTTTTTTAAAGAGAATGGCAGACGAAAACATACTAGGTAGATCAAACATGCCATCAATTATGGCCTCTCTTCTGGACTGACTTGAAATGGTGTCATCCCCAATTGCAAGGGCTAACATGGCCATGACAACTATTTGACTCGTATATGCCTATACAGGAAGAGTAGAGATTAAAAATTGGTCTTATCAAATTAAAAGAGAAAGAACAGTAGATCTAAATAAAGGATGCCACAATTGCTACCTTAGTACTTGCAACACCAATTTCAGCACCAGCATTTATATGGACACCACAATGAGTTTTTCTGGCAATTTCACTACCCACAGTATTTGTTATACCAACACATAGCGCCCCATTTTCCAATGCATAGTGTAATGCTTGCAGGGTGTCTGCAGTTTCACCAGACTGACTAACAAAAACAGCAGTGTCTTCTCTGTAAATCGGTCCTTGCCTGTCCACTAGATCACTAGCAATTTCCATTGTGACTGGTATACCTGCAACAATTAAAATAGTAAAAAGGGTGTTCGATTTAAGGAGGCAAATTAGCAGTTCACACTATAAGAAAGAATCAATTGCACCTGATAAATCCAGAATAATTACCAGAGAGCTCTTCCAAGATAGGCCTTGAAGCTAAAGCAGCATTATAGCTGGTCCCACATCCAATGAAAAGAATACGTCTACTACGCCTGATAGTTTTCAGGTGATCCTTGAGACCACCCAGAAGAACAGATTTAGTTTTGCAAGAGCCTCCACGTATAAGCCTTCCCCTCATTGTTGTTGTCAGTGACTCTGGTTGTTCGTGAATTTCTTTCTGCATGTAATGCTCATAATGTCCTTTGTTTATTTGTTCAACTTCCATATCAAGGACGGATAAAGCACGTTGCACAGAAGCAGATCTAGAAAGAGCCCCGCAACTCTTCAACTTCTTATTCTCAAACTTGAGGATCGAGACACCTCCATCCTGTAGCATAATTTTAGTTTGATTAGAGTGATAAAGTTGCATATCTTCTTCGCATGAAAAATTTATAGACATGAAGTGATACCAAGACTCAGCTAAGAGCCAAGGACTAACTTTTCTTAAAAACATATTTCAAGATCTACATATTTGAACACAGCTATCTTGGAAATTTCTACTATGGTGAAATTGGATGGGCCAAAGCTTGATCAGGTCTAGTTACCAACTCCAAACAACACACTTTCATATCTTAATTATTCCTTCGATGGTGTCCACATTCAGCACATGTTGTCACAATCAAACAGGCAAAACCATAATGTTTTTCAGTTCCTTGAATTTCCTTTCTTCCAAGAAGCCTAATGACTTTCTTAGTTCACATTTTATGACCAAGTAGTGTAAACACATGCAACCTCATCCAACAAGAAAATTTCAGTGCTAATTTCATAATAGTTAGATAGGACCGACAGAAAGCAACAGAATTATCATTATGAAATCTATAGTGGTGACAGACTGACAGAGGAAAATATACCTTAAGATGAACAACTTCATTGTCCTCAATCACCATATACCTTTTGGTGTGTTCTACTAGGGCATGAGCATCACTGGATAAAAAAAGCTCCTTCGGTTGGTCATTTTTCAAAACGTTTATGTCATGAAACTGTATACCAGCAGTTGCTTCCTCTGTTCGCTCCTGTATCAAGTAATATACAAGTTGAAATATTATTAAGTTAAATATTAGAAACATACATACATAAAAATATGTAGCGTCCAAGCTAGCAGAGAAGCACAGGCTCAGAAAAAAAGGAGGAAGAAAAACAGAAAATGAAATACATGTTCCAGAAGACACCTAGTGAAAAATGGGCTGTTAAAAGAATATAGCATCAGATTTTTTTCTTAGACAATCTCTTTCAATGCATAAGTTCAAATCTACAAACCACAATTGATTGTGATTCTTTGGCTAGACTCGGTGATGGTCATTGCTCTGTAGTGTGTAGATAAAAATACCAAAAATGACCACCACAACTAAAATTGAACCAACTAAATTGACATAATCACAATCATATATATTTTGCCATAAGAAATCTTCTATTGGAAGTTTAGTTTTACTGAAAACACAAATACTGTAAATAAAATTCAGATGTTGCTCACTTTGACCCCAAGAAGCAGTGGACTACCACGCTTGCAAGCAATTAACTCATTGGGATAGTGCCGGCTTTTAAAGATAAGGGCATAGGCTCCTTCTAGGTGCCTCATAACCTCAAGGACAACTTGACTAAAAGTGAGATCGTGTTCTCCTGCAGCAAGGAATGATCCAACTTATATGTCACTTTGCAATAAAAACACAACATTTGTAATAAATACTATATATGAATAGGCGCACTTATGCATCCTAAGAAGAAGTCATACACGAAAAAGGAAAATATTGCACAGATATATTACCGTCTCCATTAGCCTTATCAAAGACAAACTTTGCCAGTTTTGGAATAACTTCAGTGTCTGTCTCTGATTCAAAGGTGAATCCATGTCTAGCAAGAGTTTCTTTCAATACCTGCAAAATCCAGAGATAACAAACAACATCAAAATCACTACAAGAGGAGAATGGTTGACAATGTTATCCAAAATTTCACTACCAAAACCACTGAAGGTTATTCTAGAGTTTCAAATCATGTGTTCAGTACTCAGTTACCATATAAATTGATTCAAAGGCTAAAACAGACTATTAGAAGGTGCACCTCATAATTAGTAATCACACCATTGTGAACAACCACAAAATCATTCTCAGGACCAGATGTCTGAGGATGACTATTCCTTGGAGATGGCTCCCCATGAGTTGCCCACCGAGTGTGTGCTATTCCAGCATGTGTAGTAAATGATTCCTCCAAATTTAACTGAGTGTCAGCAACATCTGAATACCATAAATAAATATTTTGTAGGATGAGCCAATCATAGAAAAGAACAAGGCAATCTTTTACAAAATCCGTCATGTCATACTCTCTTTTATGCTAGTAGTAGTTGAAGCATTTACTATAACAAAATTAACTGAAAATACAAGCACATCAACTCAAACCACAAACAACTTCTGGGAATCCGCACAGAACTCTACATGTGCTTCAATTTACCGCAAAAAACAAAATAATTCTTTGGAATGCCCACAAAAACTGGCAAGTATTAACTTCAGAGAAAAAAGAGAATATACCAAACCCGGTTTCTCCCCACAACGCCCACAGATCACAATCAAAATCATCTCACGCCAAAACCCTAACCCCTCTCCGAATCTCCCGCCTAAAAACAAACCAAATTGCGCAGTCCCCTCTTGACTTTTCCCACCTCCATCTCACAATCCAAAATTCAGCCTAATTTAAAAAAATTCAAAGAACAAGAATCAGTCAAATTCGGTCACCTTCATACACGGATTTCACAAGGGACTCAATTTTGCCCTCCTGTCGAAAGACGAGAGACGGAAGCGAGAAATGGGCGGCACCGCCATTCAGATCGGCGCGGAGGGAGGGCGAGAGAGAAGCGTCGATGCAGATCCCGGCTGAATCGTAGCCCCTGTACTCTAACCTCCTGAGGCCATTGAAGAGCACCTGGATAATGTAACTTCGCTCCCTGTTGACATTGAAATTCAAGTAGGCGAAGATCCCACACATCTTCTCTACCTCCTTTGGGGGTTTTGCAGAGTGGCGTTCGCTGTTCAGAGATCCAGAAGAGATCGAGAGACGAGGAGAGAGTTATACTTTGAGCTCCGATAAAGAAGGTGTATGAATCATCATCATATATAATCGCAAACCGTTAAAGATCAAATATTAAAATAAAATATCCTAAAATAAAAAAGGAAAAAAGACTGGTTAATTTGAAGAGGGAAATGATGGGGGAAACTGGGAAAGCCAGAAGGGAAGAGGGAGGGAAGGAAGAAGCGGGGTTGACAAGTTTGACATCTGACTTTTTGGAGGTGGTCTGAAGCCGAGTCCACCAATCCAATTGCTCCACCTGTACATTATTATGTCAAAAATCTCTCTTTCTTTTTTTTTATTTAAAAAAGGCAATACAAAAAATTATCCTTTCTACCAATAAAAAATGATCCCGTGTACCTCTTTACAAAAATATAAAATATGGATATTTAAAAAAAAACTATTTCATGTGTAAAATATAAAATATGAATCATGTGTAAAATATCTCTTAACTTAAAAAATTATAAATAAAATAGTTTTTTTTTTTTGTAAAATATCTCTAACTTAATTCGTGTTTGATAATTTAATATGTTAATCGCTGATACACTTGTACTTTTATAGTTAATTTTTTTTAGACAAATAAATGAAATAATTGTCTAGTAATTGTAGCAAAAAGATTGATTTGATTTCTTTTCTACGACATTCTTATAGTATTAATGAAATTCAGACCTATCCTATACTCGATGTCCTCGTGTATAAGAATGTTCTAGGCTAAATCGATGTTTGACCTAATTTTTAACTACTCAAAACAAAATTAAGGATTTTTTTCTTATGATCATAATATCTATCTACAAAATAAAATGATTTTACATTTTGGCTAGTTTATTCATTAAAGACGCAAAACCCATCGACAAAAGGCCCATTCTAAGCAAGGGATAGCCTGGCCCAATGTTATTGGGCTTCCATAAATTCCCTAAAACACGCGATAAAGCAAAATCAGTAATTGAATTGAACCGTCCCCAAATCATCAGAATAACGTTGCGGACAAAAACCCTAGGAATCGAAGTAAGCAGTAGCTTTCCATTCTTCCTTTTCTATTGTAAAATTCTACCGGAATCTAGCGGCGAAGATGACACAGAAAGCGAACATGTTCAAGGGCAAAAAGAAGAAGGAAATTCCGCTGAATCGTCATGGGAAGGTTCCTCAAACTCGCAAAGGTAGTGTGAATTTCTGTTTGAGCTTATCTTTTTCTGTTCCGTTGCCGTCTTCATTCTGAAGTGGATTATGTTAATTTTGCAGGGAAGAGGGCTGTGAAGCCATCGAAGACCACCAAAGAAATGGATGTGGATCGTGTATGCTCTTTCTTCTTCTCTTCTCCTTCGTCTTTCTGTTTTCTTTCATACTAAGGGTCCGTTTGGTTTAAAAGTATGGAAAGGAAAGGGAAAGGAAACAAATTTATATGGAAGAGTGGTGTTGATCCTCTTTTTTTTGTGTCTAGAGAGAGGGAGAAGGGAAATGATTAGAGGAAAATAGAGGATATGCTTACCCCATGTCAAAATAAAGGAAAGGGATGAGGAGAGTTAGCTCAAATTTTACATAAAAATTGGGAAAAAGGGGTAATGGTTACCACTTGTATCAATGAATTATAAACTAAAAATAGGCTAGATACATTTCCTTAACCCTTTCCTTTCCACATCTAAAACCAAACGGGCCCTAATTGTTTAAAATTTCCTCCATTCATATCTCATTTAATAATCGGAGTTCAAATGCCTGGACATTCACTTATTCGTTTTGCCATTGAAAATATGGAACTTTCTTCCTTGTAATAAGCATTTATTAAACTTGTAGTATGCTTGTTAGACGTTGCTCAATGTGATTTTGCAACTTCGATAAATCTATGTACATTAGTATACACTTAGTAATTGAACTGACCTGTTCTCTAGAAATTATAACTTGGTATTATTCAGTGACTGAACCACCTAAACTCCCTTCATATCTTAACTGAGATACTTGCATGTTGTTGATCTAGAGTTCAATGTTTTCCAGTTTAGCTGAGTAGTGCTTGACATTAACCTTAGCTGAGTAGTGTTCATCAGCCTTTGTTATGCTTGTGGCTTCTTCAAAATCTATGCTGTCCATATATTTAAGGACTGTTTGCATTAAATGCCATTAATTTTTGAAAGTTAAGAATGAGTAGCACTAATCACACAAAAGCAATGAGTTATCTATTATTTCATTAATTGCAGAAACTATTGATGCTATGCTATGTATACCTCAATTGAACATGACATGATCAATGGAAATAGGATGTGGAAGAACCCCCTAGAGACATGGCATATTACGACACTAAATATCATGGAATTTTGCAATGCTTTTTCTACTTGTGTTATAAGTAGCACAAGATCAATGGATTGTATTATTGATGCTGTGCCTACATGTCGTGCTTACCACATGTAAATGGCACTTGGAAAGTTGTCATTTTGAATATGATGCGCCTAATGGAAATATGACGTGGAAGAACCCTTATAGCGATAAGTCACATTTTCTGATAGTATTATGGGTCTTTCTAATGCAGCTTTCACTTGTGTTATTGCTGAAGTAACTTGTACTATTTGTTACTCATTGTTCGCCTCGATAAAGTGTCAATTATTGCACTTAGCCCTTTATAAATGAGCATTTGCTATTATTGCACAATTTTCCTGTTGAGTGTACATTATGCATCTCAGCAGCATGTAAATATCCAGTCTTTGATCAGAAAAATCTTAATCCATAACTAATACCCAGTTTGCTATGGATTTATAAACATTTTTCACACATAACAAGGTTGTAGCAGAATTCGTTAAAATGATTTGGTTTTTGTATGTAATTCTGAGATTTGTGTTTGATGTTATTCTTTACTTACCAGGAGGTGAGCAAGTTTATAAACCAGGCCAATGAGGCAAAAGCAGCAAAGCAGGCATGCAAGGATGGAGGTCAGCTAAACATTATAAAATCAGGAAAAGAAGAGGAAAAATCAAATTCAAAGAAGTAGCACTTTCATGCTAATAGAAGATAAAACTGTTTATTTAGGAACATTATTAAAGGTTAAAGGCTTGATGCAAAATGTTGTGCTTGCTTGTATTGTTTCGAGATTTTGCTTGTGCAAAGTTTGATCTAGTGCAATCACTGATGGAAAATCAAATTAATTTTGGTTCAAAAAGAAGGGTTTTTGAGTTGCAGTATCTGGTTATTATAAGCTGGCTTCTTATGATTCGATAATTTTCTTGTACTGAATATTTTAACTGATCAAGTTTAGTTCTATACTCATAGCCTCATAGGAGCAAATTTATTTTGCTTACAATCACTCACTCACATTTTTTTTGGAAGTAATCACTCACTTACATGGATATTCTTTGAAAACTATTTAGTATGCTGGTTATTGATTTACTATCTGTTCTTAGTTTTTTTTTTGGCTTTTTTACCGGAAACCACCCTTACAATATGCCATATTAGCGTAAACCACCCTTTCAATGGCTATTTACCGCGAACCACCCTTAGAATGCCCTCCGTTACGTTTTGACCACCCAATTAAAATTTTCCGTTTGCAAACACGTTAACTCCCTCAATGACTCTTTTGCCCCTCTATTTTCCCCCAAATTACACCCCAATCTTCCTCTTTCTCCCTCTTTCTCCCTCCGGACTGCACATACTCCCATTTCGATTTCTAGGGCTCCAAATTCGATCTCACACGATCCATCTCTGAGGAATTCGAAGCAAAGCTGCACAACTATTTCCAAACTCGTTTGTAAGTCGCCCCTATGTCTAGTTCGAGCTCTACCTCATTCAATCACCAAGGAAGGTACTGTTTTTGTGGAATTCGGGCTAGGGAGTCTACTGCTCATACTGAAAAGAATTTTGGAAGAAGATTTTATGGTTGTCGTATGTACCGCTCACCTAAGAAGTGCAATTTTTTTGAGTGGAGGGATGAGGAATACACTGAGAGAGCAATTGTTGTAATCAACAATTTAGTGGCGGAGAAGGCAAAATTAGAAGGTGAGAATTGGAAGTTGCAAGCTACAACTCACACGCATCAGATGGAGCTCGAAAAGTTGGTAGGAGAGGCTGCAATTTACAAGGCCACAATTCAAAAGCTAGAGCTGCAATTGGAAGGAAGCAAAAGTCAGAATTTGAATGTTCTTGCTCCAAATGGAGCTACTGCTGTTCTGTTTGCTGTGTTTCTTTTGATTTTTCTCATTGTTGTGATACTGAAGTAGAGCATGTTCATGTTTAGGCTACTACTTAGGCATTGTAAAAGTTGTTCTTGAAGATCAATTGCTAGTGTTCATTCCTGTAATGAGCAAGTACCTGTAATGACTTGCTTTTGTTCATGCTGTAATATGCAAGTACTTAATGAAATTGAACTGAAATTGTGCCATTGTTTACTGTCATAATTTTTGTGAACTGATTACCCATAGCAGCAACATTCTAGATGGTGATAAGGAAGACAGATTGTTCCCTGTAATAGAATTGATAAATAAAAGATGGTAAAGACACCTAACAATTGACATAGATGCTAAACCAAAAGGGGCCATTAAGGTCTTACACAGCAGTGGCATAGATATGTGTCTTACATAGCACACAGATTCTCAAAAAGGGGCCATTACAGGGGCCATTACAGGGGCCATTACAAGGGCCATTTAAGTCTTAGTTAAAAGCAAAAGGGAATCAAACTGTCTAATACTTAAATTAGTACAAATCAGATCTAGGCATAATCTAGGGCTTGGCTTGACAACCTCCTTGTTTCCTGGGTGAACGCCTTATTGCAAATGCTTTCTTAGATGCAATCATCTTTCTCCTAGGCAGTGGTTGAGTGAAATTGGCACTCCCAACATCACCTTGTGTGGAAGCCTGTGGTTGGGACATCTACAAAATGCAAGAATTTGGGTGTAAGCTATACTTGTCAGGCAAGGGTAAGAGGCTGGATTTTATTGAAGATTATACCTGAGCAGAGACATCAAATGTTGTTGCTGATGTTGTAGAAACTTGTGATGCAATTGAAGGCCTTTCATGGGGGGTGGATGGACCTGACTGATTACTTGCTACTTGGGTACCCAGGTCTACACTGTGGTTTTGAGGAGTAACCTGGAGTCCATTAAACAATAGAATTACAAGGTATTCAAACATCCAAGTACATAGTATGGTAATGATCAAGTATGTAAATTAAGCAAGAGAAATACCTTTTTAATGTACTTTCTTTTTTGAGTTCCTATGAGCACAGTGTCCTTGTTTGGTGGTCTTCCTCCTCTCTTAGCTGGCTTAGGTTGAGTGGGTCCTTTAGCTGGGTTCTTACAGTTGTTCTTGTAATGACCACTTTGCCCATAATGTGAGCAATACTTTGGCAAAGACACCCTAACCTTCTTATTCTTGTTGGGTGGCTCTTCTCCAATCCCTCTTTTCCTGGATTTTCTAGGCCTTCCAGGTTGCACCACGTATTTAGGAGGCTCAGGAGCAACTACATCAAACTTCTCCCAATGATCTTGGCCAGGCATTGGACTGATAATTGAGCCATAAGCTCTTAGATATGCTTCCTTGGTATAAAAAGGATGAACATAAGCTTCTACACTTCTCCTTTCCTTAATTATGCAGCTCATGGCATGACAGCAAGGGATTCCAGTTAGTTCCCACTTGTAACATCCACAGGTCTTCTCACCCAAATCAACCACAAATGTCCTTCCTCGATGATCTACCTCAAATATGTCCCCTCCACCCCAAAATGGTGTACATGTCCTCAATCCTTCTTCTTTAGCAGCCTGAATCTTTTTCATAGCAGTAGGGGTGAACACTCCAGTGTACTTCATCATTCCCTCTCTCTTAGCTAAACATCTCTTCATTAGATGTCTTCTTATCCACTCAAACATACTTAAGACAGGCAATTCTCTTGCACCTCTTATAATTGAATTAAAGCTCTTATAAATGTTGTTGAGAAGCATATCAGACTTACATGTAGGCTGAAATGCATGTCTAGACCATGTCCTAGGGTTTGCATCCATCAAGTACTTGTAGGCCAATTCATCCATCCTCTTGATTTCTTCCATTATTTGCAAGAACTCTTGTGTGGTGTAAGCCCTTGCTGCTGCCCACACAGCATCCTTGAAGGCTTTTCCCGGCCACCTCACCTTGAAGTTGTTGTACATATGTCTCACACATACTCTTGTATCTGATGTGGGCACCACTTCAGCCAATGCTTCAATCAACCCCTGAAAATAAACCAATTTCCAAAATTGAAGTTAATGAGTAATCAATAAAGCTTACAGTTTGAAAGAAGATGTTCATACCTTTTGTCTGTCTGACATGAATGTAGGCCTTGCATTTCCAATATCTCTTATGAGTATATCCGAAAACCAGGCCCATGTTTCCTTCCTCTCTGCCTCCACCACTGCATAAGCTATGGGAAAGATATTGTCATTCCCATCCTTTCCCACTGCAACCAACACTTGGCCAATGTATGCACCTCTTAAATGGCATCCATCAAGGCCTATCAATGGCCTACAACCTTCTAGGAACCCTTTCTTGAATGCATCAAAGCAAACATACAACCTTTCAAACACTGGCTTCTCAATGATATCATTACACACCTTAACAAACGCAGAACTTCCACGATTCCACTTCCTTATTGTTAAGGCATAATCCCACACCTTCCCACACTGAACTCTAGTATCCCCTTGTGTTAGCAACATTGCCCTCAAACGTGCCTTCCATGCCTGAATGTATGATATAGACACACCATAGTCTCTATTCACAGCATTTATGAATCCAATCAACTTCCACTCAGGATCATCCCTATAGTGTTCTAAATACTTCAATGCTAGCCACTTAGAAGTCAGCTTAGTGTTAACATGTTGTCAACCACATTCATGCTTAGGGTGTATGCTTTTCAATTGAAAACTACCATCTGTAGACAGTTTCCTAGCAGAAGCTCTAAATGGACACAACACCTTGTCACAAACACACTTCTTCCTACCATGCTTCATAGGACAATCACACCTAAACTTACAATACACAGTAATTTTGGACTTGTCATTGTGCAAGTAGTAATAATCACCACCATTCTCTACAAACCATTGTCTAAGAGCCATTCTAAAGATCTCATTAGATGCAAATATCATACCATCCTTGAAAGTGATTTTCTTCTTAAAATCAACATGATGATTGAATTCAGGATACCTTTGTCTTGGAGGCCCATCTGAGTCACTTACACTCCTAAGATCTTCTGAATCATCTAATACTTCCTCATGATCACCATCAATATCTCCACAGGTTGGCTCAAGTACATAATCCTGACCTCCAAATTCTCCAACTGTTTCATCAACATTCTGCTAGAACAGGTCATCATCATCATCTCCACTCTCCACGAAGTCAAATTCAGCATCTGTAGAGGATTCTGAGCCTAAAACAACATCATCTTCATTGCCATCTTCACTGTCATCTTCACTCTCTGCATCAGATTGTACTGGATCTGGTATGGATGGAGTGGCTTTATGCTTAGAGGCTCCTTGCTTAGATGTAGTTGGGGTAGGTTTTTTTGTGGAGACAGCTTTGACAGGTTTCCTTGTAGAGGCAGCTTTGGTAGGGTTTTTTGTGGATGCAACTTTGGTAGGTTTGTTTGAGGATGCAATTGGGGTAGATTGAGATGGTGGTGGGATGGTGTATGTCATGCTCTCAGGAATTGGTTGAGATGGAGTAAGAGTTGGGCTTGTTACTGGGCTTGGGTATCCACTCTCAGCTGGGCCCTTACTTCTCAGAACACTTGGGTTGGCCTCATTCTCCCCAACAACATACACATGCACAAGCTTATCATTTCCAACTCTGGAGACAACCTCCATCACATCTGTATCTCCAGCAATGAGCTTCAAACCATTTTGGATTGTCTGTCCAGGTGGTAAGAACCAAAGTTCATAGACACTAACTACTCCTACATCTTCTTTCAACATTGCTTCCAATACAACTTTTGACACACAATCTGAATCCACTTTATCATACACATAAACTTTGCCTTTCTTGTACATTAGTTGTCCAAACCTTGAGGTGTAAAACTGACCCTCATACATAAATCTGAAACTCACCTCCATCTGTAGCAATAAAGAACACATAATGGAGAAGCAGTGAGCAACCACAAATGTCCCCACCATTCATCCAATTCACATGCCAACAGTTCAAAGACTTTAATAATGTTAAAAAACGAATCTTTGCATTTTTTAGCCATTTCTTCACTTTGTTCAGACATGTGCCAGAAAGGGACCTCATCCTAACCATATTTTGTCCTACTCTATTAATTACATGCTTAGTCACGCCAACCATTCGTTATAAAATGGAGAATCACACATACGCACCAACAATCATGCTCAAATATAATTTTGAACAAGAAATGGTAGCATTAAGTAATTGTAGGTGTATCTAACCTTCAATGATGCAAAATTCGAACTTCCAGTCGCAATGTACTCGATTGTCAACAGATAAAAGCTCGTCGAAAGCCCCAATCTCAGATTGCCTCAATCTCAAACATCAACTGCAACAAATGGAGCGTGTGAGTTCGAGCAAGAAGAACCCTAGCTATCGATTAGTAATTTCGTGTGAGTTGAGAGAGCTTTGAGCCCTAGAAATCGAATTGGGAGATAGGAATTGAAATGGGAGTATGTGCAGTCGAGAGGGAGAAAGAGGGAGAAAGAGGAAGATTGGGGTGTAATTTGGGGGAAAATAGAGGGGCAAAAGAGTCATTGCGGGAGTTAACGTGTTTGCAAACGGAAAATTTTAATTGGGTGGTCAAAACGTAACGGAGGGCATTCTAAGGGTGGTTCGCGGTAAATAGCCATTGAAAGAGTGGTTTACGCTAATATGGCATATTGTAAGGGTGGTTTCCGGTAAAAAAGCCTCTTTTTTTTAAAGGTTTAGGAAGAAAACAGATTTCATCTTGGGTTGTTCTTATGGATGAGAACACGAAATTCTGTGTTTTATGCTTTGTTTGATCTGATGGTAAATAGAGAAATGTCGAAATTTAATCACTGCGTTAACAATAGAGTTACATTGATGTGTTCTGTGCTTTGTTTGATCTGATGGTAAATAGAGAAATGTTGAAATTTAATCACTGCGTTAACAATAGAGTTACATTGACGAGGTTCATGGTAGATTCGTACAGCCTTAAGATGTACTAGTATACTCTGATACTCATACGACAGTTTGTTATAGTCATTTCAATTGGCGAAGAACATGATCTATTTCTATTCATAAAAACACAACATTGGTGATGGAAAATGATGTTTTTTTCATCTTCAATGTAGTGGATTTTTAGGTGAAAGATCACTGTTTGCTGCTGAAATTAAGCATGTGCAAAGATTTATGGACATGTGCCCCACCTGTCTAGTTGATATGTTTTGCAACTCTGCATAATACGTGCTTCACCAGCACGTATGAATTTATAATATAAAGTCAAGTCATATTTTTTATTTGTAAAATCCTAAACTTTTTTTTAATCTAAAATAAAATGATTTTACCTCAAAAAAATGCTGACTTTTTGAAAAATTTCTTTGCGTAAAAAAATGGAAGTCACTTTGCATCGTAAGATTAAAATATGTGATTCGATTTACCGACAAAAAATGTGATTCGTTAATATTTATTTTTAGAATTCATCAACATATAAATTGTAATTGTCTGAAGAGGTCTCCAATATGTGATTTGTTTATTGTTACAAATAAAGTATCATTTTTATTTGTTTTTTTTGTTTTTTAGGTTGGAAAATTTATTAAAGTACCAAAATTACCACTTGTGTCTAGTATATAAGCTTAAAAACACCACCTAAATGTCAAAAAATATCGAGTTTAATTAATGTCCTTTTGGCATGATATTAGACAACTTTGACCAAATTTGGTTTGTCCATAATGGTCCGGTTTTTGATTTCGCTCTGATCCTTGGTCGTGTGTATGATTTTGTGGTGTTTGATTCATGTTGGTTGTTTGATACATCAAATTTTTTACCGTGTTAAAAAAAATCACGTTTCAGTGGGTTCAACTAACTTGGGCACCAATAACCAGTTGGTCTAGTGGGATGAGATGCTAGACTCTTTAAGTATTTATTTAGAAGGTTCGGAGTTTAAATTTCCCTAACAGCGTGTATGGAAAAAACTGAATTGGAAGAGTCGTCTCCAAAAATGGACCTCTACAGTATCAGATCCGAATGTAGATTGACTCTAACTAATTGAATCGGGCGAGAAATCTAGGAAAAAAAAAACTAACTTGGGCATCTAATTTATGACCTCTTGCAATTTTATTTTCAAATGATCAGTATTTTTTTTTGTATTTTATAATGACATTTTTCTAAGAAAAAGGTCAATTTTTTCATGACGTGGCTGTGGCCTGTGACAGTGAAGTAAATCCAGATAGATAGGATGGTATGATGATGATGCTGTTGGTGAGCGTTATCAGATCTTGGCTAAGTGGTCCCCGCGCAGAGACTGTACAGTAACTCAGTAAGTCAGTAACATATTACTTACAAAAAAAAGTTCACTACAAAATCAAATCTAAGTAACCACGTGACCAAAAAAATTCCAAACATTTTTTTAAAAATAATTTTGCTATTGCGTTGCCGCCGCGTTGGGTGACCCCTTATTTTAATTTTCTCATGTTGGGCTTCCCTTTCGTGAGATTTTAATGAAATATTATGTCAGTATCACTTTCGTGACACATTTTTAAATTATAGTTTATGGTATATGTGATGACCATTGATTGAGTCATTGACCCAATTCAGATTCCTGAACAAGATAGGTCTGATTTTCAAGTTATATTTATGTGCAATAATCATACTCCATTATAGATATATAGTAGGAACAATATGAGGTTGGAAAATAAATTATTTTTTATATAAAAAAATAAGATTATAATATCCATTATAGTCGGAAAAAAAAACATATTTATAATATAAACTCTTGATTAATTCTCCTATTGACAAATAATTTTAGATTAGATAATAATCATACTTATGTGATAAGTATGTGTGCATGTGCACTCTTATAAACATGTCTTCAACTTATCTAATTTATAAGCCACAAACTTGAGTTTTTAACTTTTTATACCAATACTCAGTTGGTTTATTGGTAAAGTAGTGCTACATTATTTAAGTATTGTTTATCAGATTCGAGTTCGAATCCTATTGACGATGTGTATAAAGAAACTGATATTGAGAATATCTCCTCCAAAATGGGGCCACGAAGTACCCGGTCCACACGTAGAGCGGTAATGATCGATCAATTCGAGCGAGCTAAAAGAAGACTAAAAAAAAACTTGAGTTTGTATGAACACATCCTCGGTCAGCAGTCTACCTAATTACAAGCCCAGGGACAAATTTATTTCAAAGATCCTTTGCATTTAGTCCTACTGTAATTTAGGGGGGAATATAGAAATTTTAGGCCGTAGTTACCTTTATGTAACATTATAAGATACCGTGTAAAATAATGGCGTATCTCATAGTATATCATAATTTATTTCAAAGATCTTGCTTGTAAGAGAGGCAATAATGATAGAGCATAAACGATTTATTGTACAGTATTAAAAAATTAGAAATACGTACTTGTGCACTCATAATTTTGTGCTTGAAAACTAGCAAAGTGACTCTACTGATCGATAAATTATAGCAAGTTAGGTGAGAAGAATATTCCCGTATTAAACAAATTGTGGCGATTTTATGTAAATACTAGGTGGATGACCCGTGCTATTGCACGGGTTCTCATTGATTATTTTTTATATTTTATAGTATATACAGATTGTTTTTTTTTCCACTTTACCGATCTCCAATGGTTTTTTGATTAATCCTTATTTTTTATCCATTTGAGAGTTGTCTTTTATTTTTTGATTTGTGGTGAATGAAATTGTGACGTGGTCATGCAAAAGTGAAAAGCTTATTATATAGTGAGAAAGAGAGTGGAATACGAAAGGTTATATTTTAAATTTGATCTTATCTTTTGTTTGGAATATCAAAGGTTGATCATATCTTCTTTTATTTTTACTTTTACTTGGATTATCAATGGTTATAATTTGATGACATAAAATCCATATTGTAATACTAATGGTTGTGTGTAATACTTAAATGTTACTACAAAAGTTCCTAAATAATGTCAAATGTTATATTTTAAATTTGATCTTATCTTTTGTTTGGAATATAAAAGGTTGATCTTATCTTCTTTAATTTTACTTTTATTTGTAATACCAATGATTATAATTTAATGGCTGTAAATTCATATTGTAATATCAAAGGTTGTGTCTTGTGTGTAATACCAGAGGGTACGTACTACAAAAGTTGCTAAATAAATGATGTAATATTAAAGATTAATGCTAATTTATTTATTTTTGTGTGTAATACCAAATGTTGTAATATATACAATTAGTGTATTAGATAATACTTTATTTTTAGATTTTGTGAACTACTCACAAAATAGATAGAGAGATAGTTATGTTGGAATATTTATTATATTTGTTACTTTTTTTTTTTTATTTTTAAAGAATAATTTTTGAATTAATTGCATGGAAATTTATTTTGTGTAAATAGAATACATTTTTTTATCCCTTTTTAATATATAAATATTATCTAAGGTTTTATAAGTTCGGGAAAAAATCTACCATAAAAACCTTTATATTTATCCTTTTTTATCTCTATTATGATGATTTTCTTTTAACATTTAGAATATGTTATTTTTGTAATGATTAATTATTTATGGTTTTAGAATCTAAGTTTTAACACCAATTTTAAGTTTTAATATTTTTATATTCTTAAATATTTACGTAATTAGAATTCGTAACACAATGTTCACATTATTATGGCTTCAATATTCTCTTATTACATCACAATTTTTTTTGGCACTTAATATCATCCCTATATTTTTACAATTCAAAGTCAAACTCAATTAAATAAAATCTATTTAATAGGGTATTTAATTTGGATACTAAACTAAATTTTCTTTGAATTTCACACTAAACATCACTCCTATTTGATGTTTGAATTTATGGACTTCAATTGAATGTTTGAAGTTTCTATAGACTTTTACTCTTCCATAGCTAAATTATACATAATTGTATTATTTTTATTATTTTCTATAATTTTATTTACCCACAGACTCTTAGTCTTCCATAGTTAATATCATACTTAATTATATTATTTTTGTATTATTTGCCTATAAACACTTATAGCATCATAATTTTTTGTCTTATGCACTTAATATCATTCCTACCTTTTGCAATTCAAAGTAAAATTCAATTAAATAAAATCTATTTAATATGGTGTTTAATTAGGATACTACACTACAATCTCTTTGTATTCCACACTTACTAACATTATTATATTTTTGTAATTTAAAGTCAAATATAAATTAATGAAATGCATTTAATATGGTATTTAATTGAAATAATACATTATAATCTCTTTGTCTAGCACAATTAATATAATTCTTATATTTTTGCAATTTAATGTAAAATAGCATATTAACAAAATAGCATATTGTGTCTTCAAAATTTACAAAATCTTTAGTTATTATATATCTACCCAAAAAAAATATATTCTTAAGCGCAATCCAATTATAATAGCATTTTAACACAAAATATTTATTTTTTAGATGTTACTTCTTTCTTCTAGATATTTGTCTTCTTCCATCATCCTAAAAATATCGATTTGATTTCACCTTTGATTAGATAAACAATATACCAAAAATATAATAATCTTACCATACATAAGAAATGTTGACATCAAATGAATATAAAAGCTTTCATAATTTAAATAAAAAAGTAATAATATTTTACCTTAATAATTTAGTTTGATGATCCTTCGATCCTTCTTTCTCATGAACATATTCTATCATTGTTTTATAACCCATGTAAAAAGAAGAAAGATACATCAAGAAAACATGAGAAATTAAAATTAACTACATAATTGCCTATGAAATTAAGCATGAGAGCCATTTAGAGCGACAAAAATAATAATTTCTAAATATAGTAGTAACAGAAATTAAATAAGCTCCTTTTCGTTGAAGTAAAAAAATAAAAAAATAGAATTAAAAAGCTTTAAAAGAAACAACCAATTACCTTATTGCTCTTTGCTCGTATTTCATAATTCTTTTCATTTTGGAAAACAAAAGTCTTGCATCTATTGATTTACACCCTCTTTTGTGTTCGATAAAAATCCTCCAAATTAGCTAAACTTCATCTTTGAACACATAAATAAGGATGACATAATACATGAACTTTATTGCTAGTTATATAAATTCTCTTTTCTTATTGCAAAAATTAATGTAATAAATTTGATTTTATCTAGTTTTTTAGAGGGTATGGAATGTGAGGGGATAGACAAAATTAATGTGAGGGAATGTTATCAAAATTAATTTGTCCATAAATTGTAATTAGACATAGGGGTTGAATTCTTTATATATTTTTTTTCCATAGGAACATAATTATGAGATTGGTCATAAATGATCAAATTTTTCAATTTTATATGTTATATATAGATGGCGATTTTATGTGAAGTAAACTAAATAAAGGGTGGTTTTGTGTAATTTACGACGGCTATTTTTGGCTACTTTCTTAATTAGAATCTGAAGAATGCCGTCATATTTTACTCGATCACGACGGTATCCTATTTTCCATAAAAAAAAAACATAGTACTAAAATATTTAAATTTCTCCCAAAAATATGACATAATTAATTATAGGAAAGTTTTTTGGGTAGGAAAATTAAATATTGCCAAGTGGCTCGTACGTTTTGTCCCTGTTCTTCTCTCTCTTTACTAAATTGCTTGCTGTCTTTGTGTAGGGGATGGGAGTTATCACCAACCCACCTTTTTTTAACGTCTCTCTTCTTCTCCCCCAATCTTTCTTCATCAACTCCGTTCCACCACCAACGCCGACAGCCCTCCGCCGCCGGCGACCTCCAAAGCCATTTCCATGAGATGGGTGCTTCAGAAGAACCAGTAAGTCCAATA